>CM021100.1:211275572-211788801 GCA_007115665.2 Sequoiadendron giganteum
GATCATCTTGTGTATTGTAGTTTCCAGCATATATTTCTACAAGTATATTTGGTTTCATGCATATTTGAGCTGGTAGAGTAGCTGTGTGAGTGAATGATCTTATTCCATTGTAGTTATTGTCATATTCATCTATTGCATGTAAAACAATTACATCTCCAGGAATGGTTGATAACATTTTGTTAATGTGTTCGTGAACATCCTTTCTTCTATAGAAGAGAAAAGAGAATGTTGGGTCCATTGGTGGTAGACGTAAGCAGTGGATGTTAAGATAGTGTAAGTCATCAATGGTATGTGAACCGACACAAATTCTATTGAGAATTGCAATGAATGTCTCATCCCTTTGTCGCATTGTACAAGCCAAACAGTAACATTTTATATTGTCATTCCAAAAATTGTAAGGCATTAGTTTGGACAATGTTGGTTTATTTTCGAATACAATAGAGTCAAGTACGGGTTGCGCTTGGTAGAGATCTCCACAAAAAATTGTATCAAGGTTTGCAAAGTATGCAGTAGGCATTTGCATGATATCTCGTAATCGCTTGTCAATATAGCATAGAAATGTTGAACCTACTAATGAAATTTCATCAATGAGCAAGACACGTAGTTGTTGAAAGTGCTTTAACATTGTATCCAATGTTTCAGTAATCAATGGAATAAACTCTAATTTATTGAAAGGTATGTGGAATGCAGAGTGTAATGTTACTCCACCTATGTTGTATGCTGCTTTTTCCTGTATAGGCGGTTACTAGTCCCTTAGGCTTTTCTGGGTCATTGTCAATACAGTTACTATAGATGCGGACAAGGGCCTGGTATATGGCTTTCGCAGTGAAAGTCTTGC
This sequence comes from Sequoiadendron giganteum, assembly GCA_007115665.2. NCBI lineage: Eukaryota > Viridiplantae > Streptophyta > Pinopsida > Cupressales > Cupressaceae > Sequoiadendron > Sequoiadendron giganteum. The sequence continues at coordinate 211,276,411 of CM021100.1, forward strand.
CTGTACCAGCTCCACCTGTCAAGAATAAGTGCAATGGAGTTTTTATATCTTTCATTTTTTTTAATCCAATGTCCTTTACAATTGCTTGTTGCTCTTTGTTTAACATTTGCCGTAATTTGTAGTACTCATTGTTTTCCATAATTTGTGGATGTCGAACAATTTCAATTGTATTGAAAGTTATACTACTTAAGTTGATGCAATTTGTAGTTTGAAAATCTACTTTTATGTCATATTGATCTTGGTTTTTATTTGCTTTTGTGGTGAAAGTCTCATTGGTATTGCTTTCATCTTTAGAATTTAGCTCATGTATAGCTTTGTTGATGTCAGCCCATGCAGAGTGAACATTGTAATTGAACTTTGTATGGTTAAGCTGAATTGTTTTTTCATGATGTATGTAAGCGTTTTGCCATGATTTGAGATTATGTTTCAATGTATTTTCATGTATCGTAAAGGGGACATAGAGTAGTAATTGCTCTCTACAATAATTTTCTAGGTCAACATGTTGATTGAAGTTGATAAATCATATAACATTTGGTTTTCTCTTTGGTTCGATTCTATTGCCATTCTTGTTGTATTGTGCAACAAATTCTGCAAGGCATATGCCCAAAACATTAGGAGGGCGTTTGACATAGAAGTCTAATAAATATTTACAAATAACATTTTCTGACTCATTTGGTTCATTAACTATATGTTTTTTTGGTTTGAGAACAAAAGTGCGATCATTATCAGGTCTTGTATCAATGAAAACACATTTCCTTGAGCTATAATTGAGTGGAAGGGATAAGGTAATGTGAGCAGCTTGTTGTGAAGACATTTGTTGCAAATTAAGTAAAGCATTTCCAAGTTTGGTTATCATTTTTATGGCATCAATATTGTTATGTTGGTGGTCTTTACATATTCTTTTAAATGCATGTTTCATTGATTTTTCAACCTTTGTCATGTAAGAGCTACAGTACATTGCTACTGCATATGCATTAAGAACAAATTGTGCATCTGTATTTGCTTTCCATAGTTGTGGAATGTTCTTTGCAAAACTATTGTTCCATATTTGTGATGGTTTTCTTTGTAATAATAGTGTAGGCCTATGGAGTGTTGATCTTATGGCCATGATATACTTGTCCTCATTGATATTCATTTGATCTAGGAACATTTGAAAAGAGAAGGATGTTTCGTATGTTCCTTTTTCCATGTTGGAAAATATATTGTTTGCAGTTGAAATTATATCTTCATTCTTGTCTACTAGTGGTTCAAGAATTATAGTTTTGTCCATTGGTGGCAATGGGAAGTTGTATTTGCATGTGGATTTTTTTGTTTTCCTACACTGCTTTGTATGATGGTGCTTGTGTAATATAGCTAAATGAGGTTGTAGATGGTCTGTGCTACATGTTATGTACTTGTCGACAAAGTTTACAATATTTGCATTGCTATCTTTTCCATATATAGGTGCATTTTTTATCCATAAAAGAAAGTGTTCATGTTCATTTCCACGATTTTGGAATTCCGTTACAGAGAAATAGTCTACGACCTTTCCAAAGAAAGAATCATCGCTAAATATTAATGTTTTGATTGCATTTATTCTATGTCTATAGTAACGTGCACAAGTAATTGGATCTTTTTTGATGAGATTGAATATATGATTTTTATTTTGGCTATAAGTTTCTTCTTGTTGTAAGCTTGATTGTTGTGAACTATGTAATTGTTCAAGTGTATTAGATAGAGGATCCCAATTTTGTTCGGCACTAGAAAACGTAATAAAAAATGTAGGTGGTCCTAGTTGTCGTATCATCGCAAAAACATTCTTTTTAAGTTGTTGTAAATAATCAGGAGATGTTCTTATCCTTTTGAAATGAATCTAGCCAATATTTGATTTGAGTATCCTCTCTAGGTTAGGTTTGTCTTTGACATCTTTAGCAAGTAGCTTTCTTCCTTTTAGTTGGCCTTTACGAATTCTTATCCACATTGTAGACATTACTTGTTGTATAAGTATTTTAATGGTCTTGAAGAATAAGTTTGTTATGTGATAGGCAAATTGTCTATTTGAATGTAGTAGCTCCCATTGTGCAATTTTTTGGTATGTGAATTTTTTGACAATGTCATCATCATGTGGATTGCCAAAAAAGAGTGTAGGAAAATTCATCTCTTCAGAATACTTATCTTTAAAGTTTCCAATTGGATAATCTCTTGTGCGGGTGCTAGTTCTATAATTTTGTCTTGGATTTTATGGATAGATCTAGATTCAGTGAATCCATGGATTAAAGAATCAGAGGGATGTTGATGTTCTGTGTAACTTTCTAAATCACTTTCTGTTGTACTTTGTTCATTGCTATTTTCATTTTGATTATTGATTCGAAATTCTTCTTCCCAATCTTTTTTTATTTCAACTTTTTCCATTTTGTAGAGCATTGTTTTGCTTAATTGGGTCAAGGCATGCATGATAATAACTGGGCATACCATGCCTTTTTGGAATGCATTTTTATATTCCAATCATCTCTTAAGAGAAACAACAATTGTTGATGTTTCATCAATAGATTGTGGTAGTGCTCTTTGTATAATGTTCATGTTAACTGGAACATTGATAATGGAACCAGTTAGTCCTATTTGAGATCATTTGTATCCTAGTTCCCAAATTTGAGCAAATGCAATTCTAAGGGAGACAAGTTGTTCTTCTAATTGTGATAGAGTTTGTACATATTTTAGTGGTTTGTTTGTTCGAATATTATGTGGTGTTGCATATTTAGGAAGTATGGATTGTTTCAATGATGCAAGGCATATTCGACAAATAGAATTTGTCAATATTCAATCATTTGATTGTGTTAATTTGTAATAGGTTTGTTTGTCTTTGTCTTTGAAAGTCCTAATGTCTTTTTTGAAATACAACATATGATAGGATCCACATGTATTTTTTGGTGCATCTTCTATTGTTTTTTCAAATATTGCTATTGGTGAGAGTGAGTTCTTTTCTTTTGGTGCTCTGGATATCACTAAGTGGTTGTTGCGTATTTGCTCCTTAATTTTGTGGAGTGAATTGTTGTTGAAGTTTTCCAACTTTTTCCTTTTTCTAGGTTTTAATATTTGATTTTTACTATTGTTTGCTATGAATTGTTTGATTGGTGGGGATTTTGTTGTTGTTGGTAGTTTAGATTTTGTGTTTGATACGGTAAGAGTGGCTCAAAATGTCCACTACGAGGGGTTGCATCGTAGAAGAGAATGGAGTATGAGTCTACATTCATTGATTCATTGAAGTGCAAGTACTTTTTACCTGTTGTTGTTGACCAAATGCATATTTGTATCTTTAGCCATTTGGATAGCCAGACGATACAAAATATATCTCCCCATAATCCAATTTGTTTGTCGGTGGTAGTTGGTTTTGCTGATAATCGCATTCTACTTAGATATGTTTCAGGATCATGTATGTTGTGTAAATCTTGTAGTGCTTGAGGATTCAAGTCACGATGGTATGATATAATTGCGTCTTTGTCACCTTTTTTAAGGCAAGTTAAGAAGTAGTCGATGGTTCCATTTCATAATTGGATTGATGTGTACTGAAAGTTGAGTAAGAGTTCTAATGTGTCAAACAAGCAATCACCAACATTGTACTTAAAAATGTTCATTCTAAATAGTCCTTCATTTTTAAGTGTAATATCAATGTTTGAAAATTGAGTTTGGCCTTTCAATTGATAATTATCTACATCTATCATTTGTATTTTTTGCATGTGTGATAGTTGTTTTGATTTTTTCTTTGGTGTAACATGTTTGGTACTTTGATTGCCATTATTATTTATAATGAATTGTTTGAGTTGATGAAATTTTGTTGATGTTTGGTAGTTAAGAGGCTGTGTTTGAGTACTTAGAAGTGGCTCAAAGTGTCCATTGCAAGCATTTGCATCATGGAACAAAATGGAGTATGATTCTTTGAGGGATGATTTGTTGAACTACAAATACTTTTTCCCTGTTGTCATTGACCAGAGAGATATCTGTATATCTAGCCATTTGGAGAGCCATTGAATACAGAATACATCTCCCCATAGTCCAATTTCTTTGTTAGTTGAACTTTGTTTTGCAGATAATCGCATTCTACGAAGATATGTTGTACGATCATGTATTGCATGCAATTGGGCTAGATTGTGTGGATCCAATTCGTAGTTGTATGACTTTGTTGCTTCATTATCATCTTGTGCAAGGCAACTCAAGAAATAATCAATAGTCCCATTTCATAGTTCAGTCGATGTGTAATGATAGTTCATAAGCAGTTCTAGAGAGTCAAATAAATAATCTCCTACACTATATTTAAATGTTTTCACTCTGTATAGTCCTTCATGTTGTAATGCACTATCAATATTGCAAGGTTGAGTTTTACTTTTGAAATGATAATTGTCTACATCTGTAACTTGTTTTTCCATGTCTAGTAATAGCTTTGATCTTTTTACTTGTTTCACTTCTTATGGTATAATATGTAGTTTTGTTAGTTATTTAGCTCCTTGCCTTCTGCAACAAATAATTCCCAAATCATTACAATATATTTGAATTTATAATTAGTGTAAATTAATATTCTTATGTTGTTAATTTCTAGTACTGCGAACTATGTGCATAAAAATAAGTTGGAGAAGAATTAAACATAAGTTCATAAATTTCAGTAAAAAGTATCAAGCAAGTCAACTTTTTACAAGGGTACAAAATTGTGACTAAAATGATCTGATTTTTAATTTGTAGGCAGGAAAACATTGCATTTGGAAACTAAAAAATGAGCAACAAAATTTTCCATCGATTTGCAAGCTTAATATTTGTAAACATGCATATACAACCAACTTTAAGCATAATAAAATAGAAAATTGCAAACAGCCAATTAGAAAACTATTTGCAGCAAATCATTTTGGTAAACTAAATCTTGGTTTTTGAATTGTAATTTGAAATAGAAAGTGATCTTAGGGGAATTATACATATTTCCAAAGTTTTCAAAATTCTATGCATTTTTCCATGTTTGCATAGATCAAAACTCTAAGAAAAGGAGAGCATTCTTGCAGATTTTTGCATAGTTGTGGCATCAAATCCGATCAATGAGCTTATGATTTCCTCCATATGTTGCAATCTACTATGTATTTTTTGTAGTTCCATTGCAGTTTCTGAACAAACATTACAGTGGCTCAGTTGCTCTATGGCAATGGAATTAACAGGTTCCTTGGTCACACAACAATAGCCATTGTCAATGTTCTTGTTCATGTTCTTAGTATCCACGTGGGGATACTGAAGGAAATGGCCACTACTTGGTTTGAATTCAACTTTGTTCATCTGGTTTGAAATGCTACCAGATTCAAAGCACAGTGGAGATTGCTTGACAAAACTGTTAACAGTTTTTGCATCATCTATAGAAATTGTAACAAAGGAACTTAATTAGTAAGAATTAATTTCAATAACAATAATAGAAAATCTCAATAATCATTGACATAATATATTATTTTGTACTATTATTCTATAGAATTGCTATGAGTAGGGATATGGTATGAAAATTTGGTGTTAAGAATCATACCCTTCTTATGGTTCATGTAAAGACACTCATAATTTGTGTCTATGAAATTGTCAACTTTCACAATAGGCACTTGAGATGTACCACCATTCTCCTGGTTGTCTTCAATAGCAGTAGTGTAATGTGGATTTGAAAAGTATTTACATATTACTTCATCCAATAAACCTGTATTTGAGTAAACATCATCTGTTCCTGCTCCTTTGGCTTCAAAACTCTGTATCATATGTGTTGAATTACTACACATATAATCTGATGGTGGATACTGCATTGGTTTGGAAGTCTCAACAAAAAGTTCATTTTCGTTGGTTGTACAGTCCGCTTTGTAAGATGACAAGAAAGCATCTTCAGAGAAATTCCATGGGTTTGAAATGGTAGAGCTAGAATTTGTAGTTTTGTATTTACATATTACTTCATCCAATAAACCTGTATTTGAGTAAACATCATCTTGTTCCTGCTCCTTTGGCTTCAAAACTCTGTATCATATGTGTTGAATTACTACACATATAATCTGATGGTGGATACTGCATTGGTTTGGAAGCCTCAACAAAAAGTTGATTTTCATTGGTTGTACAGTCCACTTTGTAAGATGACAAGAAAGCATCTTCAGAGAAATTCCATGGGTTTGAAATGGTATAGCTAGAATTTGTAGTTTTCTTAGTTCCTTCCATGCACCTAGCAGCTGTTTCATAGGCTTTTGCACCCTCTTCAATTGTATCAAAAAGTTGATTTTCATTGGTTGTACAGTCCACTTTGTAAGATGACAAGAAAGCATCTTCAGAGAAATTCCATGGGTTTGAAATGGTATAGCTAGAATTTGTAGTTTTCTTAGTTCCTTCAATGCACCTAGCAGTTGTTTCATAGGCTTTTGTAGCCTCTTCAATTGTATCAAATGTTCCAAGCCATCGACGTTTCTTAGATCCAGGCTCCCTAATTTCTGCAGCAAAATGACCCCATGGGCGTCTCCTCACACCTTTATATTTGTTTTGCTTTTTACGATACTTGAATCGCTTCTGATTCAATATTATCATCTATTTCTATTCAACAGTCTCATCAGCACAAAGTAAGCTTAACTTTGTTGTGTCAACAATTTCTTCAGTTTAGAGTTGGAGGCTGATTACTTTTGTTTTGGATGGAAAGGATCTAACAATAATCTATGCAAAGAAGTAGAAGAAGACTACTACATTGCATAATAGTAGTATAATAAATTGAGGGGTATCATTGACTAGGATGAGCAACAATATCAGTAGGCACATTTCAATAAACACGACAATAGATGGGAATAGATACAATATAGGAGTAGCCATTGGTTGCTAAAGTAGACTAGTATGCAATTTTTGAGAATTTCCGTATGGAGAAACCATTTGTAAGTAGTTTGTATTGGATCCAGGTGATTCTGAATCAGTGGAATTATGACTTTGATCTCCTGTAGAAGATATATTGTGCCATAATAAGTAATGTACTATTTGAATAGAAAATATCCAATTCAGCATAAATAATAACTGACAAGGTTTTTTTAGTAGAAAATACATCGTAGTTAGGTATGAACAAAATTAAAAAAATAACTTGCTAAATTGACTGTGAATCTTTGAAAAGAGACATATAGATTTAGGAACAAATCATGTATTGAAAACTTGTACAAGTATAGTATTTGAACTTTTCAATAATGGAAAAACAAGCCTTCAAAATGACAACTCATTAAGGAATTTTTTATTTTTTTTTGTATAATGTGCATCTTGCCTAGTTAGTGACATATTGGTCTAATAATAATTACATTGTATATGTTATTTATTTGGAAATAATATTATCAATACTATATATATGTATTCATGTTATTTCTAATATACCTCATATTAATACTATGATAAATATGTACTTCACAATTTTATATTATAGTTGGAAATTATAAGTTGATAATATTGTTAGTGGGTTGAAAAAATTACAATTGTATCATTTCGTACTATGCTCTAGTAATTCAATTTAAGCATGGTTTCATTTGTTGAGAGCAATTTTTTTTATAAGGAAGAAACTCTGATTTTAAATAAAACTATGATGGACTTTAATGTATTTTGATAATTAAAAAATATTTATATATGACTATAAATTAATAATGTTTTAAAAGTATTTCCGCACGCACGATATTTGGAGTATGAAATAATCCCTACATCTTAGACAAGAATACAAAGATCTCGTCATACAATCTTAATGTCATCCCCATTCATATTAATTGCATTTCACCTACGGGTATAGCACCTGACATAGCCCCCCAAATCCTAGATTTACATGTGTCCATAATGCACCTTATTATTAGGCGAGAAGGGAAAATGTAGAGACACTTTTGCATTTGGGGTGGTAGTTATACTTGATGATTAATATAAACATTGTAATAAGGTACGTTATTTGTATTAGCAGCATAAAAGATTATATCACAATCATTACACCTGGCTGTGAGAAGTAAGGATTCAACCATGGTTGTTTGCACGTGGCTTGAGACAAAGTGTACTTCACTCGACGCATGTATAAGAAAGATGAGGTGTCGCAAGACTGACATTTGCTCCTTAATTTACAATAGAAAGACATTAGAACTATTAATGTACACGCTCGTATTGAGGTAGCAATCGAACGAGCAAAGTCGATGCAATCGAGGGTGGCAATAGGGGAATACATAACCCTAAGAAAATTGATCTTTTTTTTCAGAGTTTCCAATGATATGAAGGAGATATCTATGGCGACGAGCAATCAGGGGAAACATCTTCTGTAAAGTGATGTCCTCTTGGTTTGATTTGATATTGCTTTGCAAAATAACTTATTTTGTCATATGAATTATGCAATATTCATCATTCTATAGCCAAATTCTTTTGCAGAATATTCTTCAAACAAGCGGTTATTCCCCAAGATGTTAACCACAATGGGTCGTTAACTAGTTAAGCATTAGTTTCGTACACCAATGAAGGGTCTGTCACAGATGATCATGTCAAGATCAGAGGAACCCAGTTGAAATTAAATGCATGCAAGGAAGGAGAAGTTGTTGTGCAGAATTTGTAAGCGTCAGTGGATCCATATCTCAGATGGCGCATGAAGGAAGACACCAACATGGGACCCTATTTTGAAAACTTTGAATTAGACCAGGTTTCGTATTCAGTTCTTAGTATTGGCTAATTCATTTTCCAAATTTTTATGCAATTGATATAATCTCTTAAAGATCATTGTAGTAGAACTTATTGTGCAATTGCATTGTACAGTTTATTGCTTTCCTTATGGTTGACAAAGTAGTTTTAAATAATCCTGAATAAGCAAACAAATGAATAGATGATTAATTTTTTTTATTTGAATTTGTCCATTATAAAATAAATTTCATGTCCTATATTTATATAATATAATATATATTTAAGGTTTGTTTTATATATAATATATATTGTTAATTTGAGATGTGAATTACAACATAGCTTGGTATAAAATTCGTTTTGCAAACCAAGTCTTCCAAAGGCTATTTCATCATAGTAGATTAGGTTTTATTTTGGTAGTAAATTATATGTATTATATTTATATATTGTAATATATGTTGTTAAACAAAAAGTATTATATAATATATACTTAATATGTGTAGTATACTTTTTCATATTCTATTTTAGAAACATTAAATTATAATTATGTGGTTGACAATGTAGTAAAATAACAGTTATTATTATTATCATTATATATGTTATTCCATACTTTTTCATATTATTATTTTATAATTTTCAAAATTTAAATATGTTACAAAGTTTGGCCACAAGGTACCAATAAATACCCTAGACGTAAAGAAAAAATACAGAATAAGAATATAGATACAACAATATAATTTCTAACATTAAAATATTGGAAATCAAATCTGTCAACTAAATAAGCATATCATATTATAAAAAACTTATCTAAGTTAAAGTCAGTTTATTTTAAAGTTCCCCTAGTAAAAGAATTAATTATCATACTAGGAAAACCTAAGTACAAGTCCCCACGACTGTTAGGTGGGTGGTCTTGAATTTGGTGTTGTCTAGGTGACGAGTGTTTGCAGCATAGTTGCTAGCTGGCACGGTATGGGAGCATGGTGGCGAGTGAGTGCATTTATGAGATGTCTACTCAAGCTATGGCAAAGTAGTGAGTTGGTTTTCTGAGGGCATTGGGCAAGATAATTCTCTTGAGTGATGTGATATGAAGCATTAAAGGCACACATTTTATGGGTAATATAGGGTGGTAAGGTGTGGCATTTGACATCATTCTAGAAAATTTGGTGAAGTGTGTTATGTGGTGGCGGAGATGGAGACACCAATCAAGCTGACAAAGACTCAAAAGTTGTGGGTGTTCCTCGATAAGATCACTGAGAATTGTGTGTTCATGTGAAACTAAAATCCACCAAATGTATAAAATATCTGAGATATTGGTGTCATCTATCTATATATCTATAAGATAGTGGCATGTGATATGTATTTTTTGTTCTGGGGAACCAAGCCTACAGATGGAGGACGCAACAAAAACTAAGTGTATGGTACCTGATTTGCATAGTATCTAGTTCGACGTTTCATATTCGCATTTAATTTCATTGCATTTCATTCATTTCGTGTCGCATCGACTGTGAATATGCGTCCTTTGGTTCCTGGCATGAAATCAGCGGTTCAATGGTTTGGTTTCCACCAGGTTTCACTTTTAAGATGCCAGGATTTTATTTGCTTTTGGATTCTTTTACAGATTTTTCCATTTTTCCTTTCATGCTTTTGCTTTATCTCGAAACTCCATGTTTTTGTAATACAGATTAAGATGGAACTTGGTTCTTTAACATGGTCATCATCGTAAAGCTCTACTATGGGAATTAAGCATATAAATTTGGGGTTTTTAAGAATAATTTTTGCACTTTGTTCATTTGCAGGCGGGATGGAGAATCTGAGCAATGATGAGATGGGGTTAATACTGAAATGGGGTTGGACTCTTAGCTCTTGTGTTCCTTTCTGCCAAGGTACAAAATTTTTCTTACTCTTCAAACAGAGAGAGAAATTTGTGTTTCTGATTTCGAATTAGTAGCAAAAACTTGCGCTGCTCTTCAAGTCTTGAACTTGAATTTTGATATATTGAAAATTATAAGGTATAATGATAATGCATTTCTAGAAATTCCCCACTTTAGACACACCCTGTGATGTATGTGTTCAATTGCTAATTGTTGTAGGGAACTGAGAATTTTTAGATAAGTTGCTTTCCATGGTAAAGCATAGACTTTAATTTTCATATGATGAGAGACTTTATTCAAATTTCTACACCCTAGCATTGGTAAAGATTTAAACCTAATTGCCTACATGGAGGAAACCCTATCTCATCGCTATCAATGAAGTGTGGAGGCAATGTAGGACGGTTTTCTGTGCCCATACATTATTTGAAGCATGCGCTGATACGTGCTCTTCTGGAGATATCTGGCAATGAATTGGGATTTAAACAAGTGGGGGTGCTCAATATTCCCTGCGACGTGCACAACTTTCGCCTTGTGTTAGGTACTGTTCAATCTGATCATTTTTAAGACATTATAGTTGCACTTTATAAACAGTAATGGAGTTTTACTTCTACTGTATGGGAAAATTCTTCTGTACAGTAAGTTTATCCTTTTCGATATATTAGATGTATTTTCTACATAAGCTAATTCCCTTCCAGACAGTATTGGCCTCCTCAATGAAGTGGGGATATCTTGTTTTTAACCTCTATATGCTTTTGCTCTTCCACTTTAGTATCTACAAACACTATAAATTGTTTTCTTTTATCTATTTAATCGAAAGGACAGAGTGGTGTGAGGGTTTTGAATTGATTGACATTTTTTGTTTGTTTTAAAACTAAAGCTTATCTCTCTAAATTTATTCACTGAAATTTTTGCAGACCTCATCATTTAACAAAGGTTGTTATGGTCGACATTATGGAGTGCTTGATGCATATTGCATAGTTTTTTTCCAGATCTGAGGTTTGTTTAATCTTATTTTATGCTGATTTGAGGAAGGATTCGGCCATGCTATGCTGGTTGAATCCTCTAGGTTTTATTTGATGTCTTTTGTGTTCTTTTTTTTTTCCTAGGAAAGCTGATTTTTTTTCCAGAATTAGGTGAATAATTTTTAATGAACTAATTATTTTAGGAAAAAACTATTGCCAGAATAATTAAAGATTTAAAGAAAACAAAATTGTCTAAATATTCACGTAAGGAACCAAATTTTGGCAGACAGTATTATAAGAGAAACCCAATTCCTGTAACTTGTATGATGCATTGCAATTCAGCTCTTCTTTCATTGTCTACCTACTTACAACTGTGAGTAACATGATGTTTTAGTAGTTATTAAGCTTTTACTGTGATTTAGAGGAACTAATTCCCAACAATTGCCTTGAAAAAAATTTGTATTAGTGTAACTGTTTTTTTAATTATTCAACTTGTTTTTTAATGGAAAAATTGTCTTTTCCTAATTTTGTATATTATCCAGTTTGACTAATCTAGCTACTTCTTGCATGAACGAGCTAATGAATGAAATTGTAAGTTATCACGATTGAAAGCAGGAAGTTATAAGCTCAAATCTTGGATCTGTTTAATCTTTAAGCAGAGTTTTGCTTATTAGTAATTAAAGATATATATTTTTTGTAATTGTTTAAAATGTTGTTGAGTTTGATTGTATTGTTTTTTTTATTAATATTTTAAATCACATTTTATTTTATTTTTCATGTTATCTATCTTAAGATGGAACATAGAATGTTATTCAAAAAGTTGATGTGAAAACAAAATCTTGATTCATATTGTTTCTGGATTAGATTGTGTAGAAATTTTTTGCATCAACATTTCAGATCACACTCTCTAATTCATGAACTCTCAAAAAAATTCTACACCATCTAGTCCAAAAACAATAGTAATCAATATTTATAGATTGTAAAAAACTGTTATTCTTCATTATTATGATAGATGGTGGAATTTAATCCAAAATATAAGATTCACAAACATTTTGAACTACAAACATTAATAATTGCAGAAGCATTTCAAGCTACAAACATTATTAATTTTAATGGGATACTACTGGACTTAAAAAGATTATACTGAAATTCTCAGATTGTTTTTGTTTTTCAGGCATCTTTTTACTCCCATTGTCTTTTGGCGGTTAAGAATGGCAGAAAAGAGTAAGAAGAAGGGCGCAAAAGAGTGGTACATAGAGCTACCAGATTCAGAACAGTGTTACACATGGTTTGATGATGTGAAGGGAAAGTTTGAATTTTTCAAGGTCGAAGATGACAAGCCAGATATACTAACAGATCAATTTTATCTTATTTTCTGCAGAATGCTTTTCAACTTGCTTTCTTTTTATGGATATGGGTAAGTACCATACTTGGTCAAGAATAAACAGTTATCTAATTACTCTAAATAAGATTTAATACAGTTGAATAGTTTACATCCTCCTGTATAAATGTGGGTTATTTAGACTTACCTTTTCACAACTACAGTATGAGGTCCGAGCAATATTCAACATTCTTTATACCTATGTTTTTTAGAGTGCCCAATTTTTTCTAAATTCTGTTTGGGACCTAGTTCTTGATGATATTGTTCTATACTCGTTTGACTTTAGTGTTAACAAAATTTACCAACAGCATTTCAAACTGAATAGCTCAATTCCGATTCTACTTACTGATTTGATTCAACTGGGTACGAGAAACTGCGTGTATGTGATAATAACTTTATGGAAAAAGTGGAAGAAAAGGAGAAACAAATCAAGACCATTCCAATTTAACTGTAAAATGACCCCTAATTCCTTAAAACGTCCAATGTCAAATCGTTATACTAGTAAACAAGTAGGTACATCATTCTTTTAGCTGCGAAATGGAACCTTATCTGGTTTAAAAGAGTATTAAAAGTATTAAAATTTCATTAAAATAGTTAATAAACCAGATTCTAGTCACTTTTCTCATTAGCATAATCCGCGTAGGTCGAATCCAGATTCCCCATTTGACAAACAGTCTAAAAAGAACTTTTGAAAGTGGGTAGAAGCTTCTATGATTTGGCCTTCACCCCTGCCAAAAGCAACTACTCAACTTTTAAATAAAACAGGGGTTTCTAACCATTTAATACATCCAACAAAATAGGGTCTGCTCTTCCTTATGTTGTAGCATACGAGCATTAGATTGAGGCTCACTGTTGTGTTAGGTGTGGCACAAGAAGAAGAGTAACTTGGCAGGGAGAAGAAGAAAAGGGTGTAATGGGGTTCCCAAGCTTTTCTGGTGTCTCTACTGGGCTTCTGGTTATAATATTACGGGACAAAGTGGTGGACATAATAAACTTTGTTATAACCTACTAAACAGAAATTTCTTTATTTAATAACCTTTCCTCACAAATATTCGGTGTGGAAGGAAAAAACACAAGGATACAAACTGTTCTTTAAATATGTATGCAAAGTCTTGGATACTTACCTATTTATCAAAAGAGCACACTTATAATCTGTTTATTGTAGGCCTTCAAGTCCTTGAATCTTAACTGCTCCTCCAAACTTGTAAATTTGTGAAGTAGATCATGAAGATTCTCGCATTAGCAAACACCCAATATAAGAAATCAAACAAAATAAGACACAATACAAGTCCAAATTATTAGTACAAAGGAATGAACCCTTACCAATGGACAACTTTCAAGTGTAACTGCTCCTCTGAACTGCTCGTCTGAACTGCTGAAGCTGTAAATAATGAAAACAGATTTCTAATTTAGTCAGATAATTAGAACAACTTACGTAGGAAAATAAATAAAATAACTAGGATTTTCAATATTTGGAAAACTGCACATGTATAAACTAAGGATTTATAATACGTTTGTCCTATGTTTGGATAGCTTTGAAGCGTAACTCCTCTTTTCAATTGGTCCTCTAAACTACTGAAGTTGTAAATAGTGAAAAGGAATTTATCATTTTCTAAAATAATTAGAACAAGTTACATATAAAAACAAATAAAACAATATTTGATACACTTTACCTGGTATGTCGTTCATTTGTTGGAATTTGTTCTATATGTTGGACTTGTTCTATATTTTCTCTTTCATCGTAACAAGTAATTTAGTTTATGATTTTATGCAAAAATCAGACATATGTTTCAATTGCAAAATGGAGAAAAATATGTTGCCTTGCTTTCTTATTCATTTGAGAATCTAAACTTTTTTTGCTCAGTTTTTTTCTCAGGTAAAACAGTGTTGGTGTAAAGAAAAAACACAGTACAAAATTGCAGGCAACGAATCAGATGCAAAACACATCTGATTAGATCAATGTTTTTCAGTGCTTTAGAATGAAGATAGAAGATTACACCTTGTACAACCAGAATGCTCTTCAGTGCTTTTAGGATGGCGCGAGTGCTTTCAGAATAAAGATAGAAGATTAGACCTTCTTCAATGCTCTTAGAATGCTCTTAATTGTAATTTTCAGACCTTGCAATACTTGTTCAGTGTATTTTTGCAGTTTATGGGGTTGTCCAAATTGTACTCTTCAATTATTGTCTGACACAAACCGTGGCATTTATTTCATTCCATCAAATACGAGATAAGATTTTGGTAGATTTTTCACAATAGTAAAAGATTTTTTGAAGATTTTTAGATTTTTCACAATAGTAAAAGATTTTCTGAAGATTTTCTGCCCTCGATGTCTTTTCCAATGCAAGATTTTATTGTATTTACTCTGTGTTTGTGCGCCACTCAATGCTGAAATAAATGGTTGCACATTATTTTATTTATTAACCATTGACAAAATTGGCACGAATGAAATAAGCTCTTTAAAATGCCTTGCAAATGCCACTTTGGAAGACGTGACCATAACTTTTGCTACTCAAATTTATTGTTAACAGTGAAAACATCAACTCTTCTATTTTTTTAGCTTTGACAAATTTGGCACGTATCATAACTTTTCCTATTCACATTTAATGTTAACAGTCACAACAAGAACTCCTCTATTTTTTATTAGTTTTGACAAGCTTTGTCAAATTTGGCATGTATCATGACTTCTGCTGTTCAAATTTAATGTTAACAGTGGAAACATCAACTTTTAGTTTTTTATTTAGCTTTCACAAGTTTTCGAATTTATTTTTTAGCTTTGACAAGCTTTCAGAAATTAATTAGGTATGAAATGATCAGTTCAATGAATAGTGTAGGTGTCACTCACCGCTATGACAAGCTTTCAGAAATTAATTAGATATGAAATGATCATTTCAATGAATAGTGTAGGTGTCACTCACCCAATTAATAGCTTCCACATTTGCTTTCAACCAAATAAAAGATGTAATAAAAAAATATAAATCTGGAATTTTGCTACGACTGTTCACAAAACCAACCAATAGAAAAAAATATAAAGCACATTTCAATTATTCTAAAAAAAATAGACAGTAATATAGACTATAGAGAATTGGTGGTCAACTTTTTAATTCTAGTTCTTCATTGATGTGGCTGTCTATTTCAAGCCAATAAAATTTTATCGAATAGATGCATAAGATTTCTGCCTGCGGCAAGAACTAATAAGTATTACTAATGATTTTTTTTTAAAAAAATTGCTAATCACTATATATATATATAATTACTTGACTTTGAAATGTCATCTAAAATCCCTTTAAAAAAAAATTAAGAGTACACATTCTATTATGTACTTTTCATCCGTAAATATAGAAAAAGATTGCTTAACTCCAAAGAATAGAATAGATGTAGTTGGCACATGCTTCCATCGCAAATTTATTAATCGAAAATTGGATGAAGTAATTCATCTATACCTAAATTGGATGAAAGTGGGGGAAAAGTGTTTGAATATAATATAGAAAAAGGAGGGAAAGGGACGAATTATCTGAAGTTATTTATATCAACCCATTACGTGTAAATTGGGGTAGTTGTCGGGAAGATCACGTGGGAAGTGCTTCATTTTTATTTTATTTATTTCAGTTAAAAGGATTTATTTCTCTTGTCCCTTCTTTTGTCCTTCCTTAATCTTCAACCCCAAAACTTAGGTAAGTGTTTATGATTATACTTTGGACAGTGCGATGAAAGTTCCCATTGATTCACGTTTAGTTTAAAGATGGTAGATGGGGTAGATGGTAGATTAGTTAATTTCTTGCTCAATTCCTATGATGGATTGATTTACTTGCATTGGACCCTCCCAAGGATCTATTTGTTGATTCTAATTAGGATTATGTGTTACACTTTTGTTTTGTATTAAACATATTCAAAGTTTAATTGATCAAAGTTTAATAGTCAATTTAAAGGGATTCAACACACAATGTAATTGATGAGATCTTGGAGATATATAATTAGCAATTATATAGTATTGTGTAATGAGTATGTTGATAGCAATTCGTAAATGAATATAATTTTTGTTTAATGTGAAGTAGATTGATAGTTTTTCGAAAGAGTTTTTTTGAAATGAGTTTTCTTGATTAATTGGTTGAGTAGAATCTATTAAAACATGATGACAACATTTTTGTTTTATTGAATTGTAAGAGTACTTTGATAATAGTATCATTTTAATAGTCAACTATTTCTCACTAACTATATATGTAAGAAATCTTTTTTCTTTCTACGTATTTCTCACTAACTATATATGTAAGAAATCTTTTTTCTTTCTAAGTGCCATGTATGTTCTATCCTTCATGCATACACAATGTTGGTACATTTTTTGTATTAAAAGAAGCTGGTTACAAAAGAATGAACCAGTCCAAAGTAAAGGGAACTGCCAGAGAGAAAAAACCACAACAGCCTTACACACCAAGGCAGATCAGCTCAATGAAGGTGGAGGATATGCAAAGATCAGCAAGATAACAAACACTTAATATGACAAAGAATGTGATACCTTGGTGATCTATATTTTCATGCCAATAGTTACTCTTTCTATTGTTAACCCTTGCAATTTATGGATTATTAAGGCCCATACCATTCTAAAGAGGTACATAAACATTTATGATATGGTGTAATAAAATTTATTACAATTTTGCATGACTCATGCAACACTTCAAACTTTAACAATTAAATTCACTGAAATGATAACCTCATGAACACCTTTTCCGATTCATTGTGTAACTCCTCTTTCAATCATATGACCAAAGAATCTAATAAGATAAAAAAACTTTAAGTTTCATATTTTCTCTTAAAGGTGGGGCCTCATTGCTAAAAATAAATCATTTTTTTACCATTTCTAGTTGGTTTTATATCCACTCCAAGCTATCAATTAAAACTAAATCTAATGAAGGATTGAAAAATATTACTGTTTTCTAATGCATAGAAAATAATTTAGAAGCATCTATGACGACAAATATGATGAATTAGTTTGATCAACTATGAAAAAGCTCAACTTTTGACAAGATAATTATAATAAAAAATAATAATATAAGAATAATCTTTTAAATTTTGTAAGAAACCCCTTCTACAATTCAAAATCCCCCCTTTAATTCCCCATGGAACCTTAATTTACCCAAACAATTTTCATATCAAATTGGTTGTGAAACTAATTGATATTATTTATTGTAGCGTAGATTCAAACTTACCTTTGCCATCTTGATTCAGCTATACCTTCTGATTCTCTTTGAGAACCAAGTCACCAATCTAAAAGTTTATATTTTTGATCTTTTTATTGTAGCTTTGTTTGAGTCGATTATGATAAACCTAAAGATGGTTTAACGTGCTCAAACGCCTTTCATCTAGGAGTTCCAACTCATTTAATCTGGACACCCGATACTCTTCATTGCTAACCATGCCTTTTAGTGATATTCGCAGTGAGGGGATTTCGACTTAAGTAGGTAAGACAACTCCAGATCCATAGACCAAGGAAAATGGTGTGGCGCCTATAGGTGTACGAATACTAGTTTGGTAAGCCCATAGGGTTGGGTTCAGTTACAGATGCCAATCACAATTGACATCATTAATAGTATTTTTTAGTATCTTTAGGATGGTTTTGTTAGATGCTTTAGCCTGACAGTTTCCTTGAGGGTAGTAGGGCGTGAATAATCTGTGTTGGATAGAGAACCTGGAACAAAGCTCTTTGAAATCTTGGTATTTGAACGAGGTCCCATTGTCCGTTATGATAGTTTGGGGAATTCTATTTTGACATATCAGATAATTCAAGATGAACTTGAATATTAGTTTATCAGTGATGTAGGTTAATGGAATTGCTTCTATCCACTTCATGAAGTATTCAATTGTGGTAATAATGAACTTATGTCCATTTGAGGAAGCAAGAGAGATATTACCTACCAAGTCTAATCCCCACTGTAAAAAAGGTCATGGTGTCATGATAGGTCTTAGCTCTTGTGCTGGTGCATGAATGAGGTCACTGTGTTGTTGACATTGGCGATATTTTCTGGTGTAGGCAATGGCTTCTCACTCCTAGAGGGCCAATAGTATCCTGTTCTTAGTAACCTTTGTGCTAGATTAGGTCCACTAGAGTGGGACCCACAAACGCCTTCGTGTACCTCTTGTAGGGTGGTTAGTGCTTATTCTGCATCGACATAGGAGTAAATTACCCTCTAAAATTTGATGATATAAGGTGTCTCCTAGGACTGTGAATTGAAAAGTCCTACAGGCAAAGGTTTTATTTTGGGTGGTTGTCAGATGAGGGGGTATGATACCATGTTGGAAATAGTCAAATGTATCATGGTACCACGGTGAGTTAGGAGCAACAACAACACACACTAGTTCTGATTCTAGGATATCGAATGCTGGTATGAGCAGTTGCTCCATAAGAAATTCGTACTTAGAAATGTTCTATGGAATATCGAGAAGTGAACCTATCATTGTCATTGTGTCAGTTGCTCTCTTGTTGATCTGGGGGACTTTTTTTAAGGTGATGTTGATAAAATATTGTTTGAAACTATCCACCATCCTTTTATATGGCATCAACTTGTCATCTTTTGTTTGATACAAATCATTTACTTGGTTGATTACTAGTTGAGAATCTCTATAAACTTGCAATTCTTTTATCCTCCATTCAATGGACATTTTCAATCATGTGATTAGTGCTTCATACTTCGAGATGTTATTTTTGCATGGGAAAGCAATTCTATAAGCCTTAGGTATACTATCTCCTCGTGGTGTGAGAAATAATATACCCGCTCATGAGCCGTGTTGAGTGTGGGACCCGTCAAAATACAAGGTCCAACAACTTGTTTGTTCTATTAGCAATATGCTTTTGTCTGGGAAGTCTATTATGAGAGGCTAGAGATCTTCCATTGGTGCTTCTGCTAGTTGATTTGTTATGATTTTTCCTTTGATGGCTCTCCTGTCTACATACTCTATGTCATACTTGCTTAGAACATCACCCATTTAACAATCTTGCCTATTAGAGCCACTTTTTCTAATAGTTACTTTAGTGGATCTACTTTTGAGATCACCTTTACTTGTTTGTTCAAGATATAATGTCTCAACTTATGTGTCGCAAAGACAACAGAGAGACACACTCTTTTTATGGGTGAATAGTTCAATTTGTAACCCACCAGTGTTTGGCCAATGTAGTAGACCACTCTTTCCTTGTTATTAACATCTAGTTGTGCTAAGAGAGCTCCTAATGCTACTTGTGTTGTAGATACATAGAGTATCATTGCTTTATCTAGAATAGGTGGCATTAGTAGTAGAGGAGTGAGTAGACACTCTTTGACTTGTTGGCATGATTGATCACATCTTCCATCCCACTTGAATGTATCTTTGTGTAGGAGATGGGTGAACAGATGACACTTATCTGCCAGTTGTGCGATGAATCATCTAATGGACTATAGTTTCCCTTGTAGACTTCTTAGTTGTTTTAACATCTTCGAAGGAGGCATTTCTAGTATGGATTTTTACCTTTGTAGGATCTACTTTGATGCCTCTCCTTGATACTATGTATCCTAGTAGTTTTCCAAATGTTACTCTGAATACACACTTTTTCGGATTGAACCTCAAGTTGTAGTGTTCAATCCTATCAAACACTTTTGCAAGGTTGGTCATATGGTCTTCTCTTTTGATGGAATTCACTAGTATGTCATCCACATAATATTCCATAATTGTATGCAACATATCATGAAAGATTATAGTCATTGCTCGTTGATGGTCGCTCCCGCATTCTTTAGACCAAAAGGCATGGCATTCTAGCAGAAGGTCCCCCATGCGCAAGTGAATGCTATTTTATGTTGATTGTCAGGGGATATCTTTATCTTATTATATCTTGAAAACTTGTCCATCAATGACAACATTTCATGTCCTCTTGTTAGATCTACAATCATATCAATGCTTGGAAGAGGGAAGTCATCTTTTGGACAAGCTTTGTTTAGGTCTTAGAAATTTGTGCAGATTATTATCCCCGTAGTGGGATTTGATACAGGTACTAGATTCGAGATCCATTCAGGGTAATCAATTGGTTTGATGAAACCCACATCTAGCAATTTCTTTAGTTCTACTACTTTATACCAAAAGTGCTACCTAGGGATGCATATTTCATAGTTTCTTCTTGATGGGTTTAGCTCCAAGAAATACGACTAGGTGGTGTATGACCAATGCTGGATCTAGCCTTGGCATGTCTACATATGTCCATGCAAAGTTTATCTTCCTTTCATTAATGAATATTGAGAAGTTCACTTTCTCTTTAGGATCAAGTGATGCTACATGGTATGTGATCTTGGGTGTTTCCATCATGCCAAAATTTTTAGGTTCTGCTTCTTCAACTAGGAGTGTTGACTTCACTTGATATTCAGAAATAGGGAAATTGAATCCTCCATCTTTAGGTGCCTCAAGGAGGTTTTCACCCTTAGATTCGTCCTTTATTTTTCTTTTCAGGATCCAATAGAGCCACATCATGGTTTTCCCTAGGGGATCTCATTTTGATTTTTACATTGTCTTTTTCAATTTTGCGAATAGAGGACACAATCTCCCCTCCAAAATATGCTTGTTGTTCGAGTTCCATGAAAAACCCTAGTTTATGATCTCCTGATGGTATATCGGTTCGAAGCCCCATAAACTCTACAATAGCTTCATCATTTTGGAATTGATCTAAAACAAGTGTATGTTGTTGTTGGTCCCAATCTATTAGTTGTGGGTAGCAAAGGGGTAGGTTATCATCGTTATCTGTAAAGCTTACATAAGTTGTCAAAATGGTCAATACGGCTTTGGCATCATTCTTCCACTAGGTATCTAGGTCATCATCGCTAGAGGTGACAAAGGAAGGAGAATCCCATTCATACTCGTTAGAGTCTGTTTCATAAGTACAATCTTTGAATGTAGGTTTGGTAGGCTGGATAGGGAATATACTTATGCTAAAGATTTCAAATAAGTCCTAAATGGGTAAATTGATGTCTATAAGATGGTAGATATATGATGTCTTAACATTAGTAGAAGGAGCTCCTTTCTTAAAAGAGGTATGTCTAGTGTTTGGAGTAACCATGTCTATCGAACAAGAGCCTAGTCCCATGTTCTTCTTTCTTTGTTCCACTATAATAGGTTCCCATCTGCCTTGTTTATGTCGCCCAAGGCCACCTTTTCTAGTGTATCCCATTTGTTTAGCTAGTTGATACCCTTTACTACTAGGATCAATTAGAAGGGGTTGTAGCTATTCTGGTTCTTTTTGGTCTTCTTTGTAGATCATTGACGAGAGATCCTCTTTGAATATTTCATCCTCCTTCATATCTCCCCACTTGGTAAAGATCATTGGTTTGGCTACCATTTTTATTGTTTGAACATGTTCTATCTCCTTAGGCCCTCCATAAACTTTTGGTGTTGGGGGAAGCATTCCAATGCAAAAGGATTGATTGAAATGATAGTTCTCATTACCTTTGTCAAGTACTTGAATCTTGGACTCAAATTTTGGTTTCTCACTTGATAGGGGTTTAGCTGAGGTTGATGGTAGTGTTGATGGGTTGACATATGAGAAAGAGTGAAATGATATATCATTACTAGGTATTCACTAGATTTTTTTATATTTCTCCTCCAATTTTGCATAGTAGTGGAGGGGTGTAGGATTGACATATAATGTAACCTCCTTTCCTTTGTGAGGAAATTTTAGACATTGGTGGAATGTTGAAGGAACCTCTTGTAGTACATGAATCCATGGGTGTCCTAGAAGAAGGTTATATGGTAGCTCAAGATTTAGCACTTGACATGTTGTTTCTATTATTGTCGGTCCTATCTGTAAAGGTAGCCTGATTGTCCCTTATGAATTTCTTTCTAGGTCGTCATAAGCCCTTATAGTGATGATTTTTCCCTTGTCAATTACATCATTAGAGTACCCCAGCTATTTAACAATTTTTTAGGTACAAATGTTTAAACCTGCACTGTTATCTATCAATACTCTTTTAACAATATGTTTGTGGAAACCAACCTCTATATAGAGGGCTTGGTTGTGGAACAAATTCTATGAAAGGTCTTTCTCAGAAAAGACAAAATGATAATTGGTCGTGATTTTTCCAACCATATCTTGAAATTGATCAAGATTGAGGTCATTAGGGACTAATGCTTCCAAAGCTTTCTCTACTATTTCCCTATGTGCGGGTGATAATTTCAAAAACTCTAGGATAAAGATCAAAGCAAGAGTCTTCTTTAATTATTCCATGATACTATAGTCATTGGATGACTTAGTTGTGGGTTTAGGTGGGGCTACTTGTATTGTGACTTTCCCTTGATGGGTACTTATGTTACATTCAGGGTCCCTGCCTCATATGGTTAACACATTGACCCTAGTGTCATCTACTTGGGAGAGGGTACCTAAGATGGTGTCACCATAGGTCTAGTTAGCATTGTGATAGTCTTGTTATTTCCCTTTATCATTTTTCTTAGCATGGTTAGGAATTAGCTTCATGTAGATTTGGAGGTCTTTGTTTCCAAGATGGTGTTTGATATCAACTTCTCCTTTGTTGATTAAGTCTTGTATTATATGTTTAAGCCTCATGTAGTTATTCATCGTATGCCCTTTGATCTTGTGGAGCTCACATAAGTCCTTTTCATTGTACCATGGTGTTTTGAAACTCAACACTTTGATGAGGTTTCATCGAACTAATTTGTGCATGATTATCTCAAGTGGTTATCCTAATGTAGTAAACTTCCTCCTTGGTTCTTCATATTGTCTTTGTTGTCCTCCCTAATTTGTCTTTTCGTTGTCTGATTATTTATTTTGGGGATAGGTGAGTTGATTGTTTTGTATGTTGTTGGGAGCGAAGCTCGTTTATACAACTTGGGGTTTGTTTTCTAGTACATTGGGATTTTTTTTGTTCCATATAGCTCTAGCATCAACTACTCCATCATGGTAACATTTTTGTTTTTGGCCCAAATCTTAGGTTTGTCATTTGAGCTAGAAGGGTTGTTGTTTAGTTTAATGACTCCCCTTTCTATGAGAGCTCTTTCAATGTGTAGCCCCTTCTCAATAGTGTCTTCAAAGTTAGTGGGGCACAACATGGTGAGTTGGTAATTGATTTCCACTTGGACATTGGAAACAAGGATATCTACTAGTTCTTTGTCGGGAATAGGCCACTTGCATCTACTAGCTTTATGTCTCCATCTTTGTAAGTAGGATGTAAAGGATTATCCTTGGCTTTGTTTAATCTTGTAGAGGTCAGTGATGGTGAAATCCTGTTCTATGTTGAACAAGAAGTGGTTCGCAAACTTGTTAGTCAACTCATCAAATCTCCTAATACCTGGTGGTAGATGGGAGAACCATTCCATAGCATGACCAGTAATACTAAATGGAAAAATTATCATTAGGTAAGAATAATTGTTTTGTACTTCCATGCAAGCTACCGAGAAATCTCACACATGTTCTACCAGATCACCCTTTCCCTTGTACTTATCAAACTTGGGTATTTCTAAATTTTTAGGAAAGGGGAGTATAGTAATAGAGTGATCAAAAGGGAATGGACATATATCTTGTAGAGTGTAGGTCTTATTGGGTTTTCCAATCTGGATGTCTAATATCTTCTGATTTAGGGCTTGTAGTTGCATGCCTACCTCTGTGTTTGGTACATTTTTTTGTGGCCCTTGTGTGTAGTAACCTTATTGTCCCAAAATGTTCATTTGGTCATAGGTTGGTGTTGGTGTGAATAAATGCATTGTACCTAGTTATTTCATTTACTAGGGACTTAGGGGACATATTCACATGTTAACTTTACTTAGGTTCTAAGATTATTTCTAGAAGGTGTTAGTTTTCATTAGTTGTTATCTTATCTTTTGACAACTAATACATGTGACCTAGGTAGTTGTGATAAGTTGTCTCATGTCATATGATGAAGACACTTGTCATAATCCTATGATATCTTGTGTCTCACCTTGGCTATATAACCAAGGGGTCTCTACTACATTGTACACACAACTCCATTTATATAAATACAGTTTATTCTTGTCATATTGATCTTTTGAGTATTTTGTGCTTTCCATAGGGCTTTAGATCTTGGGTGGCTATCTCCATAGCCAAATATTACATGGTATTAGAGAAATTTGAGTTCATTTGGTTATTCTTTTGGGAGATCTTGAGTGTAAATCTTGTATTTTCTTAAAGCATTGAGTATGCTCTTCTCTTGCATCTTTGGACGATCTAGAGAATCATAAAAGTGTGATAGAAATACCAGATTTTGGGGGGGTTCTTTCTTTGGCTTTGTATTGTAGGTACATTTTGGGAGCTTTTTGCATCATATCTGAGCTCACCATTGCATCTGGAGCATCCAAGAAAGTCAATTTTGCCTTTTGTTTTGTCCCAGTTGGACATTGGAGGCCAAATTTGCAAGGGTTTGAAGATTGATGTTGGTTGCTAGATCCAGGAAGTAGCCATATGTTCGGATCATTTTGAGCCAAAAGAACGTTGCCATCGCATCCAAAAGGCCCAAAAACCCCAAGATTGACTGCCAAATCGTCGAATTTGGACAAAGTTGCTCTCAAAGGCAATTTTTTTTAACAAGTGAGTCGTACAACCCTACTTGCGCAAGTACGATTTTCTTTTTTTTTTAAAAATTGCAATTATTTTAATTAAATTTCAAAAAGGAAAATTAAAAAAAAAAAAAAAATCGCAAATTTTTAATTTATAAATTTAAAATTTAAAATTAAAAAAAAAATTAAACCTATGGAATGTAGGTACTGAAAGTACCTATGGTACGCCTGACAGTACCAGCGGGCTGCAGGTTTGCCTGTCGTGGTAGTCCTGGCAGGGATGTACCACATATAGGTAGTGGCGTTGGCTACCACCCTGCCCACGACCCTTTTTTATTTTTTAATTTATTTTTTAAAGTTTTTTAAATTAAAACTTTTTTATTAATATTTTTTTTATTAAGTTTTTTAATAATTTTCTTTTAATGATTTTTAATAAATTTTAAAATTTTCTTTAATATTTTATATTAAAGCTTTTTAATAATTTTAAAAATGTTTTCTTTATAAAGTTTTTTAAAAATTATTATTATTATTATTTTTCTTAATTATGTTTTTAATAAAGTTTTTAAAATTCAAAATAAAATAAAATTTTGTATTAAAGTTTTTAATAAGTTTTTAAAAACAAAAATAAAATAATTGTTTTTCTTTATTTTTAATAAAGTTTTTTCATCAAAAAATAAAATCTTCATTTTTAATAATAAAGATTTTTTCTTTAATAAATGTTTTTAAATTAAAATTTTTAATTAAGTTTAAAAAAAAAAACAAATTGTAATTCAATAAGCAAACCTGGAAAAATTATTTTGCCTACTGATCGAGCCTTGTCTTACACCATTCGCTCCTCTAACTGGTAGTCAAATGGGGCCAATTGCTCCTACCGACATCCACCTGGAGGGCATCTTTATGGTCTTCTGCTTCGAGGCACATTTGGTTGGCTTCTACATTAGCATTTCCAGATTTGCATCATGGTTGTTGTAGTTCTCCTCTTCTAGTGTTGTAAACACACTAAAATAAAGTGCCACAATATTCCTATTTCAATGTACTCTATCATATTTTATGCTTCTTTGGATTGATCTATGTATCTAGTGTTAGTTCCTATGTACTCAGTGAATGCAATGGTTGGTTACCCATGCATTTTGGTGTGATGGACTAGATACCATATAGACACTCCTATTTTGGAAGCACTCTACTTGTATTCAGAAGTTCGATTCTACATCCAAAGACTTGGTACCTATCTCTAGTTGAGATAGGGTTATACCAATCTGTCAAGAGAGTGTCTAGTTGATACTCGTATAATTGTCTCCTTGGTTATGACCTTATTCCTATTGCAGTGTGGATTCATCTGTAGTTCTTCATTGATAGATTTTGCAGTTACTCACGAGTTGACAGTTTCAGCTCAGTCACCAGTTATGTGGCATCTTCTGCAGTGGTACTTGATTATTTCTATTAGTGCTTGTCATAGTTTTCCATTCCTTTGGAGCAACATTTGGAGGACTCATCATCATCCTTGGTCCGCTCTACATCATTCATCACATTTTTTTACATTGTCTCCTTCAATTAAGATTGGGGACTCTTGACATTGTGACATTTGAGTAGAGACTCTCCATTGAGGGGGGTTGCATGGAATTTCTTCATTCTCTTATGGGGGCTTTTTCCTCACATGTGGTTTTGTCTTCATCATTTTGAAGAGTAGTTTCTTGTATTGTTTCTCTTCCGGGGAGGAGTTTTGTCCCATTGGGTTTTCTCCTTTTCCCCGTTTGTGAGGGATTGCATTGTGTTTGTACGTGGGTACCTAACATGGCCTAGTCATTGGGACCCATCTTTGCATCTTGGTGTCATTTGCATCATAATCTTCTCCCTGAGTTGCACTTAATGGGGGGTGTTGGTGTGAATAAATGTCTTGTACCTAGTTATTTCATTTACTAGGGACTTAGGGGACATATTCACATGTTAAGTTTACTTAGGTTCTAAGATTCTTTCTAGAAGGTGTTAGTTGTTATCTTATCTTTTGATAACTAATACATGTGACCTAGGTAGTTGTGATAAGTTGTCTCATGTCATATGATTAAGAAACTTGTCATAATCCTACGACATCTTGTGTCTCACCTTGGGTATTTAACCAAGGGGTCTCTACTACATTGTACACCAACTCCATTGATTCTTTTTGCATTCATTGATAGGAATACAATTTATTCTTGTCATATTGATCTTTTGAGTATTTTTTGCTTTCCATAGGCCTTTAGATCTTGGGTGGCTGTCTCCATAGCCAAATATTACAGTTGGGTATTGTGGAGGTGTAGGACCTTGGTAAGCATGGTAGGTGGAAGGAGAGTTAAGTCCTTGTTGTATGAAAGGAGGGTTAGGTCCCTGATGATTTTAAGGATGGTTAAGTCCTTGTTGATTGTAAGGAGGGTTAAGTCCTTGTTGAATGTAAGGAGGGTTAGGTCCTTGTTGATTTTTTTGAAGAGGGGTACCTTGATAGTACATTGGTGGTACACCTTGTTGTGGTTGATTTTGTTGAAGGGTACCCTGGTAATGCGTTGGTGGTACACCTTTTTGTTGGGATGAATTGTTTTGAAGGTTACCTTGATAGTGTGTTGCTGGTACATCTTGTTGTTGGGATGAATTGTATTGAATTTTACCTTGGTAGTGTGTTGGTGGTACACCTTGTTGTTGGGATGAATTGTATTGAAGGTTACCTTGGTAGTGCATTAGTGGTACACCTTGTTGTTGGGATTGTTGATTGGGAAGGGTACCATGTGGCACACCTTGTTGATTGAAAAGGGTACCTTGTGGCACACCTTGTTGATGTTGATTGGGAAGGGGACCATGTGCCACACCTTGTCGATTGAAAAGGGGACCCTGTGGCACACCTTGTTGATTGAAAAGGGTAGCGTGTGGCACACCTTGTTGATGTTGGTTGGGAATGGTACCATGTGGCACACCTTGTTGATTGAAAAGGGTAGCCTATGGCACATCTTGTTGATGTTGATTGGGAAGGGTACCATGTGGCACACCTTGTTGATGTTGTTGCGGAAATTGCCCTTGTTGATTTTGTAAGTTTTGGGAAGGTTCAATGTATGAAGTGTTTTGGGGAATATATTGAGTTGGACCTCCTTGATATTGTTGGGCCACTACTGCTTGCACGATTTGAGATGGTTTCCTAAACAAAGGGTTGCCCATTGCTTGATCATTGCTTTGTGAGAAGATTGGTGGTATGTTTAGAATCTCCAATGGTTTGGGTATTTCCCTCAAAAATGATTTATCCCCTAAGGGAATGAGGTGAGGATCCTTAAGGATTTCCACATTAAAGTCTATATGTAGTTTAGCACCACTTTGTGCTAATTTGAAGAAGTAGGTATTTGGATCCTTTCTTAGGAGTTTTTCCATCAATTTAAGCACCTTGGGATTGTTGGAGTGTTGAAAGAATTCTTCCTCACTATCCCCTTCTTCTATGACCATGTCCTTTGGGTTTTGGTTTGGCTTATCCATAATTTCTTGTTGTCTATGGATTACCTCCTCATCACTTGGTGGTTGGTTTGTTGCTACTTTCAATGATGGTTCCTTTCGAGGAGTTATAAGGTCACTTGGTCTATAACCGCATGGGTCACTTCCATTGTTTGTGGTGTTCGCTAGAGGTACACTAGACCTAATTTTGTTGGCTTCCATATTTTTTCTATGTTGTGATCTTGTATTTGTCATAAATAAGTGGCAAGATTTTGTGGAAGTTGGTGATTTCTAACTATGAAATAAAAGAATGCTTTGTTTTTTGTGATTTTCTATTTTTTGAGTGTTTTGTGGGATTTTTTGTTTTAAAGGATGGTATCTATTGCCATGCAAGAGGTGGTAATACAGGCCTTCCGATTGCAAGATCTTCTTTTCGTTCCTCTTTGTCTAGGATATTAGTTGTGTTTCTCCACTGGGTCGGTGTTTCGTTTCTCTCAAATATGAAACTTCTCAAACTATTGATAATATTTGTTTGTTCACCTTCAATTTATGTGAGACTTGGTTGTATGATAGGTGCCATAAGATTTGGTTGTTGAACTGGAGAAATTGGATGCCAAATGGTAATAAAGTGAATGGTGTTTGGTAAAAGATGCTATTTTTGGGACTCAAAATATTGAAAGACTTGGATCGATATTTCACTTCATTTTTCTAGAGGATATGTTGCAACAAATCTACTTGAACTAGCCTTGAGGTTCAAGAAAATGTTGATATCTTAGAAGTTTGAGTGAAGGAATGATCCAAGTTTTTTTTTTTAATTTTGAATCCTAAAAGTAGGTTGTTGACTTTAACTATGCAAATGGATTATGACGCGTTTTGGGTGTCTAACTGTTTTGTTCTCAAAAGTTTTGTAAGCAGTTTCAGATTAGTCTTTTGATTTGCACCAGAAAATAGAGCAAAAGTGACAGTCTTAGAGTAATAGCAACAATTTTTGTCAAAAGCGGCCATATTTTTCTCAACTATAGCCAAATCTGAAAGGTAATTGCGACAAGTTTTCTCAAAAGCGGCTTCTATTTCAAGTTTTTCTCTGGTAAATAGTGCAAGAAAAAGAAAACTTCTTGGTCAAAAGTTGCTAGTTTTAAGTCAATTACGGCTGGAAAAATGTGTCAATTGCAACAATATTAGGATCAAAAGAAACAATTTTATATCAAGTGCGTTCTCTTTTTAAAAGTGAAAGGTTTTTACAAGTGACTGTCACGAGACAAAGAGAAAAAGTGATCTGTTTTAGGTCGACTGCGACTAGTTTTAGGTCAAAAGCGGTAGAAACATGAGCAATAGCAGCCTCTATTTAGTTTTTTTTTTCAGTTTCTGTGTTGGAAACAATTTGGATAGATTTTCCATATTTGATGTCTCGTTTTGATCTGATTTGAGAATTTTAGCAAGTGATATCTTGCAACACAACAATCAAAACTATTTGACCCTTAATGTCTACAACTTTACACACATTTTTTTCCATAAAATCTCAAAGTTTGTGGAAGGAGAAATGCTAAAGCCATAGTTTCCAATGTTGGCTTAGTCTTTAATGTGACTTAAAATGTGAGCCTAAATATTTGTAAACCTTTAAGGATATTTTTTTAAGATATCCTTTAAGGAGTACAAATAGAGGGCTCTTTTCAAAGTATCCACACTAAGTCTAAAGGGTTTGAAGTTCGATAACCATGTTTAATGCTTGTTTTGATGTGTTCATTTTAATTCAAGAAATTTTTTGATGTCAATAAAGTAACCTTAGCATGTGTAGATGCATAAAAATGTCCTCTTAATCATTTTTATCCATTGCATATTGATAATCATATCTCCATAAAACCATTAAAATATTATAAGCATTTATTCATAACCATAATCCATTTACATAATCATTTATTCATTTATCCATTATTTATCCATTTGCATATTTCATTATCCCATTTCATAAATATTTATCATTTCATTAATCATCAACATATTCATAAATCATTTAACCATTTCATAAATCATTAATTCATCTATTTCATTAATCATTAATCTATAATCACTTAAATACATCCATTACACATACATAATCATTATACTCCTCATATTCATATTCATATCTTTTATACATCCATTAATTCATCTATTTACATAAATCATTTCACTTTGACCATTTGCATTAATCATTAAGATGCATTCATATATTTCATTAAATAATTTAAAATTCATAAATCAACTTCCATGAAATTAGCTCAAAATTGCACATCAAACTCATAAATGATTTCCATGGAATTAGCTTCCAAACACGAATCATGGCATAAATCACTCCACTCATTTTTCATTTCTCATTTTCACATTATGCATTCATCTATAAAAACCTCCTCCTTCTCACTTTTTGGGGATACACATTTGATTTCGAAATTCAATTTCAATCTCTCTTCTGTTCATCACAGCTTCTTGTTGCACTTGTGCTCATAAAAATATGAGAGCATCAAATGCATAAATCAAGAATCATGGTGAAATAGGAAAACAATGAAGCTGATTTTCCTTTGAATGCATTTATTTTAGTTTTTGCATAGTTTAGTTTGCATTTTGCATTTGTATTCATTTGGAAAGACTTTATTGATGATATGCAGGAATTTTGATTTGAATTGATAGATTAAATCATCCAGCTTTCAGTTTTCAGCATAAACAACATGCATAAATCAAGTCACCCTAGGTAGGTACTCTCTTTTAGGTAGGCTTACCTCATGCCCTGAAGGGATGATTTTACATGCAACTTATGGGGGAGTGTAGAGGTACATGTTAAGAATGAAGTCTTAATCTCTACATCGAGCAACCAAAAGTTGGACTTGGTAAGTAACTTCTCGGAAGTAAAGTTTCAATGCACTACTTTCAAAGAGAGTTTCAAAAAACATGGATGGATTCTAAAATAAGGTTTTTAATGACCAACTATGAACACCGTATGTACACTACCATCCGCTGGTCACTTAAGACTCTTTAACTGTTCCTGTTCCACTTAAGGCGTGGAATTAGGTGCAGTATATTGTCGCCCAGGATAGAAGCTACTTTCTTACGATTTTACAACCCTTGATATAGCCCACCAGTAAACGTGCTTTGAGACCTTGCTTACAAGTTCTCTATCATGGGATGTATCTCATAGCAAGCCCCCTCTTTAAGGTAAAATTTGAAATGAAGAAAGTGCAAAACTCAAAAATACTTTTCGTCACCCAAGATCGCCAAAAGACATGAGGGGAGAGGATATACACTTTAGTTTTCCAAACACGAAAGACATGGTATACAATCCATTGCAATATTCTTTTTAAGCCCCTCGAGTGGCACTATCCAAAAATAAATAAATGAAGTGTAAACAAGATAGCAATTTTTTTTTATGTGCACCAAAATGAAACTTGTTCTGGATTTCAAGCAATTACATATTAGTGTGCAAATCAGAAATTATTTGTCTAGTTTTAAGCCCAAAATTGAGTGTTTCTAACAATCCTTGTCTTAATTGGTCAACAAAAGTAAATTATTTGTTTCATCAACATATTGAAAGCATTTGGTCAAAAGCAAGCATTTTTTAGAGCACCAAAACAAAGTGTTATTCTAATCTAGAAAACCTTTGAAAATTCTTTTTAGAACACCAAAGTGAAAATGTGTGAGTTTGTGGGGTTCAATTTTATAGCACCAATTTCAAAAGCATGTACTAAACTAGAAATATTTTTGAACATTCTTTTTAAGCACCAAATTGAAACATTTTTTCTAAGCTAGAAAGCTTTCATTTTTTTTTTTAAGCACCAAATCAAAATTTTCCTAAACTAGAAATCTTTTTGAAAGATTCTTTTTAAAGCACCAAATCAAAGGCGTGTGAGTTGTGGGGTTCATTTTAAGCACTAAATTAACAAGTTTTTCCTAAACTATGAAAGCTTCTAAAAAAATGTAGACTTCAATCGTTTGCCTTCTCTACAATAAACGTGTTAGTTGTTTCTTCATGTAACATGTACCATATTCTGCAAGAGCTACACAAACGAAGTCAAAAAACACAAACATCAACAACAAGCACTCGTTAGCGTCAAAAAATGAAAAATCTCATTTCATATTTCGAATAAAAAAACAACAGAGAAAAATTGAACTTTTAAAGCAAAAGCAGCCTTGTTATAAGCAAACTGTGGTTGAAAAAAATCAAAAGCGGCCTCTATTTGTCAAGTAGAAGCAACTGAAAAAAGAAAAAACACCCATGTTATTTTAGCAAATGTGGTTGAAATGGAAAAAGTAGTTAAAAAACAAGCGACTGCGATCGAAATGATAGAGTGACCGCATGATTTTTCTGTAGCTTTTGCGGGAAGATTTTTTGAATGCGTTTTTGGTAAGTGCATCAATGTTCTAGAACCTGCAATTGCTCAACTACAACTCATAAAATGGTTAGTGCTAAGGATCGAGGTCCCATCGGGTGTGCCAGAATGTGTAAGGGAGAAATTAAGAATGCAATAAGATAATCAATGTTAAACGAATTAAACAAAATCTAATTTAAAACAAAGACTAAGATTCATGCCCATTACTCATGAAATGAACAATACAAAATACTGAATTCAAGAAAGCAATCGAAAAACAAGAACAAGGAATTCAATAAAACATAAATTTCCCATCCCGTGTCAAAGTGTATTCACAAAGATGTTCGATCGTTGTTGTATCAATGTGAAGCCTCCATTTGTACGTAGCAAAAGCTTCAAAGTTGTGTGTTTCAATCAAATATGTAAGTAAAAGCTTCCAAGAAATCAATGATTAATTTGGCATTACTTCGTTGTGTAAAAAATGTCAATTCTCCAATCATTTTTGAGAAGAAAGGAGGTTGTTATATAGATTTTGTGTTTCAAAATGAACACTCAAGATCGCGTAGTAGGATATCCTGATCAACGGTTCAAAACCGTTGAAAGGAATTATATGGGAAGAGTCAGTGGATTTTGATTACGTAATTGGTGTGATTGAAGAAATTAATTTGAGTGTTCAGTGGAATTGAAGAATAGATGAATAAGTGAGGAATAGATGGAAAAGTCAGCCAATCAGAGTGAGCAATCATGGCATCGTAATTTGCTCAATCATAAAAGTGGGTGAGGGTAATTAATTAATTAATCCTTTTGAGTTGAACGCGCAAATCATGTTTGATTTTTACAAACAAAGTTGTATTTGTTTGTCTTGACCTTTTTGAATGATGTTTTGAATAACTTATTTAATTATTCAAGTTTAGGGGAAAGTGATTTAACTAAACTATTATGTTTTAATAATTTAATTGATCTAGGGGAATAGGGTAAATTAGTGACATAACTAAATAATTGATGTTATTTAATTAATCAGGAGGAATAAAGTTAGATTAGGATTTTATTAAATAAATGAAATTTATTTAATTAGTCAAAAATGATGAAAAATGAATTAATTAAATAATGTAATATTATTCAATTAATAGAGGAAATTAGGGTTTTTGATGCAATTGATGTGAAATGCAATGATATTAAGCGATAATGATGTCGATGATGAGAAAATGTCATTTAGGATGTGCGATATGCGTTAGATCATTTTTACAACTCTTATGTTAATCTTTCATGTTTATCAATAACACTATTCAAAGTCTTTATTTTTACTACTAATTAATATTTATAATTAAAAAACTCTAAGTAGTTTGATTCATTTTAGAGAAAAAATTAATCACCTTAAATTTAGACCCCCAAGTGATAATATGGTGTAGTAAATTAGTTTTGATAGGTCACAACCTTGATGATCTACCAACACAATCACTCTTTTTCATGGTATTATTAGATCATACCCCTACCATGTTTAAAATTATCATTATTTCACCAATAACATGCACAAAAATATAAGTATGATTGTTAATTATGTAATCACCATCCCTAGTGTATAAGAAAGTTTAATGTTTACTCTTTGAGCTTAAAAAATTGCATAGTAAACAAATGTACATACATAATATTTTCAAATATTATATAATTTAAACAACACAAATTATTTTTATTGTGAGATATTTATTTGCCCCCTTTTGAAACTCTACATGTTCCCATGTGTTGACTGAAGATAATTTGTTGATTATCGCACTTACAAATGTGTCATATTATCTTAACCATTTATGCCTATTAGAACATCAAATTTATCCAAATTCAAAACACGATAATGATCTAATAAATATTTATACCAAGTGTAAGATATACAAAGACACTCTAAACTAAATAATGTTCACTGAATGATAAATCACCTCCTAAATTTATGATCTATTTCACCCATGTTGTATTTCAACACACCAAGTTTTTCTGTTAAATAAACAAATTGCTTTATATAATATTTTAGCCATCTATGAACGATAAAATTCAAGTCATGGATGAATGAATATCATATGGATGACAATTGTTGACCTTATCTTAAAGATGTTGTCAAGAAAGTAAGGTTAACCTGTATGAGTGATAATAAATTTTCAAAATTAAAAAAATGTAAAAGGTAATAAACATCTAGTTAGATATAGTCATTTTTGTCTAATGTTCAATTTCAACTAAAATTATTATAGATATTTCACATTTGATTATCATACATCTAACCCAAAAATATGTGAATTAAAAGTTATAATAATGTTGGATAAAAATAGTTGTTTTAGATTATACCTAGTAATGTATAACATCATTCTTATCTTATAATAAAGTTTATTTAATTGACACTAACTAATTATTTAAAATCATTTCATAATTATCTAATGGGTTTGAACATACGATCTATTTACATCAACATTAAAGATTTCACCAACTACTATGCTCAAACACATGAATAGAAATTAAATCTGTTAAAATATAATATATCAATCAACCTATTCAAAATTTTATATCCTATTTATGTTAATAATATATAAATATTTAATAATTGAATATTTCTAAATTTTTAAAAGCAAGTTCTAATTTAAAAATACTACCCAAATAACCTATTTTTTAGATTAAGTGCTTAAACTCAAAATTCATCACCTTTTAACTCCAAATAAATGCATGGACATTAAATAGTCAAATAGTAAGTAGATTGCAAACTACACAATGCTTTGAACTTACATCCATTAACAATTATCACTAGTTATATTGTTGTTAGCGCAAATCTATTTGATTGAAATTCTATAGGACGAGTGTTCCCTTTAGTTCCTTAAAATACTTTAGAGACTTTTGGTATAAGAAATATTTAGGCAGTGGACTATAGATATGTATAAGGAATATTTGATTGTATTGATTATTCATTTTTATTGTCAACTTACGAATTTAGATAACAAAACCTGGTGTGAATGAGAACCTATGATATTGTAAATGCTAGACAATATGACAAAACTCGCGAATTAAGAGTTGTGAACCTTCAAAATCCTCTTTTTATTCAAACTAGAATGAACATATATAATATGGGGCATATCAACAGTCACCACAACCCTAGGAATTCAAAATGAATAATTGGCTATGAGAAAATAACAAATAAAACCAATGCTTTTAAAAAAAACATGTGAATTTATGTACCCCAACTTGATGGGTCATAACTTTCAACCTGTTGGCCGGATTGAGGAAGTCTTCTCTACCTCATTGGAAAGGCCTTGAAGAGATCTAATTTCAGTCCCTTAAATCAAATGCCTTTATCTATTCAATTTAAGAGATTGATGATAGTTTTGATACTTTGAATACCTTTGAAAATGCAATTTATTAAAACATAAAAAATACTAAAAAAATCAATTTTTGATATTTTCCATCTTTTCTTGTGCCAACAACTCTAGATCATACTTCTTAAAGTTAAAATAAGAAAACATTCATAAAAATAAAAATAACACCTATTTTAAAATTCTTTACTTTCAAGAATATTTAAATATATATTTTTTAAAATATTAATATATGCCATCATGTTGTATATTGGACATGCACTCCTTACTATTGAATTCCAAGATCTTATAATAAATCTATTTCAACTCCTTTTATAAATATATATGATATTTAAGATTTTTTTAATTGTTTTGTCATGAACGTAACAAGTGATTATTTTTAGAGAGATGTATGCTATGGTTCTAGGAAAATTCATCGCCGACAATTCACCAAAGGAAAATTCACCGCCAACAATTCATTGCCATGGAAAATTCACTGTCAAGTAAAATTCACCGTCAACAATTCACCAATATTTTTTAATATATATTTCAAAAACTTGGTGAATTGTTGGCGGTGAATTTTACTTGGCGGTGAATTTTCCGTCGGTAAATTTTTCATGGCGGTGAATTGCTGACGGTGAATTTTACTTGACGGTGAATTTTTCGTCGGTAAATTTTCCATGACGATGAATTGATGACAATGAATTTTCGTTTGATGAATTTACCATATACTATAACCTCTTTGTATAATTATAAACTGATACTAATTTCCTTTGACAAGTGGTAAGCTAAAAATGATCCTTTAAAAATTAGTTGTCCTTCAACAACTTTCTCAATGATCACGACCCCTAATATCTTCAAAACGGACCATAAATATAAGCTTATAAAATTGTTTATGTAAATGATAATCACTAAATTATCATATTAGCATTAGCTTAGTAGCACTTTATCATTCATGGGTTTTAATTATTCGTCATGACATATATAGTCACCAACTAAGAACAAATCATAAAGTACCAACGAGAAAATTACCAACCATCAATGTCAACCTTGAATGACCAATGACAAGCTACAAATTTCAATGAGAAGAACCAAACTAGCCCAATAAAGTACCAATAAAACATTCCTTTGATGATTTATTGATTTATGAATGTGATGTTGTGCCTAACCACTATGTGCCAAGGATATAATAGCTTAAGAAATTGTTTTATTAATTACCTTTTTGGTGACATTTTCTAGAGATATGATTTATTTGTTTGCCCCACCTTACGAGAAAGAGCAAACCAAGATCTAACATCCAAAGGAAAGACAATGCAAACCCTTGATTTAACCAATTAGAGTCACACTCGTCCCATTAATAGCACTATTACTAGGATTGGCCACTCTGACCAAGAGCACATTTATATTTCATCCCATCATATTGTTTGTCTATTTAAAGCTTTGGCATGAACAAATGAATGATAAGCTACATGGTGTGGATATCTAAAAACACTGGAATGAGGGACATTTTAGGCTATTTATCATTTCATTTCAATTGAGCAATTCTACACAATTATACTATTAGTCATATATTTTTATGGGTCTTACATGTACTCACCAAAAAAATATGTCAATGTTAAATTTTTTGTGGTGATAAATTATTCTTTTTAAAAAGAAACTCGGAGATTCTAAAATATTTAAATGTAAAGTATTCTTATCTAAACTATTTCATATGTGTTAACAAATAATTAAGATTAATTTTATCTTTGATATTAAATATTAAATATTAATTTTCTTAATATTTAGAATGAATAAATATCTAAAATGATTTTTTAAATAATTGTTGCATTTGATAAGTATAGTTTTAAACATAAAAAAATGACTTAATCTTTAATAACAATAAAGGTATCTATATTCATTACGAACTTTTTTTTTGCTCTATAAATCACTGTTTGTGGGGGAGCACCCATAAAGTGAATAAAGTAAAATTTTGGACCGCTTCAAATCCAATATTGGGGAGCACAAAGACCTACTCCAGACCCACGAATGGGGAGCACAAAAAGACAATACCAAACCAAATTTACCCTTGCTTATGGCTTATTCCATTCCTACCCCTTACAGACACTGGATTCACACTATTGCTTTTGACTTGAGCTATGAACCAGTGAGGTCACAATCAAGGGGCCTCATCCCTGACATTCTCATTGTGACCTCTTCAACCTCCACCATTTTACCTATCACCTTCGATCCTCCTTTTTTTGAAGTCAAGCCATGGTTACCCTTCCCTTCCAGCTTTTGATCTTTTGATGCTGGGTTTAAAGTCGATTGATGCTGGGTTTAAAGTCAATTGGTGCTTGGGATGTTTCTTCCTTTTTACCTCTGTCCAAGCTTGCTCTGGCTGTGAAGGAGAAGAATCATTAGACTTTGCTTCGAGATGTGATGTTAATGAAGATGCCCAATGTTTGAGGAAGAAGTGTTAACAAGAACAGTGGAGTTGTCCCCGGATGAGCTAGAGACACCCCGTTGAGCATTTGGTAGATCTGAATCAGAGTCGGTTAGAGCATTTTGTGTGCTTGAATGAGTTATTGCAGAATCTTGAGGTGGGAGGGACTCATTTTATGAGCTAGGTTGTAGAACATAATGTTTGGGTTCTACCCTAATCCACCAGGTGGGCCTTCCCCTAGGATCTCACTTGTGGGTGCATTTCTTTTGACATTGGTGTGTGAGGTGGTCAATTGCAAAGCATTTCTTGCAACGAAGGGCTATTCTTTCATAATCCACAAGCTGCCTCTAGCAACGATCACCAACCTTTAATAAGATCTCTGTTGGTAGTCCATTGGAAAGATCCATTTCCACACAAATACGCGCACAGGTGGAGCTTTGGTAATTCAATGTTTCTTCTGAGTTGCAATGAAACTTTCCTAACCCATTGCCAATGGCTTGCAAATAGTCGATTTCCTAGAATTGAAATGGAAGATAAGGCAGTCGCACCCAAAAAAAGGCAGTGGAAAATGTTTCAGTTCTTGGATCAAAGGACAGGTACCAAGATTTCATGCATAGAAAATCCACTTGATACACCTATGGACCATTTTTTAGCACCGATTATTTGTCACCAGTGGATTCAATTTCAATAATAAAAAACACTCTGGCACAGGGAACAAACAAATTTCATCCTCCATAAACTTATTCCAACTTTTAGAGATCCAGGAGTGCAAATC
This sequence comes from Sequoiadendron giganteum, assembly GCA_007115665.2. Classification (NCBI taxonomy): domain Eukaryota; kingdom Viridiplantae; phylum Streptophyta; class Pinopsida; order Cupressales; family Cupressaceae; genus Sequoiadendron; species Sequoiadendron giganteum. The sequence continues at coordinate 211,316,073 of CM021100.1, forward strand.
GCACAGTTTTGGCCATACCTTAGTGAATATGCAAATTAAGGCATTAGTTTGTAGATATTCTTCACGATCTTTGACTAACCTATCCATCTGGATCTCAGGTGTAGCGGACACATGGGAAACCCTAATCGTAGGTCTATTATGCATAGAGTTTGCGATCCCGTCAGTGCCCTTTTGAGATAACAGTTGATGAGGCCAGGCTTCCTTCTACTATGCATTTGTAGCCCCAATCCTCTGGCTTCGTTTGAGAGCAGTGTTGCTCTCTCGCCTCGACTGTGAATCTGAGTCAAGGGGATCAAAGATGAAGGGAGCAAGCTTCAAGAGTGTTGGAGTAGATCGAGTCAGAGGGCATCTGCAACCAACTGAGGTGCAAGCCCTAGCTCCATTATGCAAGGCCATTTTGAAGTCCATGTAGCCACCATTGTGCCCTTCTTGAGCTTTTCCAAAAACATGAGAGCCTGGAGACACTGGGTGCCCACCATGCATAATGCGTGAGGAAACAGGGGCAATATCAGTCTGTTCAAGAGCAACCGAGTTGCTGCCAACACCCTTTGCATTGTAGAGTCTCCGCGATAGGGAAGGCACAAAGGCTTTGTCACCATCGTGGGAGGAAAACCCACCATCGCACAAAGTTGAAGCAGAGGAAAATGAGCGAAACATTGTGAAAAAAGGAGATCTACAAGAATATATTCATTATAAACTTATGAAAAATAATAAATTTGATATTAAAATGTTCAGTAGTATGTATTTGAGATAACCTTAGAAAATGGTTTTATGCACTTTGGAAAATTAGTGAAAATATCTTTTAAGCTAGGGTTACACTCAAGGAAGAATTAATTTTCATAAACACAATACGCACCCATACATAATAGTCTTGGCTAGGATAATCCTAATCTACTTTGTAATATAGTAAGACACACTTTGTATGTCCCTTCTTTAATGCCCACCATCTACGTTCCACTATCTTCTCAAAATTATCTATATGTCATTTTCATGTTTCTCATATATTTAGATAATTTTTTAAGGGACGATCGTAACCAACACAACTATTCATAATACTTATTATAAAAAATATTTATTAAATACATTGTTGTCTACCTTTTAATATTAACTCTCTATAAATTCATCTCTTAATTAAAGGCCTTTTTACAAAATTCTTATTATTCCCTTTTGACCAAAGGTCATAATAGCATTTATTTATTCACCCTTTCAATTCAAAGGATAATTTATATAAGTAAAAAATAATCCTCTTTTTCACCATGGGGGAAATGTTCCATAAAAATTAGTCATCATATAATAATTTTATAGTAAGAACCATAATGTCATTATATAATTTATGAAAAGGCAATACAATATCAATATTATTTACATAAATAGATAATGAACTAAAATCAATGTGCATTCTTTATCATGTAAGTTATCACTATGTGAAATAATACCATAAATTTCTATAGGGATAACATGAGATTTAGAAAGATGATCATCATGGAATATGCCATCATGTATAAAATAAGGTAAATCAATAAAAGCATATGAATCTATCAACATACGATTATCAAATTATAAGAGGGATGCCATCAAAAGGTAGAACAATGTCATGAATAGATGTAGAAGATGTGATCTCATTAATGTCCATCACCCTAGGTGCATCACTTTACCAATATTGCAAACCATAGGTGAGATATAATTAATGTGAAAGTTATAGATAAGTGAAGTGAGTATGTCTAATAGGAAAGGATAAGAAATAATCAACTCAATGAAGGAGGAAAACACAAGTACATGATAGAATAACACCTCCATAGAAAATACATCCTCATCGACAACATAAAAATTCATGAGTATCAAGGATGATAGAATCACATGTCACAAAATATAAGAATACATCAAAAGTAGAAATATAGACATACATATTAGTAGGGGAAAATAACCTATAAGAAGCCACATTGATAGACTATACAAGAGTGGGTCAATGAGATCAAATAATTTCATATTATTATGTATGTTCAAAATCTAACCAAAATATTATTAGCAAATACAAAAAATGGCTTTTATAACCTCAAATAAGTTTTTAAAATGAAAGGACATAATAAAAAATTAGATATGAAAACCCTAATTAAAATGACAGTAAGTCCCTAACTAGTGTAGGATAAGTTGGGTTCACAAAAATGTAAAGGAATAAAACACTTTCATATAAATCTAGGGTAAATAAATAAAGTAAACTAATAAGCACATAATTATAAATTAAAATAATTGGTTGAGAATAATAATTACAATAAATGTATAAAAATTAAAATTGAAGTTTAGGGGTGCTTATCTCTAAATTTGATGATGGATGAATGATGTTGATAAGTGAAAAATAATCTGCCACTATTCAACAATTGATATCCTTGATCTAATTACTATCTTCAAATTTGTATTGTCTAATAAATCCCTATGTTTTGATCCCAAATATTGTAGGGTTGATCCCAAGTGACAAAATTTAATGCACAAGATTTATCTACACTACATATGAATGATTTGGTACAAATTGTACTTGAATATTCATTTTTATTCATCTTATTAATATTTGAATTTGTTGAGTTATGTCTAAGTGCACTAGTTAGGAGTTTTCCAACTCAATAGGTGAATGTATTCTCTTAGGTTGAATCCCTTTGACATATTAGGTTTATTACAATAAGTGATATTGAAGACAAAATACACAAACATTTAGATGGTCTATATGATGATGATGTAGATCTAATTCTTTTGCCCCTTTATACATTGAAGTGTGCTCTAATCATTCTTTTTATTCTTGCAATCCTAGATCCTTTAAATGATCCATTAGTTACACATTGAATATTTTTTAATACTATGACATAACAATATGACATAGGGGTAAAAGTACAAACCTCTGTCACATTCTATAAAGGAATTGGCCAACAACAACAAAAAAAATTGAACTTCGACCACATAAAAGTGGTCTTTATGTTTTGAATTTCAAAATGGTGTAAACTAATGAAATGTAGAACTTTTGATGAAGTTTATTCTTGTAATTTTTCATTTTAAAAAAAAAATTGTTTTCATTATGTTTTTATCAATTTAAGGACATATTTTAGAATGCTGAAAATTTGAGAAAATCGTGACTTAAATTGAAAAAAAATTCATTTCTCCCTAATTTTTTTTCTCCAAATAGGTAACTTCAATATCTTGTGCATGGAAAATAAATAAATTTTGATGTATAATTTTCTCGTAATAATGTTTTAAAGTCAAACTTGTCAGAATTTGACAGTTTTCACGGGCCGCCAACTATTTTCAAAATTTTAATCATTTTCAAAAAACAAATTATACCCTTTTGAAGAAGACCATCTCCTCTTCTGCCCCATACAATTTTAAAATAATTATAATATGTTTTACTATTTTTTTTCAAATTTCTAATCAACCTATTTTTAAATTTTAACTTGACCTACTTGCATTATTTAAAAAATAAAATATATTAAAACTAATCAAAATATTAAAAAAAATATATATTTGGATTCACCACTCTGAGCTCTACAAATGGGTATTTTTCTTTTTTTTTTTAAAACATCATTATGATTGAAGAAATACTTAGTTAAAGTTGAAAGTTTCAGAAAATTTTGAAAAAAATTGAGTTGGTTGCCAACTAGGATGCCAACTACACAGTTTCGATAGAAACGTTGCACATAAAATAAGCCAATTTGAAAGTCGATTTCAAAGTTGCAAAGGGAAAAATTTATTTTTTTGGTTTCGACCGAAACCTTGTGTGCCACATATACGCCACATGGTTTTGGCCAAAACTTATTTGGCCAAGACTTTTCCAACCAAAAATAGTCCGCTCGAAACTATTTACTTGGTCGAAAGTGTGACACAGGTTTGTGCTTTTACCCATAGACAAGGGTAAACTCCCCTCTTGCTGTCCACGACTCACAATAATAAAAAAAATACTCTACCAAATTACTTGCAACAACAAACATTTTTCCACCTAATACAAATTGACACAAGGGCTAACTCTTCCTTCGTCATAACTTAGTTAACCACAAATTCACCATGCACAAGCAACACTAAGCAAACAACTATTTCTTTCCTGAGAATATAAAATTTTCTCAATTCCACAACTAATACAATTTATCTTGACAATTCCATTTGTCAAGTTCAATTTAATTCACAAATTCACAAGCATAGTGAAGAGAAGTTTATTTTATTTCTATCAATTGAACTTTTACATAGAATTTATCAAATTTTCTGTTTGGTCTATTCCTTGTTTGCAAACTCAGACTCATTTCTCCTCCATTTAAAATATGCTTACTTATTCTTTCATATAGAAAATCCCAATCTACATTTCAATACCAACTTCATATTGATGCATTATCTTCTTCCAAGAATGAATTGCATCTTTTATTTTACTTAAATATACCCCCTTCCACTTGCAGCCTTTCTCACGCTACTTCCACACCTCACATAGCCCTTCCTCTAATTCCCACAACTCCCACTCTTTCTGCATAGGATGGCTTTTATATTTTATTTTTTATCTCTTCCAAGAGAATGCCATACTATGTTGCTCGACCTCCCCAAATCTGTGCCTTTTCATTTTTAAATCATTTCAATTCCTCAAGGCTATGAAATCAACCCTTTTAAATACCTCTTCTTGCATTTTTAATCATTTTGAGGACTTTGTATTAACATGCCTTTTTCATTTCCAATTTTCTGCTGCTCCATCTTTATATCACCCATATCCTTCATATACACCCTTTGGTGTAGCTTGTCCTTTGTGAAATTTTAATCAATCATGCCCTCCCATGTATGAAGCCCCTTCACACTTTAATCTACATTTTTAAATTTTTATGTTGACCTTTCAATGGGTGCCTTTTAATATTCACTTGGTTGACCACCATAAGTCTATTGGCCTACCTTTTGATCTTCTTAACTTGGTGCGCTTTAGTTGTATTTTAAATTTGCCTTGTAAACAAAAATAAAATGCCTTCTTTTGCCTCATTGCATTCCATCACTTAGTCTACAGGCATGAGAGTTATAGAATCTTCTTTCACTAGCCACTACACATTCACTATTGCTTCAATTATAACTTGATGCCTCTTTTCATTTGATTGATTCTCCATATACCAATTTGCATACACAATAGCCAAGGTAAATACAACTAAATTTAATTGGATCCAATGATTCATGTACCCAGCCTATGCTTCACACTTCACATACATGTCTACAAGAAAGTTGAAGTTACCTTGGGTGGAAGTCCATGCTCTTTCATCACATTCAAACCATGAATATGGAGATTGAATTTATGGTCAACCAATTACATTTTCTCAAAATATTTTTTTATCACCACATTTTATGAGAACATTTTCATGAAATTTAAGAGGTTTAGGCACTAATCTGCAAGAGAGAAACCAAAATAAACCAAAACCAGAACCGGAAACAAACGAATGATATTTTTTGGTTGGTGTTGATTGCCTGCCCACCTGCGTGCTCTTGCACCAGACATACCGAGTAGAAATATTGTGAGCATAGGCTCACAATGGTGGAGTTGAGTGATGGAATCACTCTTTGAGATTGTAAATGATCCACAATGAACTCCATCACTCTATCAAGTGTCCCAAAAATATTTCTTTCGCTTCTTCTATCACTTCTCTGGAACACGGACCACCCCCTTTCGAAAACACTTCATCTCTCTCATTTTCCCCCTCGTGGACTCATTTTCACAAAATTCTGACCTCCTTCACCAAATGCTTTCTACACCCCTCTTCTCCTATGTGGGTTCAAACCCACCTCTAATCGACCACCTCCACCAAAATCCTACAACATCCTAAACAATCTCTACTAACAAATACACAGTGTCTACAACACACTCTTGTCTTCTATCCATCTCACCTTTTACCACTGCATTTGAAAACAAAATAACATCACTGAACTAATTTACCTCATCTTCGCTTGCAGCTGCAACATCGAATTTCATAGTGACATCTTCCATGTCCTTGTTAGCTGCAACTTCTCACTCTTCTCCTTTCGCTGCACCAATGAGCTTCACCATCCATTCTTACTAAATCATCAACAAACATGCTAACAAATTCTCTTCGCCATCCACTACAGCCTCTTCATTGCTTGCTTCATTTGTTTCTACCTTTTTTTCTATGCCTTCCTCATGACATGTCTTCATTGCAACTTCTTCTATTGGGGCTGCTCCCTCATCTTTCTCCATCCAACTCAAGTTGCAATATTTTTTTTCACTGTCCTCTTTCTTCGTCTCACTCTTCTTCACCACTTTTCTCTCACTCTTTCCAATACTCTTTTCCACTTTTCCTCGAACCATCTTTTCCATCACTTCACACATTTTTTCCTCCACATTCTCCCAATACTACTCCCAAAATAATATTTGCACAAGTCACCTCACGACCCAACCCATCTTTCCTACTGCAATCACTCTCACTGTGCAAAACATATTCTGTTGTGGCTTCAAGCTCTCCGCTACTCAGAACTCCTCTACTCGCAATAATCCTCATGCGCTTCTTCTCTACCGCTTCACATACTTACGTTTTGGTGCAAATTGCCTCCCGATCGACTCACACAACATCCATAGGTCCTGGTGGATCCTCTCCACTCTTAGGACTACCCAATTTGATACCAATTGATGTAGATGAAGGTAAACTCCCCTCCCGCTGTCCATAACTCACAATAATTAAAAAACAATATTCTACCATATTACTTACAACAACAAACATTTTTGCACCTAATAGAAATTGACGCAAGGACAAACTCTTCCTTCATCACAACTTAGTTAACCACAAATTCACCATGCACGAGTAGCACTAAGAAAACAACTATTTCTTTCATGAGATTATAAGATTTTCTCAAATCCACAACTAATACAATTTATATCAACAATTGCATTTGTCAAGTTCAATTTAATTCAAAAATTCACAAGCATGGTGAAGACAAGCTTATTTTATTTCTATCAATCAAAGTTTTACATACAATTTATCAAATATTTTGTTCGATCTATTCCTTGTTTACAAACTCAAACTCATTTCTCCTCCATTTAAAATATACCTACTTATTCTTTCCTACATAAAACCCCAATTTTCATTTCAATACCAACTTCATATCGATGCATTATCTTCCAGGCATGAATTGCATCTTTTCTTTCACTTAAACATACCCCCTTCCCCTTGTAGCCTTTCTCATGCTGCTTCCACACCTCATGCAACCCCTCCTCTAATTCCCATGACTCCCACTCTTTCTGCACAAGATGGATTTTATTTTTTAATTTTTATCTCTTCCAAGAAAACGCCATACTATGCTGCTCAACCTCCACAAATCTATGCCTTTTCATTTTAAATCATTTCAATTCCTCAAGGCTATGAAATCAACCCTTTCAAATACCTCTTCTTGTATTTTTAATTGTTTTGAGGACATTGTATTAAAATGCCTTTTCATTTCCAATTTTTCGTCGCTCCATCTTTATACCATCCATATCCTTCATATATACCCTTTGGTGCAGCTTGTTCTTTGTGAATTTTTAATCAATCATGCCCTCCCATGTATGCAACCCCTTCACATTTTAATCTGCATTTTTAAAATTTTATGTTGGCCTCTCAATGGGTACCTTTTAATCTTCACTTGTTCAACCACCATAAGTATATCGACCCGCCTTTTGATCTTCTTAACTTGGTGGGCTTTATTTGTATTTTAAATCTGCATTGTAAACAAAAATAAAATTCCTTCTTCTACCCCATCACATTCCATCACTTGGTTTTGCGGGCATGAGAGGAATAGAATCTTCTTTCACTGGCCACTACACATTCACTTCTACTCTAATTATAACTCGATGCCTCTTTTCATTTGATAGACTCTCCATATTCCAATTTGCATACACATCGACCAAGGTAAATGCAACTACATTTAATTGGATCAAATGATTCATGTACCCAGCCTATGCTTCACACTTCACATACATGACTACAAGAGAATTGAAGTTGCCTTGGGTGGAAGTCCATGCTCTTTCATCACATTCAGACCGTGAAGATGGAGATTGACTTTATACTAGCCAATTACATTTTCTCAAAATATTTTTCTATCACCACATTTTATGAGACAATATTTTCATGAAATTTAAGAGGTTTAGGCATTGATTTGCAAGAGAGAAACCAAAATAAACCAAAACCAAAATAAAAAACAAACCAATGATATTTTTTGGCTGGTGTTGATTGCCTGCCTGCCCGCATGCTCCTACACCACAATATGTCACAAAAACATTTATTAAGTTGGTTGTAATAATTAGGATGAAGAAGACTTATAATTTGAGTTCCAAATTCATTTAAGAACACTTGAAAATTTAACAAAGTCAATTATAAACCACATAAAAATGAACTCTATAATAAAATAATAATTTTGAGCATGTCAACATAAGCGTAATACACATACAACAACATGGAACATTTTAAACATGGAAATTCTTTCAGACACGTCCCACGTGGCACTTAGTGCTGGCAGTTTCGTGTGGTATTTCTATCCAAGTGGGACTTGAGTTGTTGATCTAAACACCCAATGTTGCCATGTGATTAAGCATGCTAGCTTACAAAGCTTTAGAGAATGCGATAAGCTAATAGATTTCATTAATAGCTTGATCATAACCCATTACATTATCATCATTATTTGAACGGGCTTTTAGCATTCATAGGCATGCTGATACAAGTTGGGGAGATAACCCTGCTGCCAACCCCACATTTTCTAACACTGTTTTCTATGTTGCAGGGTTTAGTACTCTAAACTTGCTTACATTTTTATGAATTTAAGCAAGGTGGCACTCTTTGCGGGATTTTTTGATTATCCCCTTAAATGGATATGACAAATTAATCCTCTTAAAAGGTTTCACTACACTTATCAAAGTGTGTCGTATCCAAGTGCTATCATTCGAAGTAAAGGCATGGAAATCACATTGTTTAAATTATGCCTTTAAATCCGGTATCCATATTCTATTTTTTCTTATGAGTTGAAACTAACATCTTTCCTATCGATTGTTGTTGTGAGATGCTCTGTTATATGTTTTATTTTCAAAGAAGTTACTTCTATTATGCCACAAAACGACTATTCAAGCAATTGCTAGCAAGTATGTCAACCCTGGAAAGTACCTATTTCTGATTGCATTGAAGAAGATCATCTTTACCAGTCTATTCAAGCAATTGCTAGCAAGTATGTCAAGCTGGAATATTAAAACACATTGTTGTAGAGCATCCAAGGATATGTTTTAACTCATGGGGAAGGTTTTATAGGTGGCCTATTTATGAGGCATTACCTTTATAACAAACAGTGCTACCTGGATGTTTTTGAGGCTTTTAAGCTTTCTATCCTCAGGGGCTCATCAACATACTTATATCAAGCCCTGAGAGGCCGAATGAACTCATTCCAGACATAAATATATCAGTGCATTCTCAGGTCCAGGCAACAAATCATGTTTAACTACTACTAGTCAAAGGGCAAGGGGAACATTCAGTTAATTTGGGAAAAAGGGATGTTTAAATTGATGTAAATGGGATAGTTTGGGTCTATGGGTATAGGTAACAAAATTTTGTATCCAAGGGTCTGGAATGATTTTTTTTGTAATGGGCATATGTACCTCATCGTCATCGAAGCTATGTAATAGTAAAATTTTGTAAATATGACTTTACGAGCTATAACCAGAAGTTTTCTTCCTGATTCTTTCCTGTCGGTATGCTCTTTGAACTAGGTTTTTTGTAATATTTATTATTATAATTAATATATTATAGTGGCTTTCCACTTTTAGAAAATTAAATAAATAATAATTTTGAGATTAAAAACTAATATATGTCAATAAATCTAAATGAATAGATAATAACAAATAAAAATATCAAATAAATATAAATAATAAATAAATTAAATATAAAGATATATTAAATAGCAATATATTATTCCATTAAAATATATTACTAAAATAAATATAAAACTAATTATAACTTTATCTTTTTAACTAGCTTGATAATTTGCAACAACAAGGTTTCATTAGGAAGTTCATATTATATATAATACTAATTTATAAAAAATAATGAAATCATATTTAGAAAAGAAATAGGTAATGTGAAGTTTTAAATGGATAAAATAAAAAATATTTGTAGTTAAATGATATATAATAAGAGTTATAAAATTAGTAGGAGAAGGTGACAAATAATAATCAAAGGGTTTCTTCAAGCTATTCAAGGTTTCTACTATAGATGATTGACTTCTATTACATAATGTCTCTATTATTTTATTTTTGATCAAGATAAATGTCATTCCTTATGAGAAAAGTAGCCAAACTCAATTGATAGAACTTTCTACTATTTGACCAACCTAAAAAATCATTGCCATGTAGTTGAAAAGTAACAATATGCACATATATTAACAATTTCTTAATTTTTTAGTGCTCTTTAGAACTAAGAGTGATGGTTTAATTTATTTTCAATGGCTAAAGTGTGGTAATTTTTGTGGGAGCATTCACCACAAAACCATTATAAGACTCAAATGTGTTGGGAATTAAGGTGTCTCAACCTTTGCAATTTCCTAGCATTAAAACACTAATTTAGTAATGCTCATGTTGTAATTTCTTTCTCATATTAATTTGTCATCTAATATGACTTGACATGGTGAGTTTTTGGCATATTGGGAGGTGACATGGATGTTGTGGTCCCCACAAGGAAATATAGGCATCACACTTTGGGAATATATTCTTTGACATGTGTCGACATCTTTGATGGATTCCTATGATGATCTTATGACAGATTCTTATGAAGATTTTATGACGGATTCCTATGACGATCTTATGACGCGTAAGAGCTAGATTCTATGATAGGTTGGACAAGTGTTGGAAAGCATATTTGCATAGGGAAATTGGGCACCCAAGTTTGACCTATGAAAGACTATAAGAGAATGTAAGAGGCATCCTCTATTTTTAGTCAGTTATGACAAATTCTCTTACAATTGTAAGAGTTGTCATAAATGATGGATTCTATGACATTGTAAGGAATCTGTGATACCTACTAGGGGAAAATTTGGGGCACCCAAGTATGGAGGCATGTAAGGGGGGTAAGGAATCTTGGATAAGTGTCACATGAGTTAACTATATGTTGGAGAAATGTGCCACATGGATTTGGATGCCCATCTCTTGTTGCTTGCTCTAGAAGCTACCTTCATGCTTTTATTTCTCTATATATTGGATGTCTTGGAGTGGGTATTGTATGCTTTATTTGTAGGTATTATTATATTTTGGGAATAGCTCCAGAAATCAACATTTATGTACTCATGGAAGAACTTACATTGCAAGTGTGTTGTAATCAGTTGATTAAATAATACATTGTGCGGGTTTTAGAGTGTGGGGTTTTTCTCTCGAAAGGGTTTTCCCCACATATATCTTGTGTTGTGAGATTTTGATACTTGCATGTGTTGTTATTTTAATAATCTTCCTATTGTGCAACTCTTGTAGTGACTATAAAATAATTAAAATTGTACATCTATCCTCTTAGATCAATGTTGGGAAGTATTTTCGTGTACCTTGGTTCCTTTCAGTTGGTATCAAAGCTTGGTCACCTTTGATTCTAGTTGTTGGGTAGAGGGATTTTTTGTAATGATCTTCGTTTGAGTGGGATCCTGTGCAGTGAGTTTAAAATATTTGTTGTAGGAGAGATGGCTGGCACATCTGGAAGAATCGAGATGGAGAAGTTTAATGGCAAAAACTTTGAACTTTGGAAGATGAAAATGGAGGATATGATCATAGAAAAAGATCTATGGGCTGCCATATTCAGAACCAAACCAACTACAACAACCTAGGTAGATTAGGATCTATTGGATTAGAAAGAAAAGGGTCTAATAAAACTCTATTTGGTTGATTTTGTTCTTTTGAATGTCCGTGAAGAAAAAATTACAAAGGAAATTTGGAAGAAACTTGGAGATGTTTATCAGGCTAAATCCCTGGTGAACAAGTTGTTCCTGGAAAGAAGTTGTACTCTTTGAAGATGAAAGATGAAGGATCTGTGGTAGATCATTTAAATGCATTTAACATGTTGATTGCTCAACTGGGTTCTATTGGAGATGACGAACAAGATCATTGCATGCTCTTGTTGTGTTCTTTTTTGGACTCATGGGATCACCTGGTGATGGCTATTGAAAGTAAAATAACCACTTTCAAAATGGATGAGGTGGTCACTTCATTGTTATCTAAAGAAGTGTGGAGAAAGTATTCCAAGATGGCCAAGGAGGCCCTTGCTGTTTGTGGTAGAACGAAGGAGAAAAACAAGAAGTCTAAGTCCAAGTCTTCGGGGAGATCTAAGTCTCTTGGTAAGAATTCCAAGGCTCTATGTTGGAATTATGGAAAACCTAGTCACTTTCACAAGGAGTGCAAAGAAAAGAAAAAGAAGAAGAAGAGAAATAATGATTCTGAATCAAATGAGTCTTTTGAGGATGATGGTGAAGCATATTTCACTGCTTTGGCAATGCATGCATCAGAAGATGTGTGGCTGATTGACTCTGGTACATCATTCCACATGACCTCACATAGGGGTTGGTTTTTGAAGTATGAAGAGTTTGACGGTGGGAAGGTGTACTTGGGTGATGATTCTCACTCATATATTGTTGGCCATGTAAGAGTTTTGATTCGATTTATTGATGGTAGAGTGAAGGGGATCAATGGTGTACTGCATATCCCTAGTTTGACATGAAAATTGTTATTTGTAAGTAAATTGAATGATGTGGGTGTGTAGGTAGTTTTCTTGAATGGAGGATGAAAGATGACAGGAGGAGCTATGGTGCTTGCTAAGGGTGTTTGGATTGGCGCTCTGTTTCATCTTGATGCATGCACTGTTCAATGTAATAATTCTTCTATTATGAAGACGATATCTTCAGAGTCACTATCCTCACCATCAGAACCAACAGTGAAGAGGATTGTTGCATCTACTTTTGATGGACGTGCTTTCTAGGTACCCAAGGGTGCTCATTCTATGGAGATGAAACTTCTAATGGAGAAAACTATGTTATGGCACCAAAGGCTTGGGCACATTGATGAGAAGTGTCTTAGAACCCTAAAAAATAAAAATATTGTTGAGGGGATGAATGATTGTAATCTCGAGTTTGATTTTTGTGAATATTGTATTTATGGAAAACAAAACCGTGTTCAATTTTACTCTAGTTCTCACAAATCTTCTGAGGTGTTGAATTTGATTCATTCTATTGTATTCCAAGTCCTGTTAATGTTCCTTCAATTGTAAAATCTATTTATTTTGTTTCATTCGTTGATGATTGTAGTAGAAGGACATGGGTTTATTTCCTTAGAAGAAAATATGAAGTCTTTAATATATTAAATGTCTGAGGACTGACAATGGTGGTGAGTTTTATTCAGAATATTTTGATAGGTTCTATAAAGAACAAGGGATTGAAAGACATAAGATAACCCCCTACACCCCTCAGTAGAATGGAGTTGTAGAAGGAATGAACATGACATTGATGGAGAGGGCTAGGAGTATGGTTAGTGGAGCTAGCCTCGAACAAATTTTTTAGGCTAAAGCTATTTCCACTACTTGCTACTTGATTAATAGGTCTCCTACTTCAATGCTTGTGGATAAGACATCCCTGGAGGTATGGTCTGGTACTGAACAAGTTTGCTCCACTAGATAGAGGAAGTAGAAAAGTTGAATCCATGTTGCAAAGAATCTTGCCTCCAATTAAAAAATCTACAGACTTGTTTTCATGCCTTCCAAATTGATTGAAGAGGAAAAGATGCCTTAATGCAAAAGAAAGGTGCATTGGCAATGGCTTGGTCACCGACAGTTCTACAATTTCCCCTTGAAAAAGATCTATTTAAATTACTGCCTAAGATGACTCTTAACCCAAGACTCAATATGAAATGGAATTGCAAATTTCATGAGGGAAGTGGAAGAGTTTGAGTGTGCAATCTAGAGATGAGGCTAATGCTCATATTTTGATTTGGAAAATTTTGCATCATAAATTGCTAGTAGGGGACAAATTGAAAATTTTGAAACTCCAACCAACTTTATGTCCTTTTTGTCCCATAATGAAAGTTTAAAGCATATTTTTTAGGATTGTATATGGGAAAAACACAAATGGAATGCGGTTTTTGGTCTTTTCCCCGCTATTTTGGTTTTGGGCATTGGTTTTTGTAATAATTTAGTGGTTGACTCTATAAGGCAAACTATTTTGCTTAACATTTGGAAAGTAAATGTTCTTCAATATTTTCTAATCATGTTATTCATCAAGAAGTGGAAATGCTAAAGCTTTACTCTGCCATCATTCTACAGTTTATATTTTTTGTGTTTTTAGCTAAAAGGTGGCACAAAGGAAGAAGCTACACATAGTAAACACTTGGAGAAAATTAAATATAATTTCTTACTTCATGATGGGGATACTTGATGCTTTAGATAGCTAAAAAGTTGGTTCAAATTCAGATTATAAGTGCTGCTCTCTTCATATTGCCATTTGGTTGTTGTACTTGATATATGTCATTTGTTCTACTGTTAGCATGCTGGTTGTAATTGTTACTTTTGCTTTATGCTGGGTAGAGTTTGTAAGATTCTTTTAGTCTCTTGTAACTGTTTTAGTTTTTCCTCTTCTTTGGGTAGTTCACTTTGAATTGCATTATTCTTTTTGTAACTCCAAATTTATTTAATACAAAAAGAACTTTATATCCTATTCATATTAGTAATATATAAATATTTAATAAGTGAATATTTCTAAATTTTTACTAGCATCCTATTTTTAAACTACTATCCAAATAACCTATTTTATAAATTAAGTCCTTAAACTCAAAATTCATCACCTTTAACTCCAAATAAATGTATGGACATTTACTAGTCAAGGAATACGTAGATTGTGAGTTACATAATGCTTTAAACTTACATCCATTAACAATGATCACTAGTTATATAGGTGTTAGAGCCAAGCTATCCGATTTGAAGTCTATATGATGAATGATCCCTTTAATTCCATAAAATATTTTAGAACTTTTTTGTATAAGACAAATTTAGACAATGGACTATAGATATGTATAAAGAATATTTGATTGTATTGATAATTCATTTTTATTGTTAACAAATTTTATGGTGATTTTTTTTCTTATAAAAGTATTTTATAAAGTTAAAATAAAAGAAATTCATAAAATTAAAAATAACACCTATATTAAAAGTCTTTAAAAAAATATTTAAAAATATTAATATATACCATTATGTTGTATGTTCAAAGCTTTAATATAGTCACCAACTATAAAGAAATCATAAACTACCAACGACAAAATTACCAACCATCAATGTAAAGCTTGAATGACCAATGATAAGTTACAAATTTCAATGAGAAGAACCAAACTAGCCCAATAAAGTAGCAATAAAACATTCCTTTGATGATTTATTGATTTATGAATGTGATGTTGTGCCTAACCACTATGTGCCAAGGATATAATAGCTTAAGAAATTGTTTTATTAATTACCTTTTTGGTGACATTTTCTAGAGATATGATTTATTTGTTTGCCCCACCTTACGAGAAAGAGCAAGCCAAGATCTAACATCCAAAGGAAAGCCAATATAAACCCTTGATTTAACCAATTAGAGTCACACTCGTCCCATTAATTAATTGAAGTCAAAGTAGTACTATTACTAGCTTTGGCCACTCTAGTGACCAAAGCACAACTATATTTCATCCCATCATATTGTTTGTCTATTTAAAGCTTTGGCATAATGAATAATAAGCATATGCATACTATGGATATATTAAAAACATAGAATGGGGGCATTTTTTTTGGGGGCATTGTATGCTATTTATATTTCTTTTCAAATGAGCAATTCTATATAATTATACTATAGTCATATGTTCTTTATGGGTCTTACACGTACTATCACAAAAAAAATATGTCGATAATTTTATTGTGATAAATTATTCAGCTTAAAAAGAAATCGAGAGATTATAAGATATTTAAATGTAAAGAATAATTATCTAAATTATTTCAAATGTGTTGACAAATAATTAAGATTAATTTTGACTTTTATATTAAATATTAAATATTAATTTTCTTAATATTTAGAATGAATAATTTTTTAATTTTTTTAAAATATTAATTATTAAAATTATTATGAAATAATTGTTGCATTTGATAAGTATAATTTTAAACATCGAAAAAAATGAATTAACCTTCAATAACAATAAAGGTATCTATATATGAACATTATCAATTTATGAAAAATAATAAATTTGATATTAAAATTTTGAGTAGTATGTATTTGAGACAACCTTAGAAAATGGTTTTATGCACTTTGGAAGATTAGTGAAAAAATATTTTAAGCTAGGGCTACACTCAAGGAAGAATTAATTTTCATAAACACAATATGTACCTATACACAATAGCCTTGGCTAGGATAATCCTAATGATGATGGCCACACCGTCTGAAACCCTCACAAATCACAACAATAGATACCAACACAAAAGATGCAAGACAAAAAATAACTCACTTTCAATTATTTTTAGAAAATAAAATTACAGATGTAGAACTTACAATGCTAGAACCTCATAGGCTTGATTCATTACAACAAAATCCACTTTGGAAACAAAATATATTATTCAGAGGCACAATCTACACTAATGAAGCCACCTTCTACAACCCCCACTCATCCCTTTTTATTTTACCCAATAACCGCCCTAAAATGTTCTAGAAAGTGTAATTTTCCCTTTTGTTTTGGCACCAAAGGTTCCGCCGTTCAATTTCTTGCCTAGGAAGATACTTTAATGAAATTCACTTTTAGTGGGGCAGCTTTGCGGGGCCATAAATTTTGATCCGGGTGTCCAATTTTCTATTATAACATATCATTGGAAAGCTATCGAAGAGATCTACAATGCTAAATCCATCGATGATCGGTTCGTCCACTTTTTGAGCTGTTTCGGGGTCCTCCAAGGTTTTCATATTTGAATTTGAATAAAGATATCAAGTTTCCATAATCCATATTGTAAATTAATATTTCTTCTGGTTTTGATTATGTAGAATTTTTTGCATCAACATTTCAGATCACACTTTATGATCCATCATTTTTCTCCTCTTTCTCTCTTTCATCCTGATGATGGATCACAAAGTGTGATCCGAAACGTTGATGCAAAAAATTCTACACAATCAAAACCAGAAGCAATACTAATTTGAATTTGAAGCTACATTGGAGAAATTTCTAGGGATGAAAATTTTAATATCTCCCAAACCGTATTAGGGTATTGAGATGATTCTTTCATGACCGAAAATATTTTTTCAGTTCCGCTCCTTGGGGTAAATTTTTAAGTCCATACACACCCATTTAGGTTGACTTACTAAAAATAGTAAGTGATCATTTTTGCCTTTTTTGACTTCTGACTATCTTACACCCCTTAAGTGCCATCATGAGACTCAAAACAACTAAAGAAAATAAGAAAAACACATTTTTTTTGGGTGATACAAGATTGCCCCTACACCACTGGATGCTCTTGCATCACCTAATCTACTTTGTAATCTAGTAAGACACCGCCCCTTCTGTAATGTCCACCACCTACCTCCCACTATCTTCTCAGATTTCTCTATATGCCATTTCCATGTTTCTCATATATCTAGATAATTTTCTATGGGATTGTTATAACCAACACAACTATTCATAATGCTTATTGTAACAAATATTTATTAAATACATTGTTTTCTACCTTTTAATATTAGCTCTGTAAATTCAATTCCTAATTAAAGGCCTTTCTAAACAATTCTTATTATTCCCCTTTTGACCAATGGTCATAATAGCATTTATTTAGCCACCCTTTCAATTCTAAAGGATCATTTATACAAGTAAAAAATAATTCTCTTTTTCACCATGGGGGAAAAGTCCCATAACAATTATAGTCATAATGCAATAATTTTATGTAGTAAGAACCATAATGTTGTTATATAATGTATAAGAAGGTAATAAAATATCAATAGTACTTACATAAAGAGCTAATGAATTGACATAAATGTGTATGAATTATCATGTGAGTTGTC
This sequence comes from Sequoiadendron giganteum, assembly GCA_007115665.2. NCBI lineage: Eukaryota > Viridiplantae > Streptophyta > Pinopsida > Cupressales > Cupressaceae > Sequoiadendron > Sequoiadendron giganteum. The sequence continues at coordinate 211,334,106 of CM021100.1, forward strand.
ACTATGTGAAATACTACCATGAATTTCTATAGGGATAATATGAGATTTAGCAAAAAAGATCATCATGAAATATACCATCATGTATAAAACAAGGTAAATCAATGAAAGCATATGAATCTATCAACATAGGGTTATCATGAAATATAAGAAGGATATCATCAAAATGTGTAACAATATCATGCATAGATGTAGAAGGTGTGATCTCATTAATGCCATCACCCTAGGTGCATCACTAACATATTTACCAATACTACAAACCATAGGTGAGATATAATCAATGTGAAACTTATAGATAAGTGAAGTGAGTATGTCTAGTAGGAAAGGATAAGAAATAATCAACTCAATGAAGGAGGAAAAAACAAGTGCACAATAGAATACCACCTCCATATAAAATACATCCTCATCCACAACATAAAAATTCATGAGTATCAAGGATGGTATAATCGTTTGTCACAAAATATAGGAATACATCAAAAATAGAAATATATGCATATATATTAGCAACGAAAATTAACCTACAAGAAGCCACATTGATAGACTATCCAAGAGTGGGTCAACGAGATCAAATAATCATATTATTATATATGTTCAAAATCTAACCAAAATATTATTAGCAAATACAAAAAAGGGCTTATATAACCCTAGATAAATCTTAAAAATGAAAGGACAAACTTGTAGTAAATAGCTGTAATATGCAACAATCAAGTCAAACAATTTCTACTACTCTATTCACCCATGCACAATGCTATGTGTGCCCAACACAAAACCTGTGTAATAACTATCACTTCTACTGCAGACTTGCCAAATCTATATTCCTCATCTTTTTCCTTGCTGCAAGTATCACATGTTGTGATTGTTCAATTCTCATGCTACTATTGGAATTTAAACCACAACAACAAGGAAAAAGATTGTTCATTTTTAGGCAGTTTCAAACAATTTTCCAACTGTTTTAAACTAAATTCTAAGTTAAATTTTGAGAAATTTTCCTTTAACAAAATTAAAAAAATTCTTTGGGGATGCTGCCCCTAAACCCCCATCGTGAGCTTCACCCCTAGACCCCCACTGGGGGGATAATACCCCTGAACCTCAAAAGAGGGGCTCTTCCCACCTTGCATTCCCTTGTTAATTGATTTGGGGGGAAAACGCGTTGGGTAAAGAGGGTAAAATACTAACACTAAGTCGGATCGAGCTCCACATATCAACAATATGTATTGGAAATATCAACATGTACTACAATACATGTCGTTATTGCCAACCATGGGGGATGGTTGCGAACCCCCCACAGGTGCTTAATTTTTTAATTTTAATTTTAATTTTTAAATTTAAACATAGGAATAATTTTTTCAAACCCATAGATTTTTTTTAATATTTTTTTTATAGATGTTGATAGTACGATCGTACGACTAGGACGAGGGGATTTTTTCATTTTTCATAGTGGACAAAATAGGCCAAATTTTATGTCAATCTTCATTTCTCAGGCCTCCAGAATCCAATAGTGAGGTCTTTTTGTCCCAAGAGGTCATACAAAATATTTCCCCTACAAAACCCTTATAGTGAACATCCATAAAAAACCATTTTTCTAGCGAAAATTCATAAACCTTGATCAGAAAAAAATAACAACAAATCTACAACCTCAAAACCCCAAATCTAAAAAAACAACCTGCACAAAACCCTCATATCTTGCAATGTCTTCATTCTTTCCTTACAAACACTAGATTCAACTATGCACCAGATATAATCCAACAAGGCGTATACAAACTACAACCATGGATTTGATACCAAATAAAAGAAAATATGCATCCACACAAGATAATTTACACATAACCTAAATAGAGAAATCTATGCAAACAAGTATTCAAAATCCATATGCAAAAGAATAGACAACATACCATCAAAATATTACACAAGATATACATTGGGAATGTTGGAATTTATGCCTTAGCTTTCTGGCAGGCGGTGGGTCGTCTCATCGCGGTAGCGCGGTGAGATCGCCTGCGGTGGTTGTGACGGTTACTGCGGTACCGCTGGCGGTGGTTCCTCTCACTGTGGTAGCGCAGTGAGACCGCCTGCGGTCGGGTTGGGTGGTTACCGCCATACTACGGCCAGCGATCTGGCTGACCGTGGTGGCCGCGGTAAGACCGCCAACGGCCTGGCTGGCGGTTATTGCCATACCGCGACCAGTGTTGTGGCTGACCGTGATGGCCGCGGTAAGACCACCAACGGCCTGGCTGGTGGTTACAGCCATACCGCGATGGGAAAATTCAAGCCCAGCGGTAGCACGATGGAGTTTGATGGTGAGATCGAGGCGTTTACTGCCATACCGCGAGGTGGGGCCAACAAGGTTGTGGTAGCGAGGTAGGAGCTCGATTGAGCTTGGGGCAGAGTTTGACCGAGTTGGACTCGGTGTCAGATCACCTTGCGAATGGTAGGGTGACACGTGGTAGGTTGGTTGCTTCTGGTTGGTCGAAGACAAAGAACGATCTGAGCTGCGGTAGTACGGTAAACGGTGGGGTGAGCTCGGGCGAGCTCACCGCCATACCGCGACAGGTCTTTGAGCTCGGTGCGGTAGCACAGTTGAGTAAGGGTGTGAGCCCGGATGGCTTACCGCCATACCGCAAGGTGGTTAGACTGGGGCTGCGGTAACACGGTAAGAGCTTGTATGAGCTCAGAACTCGGTTGACCGAGCTGGACCGAACTTGACTGAGCTGGACCGACTGTCAGTTGCGATAGACGAATGTTTGGTCGACTCGTGGCCCGAATCTGCAGGTTGTTTGGCTAAAAGCCAAAAGCAGTTATTGTTGCTGACTCTGGGTGGCGAACAAGAACCCGATCAAGGCAAGAAGTTATTGCCTGGGTAGCTCAAGGCAAAAAGAGATCTATGCAGATCGGATGCATGCCTGACTGTTTGATGAATGAACCTGAGGGTCAGTGATTGGTTGGATCATTGAATGCGATGTATGGATCAGTCAGAGATGTACATTAACATATGTAAACCAAAAAGGTGACAGAGGAACTAAGAGCGAAATCAGAGAGAGGCTGAGGGTGTTTGAGCAATATGCTAAGGCATTGAAACTGCGAATACTTTGTCTCTCAGATCAGTTGAGATGTGAACTTGTGAGGCCAAGAGGCTGGGCTGGCCATGAGGTTGGCTGTGACAATCATTTATGAGGAGCTGAAGGGAATCTATATAGTATGTCAGATGTATGACATTGTAATTATATGAAGATTTTATTTTGTGTAGCCAACATTTTCCTTCTCCATGATGAACAAGATGTAATATCCTGAAGAGCATAGCTCTGGTTTTGTATTGTAACCTTTTTAGTTACTGAATAATACAGATGAGTTGAATGTTTTGGAGGTGGGGTTTTTTACCTGAAAAAGTTTTCCCCATGTATATCTGTGTGTCATCATTGTTTTGTCTTTCATGATTATCTGTTTGTGTTAAATCTGTTATATGTCAAGCATTCACTTTCCTTAGTAGGATCAATGGGGGATACAACTGTGTTTGTTTCCACTTTATGGTTCAGTTGGTTGTGTCTTTGTTGTGATTTTGGATTGAAATCACTAAGGCACTACTGTCTTAGATGCCTATCTTGATGATAGAACCGACTCCGTTATCTCCAACAAGTGGTATCAGAGCTGGTAGCTTGTTGCTCGTGATACAAACACGTGGTATCAGAGCTGGTAGCTTGTTGCTTGTGATACCAACAAGTGGTATCAGAGCTGGTAGCTTGTTGCTCGTGATACCAACAAGTGGTATCAGAGCATGTTTTGCTGATGCTCTGGTTTTTTCTCCTATGGTGATTTCTTAGCTTGGCAAGCTTGAGGAAGTCTGGAGAAAACGGTTGGTGATTGATCCTTCGATGAGTGGAAGTTTTTGCTTCATTGATTCAACATACAGTTTGAAAGACGTTGGAGATGGTTGGAGTTGGTCATGTTGTGGCAATGTGATTTGGAGCTCCTGGCTGGTAACAAAGTTCTTGATGCAAAGGGCATGAGATGTGTTCATGGTTGAGTGGCAGCGAAGCGTGGTGTTCATATTGGGTGTCTATGTGAGGGGCTCCCTGGCGGTATGGACTTGCTTGTGTTGTTGTTCAGGTATGGAGAGTTGTGCTTTTGCTGGGTGTTTTTTGACTTAGCATTGAAGGCAGTTTCTCTGGTGTCTTGATTGCATGGTGGCTATGAAGTGACCTTGGTGGTCTGCAACTTCTGGATAGCTTGGCTCTCTCATTTGCTTGTGCATGGCTGTGGAATTCGAACTGGTCTGAAATGGTCCTGTTGTACCTGTGTGCCTGTGTCTTGCACTTGCATGGTTCAAATTCACGTTGGTGGCCCTGGAGGTTTTGTGTAGACTTTCCTAAAAATTCTATGATGCATTTTCATGTTCTTTCATTGTTCTGGTTAACTGTGATGGTTGTGTGCAGACTCCTGAGTCATCCAGATGAGCAGTGAATATGGAGGTGCGTGGGTGTTTTGGAAACACTGTGGTTTTGTAGGTTTTACATGGTCAAGGAAAACTTGCGTTGTGTGGAGCTGCTATCTGCTATTTTCTAGACCCTGGCTTTTGGGGTGTGACTGGATGAGATAGTTGTAGTTTGAATGGTCTTGAGGAGTGTTGTCTTCTCTGCATGGGAGTGTTGGTATGTTTCTCAGTCAACATTCTTGTGGGGTTGCTTATTGGTCTTCTAGACTGTGGTGCTTGAGTTGTGGACGTGAGTGGTAAATCAGATATGTCTTTGATCTGGTGTTTGAGTCATGATTGTCTGCTTTGGGTGTTCTCTTTGATTATCTTAGTTTTGTAGTTTTCAGTGCAATAATAGATCTGCAGGTTTAATTTTGGTTGCATCCACGAGTTGTGCAATGTTGTGGGCTGTCCTTACCTACATGTTTGCTGTGAGACAACTCGAAAGTGGACTGTCTATATCCACGAGGTTGTAACTGTGTGGTGCAGATCTATAAGCTAGCCTTGTTTGTGGTCACTTGTGCATTGGCATGGTTGTTTTGAGATGAGAGGAGGAATGGTGTTTGAATACCTGAATAGTCAGTGATGGGGATCTGAAGCATGTGCATCACGATGTCATGGAAATCTGGGTACATTGTCATAGTGTAAGCTTTTGACAATGATGGGGCAGTCAGTTATGGTGCTTGGAAAGCTCGGTGTCACAGTTTAGTGGGAGCTTTAGCAGTGATTGGTGTCCTTATTTGGTGTTGCAGATTTTGCATCTACATGTTCACTATTTGAAGGTGTGCAACATCTTGGAGCCATGAAGGACCTTGGTAGTCTTTGGCTGAGTTGTTGGTGGTGCTTGACAAGTGATGTTGGTTTAGAGTTTGTTTGCTTTATGTCATGGTATACTCTTGCTTGTGCATTAGAGTTTTGGCATGTTGCTTTGCTCTTGAGACCATGAATAGTTCACTTGAAGCTTGGTATCTCTTATGGGGATGTGTATATCATAGTGTCATGATATGTTCCTATTCTAGATTTGGAGCTTTAACAATGGTCTGGGGTTTCTCCCTGTTTTGAGTGCATTGGTCATATGCTGGAGGACTTCATGGTTGCTGCAGTATTGCAAATTGAAGTTAGCATGAGATGACAGGTTGCTGATACTCATGGATGCATGGAGAATAAGGTGAGGCTGAAATTCTTATGAGAATATTTCTTTTACAGCTGAAAGTCCGAGAAGTCGACACCTTGGTTGAATGTGAATTCAACAAAGACCTTGAAGGAGAATGCTCTTGGGTAAGTCATTTTTGGCTTGTATATCTTGGATGAGCATGTTTCTCTTTTCTTCTTGGTCTGCTCGGCAGTTGTGTCACTTTGAAAGGTATTTACCCATTATACTTTTCAAGTGTGTTATGCTTTATCTTTCATGGATATGAATCTTGAGTTGGTTTAGATTCTGGAGGATTCATAATGAAAGGTTGGACAACATAGTTTATCTCCTTGTGCCTTTGAGGACTGTTCGGAGATGGTTATATGGGTAAGTCTGGTCTTCTTTGAGATGCTTACATCCATGGTGTTGTTGGGTGTTGTTAAGGCTTTCCCTTTGGGATGTGAAGAAAATCATACTTGTCACAACTGGCATATAGAAGTGTCTGTAGAAGGGCATATGTTTTGATTTGCTGTTTCTCCCTAATCTGGTCTTGTTCTTCCTGTATATTCTTGTGACTTTAGATGTGGGTTGAATTTGTGGTGCCGAGTTGGTCACAGTTTTTGGTCATGTGTTGTCACTTGGGTGATGACACGGAGGTTGCTATGCTTCTTTCTTCAGTCAGGTTTGGAGGATTTTGGAAGAACTGTGGTTGATCGTTGAGAGAAATTTTTCTTGCAGTAGGTGGTTGTAGGTGTTGCAGATCAGAGTGGGTTTCCCTTGGAACTACATGGTTACATTTCTTGTGTAGGGTTTGGCAGACTTGGTATGCCTGGATCATTTGTGATGGTGCTTTGGTTGCATTCATTTGGACTGTACCCTTGCAGTGGGAGTACCTGGATGTGTTTGGTCTATGGCTGGTTGACACAGGGTGCTTGCTTGTTGCTAAGATGGGTGGTTATGTGATGGCATGAGTTTATTGATGAGCATACCTTTGAAGTATGGGTGGTTGGATGTTTCAACACGAGCTGTGGGTGCTGGTTTTCAATCACGTGGTTTGATCAGTTGGATGAGGGTAGTCAGCTTTATGGTTGTTGTTCTAGCTGGTTGGTTTCTTGTTCTGGAGATGGTGTTCGCGTGGTGCCTTGTTCGTTTGTTGCTGTGGTCTTGTTGCCTTTGTTGTCTGGAGGATCAATTGCTTTCGTTCCTGAGACTGGTGCATATTCACCTTGGCATGTTCATGTGTTTGGAGCTGGTGCCTGTGATGGTGGACATTTTTTGATGTCGTTGCAGAGGTCTTGGTTGGAGCGTGGTTGCTTGGTCTTGGTCCGTGTTTGGATGTTCGGAGGATGCCTGAAAGCCTGCGTCAAGTGGGAGTTTGTTGGAATTTATGCCTTAGCTTTCTGGCATGTTTCTCCTTCGGCCTTGGCATTTCCTTCATGTTTATGGCGGTTACCGCCATATCGCGCATGGTCTCCTTCCTCACCGCGGTGCTTGCGGTAGCATTCTTCGGTTTGGTTTTGGCGGTTACTGCCATACCGCAGACGGTGGGTCATCTCATCGCGGTAGCATGGTGAGACCGCCTGCGGTGGTCGTGACGGTTACCGCGGTACCACTAGTGGTGGTTCCTCTCACCGCGGTAGCGCAGTGAGACCGCTTGAGGCCGGGTCGGGCGGTTATTGCCATACCACGACCAACGATCTGGCTGACTGTGGTGGCCGCGGTAAGACCGCCACCGGCCTGGCTGGCGGTTACAACCATACCGCGATCAGTGTTCTGGCTGATCGCGGTAAGACCGCCAGCGGCTTGGTTGGCAATTACCGCCATACCGCGATGGGAAAAGTCAAGCCCAGCGGTAGCATGGTGGAGTTTGATGGTGAGCTCAAGGCGTTTACTACCATACCATGAGGTGGGGCCAATAGGGTTGCGATAGCGCGGTAGGAGCTCAATTGAGCTCAGGGCAGAGTTTGACCGAGTTGGACTCGGTGTCAGATCAGCTGGCGAATGGTAAGGTGACACGTGGTAGGTTGGTTGCTTCTGGTTGGCCGAAGATAAAGAATGGTCTGAGCTACAGTAGTACGGTAAACAACGGGGTGAGCTTGGGCAAGCTCACCGCCATACCGCGACAGGTCTTTGAGCTCGGTGCGGTAGCGAAGTTGAGTCAAGGTGCGAGCCCGGATGGCTTACCGCCATACCGCTAGGTTTTTCGACTGGGGCTGCGGTAACACAGTAAGAGCTCTTATGAGCTCGAAACTCAGTTGACCGAGCTGGATCGAACTTGACCAAGCTGGACTGACTGTCAGTTGTGATAGATGAATGTTTGGTCGACTCGTGGCTCAACTTTGCAGGTTGTTTGGCTAAAAGCCAAAAGCAATTATTGCTACTGACTTTGGGTGGCGAACAGGAACCCAATCAAGGCAAGAAGTTATTGCCTGGGTAGCTCAAGGCAAAAAGAGATCTATGTAGATCGGATGCATGCCTGAATGTTTGATGCATGAACTTGAGGGTCAACGATTGGTTGGATCACTGAATGCGATGTATGGCTCGGTCAGAGATGTACATTAACATATTTAAACCAAAAAGGTGATAGAGGAACTGAGAGCGAAATCAGAGAGAGGCTGAGGGTGTTCGAGCAGTATGCTAAGGCATTGAAACTGCGAACACTCTGTCTCTTGGATCAGTTGAGATGCGAACCTATGAGGCCAAGAGGCTGGCTGTGACAGTCATTTATGAGGAGCTGAAGGGAATCTATATAGTATGTCAGATGTATGACATTGTAACTATATGAAGATTCTATTTTGTGTAGCCAACATTTTCCTTATCCATGATGAACAAGATGTAATATCTTGAAGAGCATAGCTTTGGTTTTGTATTGTAACCATTTTAGTTACTGAATAATACAAATGAGCTGAATGTTTTGGAGGTGGGGTTTTTTACCTGAAAAGGGTTTCCCCACGTATATCTGTGTGTCATCATTGTTTTTTCTTTCATGATTATCTATTTGTGTTGAATCTGTTATATGTCAAGCATTCACTTTCCTTAGTAGGATCAATGGGGGATACAACTGTGCCTGTTTTCGCTTTATGGTTCAGTTGGTTGTGTCTTTGTTGCGATTTTGGATTGAAATCACTAAGGCACTGCTGTCTTAGATGCCTATCTTGATGACAGAACTGACTCCGTTATCCCCAATAGGGAAAACCCTCGAGAGGGAAAAACCTAGCCTCCAAAAGCATCCATCACTTATGTATTATTCAACAATAAGGATTACAATACATTTTCATAGTCTCCATGAATACCTTTGAAACATCAATCCCTCTATAAGCACTCCATGTGAACAAGAATGTAACCACACATCCCATGCCATGATTCAAACCTCACAAATACTAACAAGAGATGCTCTCAACCAGTCAACAAGCCAACCTTAGACAATTGCCCATGTGCTTGGTTTTATAGAAACAAGCTCACACAAAACCACCAAGTGGTATTACATAAAGCCATGTGACTAATACCATGAGATTAAAAAACCATTACCACTCACATTTAATTTTTAGTACTAAGTTTTCCCAATATTAAATATTTTCCCAATGTGCAACCCTAAATTAAATATTTATCACTATGTTACATACTGTTGGAATCTGGGAACACTAAGAGGGGGGGGGGAATCAATATTCTACAACTTTTAACTTTATTAATTTGATCTTCAAACCATTCACAACATTGAACTGAAAGAAAGATGCAAGCACATAAAGAAATCATCCACAACACCATAACACAAGGATTTTTACGTGGAAACCTTGTTAGGGGAAAAACCATGGTGGAGGTTAATCCATAATTTGAGTACTCAAATATAAGTGTTTTACAAATGGGGAATGCACTTTCATTCAGACACACTGCCTAGAGCTCACTGCTCAAAACAGGAAGGCTCACCGCCTTACAAAATGTTTAGATTAAATCCATCTAAGGAATGAACTGAAGGAATAACATCTATTAATGCCTTCTTACAGTTCTAATTAAGCTCATCAGTCGATTTCTTGACCTTTTGTTTGATTCTGGTCTTCTTCTTTGCTCCGCTTCAATTCACATCACCAAATCACTTTACTATACTTTTGAATTTCACATCATACTTCACACATAAAAATTCACACACACATCTCGCATACTACTCACTCACATCCACACTTCAAATGATGTAAACAATTGGTCTTATATATCTGCAACAAAGGATAATATCATCTGCATGTCAGCTTCAATAACCATAATATTTTCCAACCGTTGGCTCAAATCACAAATGATTTTCAATGTGCACCATCCAAAGTCAGCCACAACATAGTGAGGACCCAAAAAAAAATCCACAAACCCAAAAATACTTCAAGCAATTTCGCCCCGAACATCTGCAACACGCCATATTCACTTAGTCGACCTTGTAGCACTGTTAAACAGAAAATCAATCGATCGAATCTCCAAAATCGTACACCAATTGATGCGATGGCATAAAAATTGAGAATAAGGTATTCTAGATACCCAATGACCTTCCTTGAGATACACAACATGAGCTGATAAACTGGTCATGCAAATGGATTGACAAACTCAACTTTAGTCAGATACCCTGTTCTTCACTCTATCTCCCGGTATGAAAAAATACCGAAGTGTGCACCGGATTAATGACTTAGGTTGCCATCAATGACAATAATAGAAGCCATATGCCAACACATACAACATATAAAGTGACCCAAAGAATGCTAACCCATGTGATGCATGCATCCCTAGATCCCCTAAGTGTACCACATAATAATAAAATATTACAATATAACATTATGCAGAGTGTACGACACACCTTTTTCCTAACAAAGGATTCATAAATAAAGTTTGGATAAGTGCTAGATGATCAAATTTTTACCAAAAGGTTCTTTATGAAGAAGATGTTATAATAAATTGCCTATTTGATAAAGAAGTAAGTACAAAAAAGGAAAAGTGGGTTGTAATAATGAAAGGGGAGGAGAAGATAAAGAAGGAAAATCATAATTATCCAAGAACTTGTCATGATGTTAATGACTATATTGCCAAAGTTAGGGTTATAATTGACAATGTTGAAACCCTTGCATACAAGCCTCCGATTCTACCAATTTTTTTTAAGAAAGGCCACAACATGAGGAGGATCCAAAGAGAATAACAACAGTCTAACAACCAAAATAGAATAAAAAAACTCCCATTACATATCACTAGGTGTAAGAGGAATCTACAAAATCAATTGCAACTCCTACTAACTAGCCTAAGAAGAAAAGAAAAGTTATGCAACCATTAGTTGCATATTCAACTATCATTCAAAAATTAGAAGAGGTAGGGGAAAATATAATTGAGGAAGAAAAGGTAAATCAGATTATACCATGACCTCAAAGAGTATATATTCTTTATATACCTCAAGATAGACTTACTATTGTAATATTTGGTTAAAAATCCTACCCATGATGAAAATGAATAAAGGAAAGAAAATATAGAAATTGGAAATGAACAAGAATATATTGTATTCTACTCAAGAGAATGCAAAGCTTACAATGAGATTGAGAATTGATATTACAAAGGGAACCCATTGGTTATATAGGCTAAGGAGAGAAATAGGATGTATTAAGATTGTGACAAATGTTGTCATCTTGTGAGGTGTGACAACTCACGGTCATTGAAGCCCAATAACCTTGTTAGGATAGGCAGCATTAAAATTGCTATCCTAAGTTGATTTTATGTGTTTCCATGTTCTTTGGAAAGTGTGCTAAAGGACATGAGAGGCAAAATATTTATTATTTATTTTTTGTAATTGCATTCATAGAGGTAGACCCACTATGGTGACGATTACAAAGCATCCATGGAGAATATTCCTTCTAGGAATCCAATTTTTAGGTGGGGACCACCCAAAGAATTCATGTTCTTAAATGTAGACTTGCATGGTTTTCATTAATACTGGGTTGGGTACCCAAGTGTGCATGTTCTAGGTATGAGCCGTTGGAGCCATCAGAAAGTAATGGAGCACTTGAGTTTGACCAATTGTGATTAGCTATGGGTTAGGTGCCCATGTGAAGGCCATGTGATCATTTAATACTTTTCACTATGTTTATGGGTTGTCCACTGAGAGGGGTATGGGTTTTTCTAGGTGATTTTTGCTTGTTGTTTCAGGATACCATAGTGGTATTCTCTCCCACAAATCTCTATATAGTGGAGCCTTGAGATAGTGGTTTCATAATTTTATTTGTAGGTTGTTAGAGTAACAAAGTGCTGCTAAAATTTAGAGAGGAGTGTTGTATTGATGTGTACTTTATTTGAATATTAATAAAATCATTGTATCTCTTTGGGTGTGGATTTTTTCCTACAAGAGTTTCTCCATGTATATTGTATGTCAATTGTGGTTCTCAGCTTGTGGTATTTTTGGTTTTCTTTCATTCTTGGTTATGCTAATCACATAATCACATAATTGGTAATCTTGAATACATAATTTCAGATTTACAATCACATTATTAAGTTCATATTGCTACAATTTTCACCTTGATATCCAACATTTGGTATCAAAGCTAATGGCTCTATTAAGAGACAAATTCCTTTCTCTTAAGTGTTGAAGGTTGTTTGGCTGTAGTCTAGGAGATTTTGCTTTGTGGGTTTTGCAGATTTGTGAAGAAGATCAAAAACCGTGGCTTCTACCTCCATCTAGATATTGAGAAATTCAATTGCAATGGTTATGAGATGTGCAAGTTGAAGATGGAAGATCTCCTTGAAGAGAGAGATTAGTGGTTGGCAATTTCAAATGAAAAGAAACCATTCGGTGTGTCTAATGAAGATTGGATGAAAATGGACAAGAAGGCACAAGGAACCATTTTATTATGAATTGCAAATTTCATTCTCTTGAATGTTTCAGAAGAATCTATTGCATACAAGTTGTGGAAGAAAATAGGTTATATTTATCAAACTAAAAGTCTAACTAATAAATTGTATCTCAAAATATGTTTATATTCTTTAAAAATGAAGGATGGTGATTCTATTCCATAACATTTAAACTCTTTTAATATGGCCATAAGTCATTTTGCATATGTATATGTTAAGATAGAAGAAGAAAATGAATGCATAATGTTTCTTTGTTCTTTATCCAAATCTTGGAAAAATCTAATTTTTGCCATAAATGGTGGTAGTGTAGAGCCAAAGATGGATAATATCATTGCTACACTTCTTTTAGAAGAAATGAGAAGAAATTCCATGAATGCAGGCTCTCAAGATACCTTGCATGTGTGAGGAAAGTCCAAAAAAAAAGGAGGACCTAAAGGGGATAAAAAGAGAGACAGGTCTAAAGGAAATTCTAAAACCCTCGAGAAGAGTAAAGTGTTGGAATTGTGGTAAGAGAGGGAATGTGAAGGAGTGTAGAAACAAGAAAAAGAGTTCAAATACTTCCATGGAAAAGTCCTCAGAAGATGGTGATTTTGATGCTTTCTTTATTTTTGCTAACATTATTAATGATGATGCTCGACTTATTGATTCAGGTTGCTCCTACCATATGACTCCTCACAAGGAGTGGTTTACTTCATATTCAACTTATGGTTGGGGAGAAGTTTTCCTTAGTGATAACAACATAAAGAAGATTGTTGGTAAGGGAAAGGTAAAGTTGTGTTTCAGTGATGGAAGGGTTAAAACCCTTGATGATGTTTTACATATTTTAGGACTTGTGAGAAATTTACTTTCAATATCCAAGTTGAATGATTTTGGAATACATACAAGACATTTGACAAGTCTGGTTGCAGGTTGGTAAAAGGGAGTTTACTGATTGCTAAAAGATCTCATATAGGGACTTTGTTTAGGCTGAATGCATCCACTTTTTCTAACTTTTTTGATGTAATTGCCACTAAAAATGCATGTATGTTGTGGCACCATAGATTGGGTCACATAAGTGAAAAGGCTCTTAAGACTATTTTGAATTAAAAATTGGTTGATGGTATGCCTGATTATTCTGTTGGTAAAAATGATTTTTGTGAGCATTGTGTATTTGGTAAACATAATAGATCATCATTTACTAATGGAATTAACAAAGCTAAGAGATTATTAGAGATCATTCATTCAGACGTGCTTGGAACAATGGATGTTGACTGTTGACGCATAATTTTGTATGTAGCAACAGTCTCATGGAAAACTTAGCTATTAAGGGACATTTGTGTGCTAGCTAAGTGACCTCCGGGGTTTTATCGAAGCCGGATCTTCGTTCAGTGGGGAGAGGTAAAAGGTTAGAAAGATAGCAGAAATATAAATCTACACTACAGGCGATGCACCAAATTCTTAGAGAAAACTCACCAGAGCACAGTGTAGAATGCAAAGGCCCGAACCATTAAATTGCTATTCATCAACTTAGTTTTTCTCAAAAGCACTTAAACCGTAAGAATACCCTCTTAATTTGCATAACATAATCTTAGCACAACATTAGCTAACACAAAAGAGTTGAAGAAACATGATCTGTATTCATTGAGCTATGAAGGATTACAAAAGTTGAAGAACAAACATTCATACAAAATAAAAGAAAGATAACAACATAGACCAATAATCTCACAAAATGCATGAAAAAACAGAAAGGCCGAACTTATTTGGCATTGTCTTGAGTCTTCAAATCAAATAAAACTATTACAAAGGCTTTCTTCCCAGTGCTTGGGAGTCTTTTGCAACTTAATCAACAACATAAATAAAGAGAAATATGGCCAAATTTATAGGCCAATCCACTGCCTGAGACACACCAAGAGAAGGAAAGCCGCGAGAGAAGACCGACGACCCAGATCACCTCGAGCCGCCACAACAAACAACGATCACCCAGGAGCATGCCAGTGAAGCCACGACATGAAACGGAAAACCATGCAGTAGCATAAATGAACACCCGACGCCACAGAAGAAAACATGGTAGCAGGCGAGTACAACAGGTGCATCAACAACTCCAAGGTAACCGACGCAGACAACAATCGCCACGTGTCGTGCAGACGGAGCTCGAGAAAAAGGCAAAAATATGCCCAGCAAAAAGCTCTGAGAGGGAGTCACGTGGAGCGCTCCGAGCAAAAGAAAGTACAAGACGGGCCCAGTCCAGAAAGCAGCCAGAGGAAGCCATGCGGCACGCAGACGGAGGCCGGCGAAAAATGAAGTGATACAAAAAGAAGAAAGCTTCGTGAGGCGGCCACGTGGAGCACGCCGAGGGCAGTGAGCATTTGTAAAGTAAGGTGCAACCGCAAAGCTAAATATAAAACCGCAAAGGCTTGGCAGGTTTTGTTGAGCAGTTTGGCGACTCACAGGGGCATTTCGCTCACAAAATGAAGAACCCTAGAAACTTTGGTTCAACATCCCAAAACTGCTCACAACCTCGAGAGGGCGGCTTGTAGATTGGTCCAGACTTCATTTGATGGTGTGGAGAGAGCTCGCAGATTATCATGGGCTAGCCTGAGATCGATGATTGCCTTAAAAGGCAATCCACCGGATACTTTCGTTTCCAATTCTAATTGGAAGAAAAGTTGCGCCAGTTGATGCACGATTCCCTCAATTCTCTCGACGGTCGAAGATCGATCAAAATATTGGAAGAGAGAAAGGTCCCGCTTCTTCTCTTCAATCATAGCAACAATATGCTCTACACCCACTACCACTTGATCTGCAATGAATGGCGAAGGGAGGCCTCTTTGAGTTAAGCGAGAAAATTTCGCTCGCATGTCACTAGTAATTTGGTTCAACCGAGCCTTGAATTCTGCTACCTGTTGAACAACCTCGTGCATAAAGATGAGGATACTTACGCCCATGGCCGTCGTTGTTCGGTCCTCAATACCCATGCCACTCAAAGCTTCATCAGAAGTTGTATACAACTTGCCCAATAAAATCCTAGCCTCCAGAACTTTGTCAGAAGTCACCTCCTGAATTTGCTGTATTGTTTAACTCACTATCCCGCAAAGGCTAGCCGGCTGCGCCATAAATTTTAAGGTGGGCTATAGAGTAAGGCACAATGCCTTCACCTTATCCCAGTATGATGCATACAAATCCTTGGTGATCTCCAATGAGTTCATCTGGGGCGCAAGAGGTTGGGTTTTCAGGATATTTAACTCCGCCTCTCTGCTGCTCAAATTTGCCTTCAGCTCCGACAAGCTTCTGGCCAATGTGGACACCTATTCCTTTAGAGTGGAAACTTCTTTTTCCTTTTCTTCCAGGGCCAATTTGGCCCACTTTTATTTTTGAATTTCCAACTCACAAGTAGCATTCATTTCATTAATCTCAGCATCCGTGGTCCACCGGAGCTCTGTCATTCCCTCATCTAGTTGCACAGATGTAGCGCGAAGTTTTTCCTCAGCTGTTCGACCCTGCTCGACCTCGCGCTGGAGAGTTGGAACAATTTCTGCGCTCAAATTCTACAGCTCCTTGATTTGACTTTCTAAGGCGCTCCTCTCCTTCTCTAGGCGACTTATGTTGTTCTCCTGGGCTTTAAACTTGTTTACCCAGATGTTGACCTTACTCTTGAGCTCCGCTATCTGATCATCCTTTTTCTTCGCCTGGCGGTTAAGCTTGAGGTAATCTGTGGTCACAATTTTCTGTGTCTCCTCCATTAGCTCAACCCTATCTTACGGGTGGGCCTACTGCAAGTCTAGCCCGATAACATTTACAAAATAATCACTCGGTAGCATTTATCCTACTGGTTTGATCACATTGGGAGTGATTTTTGCAAACATCAAAGAATTTTGCCCTTCATTAAATATAGTTTGCAAGAGAGGCTCCACCTGCCTGGTTGCGTCATTTTGCCTTCTTTTATTGATACGATTGGCTCGGGCGCTCTTGTTTGCACCCACCTGCAAAAAACATTCCTGGGCAGGGATACCCTAGCCGCCAGTAAAAGGGAACTCCTGAGGGACGACCAGTGGGAAAGACAGTGTGTTCAATGCATTAGAAGTTTTGTCGGGCTTTGTTATAATGGCAGAGGAGAATGGTGGAATGAAATGGCCACTCAGAGGGGACAATAATGTAGTGTAAGGAAAGGTCGGGGAGGCACCAACCGAAGGGCTGGGCCTCTGGGATAAGAATTGTTGGCTCATGAGCCCAATGCTTACACCAAATTGTGAACCGGGTAAGAGATGGAAAGCAGAGGACAAAGGTGGGACACCAGGAGGGGTAAGACCTGACTGCCCGAAATATCCAATGACATAAAAAGTTGGTGCAGATGAAAAAGCAGGGGCAACCGAAGAAGAGACCAGAGACATGGTAGAGAGAGAAGAGTGAGGAAATAATACCTGAGGCTCATGAGGAGCTGTAGACGATTCAACCGCTTCCTTCGTTGGTTGCTCTTCTTCTCTGTCGGGCTCTCCAGTTCGTTGCCGCTTTTCTTCTGGAGAATTATCAAGGTCAATAATGACTTGCGTCCGAGTACTGGTAGTCCTTACCCGCTTCCTTGTTGATTTTAAGGAGCTAGATGACTCTGATGTTTGTGCATGTGGATCCTCTTGTAGCGCAGGCTATTTACCAGTATCCCTCTCATGCATTGGATTTTTGACAACGGAAGGGGGGGTTTGAGTTACTTCCTCCCCGAGCTCCGTGGCAACCTCTTCCCTTCCATAATGTTGCACGGATTTTGAAGGGTTCAAAGACCTTTCAATGTTTGGATGTTCCCTCTCCCAGATATCATCAAATCTCTCATCAAGGGCCACTTCTTCGTAAAGCTTTGCAGTTGCCAGAGTGTCCTACCGATATCTCCAGAAGTCCCGAATCTTCTCGAACGTCCATTTGAGTTTATCCAATTGGGTGTTCAGGGACGGATTAATCTTCTGTTTTGGGTTGGCATTCCCCGCGAGGTAGTAAAAATTCAACCATGGCGGTCACTCATCTTCAGTAGGTAAATATTCAAGGTCGATATATAAACTTAAATCCCCCTCTTCAACATTTCTTCGAGGGTCCTAGAATGGCCGAGGTGAATGCAGGACTTTGATGCCAACCTTTGCTAGATTATTTCCAAGGTTGTAACACCAGGTATCATCTATCAATACCAACCCGAGATGACCCAACTTCGAAAGTAGAATCTTCGAAGTATCAATATGCAAAGTCCTTTTCTTGACCAGCGACACATAACCAAACATAATTGGTAGCAGTAAATAGGCGGTTAAATGCTTTCCTCCCGAGTAATCATTATCAATAGTACACAGCTGCCTCATTGCTTCTAGGGCCAACACTTTGTCGGAAAGAAAACGGGGGAGCTGGAAGGCTTCCCGGATGAAACCTCGCATATAGAGTATGGTGAAATCCATGCCAAAGAACCAATCACAGGGTGGTATGAGCTTTCCCAACCAGGACTTCTATCAGGGCGATATGCGTTCGGTCATATTGATGCCAGCTCTATCCAAAGCCCGTAGAGTTGGGGCTAGGAACAAATCCGAAAAACGCATAGTAATCAAAGGTTTTCGACATGACAGGAGTCCATGTTGAAACTGGCTTTCTTAAGCTGCCTTCGTAAAAAATAGCCAGAGACATAAATGCCGCAAAGTAATCTGGATTTTGGTGTAAAAATAAATAGGTTAGGAAAGAGGAATACCTGAACTTAGAACCAGCCTGGAATTCTTGCAGCTGCTGCCAAATCCCATCACTAACAACTCTTGCAAAATCCAGGAGCGGAGCCTCATGATTTCTCTTCAACATAAAGCTGAGGCACATTTGGAACTCAAAAATGTGCTTGTCTGTATCCAGACCACACACCAGCGCTAGCATAGAAGCGATAGAAGAAGACCCACCTTTCAGAGCCTTTAGGCTAAAAGGGAATTAGGGAGGTGCTGAATTAATTGTCGACTGATTAATTTCAGAGCAATAAAACTATTGCACCTTTTGGAGCCCTCCCCACTTTTGATGCATCTTTTTCACTTCAAAAATCTCAACCTCCTAGGTCAAGGGGAGCGGGACGCACAACATATCCTAAATAGCTTCATGGCTAATGGCTACCCTGAAATTTGTACTGCTTATCACTCCAGTGTCTAGGTCAAAACGATCTGCGCATGCTGCCACAATTTCTGGGCAAGTGTGTAGCAAAGGAACCATGTACTGTGGAAGCCCACAAAACCATAAACACTTATTGAAAGGGTCTGATACATTCTTCATTTTCTCGCATGTGGCTTCCCTAAGGCTCTTGGGATTGTGGGATAGCTCAGGATCAAAGACGTTATCCCAATCCTCTGCAACCAAAGTCTGATCTCTGTGAGGAATTGCGTTTAGTATTCTCTGGTCCACCTGACTGGTGAAAGGCCAACAAGGCTTTGTGGAGATGCCTGGAGTAGCATAAGACTCCGTGTCGTAGAGCTGCACGTAGGGTGCCCTTCTCATTTGTTCGGCTATACTTGCTGGGGCCAGGACCTGTGTTGGGTTTTTTGCAAACTCAACCATTTCGATATTCACAAGAACTTCTTCGCAAACGACTTAGCTTCTCTGAAGAACTCTTTCTCTCTTGCGAATGCCTTAGCTATTTTATCTTTAGATAAATTCTTGCAATAAATGTGCTCTGCATGCCTTAACTTGCCATTTTGATCTTTGGAAAAAACGACCGAGAAGGGTACGTGCCAGCCATTCATACCTAGTTGCCATATCTGTCATCAACTTTTCCTGTGTGTGAAAAGATTGCCAACCTGCCAAATTGCCCTCCTTAATTAAGAGACAACTTTTCGCGTGGGGTGGCACCCAAATTTTCTTGAATAATGAACGAAGACAACCCTTCCAAAACCTTTTGCAAGCTTTCTGCATTTATTGATTTTATTTGATCGTACCTGGGCGCGTTGCCCAATAACTTGTATTTAAGATTTGCCTTGCTTCGGATGGGACGGTGGCTCGCTAAGCTGGCACCTGGCCAACTTCTAATGAATTCAACAACCTAAACAGAACAAGTTGCAACTGTACTTGCATACTCCCATCACCTCACACGCCGCAACACTAAAAATTGAGGTTTGGCGACACACTTTGGCTCAATTGCAATTATGGCCTGCCTCGTTCGGTGAGCCCTGACCAGTCTATAAATAAGACCCTTAGTAACATTGCAAATCACAACATTTTCTTAGCATTCCTAGATTTGGCCAGCTTTTCTTATCTTTAGTAATTCCATTTTTCAGCTAGGAAATACACATCATGGAAATGCCAATAAGGCTAGTGTGCAAGAAGACTCAAGCTACCTTCTTAGGCAAAATCAGATGTAGGCGCTTGAAGCGCATGACAGGCGTGAAAATCCTATTGTACATGAAGGCAATTAAGTGGGTTTTGGGCAAAGATTGTGTAGCATATGAGGAACAATACCGCATAAACACTAGAATCTGCTCCCATTTCGTCGCCTCGTTGCTGGATATCAGCGTTTGCAAGTGCAAAATCTTAAAGCTGACAAAGCGGGTGTTCCCTCGAAGGTACCTCGGAGGACTGGAGCAGACCCTACACGCGGCTCAATTTGGTTGTGGGATCCGTTCGGTTCGTAACATTCGTCTACTGCAACTTCATGGAGGGCCTGTTCCAACCAGGCCCTTCCTCTTCGGCTTCAAATTGGAGACCCATGAGGAGCATCGTGCCAATGTCTGCGTCGACTGCTACTTCCTCATGCAGCTGCATCACATCGAACCATTCCAAAACCTCCAGTGGTATGAGGATTTTGAAAGAATGGTGTTCCCTGAACTCACGCCGCCTATTGTTGCAATTGATGGTCCCTCCCACTAATCTGAGAATGAAAAATGGTCCCAAATTTTGTTTTTTCACTTTCAAGCTCCGCTTGAAAGTGGACATACGTAAATATCGATACAAGGCCACTGGCCTCTACCGTATATAATGTAAATTTTTGACCAATATATATAATATATCTTTGTAGAAATCTTGGCTCATTTACAATTTTCTTTCAATTTCTTGCACTATTGCTGTATTTCATAGAGCACCGAGAAGACCTAAAAATTTAAAGTAGGAAAAATTAATTACATATTTACAATTTATACAGCCTTCACATAGGCAGAATTAATGAATTTTCTTAAGATGTATTCCATTAACTGGAATACTTAGGGCATTACCTTCCTTGTCTTCCAACTCGAAAGAGTTGAACTGTTTGCATTGGGTAATTTTGAATGACCCTTCCCAGAGGCTGTCGAATTTGCTGTGCTGACCAGACTTTGCTCCACATTCATTGAACTTAAGCACCAAGTCATCGCGTTGTAACTCCTAATCCGTCGCCTTTTTATCAAACCATTTCTTCACCACCTGCTGGCGGCTGTTCATCGCCTCAAGGGCGTGCTCTTTTTTTTCTTGTACCTCGAGTAGCTCGAAAAACCTTACCTCCATTGCTCCATTTTGTTCAATCTCCAGAGATTTAAGCAACTGCATGGCAGGGATTTCTGTGGCAATAGGCAGCAATGCCTCCTTCCTGTACACCATCTCATAAGGAGACGTCTTCAGTATCTGCTTGGGCGTGATTCGGTCTACCCACAACACTGTCTGAAGGTTCCTATGCCATTCTTTTTGGTGTTCCGAGCCTATTTTCTTTAATAACCTTATGAGGTTTTTGTTTGTAGACTCTGCGAGGCCATTCTCTTGGGGATAGTAGTTAGAAGAGGTTTTTAGGAAAACCCCATATTTTAATGCGAACTGGATCATCTTTGAGCCAAGGAATGCTTTAGCATTATCAGAGATGATTGTTTTGGGCGAGCCAAATCTGGCTACTAAATCCTCTAGGAAGTTAACAATCTCCACCTCTGTTGCATTTTTTAATGGCACTGCTTCTGCCCACCTGGTGAAGTAGTCTGTAGTTGTCAATATACATTTGTGTCCGGCTGAGGAGAAAGGGCTAATCATCCCAATGAAGTCTAAGCCCAATTGAGCAAAAGGTTCTTCTACTACTATAGGCCTCAATGGCATAGCAACATTCTTTCTTTTTCCGACATGAAATAGACATTCATTGCAAGACTTAATCAATAAAAATGAATCATTGAAAAGTGTTGGCCAAAAATAACTAGCACATATAATTTTAATTGCTGTGGTCCTTGCAGAAAAATGTCCTCCAGCTAGGCTATTGTGGTATTGATCCAATATTTTCTTGGCCTGCTCCTCATTTACACACCTTAGCAGGACGCCATTAAAATTTATTTTAAACATGACACCCTTTAGGAGAACATAATTACTATTTGTTAAATGATAGAAACACCTTTTAAAATAAGGTAGATTGATCGGATACCTTTTTGTCTACATGAAGTTTATTCTATTTTCAAGCCAGTCACCTTGAGAACTTTCTTCGTTCAATAATACAGGTTCCGGAGCTTCAAGCTCTGTCTCTGTTTCACTATTTTCAGTGAGATACTCGCATAGTCCTTTTCCTTTGACAGTCTTGACAGGTCTGACTTCAATATCATATTCTAGGATCTTGGTGATCCAATTAGCTCTCTTCTCTATAATTTCTCCCTCCATGATATACTCTCGCACACTAGGATGTGGTACACAAATGATCACCTTATTGTATGATATTAAATCCCAGAACTTCTTAAGTCCTTTCACAGTTGCAAAGGCCCGCTTCTCTACAAAGTTGTACTTTACCTCGTATTCTTTTAAGGTTCACGAATAGAAGGCAACAAGGGACTCCCTTTTATCTTCATCATCTTTTTGTATAAGTACAGTGGCGATGCTATTGCCACCACCAAAAACGTACATAATAAAATCCTTTGACAGGTCAGGATTCACCAACACAGGGGTAGAAGAAATAGCCTCCTTTATAAGCTTGAAAGAATTTCTAGCTTCCGCCGTCCATTTGAAAATCTGGTCTTTCTTTAGCATTAAAGTAATGGGATGAACGGTCCTCGCAAAATCTGCAATGAAACAGCTAATGAAGTTGACCTTACCCAGAAATGATTGCACACCCTTCTTGTTGACAAGTAACGGGAGCTCCCGGATCGCATCAACTCTTTTAGGATCAATGGCAATGCCTTCCTTAGAGATGACATACTCCAGTAACTTCCCTTGGGGAACTTCGAACACACATTTCTTTGGGTTTAAAGAGATCCCGAATTCCTGGCACTTTTGGAAGACAAGCTCCAAATGGTCAAAGTGAACATCAATAGATTTTGAAAATACTGTCAAATCATCTAGATAGATGAGTATAATTTTGTGGATCAAATCCTTACCGCGATATCCATGGCTCTCTGAAAAGTGGCTCTAACATTTGAGAGTCCAAAAGGCATTTTGACATATGCATAAGTTCCCCACTTTGTGGTGAACACTATTTTGTGTTGGTCCTCTTCCTTTACCCGAATCTGGTTGTAGCCCGAAAAACCATCCAACATTGAAAACATTTCGAAACTAGCTACAGTTTGTAGAATTACCTCCATTGAAGGAAGAGGGTAATGATCCTTTAAGGATGCCCTATTCAAGTCTCGAAAGTCTACACACAGTCGTATATCTCCATTTTTCTTCCGGAATGGCACCAAATTTGACACCCAAGTGCTATGTTTGATCGGAAACACTATTCGAGATGAGATCAATTTATGCAACTCTTGTGACATGAGAGATTCTATCTTTGGGTTCACAGGTCTCTGCCTTTGACAAACTAGCTTCACCCCTTCCGACAACTCAATTGTATGCTCGATGATCCTGGGATTGTATCCTGTAAGATCATCATATGACCAAGCTACTATGCTTGGATATTCCTCACAGAAATGCCTTATTCTGTCTTTGTTCTTCTGAGGAACGTCTTTCTCGACCTTGAGCTTTTTTTCATCTCTGTTATGCAAATCGGTGTAATCACCCTTATCAGCCATGAGCTTCCTTTTATCTCTTGTCGCATCATCAAAATCAAATAGGCTCTCCAGAGTGACTAGGCCTCTCGGAAGCTTGTTGGATTTTAGTTGGATAATTTGATCCCCATAAGCTTCAGCGATCTTTGGTTGCAGTTGATCAACGAATTCTCCAGATGACTGGAGGAATGATGCAATATGAGCATTGTTGTCAAACAATTGCTAGTCCTGATTATTGTTTGGCACAAAAGGTCTTACAATTACCCTTACCGCGTGCTTATTTCTTAATAATTCAGAGGTTGACTCAAATTGAGCTCCAATAGTCGCCATTCTATCGGCTTCAGAGTTCTTCTCCCTAGGTATAGCCTGAATATTGAATGCCTCAAAGTTGTCAATAAGATTTGAGACTCTATGTCGATAGGATCGCATACGGATATTCTTTGCAGCAGAGATTCCATGGATTTGGTTGACCACCAACTCCGAATCTCCGAACACACTTATTTGCTTTGCACCCATTTGTTCCGCAAGGCTTAAACCATGAACCAGACCTTCATATTCTGCTTCGTTGTTTGAGCATGCGAACTGAAAGTGATACGACCTCAAGTTATTTCCCTCGGATGGGGATATGAAACAAATCCCCGCTCCAGCTCCCACTCTACATCTTGCACCATCGAAATACAATTCCATTTTTGTGAAGATTGTTCACCTCCAGGCTCCTTAGTCACTTTGGGCATAATCTGCCCTTCTTCATGTATAACATATGTTCCGAGGCCAGTTGCATGGTAATTCCCGAAAGGGTCTGTATCAATGAATTCTTTCAACAAATTTTCTTCATCTTCCATCCGCGAGCTAGTGGCCTCTTCTTCTTCCAGAAATTCCACATTGAACCTCTCTTCCTTAGTGATTGAAGAGTGTGCTGCTTCAAAGTTGAACAGACCCTTGTCAACAACATGTTCAGAATGCAAATTTTCTGACAATAATTTCATCTTGGCTCCATGCTTGGTCCTCAAAATCAGGTGTGACCAGTCTAGTGCTAGATATCCTCCAACATTTGTTGTGAACTCTCGGGACAAACAAATCCCAAATAGAGGAGGAATATCAATGAGTACAATATCCTGATTTACAGTGATACTAGGGTAGGCAAATAAAGTCATAGGCAACCCCTTGATTACCCCAAAGGTATCAACCTTATTTCCATCTAGCTGCATGACTCCCTTATTTAGAGGCTCATATTTTAAACCCAAAGTGTCAGCTACTTGCTTTGGCATGACGGTGGTGCTAGCACCAGAGTCAATCATACAATTATGCAACAGCTTGTCACCAATAATAAGCATTAGAAAGAAAGGTTTGGGTTTAGGCTTACTTTCTTTTTCGGACTCGAGCTTCTCCTCTAGTTGAATTGTGAGCACTTTATCCAGGTTCGACCTAGATACTTTCTCTTCATTAGATTGAGTAGGTACTTTCAGATCCTCTTCTCCCGACAATGCCTTTTGTAGTAGCACTTTCTACTCCGGAATAGCCAAGACGTCCCACAAAGAAACGTTGGTAGATGACTTCTTCAGTTGTTCCACCACATTAAATTGTGCTCACGACTGTTGAATCATGTTTGCTTGCTCCTTGAGCTTCGCAGTGGGTACAAGCCTCATGACAGCTACATCTGGCTGTTTGGCAACAACAGGGGTGATTGTAGGAGTCTTCGCCTTCGGGGGAAGTGGATTCAGAGAGCTAGGAATAGCCGTTTTAGACTGTGGTGGGATTGGCAATAGGCCTATCGATGGGCTAGGCGTCGACTGAGATGAAGTATTGGTAGGCAAAGCCGTGAACTCTCCGATGAATCTACGCTTTGAACGCATGTTGTAGTTAGACTGCACCTGGGGTACTTTATCCATAGGGATATCATTCGGAAATGCTGACTCTTCTCCTCCCATCCAAGAAAAGAGCGCTTGGTCTGGAACAATGTTAGACTTTTGCTGGATGGACATCCCTTGCATTTGAGCAGCAAGGACAACATTTTCCATCTACTGGGAGGCGTATGATTGGTTTCCAGGATTAGGTGCGCCACCCTGGCTACGTTGGTCTATAATATTTTGTTGCAAATTTCCCCGTAGACAATTTCTTGGCATGTGTGCATCATTGTAGGGAAAACACCATGAATTGGCATCTTCGGCTAAATTATTCTGCCCCGCGACTAACTCTTTATTCGAACTAGGATGAACGGTCTGCATTGGCAGGGTTACCGGAACCATCTGGTTACTCGACTGAGCTGAAGTATTTCCTCGAGACCTATCTTGCCACTGATTTGATTGGTACAGAGCTTTTCCACCTTGGTAATTCTGGTATGTAGAATTTTGATAGCTATATTGCTACCGCTTCAAAGTAGTTAATTCATTAGTCATGGCCCACATCTGTTCTCTCATCTCGTTCATCTCGGCAGCCAAGGGATTAGGCATAGGAGCTACTGTCGAAGCTGCGCTCAGAACACTTCCGAGATACATGTACATAGATTGGGGAGGAGCCGTAGGCACGTTGGTCAAAGGAACTTCAACTTCCGTGACGTTGCACTCAGGAAACAATGGCATGATAGTTCTTGGTGCCAACTTTCTTGCAATGATCATATTATTTTCTGCACCGACAACGAAGGCATAAGCATTAGGAAGAGTCTCTCCGCCTAGAGCTTGTAACATCATGGAAATGTCAGGGTTGATTGAATTCAAGTAGAACATAAACGCTAGATCCAGAGGTGGTCAACTACCAACAGGCACTCTTTGCCAGGTCGAATGGAACCTTGCATTGAAATCAGGCAGAGCTTCATGGGGAGCTCGTTTTATATTTACTAGTTGATGGTACAACGAAGATTTATCACCAGCGTTCGAAAAATGCTCATAAAATGGAGTTTCGATTTGGTCCCAAGTTGCAATAGTGCTAGCTTCAAGAGTCCTGTACCAGTTTAGCGCCTTTCCTTGGAAGGAGGTGGCCAACAACCTGAGAGCTACATTTTCATTAGACACGTCGTGTACTAGACATACATCTACCACATCTTGCAGATGTTCCGTTGGTGTCTTTGACTCATCCCCGAAATACTTAGGGATAACTTTTAGAGTGGAAGTAGGGATTGGAGCCCATACTACAGGAGGAACAGGTGCAACTAAAGGAATACCAGAGTCCCAAGCTACATAATTTCTAGTAGCCATAGGTGATGGTGGAGAAGGAGGAGACGAAGGAGGTGAATGGCTACCTCGGCGACCTCTCGTGTGCATAGAAACTAGGGGTGGTACGAGTTGGCCAGGGAATATTGCAGTCTACGACCTAGTTACAGGCTAATGGCTCATACATACTTATAAAACCAGGCGAATGTGCTAGTTCACGGTCCCACCAGGCGTGCCGGAAAAATAACTGTTGACGCAGAATTTTGCATGTAGCAACAGTCTCATGGGAAACTTAGCTACTGGGGGATATTTGTGCGCTAGCTAAGTGACCTCCGAGGTTTTATCAAAGCCGGCTCTTTGTTCAGTGGGGGGAGGTAAATATTAGAAAGATAGCAGAAATATAAATCTACACTACACGTGATGCGCCAAATTCTTAGAGAAAACTCACTAGAGCACAATGCAGAATGCAAAGGCCCGAACCACTAAATTGCTATTCATCAAGTTAGTTTTTCTCAAAAGCATTTAAACCATAAGAATACCCTCTTAATTTGCATAACATAATCTTAGCACAACATTAGCTAACACAGAAGAGTCGAAGAAACATGATCTGTATTCATTGAGCTATGAAGGATTACAGAAGCTGAAGAATAGGCATTCATACAAAATAAAAGAAAGATAACAACATAGACCAATAGTCTCACAAAATGCATGAAAAAACAGAAAGGCTGAACTTATTTGGCACAGCCTTGAGTCTTCAAATCAAATAAAACTATTACAAAGGATTTCTTCCTAGTGCTTGGGAGTCTTTTGCAACTTAGTCAACAACCTAAATAAAGAGAAACATGGCCAAATTTATAGGCCAATCCACCGCCTGAGACACACTAAGAGAAGGAAATCCATGAGCAAAGACTGACGACCCAGATCACCTCGAGCTGCCACAACAAACAACGGTCGCCCAGGAGCATGCCAGCGAAGCCACGACAGGAAACGAAAAACCATGCAGCAGCAGAAACGAACACGCGGCGCCACAAAAGAGAACATGGTAGTAAGCGAGTACAACAGGTGCATCAACAAATCCAAGGTAATCGACGCAAACATCAACCACCATGTGTCGCGCAGACGGAGCTCGACAAAAAGGCGAAAAGATGCCCAATGAAAAGCTCCGAGAGGGAGCCATGTGGAGTGCTTCGAGCAAAAGAAAGTACAAGACAGGCCCACTCCAGAAAGCAGCCAGAGGAAGCCACGTGACATGCAGACCGAGGCCGGTGAAAAATGAAGTGATACAAAAAGAAGAAAGCTTCGTGAGGCGGCCACGTGGAGCACGCCGAGGGCAGTGAGCATTTGTAAAGTAAGGCGCAACTGCAAAGGTAAATATAAAACCACAAAGGCTTGGAAATTTTTGTTGAACATTGACTCTTTTGGAAGATCTTGTTATTATGTTACTTTCATTGATGATGTCTCAAGATACACTTGGATTACTTTATGCATGCAAAATTTGAGGTTTTCACTAAGTTTAAGGATTTTAAATCCTTAGTTGCAAAGCAAATAGATGAAAAGATAAGGGTGTTGAGATTTGATCATGGGGGTGAATATTGTTCTAGGGAATTTGATGGGTTCTATAAGAATGTAGGTATTGTTTGGAAAAATAATACTCCCTATACACCCCAACAAAATGTGGTAGAAAAAAGAATGAATGATGCGGGAGCATCCTTGGTTCTTGGAAATCTTGCATCAACCAAAAATATTTTCATTCAGTTTTGTTCTTGTTCTTGTTCGAGTTGGAAGATTCGGTGTTTCTTCATGTTTGCTCACTAGGCCTTGTGGATCTATGGTTTCATTG
The DNA here is from genome assembly GCA_007115665.2 of Sequoiadendron giganteum. NCBI lineage: Eukaryota > Viridiplantae > Streptophyta > Pinopsida > Cupressales > Cupressaceae > Sequoiadendron > Sequoiadendron giganteum. The sequence goes on from CM021100.1 coordinate 211,362,427, forward strand.
TAGACATGTTCAATTTCCTCATTGCAAGTTTTTAGCTCGATTGGATCTTTTTCTAGAAATTTATTGCTTCTGGATTAAGTGATAGTTTTTGGAAGTGGCCCTGAAATAATTTCAAACCTAATGGCTAGTTTGATCGATCATGGATCTTTCCCATAGCTTGTGGATCCTCACGGTGTGTTTTGAATTGTTTCATGGAGTGTCCCCAACCTTAATTTTTGGTCCACACTTCATCATACACATCTACCATGGATGAAATTCAAATTTGAGGCGGACTTGTTCCTGCACATGTTATGTTTCCTTCATCAGAAATTGTAATGATCTTTGGCCGATGCGAATGTTTCTAGATATGTGGATATGATATAAAACTTGTAATAGATCATTAGAATAGCAATCAATCAAGATTATGAAGATTAAGAGGAAGATAGGGTTTGATCTGTAATATTTTCACTCGCATGTATGAGCATTATAGTTTGAGCATGTTGTATCAGGCCTGTGAGCTGAATCAATAAGCCCAAATGTGGCCGACTATATGTAATTTCATTTCATGATAATAAGAATGTTTGTATATGCATTTTCCTCCATATTTTGTGTTACTTCTATTGTGTGACTCTTGCTGCACGGTTCGGATTTTCCTCCTTGAGGACCCTCCTACTGTGGCTGCATCATATGGTATCCGAGTAGGTTGTGAATCTTGAGTGGGTTGCGATCCTTGTGGTGTTCCTTGGGTGAACATATTTCCAATTTGAGGTAGGCTATAAGTGTGTTCAATAGATCACCAAGAGAGAGGTAATTGGAACCTTGTAGTCAGATCGTCGAGCTAAGGTAGTTGCACTTGAGCAACGGAAGAGATGCCATCGAGAACGATGAACCCTAGAAGAATAGAGCAGATGATGGAGCACTTTAAAAATGAGATGAGGAATGAGATCCATAACATCTTGGGTGGTTTGAGGAGAAACCCTGAATCAAATGATGAATATGAAGAGGTTGCAGAAGAAATTGAGGCTAACGAAGTGGAAGGACCGATAAAGGAGGGAGAAGAGAGACTGCTGAGAGCAGTGGCACAAACAAGTACAAGTCATAGGGTGGAGGTTTCTAGCTTTTCTGGTACATTGAATCCAAAAGACTTGATAGACTGGATAGGAGAGTTGGAAGACTATTTTGAGCTTGACGATATTAGAGACCCCCTGAGGGTTAGGTTGGCACAAACTAAGTTGAAAGGGAATGTTTCCTTATGGTGGAAAGAGTTGGAGAAGGACAAAGTAGAAAATGGTGAAACAAAAATCACTCAGTGGAGGTTGATGGTTGTAAGGCTGAAGGCTAAGTTCATTCTGGGAGACTATGAGTTGGAATTGTTCAAGAAGTTACAGAACCTGAAGAAGAAGGACCTGAGTGTGAAAGAATATACTGAGGAATTTTACAAGATGACAATCAGATCTGGGCACTGAGAGATGACTAGGGAGAAAGTGGAAAGGTATATAAATAGTCTTAGATTTAACATTCAGGATGGGATGAGTATGTTGAGGATGACTTCCAATATTATCTTAAGGTAGAGGATAAAGTGAAGAAAAGACGATAGAATAACCCTAGAGGGAAAGAGAAGCAGATGAGCAACAGTAAGGAAAAACAAACAAATGAAGAAGAATCAAGATCTAAGTGGAATAAATAAGCGGATCAGAGGGCACAAAGGAGAGGAAATGACAGAAGGGAATTCCTGGGTAAATGTTTCAAGTGTGGAGAAACTGGACATTGATCTTTTGAATGTTCTGAGGGATCAAGTAGAGGAGCTGGTAAAAAGAATTTCGTGGCACAAGAAGAGCAAGTAGATGAGATAGAACTACATCAGGGAGAATCTCTTATTCTTAGGAGAGTCTTGATGAGGCAAAGCAGGGAAGAGATTGAGACTTCACAAAGGAAGAGTCTTTTCCGAACTGTGTGCAAATCAGGAGGTAAGTGCTATAAGGTTATTGTGGACAGTGGAAGTACTGATAACTTGGTATCCAAGGAGATGGTAGAGAAACTTGGTTTGAAGAGGTTTCCGCATCCTTGTCCTTATAGGATAATTTGGTTACAAGATGATCATATAGTGGAAGTGAAAGAGCAGTGCTTGGTGAAATTTAACATTGGCCCTTTCAGGGATGAAATTTTGTGTGATATTTTTCCTATGAGTTCCTATCATGTTCTGTTGGGTATACCTTGGTAGTTTGATAGAGGAGCTATATATGATTGCAAAAGGAACTTGATTATTATAAAGAAGGATGGGAAAAAGTTTACTTTGGCTTCCTTGAAGAATAAAGAGGAAGTGAGGAATTTGAGTCTTATGAAGAGCTGCAGTGTTGAGAAACAAGATGAAGAGGTTGTACTGGAGAATGGCATGGATTTGAAAGGGGATCTCATGGTTAAGTCTGAAAGCAAGATGGTACTGGTTGGATATAGGGGTAGAGTTATGCAACATAAGACTTTGGTTACAAGTAAGATGGAGTCCTACAGAAGGATTAGGTCAAATGAGCAGAAGAAAGTGAGTGGTGGTAAATGTCTCTTACTACCATGTGCTGATATGATGCAAGGAAAAGAAGGTGAAGATAAGACGAATTCAAAGGATCTGGAAAAGGGGAGAAATGAGGCTAGAAAGAAGAAAGGCACAGACAAAGAAGACATTTTGATAAAAAATGAGCATGCGATCTATATCTCGAGCCCAGTTATACGGTCATGAGTTCCTCTCATGAAACATTTTTTCTCACCAGGGGTGTCTGATGCAGGAGCATCCTTGGTTCTTGGCAATCTTGCATCAACCAAAAATATTTTCATTCAGTTTTGTTCTTGTTCTTGTTTGAGTTGGCGGATTTGGTGTTTCTTCATGTTTTCTCGCTAGGCCTCATGGATCTATGATTTCATCATGGACATGTTCAAATTCCTCATTCCAAGTTTTCAGCCCGATTGGATCTTTTTCTGGCAAGTTATCACTTCCGGATTAAGTGACAATTTTTAGAACTGGCCCTAGAATAATTAAAACCTAATAGCTAGTTTGATCGATCATGGATCTTTCCCATAGCTTGCGGATCCTCACAGTGTGTTTCAAATTATTTCATGGAGTGTCCCCGACCTTAATTTTTGGTCCACACTTCATCATATGCATCTATCGTGGACTTAATTCAAATTTGAGGCTGATTTGTTCCTGCACATGTTACGTTTCCTTCATCGGAAATTATAATGATCTTTGGCCTATGCGGATGTTTCTAGATATGTGGATATGATATAAAGCTTGTAATAGATCATTAGAATAGATATCAATCAAGATTAGGAAGATTAAGAGGAAGATAGGGTTCAATCTATAAGATTTTCTCTCGCATGTATGAGCACTATAGTTTGAGCATGTTGTATTAGGCCTGTGAGCCGAATCAATAAGCTCGAATGTGGCCAACTATATGTAATTGAATTTCATGATAATAAGAATGTTTGTATCTACTTTTGCCTCCATATTCTGTGTTGCTTCTGTTGTGTGAATCTTGCTGCATGATCCAGATTTTCCTCCTCAAGGACCCTCCTACCATGGCTGCATCAATGAACCAAACCTTGATGGAAAGAGCCAGGAGCATGTTGAGTGGTGCTAAGCTTGATAGATGCTTTTGGATAGAAGCTGTAAGTATTGCATGTTATTTGATTAATAGATCTCCTTGTTTAGCTCTTATTGATAAAAATCCTTATTAAGTGTGGATAGGTAGAGAGCCTTCTGTCTCACATTTAAGGGTCTTTGGTTGTGAGGATTTTGTTCATGTGCCTCAATATAAGTGATCTAAATTGGATCCAAAAGAACATAAATGCATCTTTGTTGGTTACAATGATAATATAAAAGGTTATAAGCTTTAGAATCCACTAACTTGTAAAATGGGTTTCTCTAGAGATGTGATTTTCATGGAGTTTAGAGCTTACTTAGGTGAAGAGAAACCAAAGGAGAAAGATAATAAAAAAATAGTGCACTTCAAGGCAACGATAGAAAATTAGGAAGATGCACATGTGGAAGAATAACCAAATGAATTAGAGGATGATGAAGAAGAAGAGGGTTTAGAGAGTTTAGATGATGTGCAAGATGTGAATATAGAAGAAGAAGAATAGGAAGAGCTCCTTACTCCTACCTTGAGAAGATGCACAAGACAACAAAATCTAATTGATAGTTATAGCCCACCAGATTTTCATTATGTATTTACTTTGTTGATGTTAGGAATTAGTGTTCACATGGGTTTTATGATTAGTATGTTTAATAAAATAGAGTTATGTACGTTAATTTTAAGTTGAGAAACAACTTAATATTATATTATAGTGAGTTTTTGTTTGTATTATGAGTTTTTTTAACAACTCATATATTTAGGAGTTTGTTTATTTATTAGTCACGTAATTATCTATGTAAGGGAGTTGTTATAGGAGGTTTCCTATAATATAGGATATGTAAGTCCTATAAATATGTAATGTGTATTGAAGAAAAGGTGAATAAAAGTGTATTATTATGTGTAGAAATATTTTATGTACAACTTCTATAAACTCTCCTCAAATCTCTGCCCATATTTTTAATATGGTATCAGAGCACTATAAGCATGTCCTATGAAGTGGATTGTGTGTAAGAGAAAAATATGGATGAGGTTGTCCTAAGTAAGAGAGTCTTCCAGATTTGGCAATAAACTTGGAGAGAAATACTCTAAGTTGGCATTCTTATCGCTAATATCCCATTATAATCCCACCACACAAAAGAGAGGGTTTTATTTTGTTTCTAAAGGGATGATTTGAGATCGATGTATGATGTAACCAACTGCGAATTCATTATCATACTGCAAAGGTCTATTAGAATAGAGCAAGCATAGAGGCTCCCTTCAATGAGATCACATTCCTTTGTGTCAAGGAGGCGATTTGTTTAAGCGTTTCTATTGGGAGGCTAAGTATTCTATGTTGAAACCTTTTTTTGAAAGGCAATCTGCATTCAAATTGAAGGTTGATGATTGATCTTCATTCATAATCCCATCCTTGCCATTCAAAAATGGAACCAAAGGGGAGCTATTACAATGGAAAACATGCCACACAATGCATGATTTTATATTATGGAGCGATTATGTATGCCAAACGAAGATCCAACTTCTCTAGGAATTATTAAGTTTTAATATTTTTATAGTGGTAGGAAATCATTATTTACTATCTAAGTTGATTATCTTTTAGTTGAGTCACTGATTTAGAGTAGTTTTTGAGTCTACATTTATAGATTGAATGTCTAATGGTAAATTCATTGAAGTGAAGTTTTATATTCAAATTGTTATTGTCCATAGATTTATTAGTTTTTATGAAGATGTTTTATGTTATAGTTTAAAATTAGGGTCCATTTTCACAAGTCATTAGTTGTGTCAAGATGTAAAAGTGTGAATATATATAAAATTTGAAAAAATAAAATTATCTTAGTTGTAATTGGAGTGCATGATTAATGGTACCTGAGAGTCCTTGTAAAAATTTCACATCAAGGGGGGAATATACTCTTTCCTCACAATTAACGAAATGAGCCTTTCAAAGCCAAATTTGCTAAGTAGCAAATCAATTGGAGGATGGAGGTACAAGAGGTTGGAGGAAAATAGTGCCTCTCGTTAGCCACTAATGATGATGTTGCCTTTTGTATTAGTGACATTTACTTTCATTTCTATTTTTGTGTGAGTTATTTCCTTATGTAACCTCCTAGTGTAAAATATTGTATTGAACAAAAGTACTAGTGTAATGTAGCTCATGGATCTTGAAATGGTTAGTGGTAATCTAAAAAGCCATGCGAGGTGAATAGATGAGTGTGTTCTTGTTTATGTCTAGATTTGTGGAAAACCTATGTGAAAACCATGAAAGGATGATGAGAGGTGGCTTTTGTTTGAATCAAGATCATGAGCCACAAGATTTGGGCTTACTATAGTTGAAAGTGTTAAGTTTGAAAAGAGGAGAATGTAGACATCATCGATATTATAAAAAAATGTATTGGAGAGTAGTTGACTACAAAGATCCTTTGACTATCAAAATTCTTGGAAGTGTAGTTGACCAATGATGAATTCATTGGAAGTGAAAATGAGATAAGTTCTTGTATGTAGGTGATCATGTGCAACAAGATCTAGATAGCAGTTTGCAAATATAAAAGTATACGTAGGCATACAATTTTGTTTCCAGTTCATATGATGTACTTTCTCCTCATGTTCACACTAGGGGTTTTTAGGAATTAGTGTTCACATGGGTGTTGTGATTAGTACGTTTAATAAAATAGAGTTATGTAAATTAATATTAATTTGTTGAGAAACAACTTAATATTATATTATAGTGAGTGTTTGTTTGTATTTTAACAATTCATATATTTAGGATTTTGTTTATATTTGTTAGTCACGTAATTATCTATGTAAGGGAGTTGTTATAGGAGGTTTCCTATAATATAGGATATACAAGTCCTATAAATATGTAATATGTATTGAAGAAAAGGTGAATAGAAGTTTATTATTATGTCTAAAAAATACTTATGTACAACTTATATAAACTCTCCTCAAATCTTTGTCCATTTTTCTAATAGTTGAGTACCAACGATGAACCTAGATATTTCAAGGAGGCTCTGTCTTTAGAGGAAAATGAGTCTTGGATGTAGGGCATGTAGGAGGAGGGTGATCCCACAATAGTGGGTTACACGTTTTGGCCAAACTTGACATTGAACTTAATTTTTTTTAACTAAATCTCCACTTTCGAGAACCTATAGCTACTAAATCATGAGGAATTTGAAGATGATGCAAACTAGTGATTTGTGAAATTTTGTCTGTAGATTCTATATATATATATTTTAAAATTTTTTGGAATCAAATTGTATTAATTTTTCTATCTGCTTCAAAAACTAGTTTTTAACAATAAACAACATTTTTAAAGAGTGATGTGTACTTGCTAACACATGACTTTTTTTCTATGAAAGATAATTTATTTATTTATTTTTAAATTTAGATTTGTAACTACAATATCTAGGGAATGCATTTGGTTTTATGGTGTTTTATTGAATATTTTTTTCTTAATTAAGTTTTGAAGTCAAACCAATTACAATTTAGACATAGGTTTACTTGCTAACACATAACATTTTTTGTATGTATCGAAATTCAATTTTTTTGGTTGGATCAAGGACATCAATATCAAGGGCATAGATATTTTCAGATTTTTTTTTGATAATATACTATTTTTTCACATGTGTAGAACAAAGAGCTTGATTTTTGGTTAAAAACCTACATTCACAAGAAATAAAAAATAAATAAAATAATAAAATAAAATATATTTAAAGTTATACTGTTTGGGAATCTTATAATAAGGAATACATACCTACAAAATATAAATTTTAAATGAATTCATTTGATCCCCCAAAAGTTAAATCAAAAGTGATTTTTTATCAACATTTTGGTAGCTGTAGAGGAGACTCCATTATAGGTATGGTTTAAAACTAGCAGGGTTCTATCCAAGGGGGTTTGATCTAAGGGGGTTTTATCAAACCCTTTTCAATTAGAATCCTTTAAATGGAACCTTTCAATGCTTAAATCAAATCATTTTCTAAAAATATGCGTTTTTAGCAAAAATCAAGATGTCCTAGAAAGTGTAACCCATTATTGTGGTAGCACCCAGGAGATGATGACTTTGGATAGTTGTGATACCTAGGATATTATTAGTTTTCCCAAAGGAAGGAAGCACATTGGTTGCAAGTGGGTATTAAAAAACAATTTTGGTGCAAATGGTTGGTTAGAGTGGTACAAGACTAGACTGGTGGCCAAGGCTACTCCTAAAGAGAGGGAGTTTATTTTGGCAAAATTTTATCTCCTGTAGCTAAGTTAACTTCTATTAGATTCCTATTATCTATTGTTGATTCTTATGATTTTGAATCAGAGAAAATGGATGTTAAAAACTCTTTCTTGCATGGGGATTTTGAGGAGAAAATTTATATGCAACCGCCTAACGGTTTTGTTGTGAAAGGAAAACAACACTTGGTTTGCAAGTTAAAATAGTCATTATATGGTTTGAAATAGTCACCCAGGATGTGGTACTAAAAGTTTGAGCCTTTGCATTGAAGTTGGGTTTTGTTAGAAGTGAAGAGGATCATTGTGTTTATGTTAAGACTATTGATGATCATATACTAATCATTGTCTTATATGTTGACAATATATTGTTTATGGGTACCAATAAGGTGATGATATAAGGAGCTTAAGACTCAACTTTCTGGCATGTATGATATGAAAGATTTGGGGGCTACTAAATATATCATTGGGATGGATATCAGTAGGGATTGGGTTCACAAAAAGCTTTGGTTAAGTTAAAGTAAGTATGTTGATACCATTTTGAAAAGGTTTAGTATGCATGATTGTAAACTATAAAATATTCCATTTTCAGTTGGTCTTAGTTGAGTTTAGACGTGTGTCCTAATTCTAATGATGATTTTGAATATGTCTAAATTTCCTTATGCTAGTTTCATTGGTGTTTTGATGTATTGAATGGTTTTCACTAGACTAGATATAACCCATCCAGTGGGATTTTTGAGCAGGTTTATGTCTAACCTTGGTAGAGAGCATTAGAATTTTGTTAAAAGGTTGTTTAGATATTTGTGTGGGACATTTGATTATTTTTTGGTTTATCATGGTACTATTGATGTGGTTAAGTTATTAGACATATAGGGTTTTATTGATGAAAATTCGGCAAGTCACTTGGAGAGTCAAAGGTCCACTAGTGGTTATGCTCTTAGTTTGTTTGGAGGTGCAACGAGTTGGATGAGTAAAAGACAACCTATAGTTGCATTTTCCACCATTGAAGTAGAGTATATGGCTGCTACAAATGCCTCTAAGGAGGTAGTATGGTTATAGAGACTTGGTAAAGGTATTGGTTTTCATTATGGGACAATGAGGATTGGATGTGACAATCAAAGTGCTTGGATGTGACTCAATCTTAATATTTTCAGTATGTTTATGGGTTGTCAACTAAGAGAGGCATGGGTTTTTCTAGGTGGTTTATTCTCATTTTTTTTTGGATACCACAGTGACATTCTCTCCCATTAATTTCTATATATTGGAGCCTTGAGATAGTGGTTTCATAATTTTTTTGCAGGTTGTCAGAGTAATGAAGTGATGCTGAAATTCAAAGAGGAGTGTTGTATTGATATGTACTTCATTTGAAGATTAATACAAGCATTGCATCTCTTTGGGTGTGGAGTTTTTTATCGTAAGGTTTTCTCCATGTATATCTTGTGTCACTTGTGATTCTTAACTTCTGGTATTTTCTTTTTTCTTTCATTCTTGGATATGGTAATGACATAATCACATAATTGGTAAACCTGAATACATAATTTCAGATTTGCAATCATATTATTAAGTTCATATTGCTGCAAGTTTCACCTTGATATCCAAAAAACCTTATCTTTATGTAAAATTAATCTAGTGTAAAGAGGACCTAAGTGGATAACTAGCTAGGAAATAAACTAGTTAGATAAAGTACTCCTTTTACACTAACACCACCCCTCAAGTGCAACTTAGGGAGAAGTAGACAATACAAAGATGCAAAGATGGGTCCTAGAGACCAAACCTAATTAGGTACCCATACACATAATAACCTCTCAAATAGAAAAGAAGGAGAAAACCTAGTGGGAAAAAACTCTCTCCCATGAGAGGTTGAATGAAGAAGGTCTAAGTGACCCCCCAAAAGAGAAATTTTCAATCCCCAAGAGAGACCAAAGATGAACATACTTGCTCCTAGTGAAGGGTTTGGTATATGTATATATATATGCAACCTTTAATCTACTGTAGGACAGTAGCATAAATTAATGATGTGCTCCTAAATCAACTCCCAAAGAAAATGCATATGGATTTCGATGTGTTTGGTTTTTTCAAAATAAACTATCAAAAAATTAATACAAACTTTTTAATTTTAAAAAAATGTTTCAATAATTGAAACATTCAATTTTTTGGAATTCTTGGACTGGTACATTTAGGGGGTCGTATGTTTCCTTCATTTTTTTTTGTAACTATGTAAAAAATCAACAAATTAATAGTCAATTTTAGTGTTTTTGGACCTCTTGAGCATGATGGTAGGGTTAAATTTGACCCAAAATATTCCAAAATGTCAGTTCCTTGTTGGATATGACAACAAACTTCCCACTTCAAATTCTTGTAGATCTAGCATCCTATGTTCGATTCAAGTGAAACAAAAGGAAGATTTGACTTTCTCAGCTACTCTAGAGTCGATGGTGAGCTCAAAATTTCTTCAGGAAGCTTAAAAAATCCTACAACTAGAAAGTCAATTTTTGACCCCCTTAGAAACTAGTGTTAACTCCACACTTTTTTGATTCTCTAGATCATCCAAGGATAGAAGAGAAGAACATACTCATGTTCTTTAAAAGATAACAATGCTACACTCCTAGATTTCTCAAAATATTGCTAACACACCACTCACAATAGCTTTAATACCGTGTAAGATTTGGTTGAAAAGACTACCCAAGATGAAAATGAATGAAGGAAAGAAAATATAGAAATAAAAATGAGCAAGAATACATTGTATTCTACTCAAGAGAGTTCAAATCTTACAATGAGCTTGAGAATTGAGATTACAAAGGGAACCCATTAGTTATATAAGCCAAGGGGAGAGATAAGATGTAGTAAGATTGTGATAAGTGTTGTGATCCTGTGAGGTGTGACAACTCAAGGTCATTAAAGCCCAATGACCTTATCCCTATGTAAACTTAATCTAGTGTGAAGATAACCTAAGTGGACAACTAGCTAGGAAATAAACTCGTTAGATAATATACCCCTTTTACACTAACAACTATAAATTTTAGAGGTGGAGAAAATGAGAAATAATAGTAGAGCTTTGACATGCACTCAATTTATATCTATAGACACTGAAAATTGACCACTTTACTTTGGTCAATTTACCCCCAATTCAACTAATTTCACATCTTCTAGATTAATTAAATAATGCCCTATTATTTAATTAATATTCATTATCCATTATCCATTCATTTTAATTTATTTCTTTTATCATCTTTAAATCCTAGCCTAAAGTAAATAATTACCTTTAATTATTTACTCCCACCCCTTATCCCTTTTCCTCTAAAGAATTGAATAAATAATCTATTTATTTAATTCCCCTCATGTCACATCCTCCATAACCTTTTTCTAATCCTGATTAATTTGCATAATCTTAGATTAAGGATTTTCACATTTCTAATCCTTGATTAGGGAGGTGTTACATCCTCCATAATATGCAAGTGGATCATTAATCATCATTACCCATCTAATCATTTTCCTAATCCCTTACTTACACAACCTAATCATTGATTAGCTATCCTAACCTACCCCTTGGTCAACTCTCCCCATCCCCCAAGGAATTTTTAATTTCTTTTTGTCTTCCCAAGGTCCTTTTGAGGAATTTTTAATTCCTTTCTCATCCCCCAAGGAATATTAAATTCCTTTCCTCTTTCCCAAGGAATATTAAATTCCTTTTATCCTTTCCATGCACATTAAAAAAGAATTTTTAATTCCTTTGGTTAGTATTTGATCTCCACCCTTGATCTCGTCCTCTTTCAATCTCCACCATCCATTTCAATCTTCCTTGCTAAATGACTAACACTTAGCCGTTTTTGCATTCAAGAATTATCAACCACAATCTGCTAGATTCAAGCCTTCTACTCACACACTACCATATTGCATCCATAGCCAAATCCATCATCCTTGCACCCAAATCAAGCACAATCAAGCCGTTATGCTGCCGAAATCAATCTAGGAGCACACATATCAAGCCATCAAAAAGGGCAAACAACTCCATCAAGCTCAAACAAGGTAATATTTTGGTATTTTATTTACAAGTTTGAGTTTCATCTTTAGCCCAATCTTGAGTGTTGTCTTTGATTTTTATCATTTTTCTTGAGTTTATTTCTTGCATTTAAGATGGGGTAAAATCATTGCACACATTTCTGGCACGCCAGATGGGACCCACGTCACAGGTCTTCTTTTATGGTTTTTTGTTGTTTAAAGTTTTGCAGGTTTAAATTTCATGCACAAAGACGAATCCACCCCCAATGGGCGAGTCTGCCTAACATAGGGGAGGATCTGATTTGAGCACGGGTGAACGTGCTCTTGCCCTTCTAAAAAAAGAGGTGAATCTGTTGACATGTGAATTTGATGACAAGTGAGTCTGCTGATGGGCGAACGAATCTACTGACGAATGGGTGAATCTGCTGATGGACAGGTGAGTCTGCTGACGAAAGGGAAAATCTCATGACAAAAGGGTGAGTGTACTGATGGAAGGCTGAATCTACTGATGGACGGGTGAGTCTGTTGACGGAAGGGAAAATCTACTGATGGACAGGCGATTCTGTTGATAGATGGGAGAATCTGCTGACGAGCGAGTCTATTGACAGACGAGTGAATTTGCTAATGGGTGAATCTATTGATGGGCGAACCTAAGATTTACATAAGCGAATTTTCTCTACATAAAGGAAAATTTGAGGTAATCCAAAATCTTAAGTTTTTCAATTTGAGCCTTCATTTGATTTTGGATTTGGGTACTAATAAACTGACTTGTCTGTTTGTTCTTATGAGATTTTACTAATGTCTCTGCAGCTTATCATACACCCAGTATTTGAGATTAAAACTACTAATTTTTCTTCTGCAAGACGATCGGTCGAAGACCCTAGTTTAGCTCTTTTTGTGTGTCTTTTTTTATACTAATCTAGGCACACGTATATTAATTAAAGGGTTAATTAACTTATTTGCTATGTTTGGGAGGGAATTGTTGATGTATCCACTCCCCTTACACCTTTCGGTGATCCTACTGTTGATTATCAAGGTGAAGAAAACTTGCAATATGAACTTAAATGTGAATGCAAATCTGAAATATGTAGATTAACCTTTAGCCTTAGTGTGAAGAAAGAATGAAAGAGAGATAGAAGAAACATAACACATGCAACAATAGATTTACATGGAGAAAATCCGAAGGGAAAAAAACTCCACCACCAAAAGAGAGGAAAGTATATTACTGATAATCTAAAATATTACATGCAACAATAGACTTCTCCTATCAATCACTTTAAAATATGGCAACACCCTGTTACCCTGCAAATCTACAAAATTGAATTTACTAACTCTAGCTCAAGGCCCCAATTTAAAGAGATTTTTGAGGATGAAAACCACCATGGTTTCACCAAACAATAGGCAACAATATCACCTAGAAAAAACCCACACCTCCCTCCTTGAAATGGTCAAAAAATACCAAAAATAGCCTCTTACATATGCTCTTATAGCTGTCATAAGGTATCTCTCATGCATGGGTGCCTGGGGTCCAAGAATAGCATATTTTGTCATAGGGAATCTGTCATACATGTCATAGATGCTCTTATAACACCCTATTTTGACCCAACAACCTCATTCTAGAAGATTCCAAAGTGGGATGCCTAGCTATTTTGTCCTTTTCCAAAAGGAAAAATGGTAACAGTAAAACTGCATTCACATTGTCTCTTTGACCACCGTTGGTCAAATGATTTCACCTCTTATGGGTAAATGTACAAAACACTTTAGGAGAATAATTAATTAAAGGATTTACAAGGTTGATGGCACCTAAATCCTAACATTCTCCCACTTGACATCATACCTTGTAAATTACACCCATAGAGATACAATTACATAGAATCAAGTACAGTGATCAAGGCCCATGGCCTTTCTGCACCAAGAGAACTTATCCATGGTGACTGGCTTCGTAAGAGAATCTGCAACATTATCCAAAGTGTCAACTTTTTCAATCAAGACTTGTCCATTCTCAACCATTTCTCGCACAAAGTGATACTGAACATCAACATGCTTAGTATGGGCATGATACATAGGATTTTTAGCCAAACATATGGCACTCTGACTATCGCATCCGATCCTCACTATCTTGCAATCAAAACCAATACCATTACCAATTCTCTGTAACCAAACCATCTCCTTAGAAGCATGTGTAGCAGTCATATACTTGGCTTCAGTGGTAGATAAAGCAGCTATAGGTTGTCTTTTACTCATCCAACTCACTGCACCTCCAAACAAAGTAAACACATAGCCACTAGTGGACCTTCGACTGCCCAAGTCACCTGCCCAATCTGCATCAACAAACCCTATTTGTCCAATGACTTATCAACATTATTAGTACCATGATAAACCAAAAAATAATCAGAAGTGCCTTGCAAATGTCTGAATACCCTTTTAACAAAAGTTCAATGTTCTTTACTAGGGTTAGACATAAACCTGCTTAGAACTCCCACTTCTTGGGCTATATCTGGTCTAGTATAAACCATTGCATACATTAAACTACCAACAACACTAGCATAAGGAACTTTAGACATTTCATCAATATCACCATCCAATTCAAGACACATGTCTAAACTTAGCTTAGTACCAATAGGAAATGGAATATTTACTGGTTTATAGTCCTGCATATTAAACCTATGCAAAATAGTGTTAACATACTTACTCAGACTCAACCAAAGCTTTCTATGAACTGAAAAGCTGAGTTTTAAGTTCCCTAATCATTTCCTTATTGTTACCAATGAACAACATATCATCCACATATAAGACAATAATCAGTATCTGATCATCAATAACTTTAAAATAAACACAGTGATCCTCTTCACTTCTAACAAAACCCAACTTTAATGCAAAGGCATCAAAATTTTGGTACCACATCCTAGGTGACTGTTTTAAACCATATAGAGTTTTTTTTAACCTACAAACCAAGTTTTCTTTTCCTTTCACAACAAAACCGTCAAACTATTGCATATTAATTTATTCCTCAAGATCCCTATGCAAGAAAGAAATTTTAACATCCATTTGCTCTATTTCTAAATCATAAGCAACAACAATGGATAAAAGGAATCTAATAGAAGTTAACTTAGCAACAAGAGAGAATATTTTTCCAAAATCAACTCCCTCTCTTTGGGAGTAGCCATTGGCCACTAATCTGGCCTTATACCATTCCAACTTACCGTTTGCACCAAACTTCTTTTTATATACCCACTTACAACCAATGGCCTTTCTTCCTTTGGGAAAATTAACAAGATCCTAGGTGTCACAATTTTTCAAAGACATCATCTCATCTTACATGGCTTGCATCCAAGACTCACATTCTTTTGAAGAGAGAGCCTCCTTGCAAGATCTAGGTTCATCATCAATACATAACAAAGCAAATTTACAATGAAATTTAGGTGGGATATACCTGTCAACTGGATTTTGTTGTCTTGTGGAACTTCTCAAAGGTGGAGTAAGAGGTTCCTCCTCATGTTCATCCTCACTGTTTTTGAATTCTTCTGTTACAATAGATTCTTCAGAACTCTCTTCTTCTTCTCCATCTTCTTGTCCATCTCTCTGCTCTTCCACATGTGCAACTTCTTGCTTAGTTTAAAAATGCACTATTTTTGACTTTTCCTTTGGTTGCTCATCTTCAGAGTTAGCTCTAAATTCCCTAAAAATTACATCTCTTGAAAGTATCATCTTTCGTGTTAGTGGATTCCAAAGTTTATAACCTTTAACATTCTCACCATAACTTACAAAGATGCATTTCTGAGATTTGGGATCCAATTTAGACCACTTCTCTTTAGGCACATGAACAAAAGCCTCACAACCAAAGACCCTTAAATGTGAAACTGAAGGATTTTTACCCAACCATATTTCATAAGGTGTTTTTATCAACAAGAGCTTTAGAAGGATATCTATTAATTAAATAACAAGCAATACCAACAACTTTTGCCCAAAAGCATTTATCTAACTTAGCACTACTTAACGTGATCCTAGCTCTTTCCATTAATGTACGGTTCATTCTTTCTGCTACCCCATTTTGTGGGGTGTGTAAGGTGTAGTATTCTGACTAAAAATTCCTACATGTTTCCAAAACTCATCAAATTCCTTAGAACAATATTCACCCCTATTGTCAGATCTCAATACTTTTATCTTATAATCTTTTTTTTTCAACCATTGCCTTAAATTCCTTAAATTTGGTGAAAACTTCATATTTTATATTCATAAAATAAATCCAAGTATATCTTGAGTAATCATCAATGAAGGAAACATATTAACGGGATCTTCCCAAAGAATCTGTATCCACTGGACCACATACATCTGAATGAATTAGTTCTATCAATCAATTAGCTTTATTAGTTCCTTTAGGAAATGATGACCTATTTTGTTTACCAAACACACAATCCTCACAAAAATCATTTTTACCAACATAATAATTAGAAACACCGTCTACTATTTTCTTATCAAGTATGGTCCTAAGACCTTTTTCACCAATGTGACCCAATCTATGGTGCCACAACATACATGCATTTTCAGTGTTAGTTACAAAAGAGGAATTACAAAAAGTAGAGGCATGCAACATAAACAAATTCCCTGTCCAAGATCCTTTAGCAACCACAAAACTTCCCCTTACCATCTTGCAACCAAACTTGTCAAATGTCACATGCATTCCAGTATCATCCAACTTTGAAACCAAAATTAAACTTTTTTGTAAGTCCTCGAATATGTAAAACATCATCAAGGATTTTAACCCTCCCATCACTGAAACACAACTTTACCTTTCCTTTACCAACAATCCTTTTTGAGCTATCATCACCCATGAAGACCTCTCCTCCATCATATTATTTGTATGTAGAAAACCACTCCTTATGAGGAGTCATATTGAAGGAAGCACCTAAATCAATAAGCCAAGCATCATTACAAACTATGTTAGCTAAAATAATCAAAGCATCAAAATCACCGTTATCAGAGGAATTTTCCATGGAGGAATCTACATTCTTTTTCTTGTTTCTACATTCCTTCTTCACATCTCCCTATTTACCATAGTTCCAACACTTCACTCTGCTCTTTCCAAGGATCTTAGATCATCCTTTAGACTTATCCTTCTTCTTATCCCCTTTAGGCCCTTTCTCCTTGGACCTACCTCGCACATGCAAGGCATCTTAGGAGCCACTATGCATGGTCTTTCTCCTCATCTCCTCTAAAAGAAGTATAGGAATAATATTATCCATCTTAGGTTCTGCACCACTACTAGTTATAGCAACAATTAAATTTTCCCAAGATTCTAGCAAAGAGAAAATCAATAAAATGCATTTATCCTCATCTTCTATTTTAACATCAATAGATTCAAGATGAATTATAATCAAATTAAAAGCATTCAAATGTTCAACAATAGAATGACCATCCTTCATCTTTAATGAATATAAACATCTTTTGAGATACAACTTGTTAGAAAAACTCTTAGTTTGGTAGATTTCACCTATCTTCCTCCAAAGCTTGTATGTCATGTCTTCTGAAAAGACATTCAAGAGGATAGAGTCAGTGAGACATAACTGAATGGTCCCTCGAGCCTTCTTGTCTAACTTCTTCCAATCTTCATCTGACATGGATGAAGTAGATGGCTTCTTATCAACTGAAACTAGTAACCACTAATATCTCTCCTCAAGGAGATCCTCCACTTTCAACTTCCACATTGTGTAACTAGTGCCATTGAACTTCTCAATATCTTGACAATAGGTGGAGGCCATGATATGCAATCTTTCATATATCTGCAAAACCCATAACACAAAAGCTCCCACTGCAACAAAAAACCTTCAACACTCTAAAAGGAAAGCGTCCCTTCCTTAACAAAACCATTAGTTCTAATACCAAATGTTGATTATCAAGGTGAAGAAAGCTTGCAATATGAACTTCAATGTGAATGCAAATCTGAAATATGTATATTACTCTTTAGCCTTAGTGTGAAGAAAGAATGAGAGAGAGAGATAGAAGAAACATAACACATGCAAAAAATTTACATGGAGAAACCTCGAAGGGAAAAAAACTCCACCACCAAAAGAGAGGCAAGTATATTAATGATAATCTGAAATATTACATGCAACAATAGACTTCTCTTATCAATCACTGTAAAATCTGGCAGCACCTTTTTACCCTGCAAACCTGCAAAATTGAATTTAATAACTCTAGGTCAAGGTCCCAATTTAAAGAGATTTATGAGGATGAAAACCACCATGGTTTCAAAAAACAATAGGCAGCAATACCACCTAGAAAAAACTCACGCCTCCCTCCTTGAAATGGTCAAAAAATACCAAAAATAGCCTCTTACAAATGCTCTTACAACTGTCATAAGGCATCTCTCATGCATGGGCACTTGGGGTCCAAGAATATAATATTCTATCATAGGGAATTTGTCGTACATGTCATAGATGCTCTTACAACACCCTATTTTGACCCAACAACCTCATTCTAGAAGATTCCAAAGTGGGACGCCTAGCTTTTTTGTCCTTTTCGAAAAGGACAAATGGTAACGGTAACACTGCATTTACATTGTCTCTTTCACCACCGTTGGTCAAATGGTTTCACCTCTTATGGGTGAATGTATAATTTTTTTTAGGAGAATAATTAATTAAAGGATTTACAAGGTTAATGGCACCTAAATCCTAACACCTCGGTGATGAGAAATCACAATTCATTCCAGTCTAGTCCAGTCTACCCAGGAAGTGCTAGCGTGTCTAAGCTCTCCCCTCCCGCTATGTGCGAGCCTGGGGACCAGCCAAAGCATTTAGTATTTCCTTCCTTTATCGTGACTTCCTTGGGATTTCATCACCTAGGGGATGATTCCAACCACGTGTTATCGACGGGGTATATAAAGGGGGGAGAGCTAAAGTTGTACTCTAATCCAGTCACATCGTGTCTAGCGAAGCATCGAAGCTAGGGTGATACCTAGATAAGACGTGCAGGGTTGGTATGAGTTTCCAGTACCTCGCTGGGGCTCCTGATCCATTCTTGTGATGGGTTGGTGTTCATGGTTGTGCCTCACATACCTAGCGTATATTGAGGACACACAAGATAGCTTGTTTATCCTAGATAGAGACTCGTGTTTTAGCCACATCTTGGTGTAGTGCAGGGGATGTGCATCATACCCTAAAGTTACTCACCACATACTCCCTTGGTTTGAGATAGAAATCCTCATGGTGGACTAGAATAGTCCTCAAGTGAGAGAGAGAAGGTGAGCCCATGGCATCTATTGATGATCCTGTGCCACTGGATCTCTAGCTATCCACCTTCATGAGAAAGGGTGATCCAGAGATCCAATCTGGTATCATGGAGTATTAATCTTGGGGTTTCCCCTCAAGGTGGTGGGTTGACATTGAGTTTGTAAACCCTTATCACTAATTCTTGGATTGTGTTTCCTGACATGTCTTCCTATGCGATACCAATGCTTGTCGTCAGTCCAAGTCTTTCCTACCTACTGCTTTTTATTTGTTGTCTTTGATCCTTTATTGTAGTCTTCTGATGCCCTCACTGGAGAATTTTATTCTCACAAAGGTGAATTTGCTTTATGGACAAGCAATCCTGCCTTGAACAGGGGTGAATCCAAGTCTTGAGTCTAGTTTAGGTCCTTTACATGAACTTGTCCTTGTCAGGGGAAAATTTTCCTGTGGGTCCCTCTGTTAGGTGACCCCGTGTCTGCCTATTCCTAGAATAGGTGATCCTTCCATCCTCCTAGGTGAGTCTATGTCCAATCTGTGTCATTTGAGTCCGCCTATTCCATTAGAATAAGCAATCTTGATGTCCACTTGGGCGATCCCGTGTCTGATCCATGTCATCCGAGTTTGCTTGTTCCATTAGAATAGGTGATCTTGTGTCTAGTTCGTGTCATCCGAGTTTTCCTGTTGCATTAGAATAGGTGATCTTGTTGTCCATTTGGGTGATCCCATGTTTGGTCTGTGTCATCCCTGTCCCCCTATTTTCTGAATAGGCGATCTTGCTTCCCACAAGGGTGATCCCACATCTCATCCATATTATCCTTGTACATACAGTCCAAGACACAGGCGATCCTATCTTCACCAATAGGCGATCCTGCTACCTGCAAAGGTGATTTTGCTGACCCCTAGATAGGTGAACATGTCACCTGGAGAGGTGAATGTGCTATACACAAAGGTAGATCTATTTCCCATACAAAATCTAGAGAGTCAACCCTTCGTGTCATGATTAGCCTATATCTTCCTCAGTCTAAAAATATAGTACAATCATTTTTCCCCTACATTATCCATCCCAAAACAATCAATTTCATCTTATCAACCCTCATCAATCTATCCAAACATCATCCCCTTTAAGAAAGGAGTCAGCTAAACCTATTCTTCAATCATCCCCATCATTTTGGTTATGTCCTTGAACTTAGGAATCAATCCCATCACACCCCCCAATCATCCTAATATGAGATCCAATCCAATTCTAATCTAAGCGTTAATCCCACCACCCTAATCTGAGCTTTAATCCAATCCTAATATGAGCTTCAATTGGATCCTAATCTGAGTTTAATTCATATCTCAATTTGAGCTTTAGTCCATCCACATCCAAGGTCTTTTGGTATCAAAAAAATCTTAAGAACCCTTCTTTCACGTTCTTCTAATCCATTCAATTTATCTTTTCATCATCTATTCCCATCTTTTTTATCCACATTCATCCGATCCAACACCATGAATCCTTATCCTTCATCAATGCAACCGAAAATAGCGGTAAAGGGAAATCCTAATTACACTAATGCTGATAATGAAAGTCTTGTTGATCAAGATGAGTATGATCTAGATCCCCTTAATTCTATCATTTCTAGCAAGCTTTCCCCAACCCTCTTCCAAATTCCAATCACTCATCCAAGCTATCCCATCACGCCTTCATCCACACCTAATAACAATCCTTATGCTACCTTTGACAAGGGATATCCAACATCCTCGCCATCTACATCTCTCTCTTATCTAGCATACATCCACTCATGCTAATCCTTTATCCATGTCCTCCTATGCTAATCCACCACCCACATCCTCTTGTCCTAATCCACCATCCAAATCTTCCCACCTCAATCCACCATCCCAATATTCCTACCTTAGTTCACCATCCATATGCTCCCATCCTAATCCACCATCCATATCCTCCTATGTCACCCCACCTTCCCCTCCATCATATCCTAATCCTTCCTCCATTCCATCATATCCCAATCCTTCCTCCAATCCATCATACCTTTTTACTTCATCTAATCCCAATCCATCATCGGGTGATCCCACAATACTGGTTTACAATTTTTGGCCAAACTGGACACTAAACTGATTTTTTTAAACTAAATCTTCACTTTCGGGCACCTATAGCGGCTAAACCATGAGGAATTTGAAGATGATGCAAACTAGTGATTTGTGACATTTTGTTCGTAGATTCTAAATATATTTTTGTCAAAATTTTTGGAATAAAATTGCACTTCTTTTTCCATCTCCTTCGAAAACTAGTTTTTTTTTCAGTAAACACCATTTTTAAGGAGTGATGCTCACCGTATACAACATAACTTTTTTTCCATGAAGGATAAAATTCTTTTTTTTTCGATTTATATTTGTAACTATGATATCCAGTGCTTTCATTTGGTTTCATAGTGTTTTATTAAATATTTTTTCCTTAATCAAGTTTCAAAGTCAAACCAATTACAATTCAAACATAGGCAAATTGTATACAACATAACTTTTTTTGTATGTATCAAAATTCAATTTTTTATTTTTTGTTGGATCAAGATTTCAATATCTAGTGCATTGATATTTTTCAAAATTTATTTTTGATAATCTGATATTTTTCCACATGTGTAGAATAGAGAGCTTGATTTTCAGTTAAAAACCTACATTTACAAGAAATAAAAAATAAATATAATAATTAAAATAAATTTATTTAAAATTATACTTTTTGGGAAGCTTATAATAAGGAATACATACTTACAAAAAATAAATTTTAAATGAATTCATTTGATCCCCCAAAAGGTAAAATCAAAAGTGGTTTTTTATCAACATTTTGATAGAGATAAAGGAGACTTCATTATAGGCATGGTTTAAAACTAGTAGTGTTCTATCTAAGGGGGTTTGATCAAACCCTCTTAAATTGGAAATTTTTAAGGCTTAAATCATTATATTTTCTAAAAATATGTGATTTCGTCAAAAATCAGAATCTCCTAGAAGTTGTAAACTAGCATTGTGGGATCACCCCAATGTCCTATTATTCTCCAAACCTAATCCATAGTCCTCACCCCCCATCCATGTCCTCCTATACTAATTCATCATCCACATCCTCCTATATCACTCCATCCTCCACTCCATTATATTTTAATTCTCCCTCTAATCCATCATTCCTTAATCCTCCATCTAATCTTGATACACTCACCAATCCTAATCCTCTACCTCCTTTTAGTCCTACATCTAATCCCATACACTCATCTAATCCTAATCCACCAATCCCTAATCCTAATCCTCCACCCATTCATAATCCTTCATCTATTCCCATCACCCTAGCTAAGCCTAGAATATGCAAGTATGTCACCCCAGATGTCATCCAAGGACTCATGACAAAGAAGACATCCCCAAATCCACATCCTAAAGTTGCAGATCCATCCCATACCACTCCATAATGTATGGTCACTAGTGATGAGGCTCTTCTCCATCCTACACCTATCACCCCTATTACCACTCCTAACACCGTCCAAACTATTGAAACCATCAAACCCATCCAACCCATTGAATCCCCATCTCCTACTCCTAGAGCCACCCAATCCATTGAAGACACCAAAATCCAATCCACTCCCCCTATTCCTAGTATCACCGAAATCCAATCCCTTGACCTTCATGAATCCTCCATCCTTCCATATGCTCGACTTGAGGAGTCCCTCCAACACTCCTCCCTCATCATGTCACCCACACGAGATCACTCATGCCAAGAACATGATCCAAAGCATACCAACATATCCCCTCCTCCACATCAAGATCTTGCCATCCTATCTATTCCATCTCAAGATCATATTCCCCCATCCATTCCATCTCATGATCCCTCTCCTCAACCAAATCATGATCCTACCATCCTATCTACCCCATCTCAAGATCATAGTCCCTCATCCACACCATCCCATGATCCCCTTGTCACTCAAAATCTAATCACCCCATCTTATGATCTCTTATCACCCACTTCCACAAATCCAGATCCTATCATATCACTTAGTCCCTCTCCTGATCCCTTATCACTCAATCCTCTAGATCAAGATGCTACCATCTCATCATCTCCATATCATGATCCTTCATCACCACCTAACCCTACCATCCTGACATCACTTTTATATCACCTTGGTACCCTTACACTCATCCATGGTGGTTTTCTTGCAGAAGGAAAACAAACCATTTACACCACCCATCCTCCTCCACCTAATAATAGACTTGCGTCATGCTTCCAAAATAATAAGAATCATGTCATAGATCGAATGCTCAAGACTATGAACTATCAAGGAAAAGGTTTAGTCCTTCATGAGCAAGGCATTTTAGAGCCCATCCATGTCAAAGAAAATCCACGTGCACAAGGTCTTGGATATATATCTCAAGAATCACAATCCAAAATTTTTGGTACAACCTCCATACATCCTCAACAATCCTCTTCTAAAAGAATAGGAGGCACTTCCCATCGCTCCACCAAACCATTTTTCACCATCCCCCTCCTCCATCATATTACCCTAAACAAACCATCCATATTCCTCCTTCATCCTCCAAATCCATTTTGGGTCCTTATGTCCCTCTATCCAACATCACATATCCTCCATGTACAAAGTCCATTTTGGGTCCTTATATCCCAAAATCACCTCCTCCATCTCATCCTATTTATCCTTTCATCCATCCATCACATATCCCTAGCACACATCATAAAAATCCTAAGTTCATAATCCTTGATCAGGATCAACAAAGGCACCCTTCCATGCATTCTATTTGACATCCTCCATCCACACATCGCCTCTAAAATCCTGCCTCTATCACTTCATTCATGTTTCCTCCACATAATCCATCTCCTCATACCCGTCCCATTGCTGTTAAAAGCACTTTGGATGCCAAAGTAAAAATGCATGTCTAAACATCCACATGAATCTAAAGCCCCTCATGTACCCTTCAAAAGACATGTTGAAGAAAATAAAAATCCAATCCAAAATCCAAATCAATCCCAAATGTTACAAAGGCCCACTAAAGCAAAAATCAAAACCAAATGGATCCCAAAGAAAAAAGATGCAATGCCTTCAAATGAAAAATCTGTAACAACATCCAAAGTTTCTAATCCAAAATATAATGATTCACATCCTCCATCTCCTAAATCTATTTTGGGTCATTATGTCCCAAAATTCACTCTCCCAACTCCTCCATTATCCCCACACTCTCCATCCATTCATCCTCCTATCCTTTCACATCCACCATCATATGTGCCAATGTTGGTCCTGAAAACATTCTCCCCACACATCTAATCCATCAATCCATATATACACTTTCCAATACCCATCCATTATCCCACATATCTCCCCCATCAAATCCCTTTAATCCATCTCTTTCATAATCCACCCATTCTAATAAGGTTGTACCAACATCCATAATCATTTGACACACGGGCTCTTATTACCTCGTATGGAACTGGATTATTGAGTCCTCCATATATCTCCTTCTCACATGTCTTCCAAGTCCATTTATCCACATCCATATCCTTATCCACCTCCATCCACATCCTGTCCAAAAAAATTCAAAAAATCCAAAAAAGTAAAAAAAACCAAAAAAAAACCAAAAAAAAACCAAAAAAACAAAAAAAATAGTAAAGAGAAATAATTCATCTAATGGTGAAAACTTGGCAAACAATATCCTTGGATAAGTACCATGATGAAAACCTGGAAAACATGCGTCATGTGTAAATCCCCCATCTAGTTTACTCCCACACTTGGGGGAAACCTCATCCCATTCCTCCATCTCCATCTCCTCCATCCCAACTATCTTCCACATCCTACCCATCATATCCCATTTACCCCAATCCCTCCATCCTCCTTATGATCTTGATAAAGACAGGGGCACCTATCTATACATGCTTTGGACACCTCTTGGTATACATCCCCCTTGTCCATTCACTACCATATTCCTTATCCTCCCCCATCCACTTTCCATATCCATGCATCCTATGCACATCCATCTACCTTCCTTGTCGACTCATCATGCTACAACTCATCTCCATTCCTTATATACCCATCCTTCTATCTTCCATCCCTCTCACCTCATCATACATGACATATCTATAATGGGGTATGTTCTTATTACTTTGTGACATAGTCCTTGGATACATCATTCATCCAAACTATCCTCCCTTCCATCTCCCTATCATTATATCTACATCCTCCTTCCATTAATCCCTATAAAACCTTTATCCCTTCATACCATGATCCTTTCATATCCCCATCCTTATCTTCCCATCCATCCATCCAAAAAAAAAAGTCCCTTCCATCTTCTAAATCCTTATGTTCCTCCATCCATCCATCCCCCAATCCCTTCCATATTTACAAATCCTTATCCCTCTATCCATCCGTCCTAGCATCTTTCCATCTCCCTATCTTTATCTATCCATTCATTTATCTCTATTTTCATTTCATCTCATAATCCCTTGTCATTGGTATCTAGCTATAGGCTACCCCATATCCTCCAATGCCATCTATATCACTATCATCAATCCTATCTATTTCCTACATCTTCCCAATATATTATCACTTTTCATGTCACTCATCTATCCATCATCTAATCCTCCCAATTCATATTTTGATGATTTGGATAACTATCCCAAAATCTGAGCTTCCTGTAATCCACATCCAACATATCAATCATCCTATCCACAAGGCCAGTCTTATGTCATCATATTGACACCATGATTATATCTACTTACCATGGTCATCTCATCATCCTATATCCATTGTCCATCTTTGGTCTTTAGTCAAACTACGTTGCCTCTACACTTTCACATAGGCAAAGGCTAATCATTTGATCAGCCCCTATGGCATTTTCCCATCCGGTCTTTGTCATCCATTGAGGTCTCCATTGTCCTCTTTCCAATTTTATCTATGGTTAGTCATTCATCTTTTATCAAAATACGAGGGCTCTGGACTTTCATGTAGGAAAGGCTAATATTTGATCACCCCTGAGCTCCTATGTCTTTAGGGTGTGTTTCAGTGTCGTGTCTTCAAGTATGTCCCTATCCAGCTGGTCCCTAACAATAAAATCCATTAGCCCCTTGAGGTTCAATCGGTTTTGAATATCCCGACTCATGTAGATCACCTAATCTATCCACCATCTTTGGTCTTAATAGGATGTATCCTTCCTCATACCAGACCGCATCAATCCCACCCACCTACTAATCCTATGACAAAGGATGTTTGAAATTTGTTATGATATTTTGATGCTTTTGGCATTTTTTTTTATCATTTGAGCTTCCTATTATACTTTTTCAAGGTCGCCATGATCCATCATATTATGGTGTGCTTTGACAAACAGACATAGGGGCATATTTTGATCTTTTGTGTGATCTTGTCTTCTCGGTTGTCCTGCATAGTACCCACCAAGATCCTTGTGGTCTTGTGTTATTCTAGGGCATCCTTTTTGTTTGTGGTTTTCCAACATTGGCCCTACCAAAGCTCATGTGACTTTGAGATGTTGGACATTTTTGTTTGTTGTGTCAGTCCTATGCATGCAATACGACATTACCTTGGTTCCTCATACCCTGGTGGATATTATCTTATGCTATATCAAATTAAGTTCTCATTACATGGCATCATAATGCATAACAATTGACTTTCTTGATTTGGTTACTATCCATTCATCTCCCCATCTCCCATCCTCTCATCTATCGAAATCCCCCTATCCATTGACCCTAAACCTTTCATCCTTCATCACTCTCACTCATCTATCTATCTTATCTATTTTCATCTCTCCACTTCCTCCATCCTCATCATATCATCATCCCTTCAACCTTCTTAGGATAATATAGATTTTTTATTCTAAGCATCTTTTCATCCACCCTCATCATTGCATCATCTCTTTCATCTTCTTAGGATAATATATAGATTTTTTATTCTAAAACTCTTTTCATCCATCCTCCTCATCATATCATCATCTCTTCAATCTGCTTGGGATCATATAGATTTTTTATTCTAAGCATCTTTCCCTCCACCATCTTCATTTATTTCCACAATCTCACATCTCAATCCATTCCTAATCCATTCAATCTAGCACAAATCATCTAATTGCATCCTTGGTCTTGTTCCTAGCCTTGCTACAAGACTTGATCCAATCATCATCACCATCGAGATGTATCCTTCCCTATCCTTATGTTATTTTGGGATGTATCCTTCCCTCATCAACAACACTCCCATCATCATCATCATTGATATGCATCCTTCCCTATCCTTTTGTGTTGTTTTGGGATGTATCCTTCCCTCATCAACAACACTTGCATCATCATCATCGAGATGTATCCTTCCCTATCCTTGTGTTGTTCTGGGATATATCATTCGCTCATCAACAACACTCCATAAATCATCAATCCATCTTGGCTTGTACCTTGACTGGAGCAACATCATATTTGTCCTTGAATCCATTTGTGCTTTCTTTCTTCTCATCTTCTCTTCCCAATCTCTTATCTCTTAGCATCGTCTCTTATCCATCATTTTGCATCATCTTCCCCATCTACTCTTTCATCATCTCATCCATTTCGAGAGCACACCCATGTTCTCTTGAACCCGCATGTCCTCTCGAGGGGGCATCCTCAATCCCTAATCTTCACCTTCATTCCCATCACTCTTTCTTCCTACTCATTTCTTTGAATGATTGGGGCATCTCTCACAATCTAACCATCTTCTTTTAGGTGCTATATTTTAACTTTCTTTGAAATGATACTACTTCGTAACACCATCTCAAAGAGGGGAAAAATGTAGACACTGAAAATTGACCACTTTAGTTTGGTCAATTTACCCCCAATTCAACTAATTTTACATCTTCTATATTAATTAAATAATACCCTATTATTTAATTAATATTCATTATCCATTATCCATTCGTCTTAATTTATTTCTTTTATCATCTTTAAATCTTAGCCTAAAGTAAATAATTATCTTTAATTATATACTCCCATCCCTTATCCCTTTTCCTCTAAAGAATTAAATAAATAATCTATTTATTTAATTCCCCTCATGTCACATCCTCCATAACCTTTTTCTAATCTTGATTAATTTGCATAATCTTAGATTAAGGATTTGCACATTTCTAATCCTTGATTAGGGAGGTGTCACATCCTCCATAATATGCATGTGGATCATTAATCCTTATTACCCATCTAATAATTTTCATAATCCCTTACTTACACAACCTAATCATTGATTAGTTATCCTAACCTACCCCTTGGTCAACTCTCCCCATCCCCCAAGGAATTTTTAATTGCTTTCTGTCTTCCCAAGGTCCTTTTGAGGAATTTTTAATTCCTTTCTCATCCCCCAAAGAATATTAAATTCCTTTTATCCTTTCCATGCACATTAAAAAGGAATTTTTAATTCCTTTGGTCAATATTTGATCTCCACCCTTGATCTCTTGTCCTCTTTCAATCTCCACCATCCATTTCAGTCTCCCTTGCTAAATGACTAACACAACCATTTTTTCATTCAAGCATTCTCAACCACAATCTGCCAGATTCAAGCCTTATACTCACACACTACCATTTTGCATCTATAGCCAAATCCATCGTCCTTGCACCCAAATCATGCAAAATCAAGCCGTTATGCTACCAAAATCGATCTAGGAGCACACATATCAAGCCATCAAAAAGGGAAAACAACTCCATCAAGGTAAAACAAGGTAATATTTTGGTATTTTATTTACAAGTTTGAGTTTCATCTTTAGCCCAATATTGAGTGTTGTCTTTGGTTTTTATCCTTTTGCTTGAGTTTATTTCTTGCATTTTAGATGGGGTAAAATCACTGCACACAATGTCTAATGATCAATTTGTAAAATCCAAAAAATTCAAGGATTATTTGATAAGGTTGAAGAGGGATAAATTTTAAAGTAAATTGGATTAGACCAAAGGAGAGGAAATTCCATCACAAATGGAGGGGACAAAAAACAAATAATGTAAGATTTTAACTTAGGTTTTCCAATATTATTCAAGATGAAGGGAGGAAAATAGTATAGGAGAGTGGTTTTCTCCTACTCCTTAAGTGGGATATTACATAAAAAATAGTATTAGACACTATCAAAAAGAAAGATGAAGAAGTCTTTCTCATTGAAGAGAAAGCAAAACATGCGTACTTTGGCTTTGACTTTAATACCAAATATGAAACTATGGCCATTTAGGCCAGGATCTAGCAAAAAAAATCCATAGGTAGTAGGAAACATAAGAGATTTAATTGGAAGTATGATTGTCAAGGTAATTTGAATTTTTTTCTCCTCAAGTTGCTTCTCTTGCTATGAATATTGCTCTATTTAGTGAGGCTACCACAAGAAAGATACAAGCTATTTATGATAAGATACAATCATATCATCTAAGGATAATGCAAGAATATAATAAGATACAATACTTGATACTATGAAACCATATTATTTTCATCACACTTTCAAGCTCTATAGATACATCAACTCAAGGTAAGGAGAATTTGTCTTTGAAAATCAAAAAGCTTAAAAAAACCAATAGAGGAAATAGAAGATAGGAATAAGATGGTGACTAATATGGTGGATAACCTCATTGGGCATATAATTTTTCTAAATTTTTCAATATAATTGAAGAAACTTGGGAGGAATACAATAATTTAAAAAATACAAACATCAAGTACTTGTAGCATCAAAAGAATTTGAAGGATATTTTAAGCAAGTGAACTCCCAAGATGTTTTCAATTCAAAAAGTCTACATGTTCTCTAAATTTGATCCAAATATGACATAAGGTATTATTAGTACTAATGAAGTTGCTGGTCTACTTGGGGAAATTGCATCTTATCTGTTAAAGTTGGAGCAAAACTTAAAGGAAAATTAAAAATATTAGAGAATATTGAGAAGAAGATCATGCCAAATATTTTAGATGCTAATGGAATCATCAAGCAACTCAATTAGTGGAAAGGTGAATTTGGTACAATCATTTCCTCTCTATGCTCATTTATTTGTGGAAGTGGAGAGCCATATTTGTCATTATTAAACAACACAATGGATGACCTTATAGGCCTAGAATTTAGCCTATATAGTTTCAATAAATATGATAAAGCAATATTGGATGCTAGGTATACTACACATTTTAATAAATTTAATAAGGTGTTAGCATTCTGATGGCCCACAAAGAGAAATATGGCCTCTTGGCTAGATAAATATAATTAATAAGTGGAGTGTGGTGATTTCAATCAGTCACCTGGTTTAAGTGTCAACATCCTAGTCATACAGGTGACAAAGCAAACGACATTTTGGTCTTCAACAAAATTTTAAAGTGGTTCTTGACATTTAGTTTCACTTTTTGGCTTCAATGGCATCTTGAAGATTCAACCATGAGCTTTCGATGGCCTCAACAACTTCTCATGTTGGTTGGAAAAGGGAATATTATTTTGTAATAGGTTTTATCCTTGTTCTTTTCTAACAAAAAATTAAAAGGTATAAAATCTAAAATGGGACACATGTGACATGTGACTTGGATCAATATATTGTGTACTCATATTTTCTATATAAGGGGATTTGAGCCTCATTGTAAAGGGCCTTTGAATAATTTTGAGTTGGACTTAGTTTTAGAAATCTCAAGTTTAAGTTTTAGTGTTAGAGAAAGATAGTTTGTGAGTGCTATTTTTTGAAGCACCAATGCATATTTTTAGTTTAGTTATATGAAAAGCATACTGCTATGTTCAAAGGGAATTTTACACAAATTACAATTCAATTTACTCTTATGAATAAAATGATTAAGTATTTTTGCTCCTTCATTTTCACAATTTGTGTGTGAAGTATTTTGTGAAGTATTTTATGTTAAAGGAATAGAGTAAATACTTTTCATAAAATGTAGGGGGTATTGTGTTGCATATGGATTCTTAAGTAGAGTTACATTTTTATGCCATTCATAGGATATTTTATTGCAAGTTGATAATATCAATCATCCATTGGAATATGTTTGAATTATTCTTAGGAAAACATTTTCATGACTATTTGACTCTATAACTAGGGATAGGCACCAGTATTGAGAGACTAAAACCATTCAAGGTTCAAAATATATCTCTAAAATGACAAATATCAAGATGTTCATAAGTTATTGTTAATTATTTGTGTTTTCATGCTTGGATCTAAATATATACAAGGAATTTAGCTAATTTATGTGGTTTATTCTACAAATCCTTGTCATAACATATGAGAACTAATCTACTAAATCAATTTCATGTTAAAATTTCTTTTCATTTGGTAATATTGATAAAATGTATACCCACCTAGGTTTGTAGAGCCTAAAGTGTAGAAGAATCTTAAATCCTTGTTCATTGGCCAACCTTATAGGATTATTGACAACTGGATATGGCTATTCTTTAGAGGATTTTAAAATTTAGTTTGAAAAACAACCAACATAATCAAGTCATGGTCAAAGATTTAGAGTAGCATAAGATAACCTTCACTACACCATGGGGAACTTTTGTGTATGTTTGAATGCCATTCAAATTGAAAAATTCAAGAGCCACATTTCAAAGAGCTACGGATGTAGCTTTTGTATGCCTTATAAATGAGATCATGGTTATATATCAATATTATTTTACTATTGATTCATCACAAATTTTGTCACCTTCGTTGTACCTCTAGGGTTTTGCACCTAAAGGGGAAGGGACAAAGATCTAGGTTACATTCAAGAACAAACCCTAGAGACTCCAATGCAAGGGAGATTGAAATATGTCAAAGGGAGAGTTATTGGGGATGAAAATGGATAGAAGGGGTTCACCACCAAGTGTAAACTTGGAAAAGACAAAGAATGCTTGAAAATGCAATGTGATATGCAGAAAGATAGATTGAATGCAATAAAGAACAAGATAAAAGGGGTAAACAGAAAGAGTGCACCTAGAAAATGGTAGAGGCTGGAGTGAAGACTACAAATTTCCTTGAGATTCTAGAAAATCTGATTTTTAAGCCTAGCAGGACACTTGTGCCATACTGGGTGACTTAGTCCAATTTCGGGAAAATTCTGGAAAATTGCATCAGAACCCATTTCAGCCAAATGGGTATTTGAATATGTGGAAATCTCTAAAAAAATTACATAGTGAGAATAAGTTGCCACAAATGGGGGAAGTTTCCACTTTGAATTTTCTAGAAATTAAAAAGGGGAATCTATAGACATCGACCTGCACTTCTGCTCCTGGCAATTTCTCAAATTTGAAACTACAGAACTCAGCCTGTAGGTCTTCTCCAAGCTTATTTTAAGGTTTTGACAACCTTGAAGGGATTTCATAGTTTGATGACAAATTTTCCAATCCTTCTCTTTGAAAAATCAGCAAACAAGACCTGCAAATCACACAAAGAGAGAAATAAATGTTGGATGTTAGGGCATGGGGGTTTGCCTAGGTCAAACCCCTTTTAGGTAATTAAATGAAAATGAAGAGATAATGAAATAAAGCATGAAATAATGGATTCAAAACCTTACCTTGATGATAGATCTTGAGTTGTTGCAACAAATGATTGAAGAATCTGCCCTTGAATGCTTCAGAAAGATGTCTTGGTGCCTTAGAATGCTCAAACCCTAGCTTGCTTGAGAAGAATAATGAAGAGAAGAGAAGAGAAGATAGATGACCATAGGAGAGAGTGAAAATGAGGGGAAAACCCTTTATTTATACATGATATGCCCTAATTTCCAAAAAACACCTCATCACAAGCCGACCTTAGGGTTTAGAAGACAATATCTCACCATAAATTTGGAATAATTTTGATTTTTGATGCCTAATGGGACTAATTCACCCAAGGTGGTGACTTGGTCCCACTAGGGAAAATTTGCTATTTGTTGGGAATTAAAATGTAGTTAATGTTGTTTAACAGGATTGTCTTCCAAAACACACTTAAGTAGGGCCTATAAATGCATAATGGGGTCGTTTTAACATAAGAAAGGGTCAAATTATTGATGACAAACCTAGGAAAGTGTGAGAGTTTGTTACAAATCCTTACAACACTTTGAAATAAGGCTTGGTAAGAGGTTATTTAGGTGAATTATAATAGAAAGGTCTTAGAAAAGTGTGAAAGTGTGTTACAACACTTCACAACACTTTTAAAAGACACCAATTTTTTTTTATTGATTTGCAAGGGTTCAAGACCTAATGTGAATATGTTGGCCATATTACAACATTAAATCTAGGCAAAACTAGGTCAAAAATCCACAAGAAAGGCCCAAATGAGCAAAAATGTCAAGGATACATTTTTTGCATCACATTTAGCCCCCACTTTAGTGAGAGGATTAACTTGCATCAAACTCATACTAAAGAAGCCATTCAAGAGGAGGGGTCCAAGTCTACCAATGTGGATGGAAAAGGATGACAAAGATCAAAGGAGGTAGCACAAGCCCCCAGGATCCAAGATCCTAAGTCAAGCCAACATAAGTGCAAGAGGACATGCACAAGGATGAATGATTTGCAACAAAAAAAGATACATGATCATGCAATTGTTGGATGTTGTGGTTGTGTTGCTGATATGTGGTTGTCATTGATGTCAATACTATTAGCATTGGTGTCTTGAAGGCTGTATATGTCGAGGATATTGAGAAAATTACAATAAATATGTTGAAGGTTGTCTATGAAGCTGTGAAGTTCAGTGTGTTGGAAAGTTAAATATTTTGGTATTCAAATATTGCACATTAAAGGTTTTATTTTTGAGTGTATCTAGTTTATCTACCGAAATTTTCAGAGGTGCGCATCAAGATTTGAGCAAGTTGTGAGTTTCTATGTTCCTACAGTTATTCTGTTACTGTAGCTGGTGTTTCTGGAAGAAGAGAATGTGATTCTGGTAATTTGAGTTGTTGCGTATGCTCCTACGATGTTCGTTGATATTTCTAGATTTTGCTATATCTTTTATGCATGTCCACATTGATCGGTGTGCTTGTGATCGAAGATTTTTCCTTTGCATGTACGGGTTTTCATATTCTTGGCCAACATGGTGGTTGTAGTGTGTTGTGGAACCTTGTGAATTAATTTTTGAATGTTTGGCACATTGAAGGATGTTGTTTTAGGTCTTCATTATGTTGTGAACGACTTCGGTTGGTGCACATTGAGATTTATTTATGAATTGGGCCGACAGTTTGTATTCATCTAATCTTTTAGTTTTGGCCGACAAAGTTGTTGATGTAATTCCATGAAGCAAATATATAAGAGTGATTGTTTCTTCATTTCAGAGGATGTATGTGAAGTGTGTATACATATTATATGTGTGAATAAAGATCAAATCATTCATTTGGAGAGTAGAGTGTGAAGACGATTGAGCGAAGTGTGAAGAAGTATTTATGTGCTTAACTAGAACTGTAATCAGGCTTTTGCAGAAGCTAATTTCTCAATTCAAATCCTTTAGATGGTTTTAATTTGAATATTCTCTGTAAGACAATGTGTCCTCTTTGAGTAGTGAGCTCTAGACAGTGTGCCTAAATGCATGTGCATTCCCATTATCTATCTCTATAATTTTAACAAGGTATACTATTGTGGACTGACATCCATTGTGGTTTTCTCCCTTAACAGGGTTTCCACATATAAAATCTTTGTGTTCTTTGTGTCTCTGATGCTGTGATTGTTTATGCTTAATGTTCTCACATCACATATGAGATTAAGTTGGATAAAGTTTAATAAGTTTGAATAATCTGTGACAAGTAATTCAATCCCCCTCTCAGTTGTTTATCATTGTTTTTCCAACAATTGGTATCATAGTAGGTTCCTTTGAAGAAGTTTCATAGCTTGAGGTGATCTGAGATGGCATCATACAAGAAGGATAGTCCTAGATTCGATGGAACAAACTACTCTCTATGGAAGGCTAGAATAAAGTGTCATTTGAAGTGCATTGGTGAACCCTTTTGGATGATTATAAAGAACATATATGTTATACCTCATAATGCTCCCTCTACTCCTGATGAGATCAAAGAAGCTGGAACTAATATCAGGGCTATAGAAGCATTATTGAGTGGTCTAAAAAATTCAAAGATGACAAATGTGATGGGTTTGAGAACATCACATGAGATTTGGAAGAAGCTGGAAAAATTGTATGAAGGAGATGCACAAGTGAAAGTTTCTAAGCTACAAAGTCTGAAAGGCAAGTGGGAAAACATGAAAATGGGCGAAGATGAAATAATTATTTCTTTCATGCAAAAAGTAAATGAACTAGTGATGGGTATTAGATGTGTCGGTGGAATCTTGGATGAAGAAGAGATTGTAGCTAAAGTGCTCAGATCATTGCCTACTTCTTACAAAACGAAAGCGCATGCTATTGAAGAGCTCAAGACAGTAACAAATGTGGCAAGAGATATGTTGATTGGTAAACTTGCTGCCTTTGAGTTTAGTGCATTTGGTGAATCTACCACTAAGAAAAAATCTGCATTTAAAGCTACTGTGTCTGTAAGAAAAAAATAGAGATATGATTTGGGAGAAGGCTCTAGAAAGACATTCAAGTATGAAGATGAGATAAAACATATTGAAGATGAAGAAAGAGAGGTAGAAGAGCTGGAAGCACTGATTGTGAAAAGAGAAGCTAGAGGACACAGTAAGTACAAAGGAAAGTTTCCTATTAAATGTTTCTCCTACAATAAGATAGGTCATTTTGCTTCAAGGTGTCCTGAAAGAGTTCCTAGATCCAAACCTGACAAGCCTAGATTTCAAAAGAAATGTTACTATGCTAAAGAAGGTGTTACTGATGAAGAATCTGATAAAGAAAATGGAAATGAGGATGGATGGGTATTCATTGCTATCAAAGAAAATGGTCTGATATCCACTGAATCTGCTAGTAATAAGAATGTTGAGAAATATCTTGCAACCAAAATTGAAGAAAAGGATGAGTGGGTGATTGACAGTGGATACTCACATCATATGACTAGTGACAAAAGCAAGTTTGTAAGTCTGAAAAAATATGATGGTTGTGTTGTAAGATTTGGAGACAACACTTCTGGTGTGATTCATGGTAGAGGCATTATTTATTTTGGTGGTAACCATAATACTGATGATGTCCTTTATGTAGAAGGCTTGAAGCATAATTTGTTGAGTGTTGGATAGATGGTTGACAAGGGATATAATCTTTAGTTCAAAGATGGAAAGTGCAGGATACTAGGAAGTTTTGGAAATGTAATTGCTTCAGGTACAAAGACAAGAGGTAATATTTTTCACTTGAGTGCTGCTAGTGAAAGTTGTTTAATTGCTCAAGTTGATGAAAGTTGGTTATGGCATAGGAGGCTATGTCATGTGAATTTTGATAACGTTGTCAAGCTAAGCTCCACTCAAGCAGTTAGAGATCTTCCTAAGTTAGTGAAGCCTACTAACACTATATGCAAGGAATGTCAGATGGGAAAGCATACTAGAGTTTCCTTTCAAAGCAAACAAAATCATTCTAATGGAGTACTGGATTTGGTGCATACTGATCTATGTGGTCCCTCCAGAGTTAGAAGTCTACAAGGAGAAATGTACTTTATGTTGCTTATTGATGATTACTCTAGGATGATATGGGTTGCTTTCTTGAGAGAAAAACATGAAGCATTAGAGAAGTTCAAAAGTTTCAAAGCTATGGCTGAGAATGAGATAGGTTTGAAGATCAAATGCTTAAGGTCAGACAGAGGAGGTGAGTTCACTTCTCGGGAGTTCAATTCTTTCTGTGAAGAGCATGGAATCAAGAGACAGTTATCTACTCCCCAGACCCCTCAACAAAACGAATTTGTAAAGAGAAAGAACAAAACAGTTCTAGATGATGCTAGAACTATGATGTTGGAAGGTAATGTACCTCATATCTATTGAAGAGAATTTGTAAGCACTAATGTGTATACTATCAACTAGGTAAATGTCAATGGTAATTTTGGTAAGACTCCTTGTGAGCCATGGTTTGGTCATAAGCCTACTGTTAGATATTTCAAAATATTTGGAAGTAGATGTTATATCAAGATAGATGAAGACATAGGAAAGTTTGATGCTAGAAGTGATGAAGGAATCTTTCTAGGTTACTCTACCAAAATCAAGGCCTACCGATGCTATAATAGAAGACTGAGAAAAATGGTTGAAAGTGCAAATGTCAGAGTTGATGAAGACACTGCTAGATCATCTAGATACTGCAGATATGATTCAGATGAACAACATGATAGTGCGTATAAAGGAAAGAATGCTCAGGAATAGAATCAATTTCAAATTATTCCTGTAAACCAAGTGAATCAAGAAGGAGAAGCTAGTGGAAGTTGAAAAGAGAGAACAAAAGAACTAGAAGTTTGAGAGAATCCTAAAGTTCCGAGGTATGTAAAGCTAAATCATTCTGAAGATCAGATTATATGAGATACGAAAAAATGTGTGTAGAATAGAAGAAGAATTGTAGAAGAATATTGTATGATTTCCAAGACTGAGCCCAACAATGTCAATGAAGCATGTAAAGATGAAGATTGGATAGAGGCAATGAAGGAAGAATTGATGCAGATAGAGAAAAATGATACATGGATTCTTGTTCCCAAACCTTAGAATAAAAATGTGATTGGAACCAAATGGGTCTTTCGGAATAAGCTGAATGAACAAGGTGAAGTGGTTAGGAATAAAGAAAGATTGGTATGTAAAGGGTACTCACATATGGAAGGTATCGAATTTGAAGAAACCTTTGCTCTTGTTGCTAGAATTGAAGCTCTAAGATTGTTTCTTGCTTATGCTTCTTTTAAGAACTGTAAAGTCTATCAAATGGATGTAAAGTCAACATTTCTGAATGGTGAGCTAGAAGAAGAAGTATATGCTGAGCAATCAGATGGATTTCAACTGACTGATAAGGGAGATACAATTTTCTGATTGAAGAAAGCACTGTATGGACTCAAGAAAGCCTCTAGAGCCTGGTATGCTAGACTGGATAAATACTTGTTGAAGCTTGGATTCAATAAAGGAATTGCTGACAATAATTTGTATTTTAAGATGGATCATGATAAATAATTGATTATTGAAGTCTTTTTTGATGACATCATTTTTGGAGGTGATGATGACTTGTGTATGAAGTTTGCTGATGAGATGAAAAGTGAATTTGAAATGTCTATGATTGGAGAGATGAAGTTCTTTCTGGTACTGCAAATCACTTAGTTAGATAATGGAATTTTTATATCTCAGTCCAAATATTTAAGAGAGTTGTTGAGAAAGTTTGGCATTGAAGATTCAAAGCCTGTTGGTACACCCATGGTGACTGGATGCAAGTTAACACAAAATGATGATTATCCTAAGGAAAATTAGACAAGATACAGATCAATGATCGGTGAATTACTTTATTTGACTTAGACTAGACCTGACATCATTAATGTTGTATGCATGGTTGCTAGATATCAAGTTGATCCAAAGGAATCACATGTGACTGATATAAAGAGAATTTTCAAATACTTGAAAGGGATAGTTGATTTTGGCCTATGGTATCCTAAAGATGACGATCTTACTTTGAGTGCATTTACTGATGCAGATTTGGTAGGTGATGTGGATGACAAGAAAAGTACCAGTGGTGGTGCCTTCTTCTTGGGGAAGAAGTTGGTGTCTTAGCTAAGTAAAAAGTAGAATTCTATTTCCATATCTACTGTTGAGGCAAAATATATTGCTATTGCAAATAACTATACTCAAGTTATATGGATGAAATAGATGTTGAGAGATATCATAATTGAGTATGATGAGCCTACTGCTATATTATGTGATAACTCAAGTTCAATAAACATTTCTAAGAATCTGGTGCTACATTCAAAGACCAATCATATATTTATCAAATATCACTTTCTGAGAGACAAGGTGAGTGATAAAGAAGTCAGATTGGAGTATCTGCCTACTAAGGAATAGATTGTAGACATATTTACTAAGCCATTACCTAAGGATACTTTTGAGTATCTAAGAGGGAAGTTAGGGGTGATTCCCCCTCCTAATCAGAACTAAGATGCAAATCTTTGCATTGGTTCGTGCATCTACAAGTCATATCTTGTTTTAGATTGATGTTATGGTGGTTGCTACTCAGAGGGAGTAGTCAGATGGTTCAGAGCTTGCATGTACCTTTTCCATTGATGTCAAAGGGGGAGAAGATTAATGTGAAAACTAATGAAAAGGGAAGAAGAGTTGGAGAAGAAGTCATCATAATCTAAGGGGGAGTAAGTGCTGGATGAGAGTTGCTTTGATGGTATTTTTCACATCATGTGTTGCCATCAATGCCAAAGGGGGATATTTATGGATGTTGTGGTTGTGTTGCTGATATGTGGTTGTCATTGATGTTAACACTATTAGCATTGGTGTCTTGAAGGCTGTATATGTCGAGGATGTTGAGAAAATTATAATAAATATGTTGAAGGCTACCTGTGGAGCTGTGAAGTTCAACATGTTGGAAAGTTCAGTATGTTGGTATTCAGATGTTGCACATTAAAGGGTTTATTTTTGAGTGTATCTAGTTTATATACCGAAAGTTCTACAGGCGCACATCAAGATTTGAGCAAGTTGTGAGTTTTTGTGTTCCTACAATTATTCTATTATTGTAGCTGGTGTTTCTAGAAGAAGAGAACGTGATTCTGGTAATTTGAGTTGTTGCGTATGCTCTTGGAATGTTCGTTGATGTTTCTATATCATGCTCTATCTTTGTTGCACATCCATGCTGATCGGCGTGCTCGTGATAAAAGATTTTTCCTTTACATGTTCGGGTTTTCATGTTCTCGGCCAACATGGTGGTTGTAGTGTGTTGTGGATCCTTGTGAATAAATTTTTGAATGTTTGGTGCATTCAAGGATGTTGTTTTAGTTCTTCATTATGTTGTGACTGACTTTGGTTGGTGCACATTGAGATTTATTTATGAATTGGGCCGACAGTTTGTATTCATCTAATATTTTATTTTTGGTCAACAAAGTCGATGTAATTCCATGAAGCGGATATATAAGAGCGATTGTTTCTTCATTTCAGAGGATGTATGTGAAGTGTGTATACAAAGTATATGTGCGAATAAAGATCAGATCATTCGTTTGTAGAGCAGAGTGTGAAGAAGATTGAGTGAAGTGTGAAGAAGTATTTTTGTGCTTAACCAAAACTGTAATCAAGATTTTACAGAAGCTAATTTCTCAGTTCAAATCCTTCAGATGGTGTTAATCTGAATATTCTCTGTAAGATAGTGTGTCTTCTTTGAGTAGTGAGCTCTAGGTAGTGTGCTTGAATGCATGTGCCTTCCCATTATTCATCTCTATACTTTTAATAGGGTATAATATTGTGGACTGACATCCACCATGGTTTTCTCCCTTAACATGGTTTCCACGTATAAAATCTTGGTGTTCTTTGTGTCTCTGATGTTGTGATTGTTTATGCTTAATGATATTACATCAGATCTAAGATTAAGTTGGATAAAGTTTAATAAGTTTGAATAATCTATGACAACTGATTCACCCCTCCTCTCAGTTGTTTGTCGTTGTTTTTCCAACAACAATGACAAGAACTAGAAGGAAGAGAATAAAGAAAGTGAAAAAGGTGGATCAAGCTTTGACCATTTGTCTAGCTAGTTGTGGATTAGATTTAGGCTATTTGTCTAAAAATGCATACTCACTCTGAGGTGACGAAAATATTGACTATCCTTCAGGTGAGAAGGCCAAAAAGGTGATAAACGTACACTCATGGCTGGTATGCACTCACACACATGCAAGTGGCTATGGGGAAAGTTATTCTGCTGGTTGGGCTTCCCGCTTAACCATACCAAAGTTATACCTCCCGATAACTTTAATAAGGTGCCATAAAAGAAAATGACTTTTGCAAATGATTTTTGAAATGTAAAAATGGTGTAAGGGATGTTCAAATGGATTTTACTTAGTTTGTGTAAGGTCTCATCTTAAGGAACGTCATGTCTAATGTCTCTAAGAGAGGAAAAGTGCAAAAGGTCTCATCTTGTTTCCAAGAGAGGAAAAGTGCAATGTCTCATCCTGAGAAACATTGTACCTAATGTTTCCAAGAGAGGAAATCACAAGAAAAATAAAACCATGCAATAAAATATGAGTGTCAATGTATGCCCCCACTTTAAAGCAGTTGCTAACACCATTACTATGATAAATTGCTTTTAAGTAGAAGAAGGTATGAGAGCTTGTTTGGAAAGCCCTATGCCAAGTCATATGTTTCCAAATGAAGCAATGTCATGAAAAAGATAGTATGTCCCATGCGAGCCAACTTAAGGCATGTTGGCCATGTCCCAAGTTTTCTCTTATATGTTCATGAAAGGTTAACGACTAGCCAAAAGAGATAAAGACAAGTGACATACAAGGACAAAGATACCAAACCCCTTGCTCCCACTTAGTGCAGGATAAGGATGAGCCAAAATGATTGATGAAATACATGGTAGAGTGAAAATCAATATCAATTAGAGGAATGGGGTGCCCCTACATAAGGGAGAGCACCAGAATCCTTAAGATGTTGGATTTTACTACTCAAAGCTTGACATGCATTAGTAGAATGACCGTGAACTCTGTGATATGTGCAAAAGGAATTCTTGTAATAGAATTTCTTTTGGGTTTTTGGAGGAAGGGATATCAAGTGATCGTGGAGGAGTCTCGACAAGATACCTGCTTGATCAAAGGTAGAAGAGGTTCCTTTATCTTATGATAAATAGATCTCTTTCTTAGTACAATATGTCATACCTACGCAAGGCGCTATAGATTGTGAGATTTTGTACGCTCCTTTAAAGGAGTGTGTAAAATCTAAATCATTAGTGTGTTGCGAGATGACATTTACATTAGGTGAAGATTTCTTTGGTTGTATCAAGTGTTGCAAAGGAGCAATTTCAAGACCACTAGTGTTAAGGGTTGTTTAGAAGAGTGGTTTGCTTGGTGATTTCTATCAAAGGACAATAACCAAGACCATGAGTTGTTGCTTGCATGTTAGGCTCGATAGGGTTGTGGATACCTTGTTCACGAGAACCACATACTTTTCCACTATAACCAAGTTGTTTCATAAGCTCATAACCTTTACCATAAAGTCGTTTCATCGCTTTTTGATCGAGTAGTCATTCGTTGTTTCCTTCTTTGTCTAAAGTAGTTGAGGTGGATGCTTGTGAATGATCTATCAATTTTTGTGTTGAAAAAACTATTGTTCCCTTTTCAGAGTCTTTGTGTATGATCTTGTATTCTCCCATTAATGTAGTTGTGAAGTCTAAGGAACCCCAATCATCATCTAATAGCTTCGTGACTTGTTCAATATGTTGTTCTTTGTTTGTTTGTTGTGCGGGTTCCACTTGTGTGGTTGCTGCTAATGTGTTGAAATGATTCTCTTTGTTTTTCTCAATGGTCAAACAACTATTAGGTTCAGGGTCAGCTTCAAGTGTGTGTACTTAGTTTTTGTAGATGTATTTCATTTTGTGATGAAGATTAGAAGGCACTCCATTCATTGCATGAATCCACAGTCTTCCTAAGAGAAGATTATATGAAAGTTCATGAGGCATAACATGAATTGGTGTTTCCAATGTGGCCATTCCAACTATAAGAGGTAAAATAACCACACTGAGTAGTTGCTTTGTGACATTGTCAAATCCCCTAATAGATAGAGAATCAGGTTGAATGGTTGATCGATCAATGCCAAGCCTATCCAAAAGACTCACACTACACACATTAAGGGAAGAGCTAGTATCTACAAGAGTTCACTTGATCCCTTTTCTTTTGTATCGAGATATGATTATGAAAGCTTCATTTTATTTTTGTACTTCCAAAGGAGGGAGCTCACTTTGGTGAAAAACAATATCAACATTTATTCCTTGAAATATAGCTGCTATGTCAATTGGTTGCACATTAGAAGGGATAGGAACTTGGTGTAAGGCATTTTACATCATGTGGTGATAGTGAGGGGAGGCTTGAATAAGGTCCCATAATGATATCTTAGCAGGAGTATTTCTTAGTTGTTCAACAAGATCATACTCCTTAATGTGTGAATTTAATCGAGGATCACAAGGAAATATGGGATTAGGCAAAGGTAAGGGTGTGGAGGTTGGTTTGTTGGAGTGCGGTTTGTTTCTTGTGTAATGTGTGTGCAAAACATTGTTCTGAGGTGGATAAAGGATTATTTTGGGTTTTTTTGGAGTTTGTTGTTTGTTTGAAGGTGGATAGAGGATGAGTTGAGGTTGAATAATATTAACATCCTTGAGCAAAGGAGGGGCTAATGTTGTCTCTACAACTTCGTCGAAGGATACAATATTATTATTGGCATTGTTATCTTTGTTGTGTAATATGATATCCTCCCTAGGAGGAAGGGTTTTAGGAGAACTACAAATCAACTGGTCTTGAGAATCAAAGGTTGGTTCTTCTAAAATGACTTCATCACAAGTAGGGGAATGATAAATGGTTTGAATTTTCTTGTGCAATAAGGATTTTTCTAGGTGAAGGGGGACAGCTAAGATTCTCATGAC
Source organism: Sequoiadendron giganteum (assembly GCA_007115665.2). Taxonomy (NCBI): domain Eukaryota; kingdom Viridiplantae; phylum Streptophyta; class Pinopsida; order Cupressales; family Cupressaceae; genus Sequoiadendron; species Sequoiadendron giganteum. Next base: position 211,405,866 of record CM021100.1, read on the forward strand.
CTTCACTAATTGTGTTTTCTAACAACAAATTATATTCTCCACAATTAGGAGAAATACAAGGAGAAAAAATTTTTTTACTGTCATGATTAGCTATGTTTGTGTTGTCTTGTTCATTAAGGTATTGTCCACTAACAAAGGTAAAAGGAAAGAAACAACTTAGATTCTCACAACTCTCATTGATTGGTTCTTCTATGAAAATATCTCTATCACCAATAGGAGAGATATTAGGAGAAAAACAAATATGTTTGTTGGGAATTTCAAAGGTTGTATCCTCTTTCACTAAAACACTGTTATAGGGAGAGGATAGGAGATTTTTCTTAGCATTTCTAGATGTGTAAGCTATTAACATTGTTTGAACAAAAATGAAAAGTACATGCAACCATTTTATGCAATGTTTCAGCAATGTAAACAATGTATATCCAAAGATACAAAACATTTTTATCCAATATATGTAAAGCTTTAAGAATGTAAACAATGTATATGCAAGAATGAAAATCACTTTTATCAATATTATGCAAAGTTTTATGAATAGAAACATTGTGTATGTAAAAGTGAAAATTACTTTTATCAATGTTATGCAAAATTTCAGAAATGTGAGCATTTTCAGATCTAATGATGAAATGATTTCAAGAATGATTACCCTAAATTGATGTTTTTGAGCTAGATGCATAAAACAAATATTCCCAAAACTTTCCAGACTTATAGCATATGATACTAGGAGGCTAAGAAAGCACAAAAATGAGGTTTCTGATGTTGTAACAAACAATGAAAAATCTGAACTAGGACTAAGTCACCCATAATGGCGAATTAGTCCCAGTTAGGGTTTTTTTGCAAAATTTCCAGAATTTTTCAACTGGTTTGGAGGGTTTTGATGTTGTGTGACCGAAAGAGGAAATGTAAATGCATATTTTGTATGATTGTTGATGATTTTAGATGCAAGAATGCAAAGTATAGGCACTTTCATTAATGCAAAAAATTGAAACCCTAGAATGCAATTGAACAAATGAAAAATGAAATGCCAACTAAATCTAGGGTGAGAAGGGACTCCAAATTAGAAAAGAAGGGTATTCAAAAGTCGGGTTCACCAAAATGAACCGTAGATTTTGTCACCTTCGTTGTACCTCTAGGGTTTTGCACCTAAAGGGGAAGGGACAAAGATCTAGGTTACATTCAAGAACAAACCCTAGATATTCCAATGCAAGTGAGATTGAAATCTATCAAAGGGAGAGTTCTTGGTGATGAAAATGGATAGAAGGGGTTCACCACCAAGTGTAAACTTGAAAAGACAAAGAATGCTTGAAAATCTACTATGATATGCAGAAAGATAGATTGAATGCAATAAAGAACAAGATAAAAGGGGTAAACTGAAAGAGTGCACTTGGAAAATGGTAGAGGCTGGAGTGAAGATTGCAAATCTCCTTGAGATTTTGAAAAATCTGATTTTTAAGCCTAGCGAGACACTTGTGCCAAAATGGGCGACTTAGTCCAGTTTCGGGAATTTTTTGGAAAATTGCACTTGAGCCTATTTCAACCAAATGGGTATTCGAATCTGTAGAAATCTCTAAAAAACTTGCACAATCGGACTAAGTCGCCACAACTGGGGGAAGTGTCAACTTTGACTTTTCTGGAAATTCGAAAGGGGAATCTGTAGACCTCAACCTACACTTCTGCTCCTAGTAATTTCTCGGATCTAAAACTGTAGAACTCGACTTGTAGGTGTTCACTATGCTTCTTTTAGGGTTTTAACAACCTTGAAGGGCTTTAACAGTTTGATGACAACTTTTCGAATCCTTCTCTTTGAAAAATATGCAAACAAGACTTGCAAATCACACAAAGAGAGAAAGAAATGTTGGATGTTAGGGCATGGGAGTTTGCCTAGGTCAAACCCCTTTTAGGTAATTAAACCAAAATGAAGAGATAATGAAATAAAGCATGAAACAATCGAGTCAAAACCTTGCCTTGATGATAGATCTTGAGTTTTTGCAACAAATGGTTGAAGAATTTGCCCTTGAATGCTTCAAAAAGATGTCTTGGTGCCTTAGAATGCTCAAAACCTAGCTTGCTTGAGAAGAATGATGAAGAGAAGAGAAGATAGATGACCATAGAAGGAGAGAGTGAAAATGAGGGGAAAACCCTTTATTTATACATGATGTGCCCTAATTTCTCAAAAATATCTCATCATAGGCCGACCTTAGGGTTTAGAAGACAATATCCTACCAAAAATTTGGAATAATTTTAATTTTTATGCCTAATGGGACTAAGTCGCCCAAGGTGGTGAGTTGGTCCCACTAGGGCAAATTTTCTATTTGTCGAGAATTAAAATGTAATTAATGTTGTTTAACGGGATTGTCTTCCGAAACACACTTAAGTAGGGACTATAAGTGCATAATGGGGTCATTTTTACATAAGAAAGGGTCAATTTATTGATGAAAAGCCTAGGAAAGTGTGAGAGTTTGTTACAAATCCTTACAACACTTTGAAATAAGGCTTGGTAAGAGATTATTTAGGTGAATTATAATAGAAAGGTCCTAGAAAAGTGTGAAAGTGTGTTGCAACACTTACCAACACTTTTACAAGACACCATACAATTATTTTTGATTCGCAAGGGTTCAAGACCCAATGTGAATATGTTGGTCATATTACAACATTAAATCTAGGCAAAACTAGGTCAAAAATCCACAAGAAAGGCCCAAATGAGTGAAAACGTCAAGGATACATTTTTTTGTGACACACCTACTTATTCCAAGGATGGAGTGTTGAATCCCTCTTGTGTTATTTTGTCCTTGATGTCACTTTGTGATTCTCTAGCATCTTGATGATTATCTTCTCAATTGATCTACTTTGCTGATTGGCACATTTACTTCATTATTTATATTATCTTGGTGGCACTGATCGTTTAACTCCATGTGAAGATTACAAGTGACTATTGAGGTATTATGATTACTGGTTATTTGCTCCATTGATCAGGTGATACATTTCTGGTTTAACTTCCGTGTTTCAGTACTTCACTTGATTACAAGTGACTGGGCCATGATCAACTCTTTTACAGGTTGATTACTTATGCTTGATCAATTACAAGCATCTTGATATTCGTCAAGGTATACTTCTCTTTCTTCAGTCAGTGTAATGGGTTTGAGGATCAATCTTGTTATTATTTTGAGCAACTCAGTTTTCATCTCTTGGCAAATTGGCTTTAATGAATTCAGTTAGGGTATTTGGTATGGGAGAATGGCATTCAGAATCTTGCATAATATCTAGCTTTTATTACTCTTCTTAAGGCATTGGATATTATATTGTTGTTGAGCTTTGAAAATGAGATTCACTCAGTCCATTCCTTTGCATATGGCATTATGAATTCATCATGAAAATTCAATCTTCTCTATTCATTATAAGTCTTTGGACTTCAATTGGAAATGGCACATAATATTGTATTGAACATATCAAGGTGGAACTAGACCTTGGGTAAACAAATTCTATTCGATCTTCCATTTGCATTTGACTTGGGTTTATTGTTTTTCATTTAATTCTATCCTCAAGGCCGACAACATGAATTTGGTTTGATTAAGTTCTTTACTTGTCACATTGGAAGTGAATTTTCCTTGGCTACATGGGAACATAAAGTCTTATGTATTTGAACCTTCACATGAAATAATGTTTGTCATTATTTGAATCGGTATTACACTTGCCTTGTCTATTATTCGAGAAATGATTTGGTTAGCATGTCTTTGGACAACTTTGGCCGCGGATTTCAAACGTTATCATATGTCTCTTATGGATTATTATGAGTGCACTCTCTCACATTTGTCCTTCAGACTCCAAATGATTATCTTCATTTGCAAAGGAATTCATTTTTTGCTTGCATTGGAAGATTAGGGCAAACAGTTTTTCGAATCTCACTATTCACGTTTTTTGGACACCCCCATTTTGGCCGCTATGCTTGAGTTTGTATCTCAGCCGTTTCTCTGATACATTTACAAGGTTTCCAATCTTTGACAACGTGTGAGGGAGATGAGAGGACCAACACAATGGTCGCTCCATTTGTCTTCTTTCAGCCACTGGGTGCAAGCACGAGTTTGGAAGGTTGTGTGGCCGTTTTTCTCCTTTGCAGATCTGGTAATCCATTCTTTGACAACAACTTCATTTGTCAGGTATTCTTCTTGTGTCTGGTTTGCAGATCTGTTTCTGGACAGTCAAGCTTAGTTCGTGCTAAATCTTTCTCTTTTGCAAACAGAAAAATGAAAAACATTTTTTTCTTCTCATGTAAAATCTGAAACGTTTACTCCATTTGTTTGTCAGCATTTTGGAAAGGTTATCATAAGGTTTTGTGATTCATTTTGTTTTGGATAGTGGGTATAAGTGATACCTCAAGAATCTTATCCGTTTCACTCTTGAAGTCGTTGGTAACCATTCTTATTTGATTCAACTTACGGTTTCAGGTTGATATCATAATGATTTCAGTTTTTTGGGCATTGCTATTTCAGTCTCTTAAAAATTGTAGTTACTATACTGGGTTCCTCAAATAACGGTTCTTGATAGCATTTATTGTTTGAAGGTTATCTCATCCTTTTGGTGAAACGAATGTTTGAGTTTATGGGTCAGCTTGAAAGCTTCAAAATTCTTAGGTTTCTTACCTGGATTAGTTGGTAATTGGTTATAAAACGGATGATTGCTTGTTTAAGTTACATTGTTGTTTTTCTGCCAGGGTAAAATGGTTATTATTTTTTAAAAAAAGGATGTGTTCTCACCGTTTTATTGAGTAAGCATTGCATGTGCAGGCCTGTAGTGAAGATAAGTTATGTCACTCTTCTATTTTTGGACACTGTTGTTCTATCCTTGACATAAAGAAATAATCCTTCTTTTACGACCACTACAACATCAGAACTGTTACTTGACAATTGTTCTGTAACCTGAAAACAACCTTGTATAATTCTGGAAAGTGTAAATTCAAGCAAGAGTTGTAATACCTTCAAAAATTTAACGATGTTTTTTTGTAAAAAGTGAAAAACAAAGAGATTAGGGTTCTATCATGACAAAAAAACAAAACTTGAAACAAAGGCATCACTATTAAGACATGTAAAAAGTATATTCTATTCTTTGATGCTGAAAATGGGAAAACACAGTCTGTAGTTAGAATTGTAGTTTCTGTATGGAAAAAGGTTGAAAATAAAACAGTGAGAAAAGAAAGAAAAGATATATCAATGTAATACAGTTTGTGATGAAAAATTGTATTATCACTGTAACTAATTTATTTTCCTCAAGCTGTATCGAGATTAGATAATGTATGGAGTTCTGAAGAGTCAATTTTGACTCTTGAAAATTCTATGCTTTGTCTATCAAGAGGCACTTGACAAAAATAAGAGAATCAGAGAGATCCTCTGTACTATTGTACATTCTATTGAATATCAAGAAAGAGGTTGGTGCTCCTTGAGATTGGTGTCTCTAAACAGAGGGGTTGGTGCTCCTTGAGTCGATGCTCAGAAATCAGCCATTGAGGCATTGCCAAAATATTTATTGAAAAGAAAGCCTGAAAAAGGCAACAGGTTCAGGGGTGGTTTTTCTACCTCAGGAGGGTTTTCCACTCGACATATCTTGTGTCTATTTGTGTCTCTATGATTCATTTGTTTCAACACTTTACTACTTTATAATGCAATGTTACACTACCCATTTTAGTTTATATGATTGCATTCGAATTCATGAATGATACTATCATTGATAAATGAGAACATATGAATGGTTCTTTTCAGTTTCAGTTAAATTTTTCAAATAAGTTATAAACACTGATTCACCCCCCCTCTCAGTGTATTTTCACTCCAACATGGAGATGATCACTACATATAAATGGAGTTATAATTTTCATTCCCAATTTTATTTTGAATTTTCAAAAACGAAAATGAAATAGGAAAATTATAAGAATAATTAGGTCCAAGCACATAAGGTGGAGCCAAAATAGCGTGAAACTGTCAGGGTGAACAATTTATGATTCTACAAGTTAAAAAATTACTTGCAACCTCTATTTCCATGCTTAGTCCAATGTAATCTAGCCTTGATTTTGGCTCCTTTCCCTTTGTATGTACCAAGTTTACGTATCTAAGTATCAATGACAACTATAGAAGTTTGGATCTTAATATCATTTGGGTTTGAGTTAAGAAGTTTTCTATTCATTTCTAATCTCCCTTGAATATATTTTTCCTTATGTTTACATTTCCAAGCTAGTCTTTTGCTAAAAGAACGTAGAAAATCAACACATTGGAAATATCAACATTCCACCACTCCTTATAGGATTCCCCTTCTTTAGGCTTGGGGATGGAGTTCCAAATGCCAACCAATGTAAAAACACATGAAGGTATTTTTAAATTGATGTGTTAAGCTTAAAAGGTAATTGGTGCTTCACTCCATTCGTATTTAACATATTAATTGTATAAATGATCGAAAAGTGATATGACAGAGTAGTAGAATAATCAACTTTTACACAATTCCCAGAAGCATGTTGGATTAAAATTGTAGGTTAGAGGTCTAGATATAAAACCTATTTAACATGCTAAGTTTTTTATCCACCCCAAATATGCAATTAGTCCAAGTGTATCGATTATCCTTATGAGTAGATTTTTTTTTTATGAATAGGATCTACTACTCCTAGAGAATTATGATAATATAGCCACTTATCAAATTATTCACTATTTAACTTGACATGACTAGACCAACTATGTTCTATATAAATTTCCACCATATTAAAGTGCTCTCCTATAACCCATCAACTTGAGGAATAGTTTTGGTTATCCAATTCCATAACTCACTTCTTTCTTTTGCTTGGATCCTTTCTTTTATCAATGGGCAACCCATAGGAATGGGATAGATTTTTCTTCACTAGGGTTTGAATGCTTTCTCTCTATGTCGCTTTCTCCCATTACTCCTGTCCTGCCTAATAAGGGATTTTTAAAGTGGTTTGATCTGATAAATATTACTAGTTGTGATGATAAAAATAAAAGATGTTTTGAAAATAATGTTGGTTTTAAGATGACGAAAATATGGGATATGCAAGAAAAGGTTTGTGAAAGTATGGTCAAGGAATTAAAGATCTATTAAATCAAGAGTGCAACCAAAAATTGAAGGTCTTGGATATGGAAAAGTAGATGATATTATGAGTAAAAATGGTACTAAAATATTAGTTCAATAAATGAAATATTCTCATTGTCATAGGTAAATATATAGAAAAATGTGTTGGGATCTTCATCCTTGTAGCCTTTGTGGATTGAAAAATCATTCTAAAAAGATGTGTTGGAATAGAGAGTTGAAGAAAGAATCCATAAAAAATGTATGCAAATGAATAATAGGTGGTTGATAACTTTAATTACAAATGTGTTTAAAAGGTTGTATGAGTATACATATTCATATGTAAAAATGATAACAATCAAGAAAATTTTCAATGATTGAGTAGAGTTAGAGCATGCCAACAAAGCTACTGCCAAAGAAGAATTAGAACATGCCATGAGGATTTCTATTGAGGAAGAATTAGAGCACACTAAGAGGGTTGTTGTTGAGTAAGAACCATGGAAAGAAATACTATCATGAAGGATACAAGTGGGTTATCTTAAGGACAATATAACATTGTAGGACTAGAGAGAATGTCAGCAAGATATAGAAGGTTGTGAGGCACCAAAAATGTTATTTGGGTCATTTTTAAGTCCATATATACATTATATGCCATTTAGAAATCTTTTAAACACCTCTAATATGCCTAAATAAGCTATAAACATGTAAAATATCATTGAGGAAAAGGTGAATTTGTGAGAATATAATAATCAAGTGTTATTATGAAATGATATGATGGAAATACATTATGAAAATATACTAAGAGGCTATATAAAGAAAAGAAAAATTGGAGATGAGAGTGTGGAATCATATGAATTAAATATATGTGAGAATAAATAAGATGATAAATGAGAGTAAAGTATGATGAATTAATTATAAAACATCTATCTGCAAAAAAAATAATTATATTGTATGCAATTTATTATAATTTGGTTTGTACTTATTACATATCTAAGCTTTTTTTATTGTACCACATCAAGATTTCCTATATATAACATAATATTAAACCCTGAACTTCAATCAAGACATTCCCATCAACAATTATGATCACAAAATGAATAATAGATTGCTGTAATTCTTTTATAATATGAAGACATTTAAATTTCTAAATTTATTTTTTAATTATAAATAATTAAAATTAAATATATTTATTTTTTTATGTACTTTTACATTTAATCCTTAAAATATTTAAAATATACTACTTTCAAAATATCATATTGATTAATCTAAACTACACTTCAAAAAATAATTTTTTAAAAACATTAAAAAGTTGTAGAACATTCAATTTAAAAATGACCCAAATAAACATGTCTATTTTAATACATATTAGCCTTAATTAATTTTTTATTACCTAAAATATTCCATCAAATCCACCAAAATATGTGTCCAACTATTGGCTTATGTCCCTTGTCCCATTTTCGTTACAACTTATTTGGTTTGCTTATTTGTAATGACTCTTCCAACGATGACACGTCTTCCATGCCCCATTTACAAATATATTATTGTTGCTTGGAAGTATTCATAAGAAACTCTTAATAACAATAACTAAAACCAAATGCTACATGTTGTTTAATATAGCATAGAAATTTGTGAACAATGTAAATTATAACTTTTAATATAAAATTATAGTTTCCAAAACAGTGAAGAATATAACAAAGTGCATGGAAGTGAAGCCATATCTCACTTCACATTCCAAAATGTTTTATTTATTTATTTATTAAAAAGTTTGAAAGCCAAATCTAAGCAGGTCTATTGAGATGGTTGTCTTTTATGAAAGGAAGATCCAGTATGTAATGTTTCATTTTCTACTTTATTTTTAATATTTTATATTTTAAATTCCTTGTCAATAATAATTTAGAAAGTTTTTATAATGACAATATTTTAGAATAAGCAAATAAAATATGATTTGTAATGACAAGAGAAAGTCTTCCTGGCAAGAGTCTACCCCAATTGTCCAAGTTGAGCCAAATGCTAAATGGTATTCAGTGTAACTGCCAAAACTGGCAGCAGATTCTGTGTAGGCACCAGAAAATGGTGCTGAGTTCGAGTTCCACTGACATATACAATGAAAAAAAAGTGGTTACAGGCAGAGCTTACAGATTACTAGGCAGATCCAATAATCTCTGACCGACGGTTTCTCAGGGTAATTGTAAGGCAATAAAGCTGTAATTAACGAATGCTCAGAAAAGATTAAAACCTGCTGCACAAACCTTAAAGCTTCGAATTTAATCGAGCTACAGGTTTAAAGCAGGCAAAGTGATGGCAGGTTCTGCAAAATGAGACAATTTCCTTGAAGTACAGTCTAACGTAGGAAAATTGTTACAGAGGAATAACGACCCCTGCTACTTTAAATTGGCTCTAACAGTAAACCGTGCCGTATGTACAATTCCAAGTGATTTTTACTGCATACAACAGTAAAATTAACACTAAATTTCTTGTTACCTTTAAATCCACACGATTTCCATGCTGACGACCTTATAGGTGAAATAAAATCTTTCTGCTCTGTCGAGCATTAGGTAAATTGGCTCTGAAAAGTAAACCCCGCCATATGTACAAATCCAAGTGATTTTACTGCGTACGACAGCAAAACTAACACCAAATTTCCCGTTAACTTTAAATACATACGATTTTAAGTGAAAGAAAATCTAACTTTCTGCTGTACAAATCCAAGTGATTCTGTTTTGTAATCTGATTGCTTCTTTCAATTGAAAAAACATTAAATTAAAGTTCCTTACAGGTACCGCACTAGAAATTTTCCTTACCTCCAAATTTTTTGAGCTTTATAAAACTCACCAAGTTGCCTGACAGCTTTAAATTACAGGCTTTATCGTCAATGAAAGTACGATACGGCACTGTTAGAGTTACTTATTAAAGAAGAAAAGTGGAGAAAATGGAATTTTTTCAATGGTAAAACTCTTTTACGTCTGTAAAAGGCTAAAAAAATTGCACGAAACAAAGATTTAGGAGATTTATCCAGGAAAACTGGTTACCGACACTTCCAAAGCTGCTGTAAAGTCTTAAGCACACATTCATTGTCAATGACACTATTTTTCACGCCAAAAGACAGAAAAATCTGCCGCGCACTGAAACGTTGAACTGCCGGTATTTTTCATAGACCAAAAAATAAAAAAACAGCTGGATTTGACAGATTATTGCTCATTAAACAATACCGAAAGCGCAGCAAGAAAAAACAAAACAAAAAATAGACGTACATCACAAAAATTGAAACACCGTTGGCTGTTTGTTGAGAGGGCCCACGTCTGGTTAAATCGCCGTCCAATCTTTTTTCACAGTTCTGTTTCCCACCAAAATAGTCTTCTTCAACACGCCAAGGATTTGAAAATAATTTCTCTGACAATTACTAGAAAATTATTGATGTGCCAATCTATTTCACGTTCTATCATGTCAAATTTGAATAGATTTTCCACGCTTTGTTGGAACCTGTCAATATTTTTTCTTTCCTCCAATCGATCGCGGGATCAAACCGCGAGGAGCTCTTTTTACTAGTGGACACAACTGTTACATTATTTTCCGTTGGGCTTTACAACGTCAGCGTGATTTTCATTGGCTTTTCCATTTGGATGTTGAAACATTCCGTTACAGGGTTGCATCACTTATATCCCTATTGGCTTATTCCGTTCCATCATATTCATATGTTGTACAGATTTGGAAAGAAATATTTTATAAATGTGTCTATATTATCATTCAGTAAACAGCATTACAAATAAATTAATAATTCTAAAAACGTGGTTCAAAATAGTGACAGTTGTGGAAATAGTTATATTTGGAAAATTTAAAGGGGTACTTAGTAGTTAAGGAAAAAAACACAATAACATAATTATAATAAATAATTTATTTTTTTGAGTAAAAATAGGAAGAGGAGGTGGGTCTGTTTTTTAATGCATATTGTGTTCCTATTTCATGGAATGTTGAATATATTTAATATGTTAAAAATATGTAGTTTTATTCATAAAAATATTATTTAATGAAATTTTATATTTTCATTTCTTAATATAATTTTTTTTCATATTACAATTTTTTTATGTAAGTGCATTTTTCTTATGGTTCTATTATTTTGATTTGTTTAATTAGAACAATAGTTTTATAAATAATAATTAATTTTCTTTCTAATTAATATAATTTATATAAAAAATAAATATTTTTGTTCAATACATGTGAATAAAATAGTAAATAATCACTAAAAAAATACTATATTTGATTTCTTCCTTTGAAAATGGTTTTTTTAAGTCTATATGAAAAGAGTTATACTTATGGAAGAATATATCTCTAAATTATCAACTCATTTAAAAAAAAATAAACTCAACAAAAAAAATGTTCTAGTTATGATCTATGTTTATGAAAATATTATATTTCTAGCTCAAGTTATGCACTATGGGGAAATATTGCTCATTAAAAATACTATAAAATATAACAATAACTTTATTAATGCATATTTAAAAAAAATGAAATAACTAATTTTTTGATTTTTTGAAAAAAAAAATAAAAAATCTACAAAAGAAATCTCACAATAATTGGTTTGCATTATTTTCAAATTATTATAAGTTTACTTAATATAATTGAGAGATCAATTTTTTAAAAAAGTCGAGACACCTCTATATTGTTACCTAAAGCAAACATCTACAAGTTAACTTTTACAATCACCGATCTTGAAATAAATTGGAGAGAGAGCAAGGTTAGATAAATTTCACTTGTACAAAAAATGGTTATTCTTTGCTTAGCTTGATCGCTATGGGATGACAAAGTGTATTGGGCAATGACATGTCATATGATAAAGATCCATTTATTTATAGTGATGAGTCTCTATGCAAGCACTTGTAATTTTCTTCAATCTTAGGATAGGAATATTACCAATATTACATCCCCTACTTCAATTAGTTCAATGTAGTAAATGCAAGCAATTGGAGGAGAGGGAAAAAAAGTACATAAAATGAAAATGTACGCTAAGAATTTTTGATGGCCAAATTGACACATGCAACATAGGTAAGATGAGATCACCTTACCTCTCCCGAAAAAGGAAAATGATCGTGAAATCAAATGCCTCCCAAGGTTCTGGGTGTTGGGTCAAAATGTGGTTGGTTAACTAAGTGTTCAATGAGGCTGTAATATGCAAGGGGCTTGTTGGTTTTATGATCACAAACTAAGGTATTTCAGAGTTTAAAAACTAATCTAACAATAATTCAAAGAAAGTACAAAAGATAGATCAAAGCTTGCGAGGATAAAAGAATGCATATTTATTCCATTTACTAGACACGTAACTCTTCAAAGAACTTCGTAAAGAAACTATAGAAAGAATAAACTTGCAAAGATTTACACAGTCACATTCACCTACAATCTAGAATTAATAACATGTTTCATATTTACTTGAAGAATTATAGATCAAATAGAAAATATAGAAATACCATTCAAGATAATAACCATGAATTGGAAAAGTTTGACTGCTTCTATTGAATTGAATCAAATAAACAACAATTATAATTCCAACAAAATCTATTGGTGTACGGAGTTCCAAAGTCTTTAGATTAAACTCTCTTAAAACTATTATAGAAATGGGAAAATACAAAAAATCTGGAAAATTTGCCTAACTTATGGACCTCAAATCTAACTTCAATTCTTGGACCCTAACAATGAGGCAGTTTTTACATTATATATACTTGTACAATATTTTTCCCTCCAAAAAGAGAGACATGTAGCCAAAAATTTGGGCACCCAACCCACATGGGTAGCAGAGTTAGTTTGGGCCGTGGGTTTTCTCCCCATTGGTTTCGGGTTTGACTCTAAGGCCCAAGCTTACCCGATGCACGTGGTTTGTGGGTAATTGTGTGCATCCCCAGAGGATTAGTCTCACCTCAACTCGCCCCTCTCAGTCCCCAACCTGGAAAAAAGTAAGACCAAGGCAAGGCTGGTTGGGCTAGGTCATGGGGATACCTCTAGTGCAACAAAAAAATAGATAAATAAATAAATTGGGTACCCAACGTACAAATCCAAAATTGTAGGAGGCACTAGACTGAACTATAGCTAACTTTGCATTGATGCTGATTTTCCCAAAGATGGGTGCCAATTTCCTATTTTGATCACTAGTTATCTTCAGTTCACTACTGCGCCCTTCTATTTTATAAGAGAAGTTCCAAAATAACATCTTCAATGTTTGACTTGGTCAAAATAGAATATTATCCTTTTCAAAATTCAAAATTTAGTTTCCTTTCTACTCCTTGTATTCTTCAAAAATTGGCTAACACTTGGGTTAGCACTTCCATGTCCGACCCATCAACCATTCAAGCCTAAACTTGGTCTTTTCAAAACTAGTTGTTATTGTAGATATGCTATTCTTCATCTAATAAATATCATTTTTGACCCATCTTACATCAACCTTTATGTTCATGAGCTTATCCAAAACTATCTCTTCTCCATTATTCTCAGAGTTAATCTCTTTCTCTAGTTTTACATTCCAAGAATCTTTGATTTCTTGCAAAGTATCTAACCTATGTGTGCTTGGAAGCAGAAGACTCAGACTGATGATGGTGGCTATGAAGGTCTCAAAACATAAAGAATCTTCATACAAATCCTTTTGTAACTTTAACAAGATTATTTTATGCTCTACTATTAATTCCATCTTGAATGATATGATCTTGATGCATTTATCCACAAAACTAGCATCTTCTTCACCCAAAATTTTAGATTGGCTAGAAGTTCTTCTGCACCGATCTTACTTAATTCCTTAAGTTTCTTTAAGTCTATTCAACATTTCTCTTCCTCGTCTCTCAAATTGTTAGTATACTTCTGCAATTGGTCTTCCAAAGAGCATGCATACTTGCACTACTTATACCTCGATGTAAAAATTTCATCCATTTCCCCTCTGAAATTTTCTATCCATTTGTCAAAAATATGAGATTTCTTTTTCATCTCATTTAATTCATCTACCTCCTTTCTGCTTATCAAAATTGGAGCCTCCAATGATGATGGCCGATCTAAAACCTGAGAGGTAAGGCCTTTCAAATATCTCTTCATCTGTTTGAATTAAGTTCTTAGCTCATGCTTTGTTTGTTTATCCTTAATCATCCTTTCTTTTGCAAAATTTACAACTAAATCCAAGGATGCTATATGTTCTCCCTAGTTTTCTTACCCAAATTTATAGTTGACAACTAGTAATCCATTGCCTATAATTCCCTATCATCTTTATCTATGATGGGGATAACTATCTTGACAATTATTTCTCTTGCCTCATTTAGTCTAGTGGAGTGGAGAGTTCTTAACTTCTTCTCAAGGTTTTGGTTTTCTCCACCTCCACTACTGTTGAGAAATTGGGTCATCTTAGAAAAAAAACATCTAAGAATAGCAGTGCCTTCGGTGACTTTAATTCCTTCAAATTAAAGTCAAAGACACTTACTACTATGCCATTAAGCGGAAATTGGCATGGTTGATTTCCCACATAAACCCTTATGAGAAAAGAAAATGCAACTTTACCAGATTAAACACTAATGCACAAATTGAAATTACAGAATCAAACAACATGGAAGACAAACAAGTGAACACATATATTTACGTGGGGAAAACCCTTTCAGGTGAAAAACCCCACCCTCCAAAACACCCAGCTCAATTGTATTAATCAACAACAAGAACAGTTACAATACAATATCAGAGCTATGCTCTTCAAGAGTTTACATCTTGTCCATCTGGAGAATACAAACAACAACATTATTTAGAATCCTCGTATTGTTCCAATGTTCTCACACAAAATACAATGCAGATTCATTTCCAGTTGACTCACTCAGCTAGCCTCTCAGCCAACACAACCTCACGACCACCACAGGTTCACATTCTTCTCAATCTATGTGTCTCAACATTCTCACAGTTACAATGCTATGTGCATACCGCTCGAAAACTCACTCTTGGAAACTTCCATAACAAACCCTCATTTTAGCAGAGTCAATGATTTGTTCATTTATTGTACAAAACCATTTGTATAGTTTCCTTGCAGATCAATAGTCGTTCTTGCCAATTTTAGAACGGTTGCCACCAACTCAACATAGTCCACCAATGTCCATCGTACACCTCAACAGTCCACCAAATTAGTTCCATTCAACCATCACGTCCAACCAGATAAATTTAAACGCCCACCGCTCTACCACAACCAAGACACAACATCCTCGTGGTGTGGCGGTGACTACACTGCACCACCGTAGGCTCCTCCAAGTCTTATCAAGGTGTGGCGGTATACCGCGCTACCGCTTGCTAGGTTGAAGGTTCCCGCGGTATGGTGGTAACCGCACTATTGCTCCTCAGTGAGAAGGCACCCGCGGTATTGCAGTACCACTGCACTACCACACCTCTATATGAAGACTCCCGCGGTATGATGGTAACATTGCACTACCACACCTTAGCCATAAGGCTCTCGTGGTATGGTGGTAACCGCGCTACCACACCTCTCTCACCATTACCTGGCGGTACAACGGTACGATCATGAACATAACAATTATGAAATTTGGCCATACATCTTAGCAGTCACACCGATATTGCTCTCTCAGAGGTTTAGGCTAGTGGGATTGAGGCACACAATTCCAATAATCTCCCACTTGGAGAAGATCACACTGACACCTCCAGAGCACTCAGGAACTACTAAGATCACGTTGGCACCACCAGTTCAGACCTTGTTTAACAACATTCAGAACACCCAACCAACACGTTTCCATAGATAACAGTCTATCAGACAATCTGTAACATAATCAAGTATCCAACTCTAACTAACTGTCCAACATTGTAACCAATCACAGTCTTCCATGAAACCACATAGATCTCAATCATGCTCTCATGCTCCATCAAGACTTTTGCAACAACATCTAAGATGTCCACTGTTCAGGCAACAATCCTTGTCATCCTCCAACATGCAACCTATGGAAGAAAGGTAAAAGCCAAGGTGAATATGCACCAGTCCAACAAACACAAGAAAAAGATCCTAGTGATATCAACAAAAAAAAATACCATCACTCCAAAAATCAAGATAAAAAACATTAGCTAGGACAACAATTACTCTGACTACTCCTATCCAACTGATAAAACCACGTGATTGAAAATAGCACCCACAACAAGTGCTAGTTCATCCAATCACACATACCTTCAAGGTATCCACATTAGTAAACTCATGCTAGCACCACAACCAGCCCATCAACCGTAGATACAAGCACCATGTACAAACCAATCGAAGAAGAACAAACACATCCAGGTACTCCTACTACATGGGCAATGCCAAATCTAAAAGATCAACAACATAACAAGTCTACCAATTTCAGCACATAGAAAGTATAACCATGTAGTACCAAGGAAATATCCACAATGAAGTGCATAACCTGCAACCAATTGCTACAAGAATTATTTCTATCGACAGTCTTCTAGAGTTCTTCCAAGTTATTCAACACCCAACATGGGAAAAAGATAAAGAGCCTCCAAGTTACCACTCAAAACTTGAGTGAAAACAAAAGCTCCGACCAAATCTCAACCAATGTAAAATGAAATCAAACTTCTAGGAAGACAACCAAGACCAAAGAGATAAACTCTGCACAACATATACCTGTAGAATATCCTCCTACATACACCTCTAAAAGCCACCTGTGACAAGTATGATCTCCTTCACATCCCAAAGGAAAAGCCATAACAACACCCAACTGTTCAAACTTAACATATGTAACATGTAACCAATCATAGATGTAAACTTCTCAAAGAAGATCAAACTACTTCATTTCCCATTTCAAGAAAACAACCCATACAACTATCTCCTACTAGTTCTCATCAAAAATGATATAACACAAAAGCTCAAGGAGATAAACTATGTTGTCCACCTTCCACTATGAATCCTCCAGAAGCTTACAACAACAATTAAAGATCCATATCATGAAAAAAAACATCAAACACATATGAAAGATACAGTGGGAAAATACCTCTCAAATAAACTTCAATGCTGAGAAGACCAAGAGTGGGAAAAGAAAATGCTCCTCCAATATATACAAGCCACCATGACTCATCCAAGAGCAATCTCCTCATTGGTCTCTGTTGAACTCACTTTCAACCAAGGTGTAGGCTACTCAGAATTTCAACTATAATCAACACCTTTCTCATCTCAAGAGAATCACAATCTCACCTCATTCTCCATGTATCCATGAGCACCAACAATCGATCATATCATGCTAAACTCCAATCTGCATTACTGCACTTAATATGAAGTTCTCAAGCATATGACCAATGTACTCACAACACAAAGAAACTCCAGACAACTGTCAAAGCTCAGAACATCTGAAACATGAACTTATCATGAGATCATGATCTACACATCCTCCTTAGGAGATACCATGCTCCAAGTGACTTCACCACGGTCTCAAGAGCAAAGCCTCATGCCAAAACTCTAATGCATAAGCAAGAGTATACATGACATCAAGCAAACAAACTCCAAACCACCATCACCTGTCAAGCACGACCAACACCTCAACCAAAGACTCCAAACGTCCTCCATGGTTCCAAGATGTTGTACATCCTCAAATAGTGTCCATGCAAATGTGAAATAGCCATTTTGCAGCAATAGGATCTAAGAGTCCCTCCTAGTAACATCTGCAACACTAAAGAAGATCATTCACCACCAATTGATGAATTCACAATCACTGCTAAAGCTCCCACTGGACCGTGACATCCAAGATTTCCAAGCATCATGACCAAACATCTGCTAATTTGAAAAACCTCCAGGTACAATCGACAACATGTCCATCTGACAACAATGCCAAACAACACCAAGATCTCCAAACCACGCAGATCACACCATCACTGTCAAAAGATTACACTATAATGTGTATCAAGCTCTCCATTGCATCATGATACACATGCTATAGGTCCCCGTAATAGACTATTCAGGTACTCAATTCCATCCTTCCTCTCATCCAAAAGCAACCACGCCAATGCACAAGTGACCACAGATAAGGCCAACTAATAGATCTACACCAAAACTGAATCAACCTCCCGGATATAGACAATCCACTTTTGAGTTATCTCACTGCAACCAATGGGTAGCTAATCCACCAACCTCATAACTCGAAGATCAATCACAACAAAAGTGTAAAACCCATCATCGCAATGGAAACTGTAAAACTGAGATCTCAAAGAGAACAACAATGTAGACAAACTTGACTCAAATACCATATCAAAACCAAATCCGATTTGCCAATCATGCCCAAAACTCAAGCACCATAGTCTAGGAAACCAACAAGGAAACACTTACATGTAGAACTGCAACTATCTAATCCAGTAAAGCCGCAAACAACCAGGGTCTAGAAAATAGTTTTTTTTACTAGCAGCTCCACAAAACCACAAGTTTTTTCTCGACCATGCAAAACCTGTAAAACCGCTGTATTTCTAAAACACCCATGCACATCCATATCTGCTACACATCTAGACAACTCAAGAGTCTGCACAAAATTATCATGGTTAACCAAAACAATGAAATAACATGAATATGCATCATAGACTTTTTAGGAAAATCTATAAAAAACCTTCAGAACCAAAGAACATGAATTTGAAACATGCTAGTACAAGGTATCCAAGAAAGGAACAAGTAGTACAAGAATTTCAGGCCCATTCTAGACCAATTCTAGAACCACAAGCATGCACATGCATTTGAGAGAGCTAAGCTATTCAAAAGTTTTTAGACCACCCAAAGATCAAATTCGTAGCCTTTATGCAATCAAGGTAATATAGAAAAAAAAACCTTCAATGGCAAGTCAAAGTTCCCAGCACAAGCACAATACTCCATGGCTGAAAAAACAACCCAAGCATTTCCATACCATCAAGGATCCTCTCACACATACACCCAATATGAACAACGCTCTTCTGCAACACAACCATAAGCATAAACTCACACCCCTTGCATCAAGATCATTCCCTGCCAGCCATCAGCCTCAAACCACATCATCATAATATGATCAACTCCAAATTATCCATCTTCAATGTCTTTCACATTGCGTATTTTCTCAAAAGAGCAAGAAATTTTACTCATCAAAAAAGGATCAATCATCAATCGATTCCTCCAGATTTCCTCAAGCTTGACCGACTAAGAAATTTTCACAAGAGAAATACCCATAAACAACATCCAGAAGGTGGCTCTGATACCACTTGTTGAGAAATCGGGTCATCTTAGAAAAAAAATATCTATGAACAACAGTGCCTTCGGTGACTTTAATTCCTTCAAATTAAAGTCAAAGACACTTACTACTATGCCATAAGTGGAAACTGGCATAGTTGATTTCCCACATTAACCCTTCTGAGAAGAGCACATGCAACTTAACTAGATTAAACACTAATGCAAAAATTCAAATTACAGAATCAAACAACATGGAAGACAAACAAATGAACACACAAATTTATGTGGTGAAAACCCTTTCAGGAAAAAAACACCACCCTCCAAAACACCCAGCTCAATTATATTAATCAACAACAAGAACAATTACAAAACAATCTTAGAGCTATGCTCTTCAAGAGTTTACATCTTTTCCATCTAGAGAATACAAACAACAACATTATTCAGAGCCGTTGCATTGTTACAATGTTCTCACACATTATACAATCCAGATTCATTTCCAGTTGACTCACTCAACCAGCCTATTAACCAACAAAGCCTCACGACCACCACATGTTCACATTCTTCTCAGTTATGTGTGTCTCAGCGCTCTCATAGTTACAATTCTATGTGCATATCGCTCAAACACTCGCTCTTAGAAACTTCCATAATGAACCCTCATTTTAGCCAAGCCAATGATCTGTTCATTTCCTGTACAAAACTGTTTGTACAGTTTCCCTATAGATCAACAATCGTTCTTGCCAATTTTAGAATGACCGCCACCAACTCAAAACAACCCACCAATGTCCATTGTACACATCAACAGTCCACCAAGTCAGCTCCGGTCAGCCATCACATCCAACTAGATAAATTCAAACACCCATCACTCTACCACAACCAAGACACAACACCCTCACGGTGCGGCGGTGACTACATCACACCACCATAGGATCCTCCAAGTCCTCTTGCAGTGTGGTAGTATACCGTGCTACCGATCGCTAGGTTGAAGGTTCGCGCGGTATGGCGGTAACCGCGCTATTGCTCCTTAGTGAGAAGTCACCCGCGGTATCAAGGTACCCTCACACTACCACACCTCTATATGAAGACTCCCGTGGTATGGTGGTAACACCGTACTACCACACCTCAACCAGAAGACTCCCATGGTATGGCGGTAATCGCGCTATTGTACCTCTCTCTCCATTTCTTGGTGGTACAATGGTACAATCATAAACGTGACAATTATGCAATTTGGCCAGACATCTCAACAGTCACACTGACATTTCTCTCTCAGAGGTTTAGGCCAGTGGGATTGAGGCACACAATTCCAACAACTACCACATCTTACCAACTCAGAGGTTGGACCAATACTTGCCACCTTTTCTCTAAATTCAACTTTAGCCAAGTTGGAGCCTTTGTGGAAGTAGATACAAGTTGTTCTACTCTAAGATTTTTCTTTGGTTGTTCTCTCATGGGTTTATTTGTCTCAATCCTTCCTATAGAAGAAATTTTTTCTTGTTCAACCCTTTCTCACTCAGTTTTCTCTTGCTCAACTTGCCTCTGCATGCTGTCAATCAACTCCTACAGGTTGTAAATGATTATACTGTATATAGCTGACAAGTTTTTTTGGGATCAACTTCACTATTGCTTGTGATAGTCCTTGCCATCAGACTAACTTCATGGGATAGATTTCCAGATAAAACTCTTGTAGGATTTCCATCCACTTCCCTCATATTTCCTTGAGTTCACTATGCATTAATAATGATTTCACAGTAGGGTCCAAGACAATGGCTACGACTTTGTTGCATAGGATGTAGTGGTGGAATTTATTGACAACTCTTACAAGATAAAAGATTATTTTTCTAAGGGAGGGTATCTAACTTCAATTTTTTTGAAAGGGGAGCTCATGAAAGAAATTGGTCGTTCATCCCCTTCCTTCTTCTATTGCATTAAGACTACTACACAAGAGTGTTTTGATGCAAAAGAATAAATAAAAAATGGTTGCATATAATCCAAACTGGTTAAGATTGAGGCTTCTGAATGGATTGCTTTATTTGAGATAACACTGACTTAGCCTCATTACTCCATTCTATCTTATCATCCTTCTTCATCATCTCATTTAAGGGTTTGACTATTTCAGCAAACTCGGTTATGAACTTTTGCATGAAATTGATCTTGCTGAAGAATGATCTCCTTTATCTCTTACTGCTTGGAATGGGCAGCTGTAGGATAAAATATACCCTTTCAACATTAATAGAGACCCCCTTCTTGAAAATCACATGTCCTAGCAGCTTCCCATTAGAGACTCCTAACACACATTTCTTCAGATTTAAAGATACACCATATCTATGACACCTTTAAAATATATTTACTAGATCTGTGGGATGATTGTTTCTATCCTTCGAGAATATTTCCAAATCATCCATGTAGATGATAATACATTTCCTTACCAGAGCCTTTAATTCCACATCCATTGCATATTGAAATGTTGCTCCCGTGTTAATTAAACTGAATGACATCCTTCTATAGGCAAATGTTCCCCACTTAGTTGTGAATTTTGTCTTCATTCAGTTCTCATATTTGACCAACACCTGATTGTACCTTGAGTATCCATCTAACACAATTATTCCAACACAGGAAGACAAGGAGTGATAAAGTTAAGATCAAAGGTGAAACATCAAACACTTTAGTGACACCATCAAATCTAGATTTATAACCCTTACCTGTAACTCCAACTTCATCACAAATAATAACCATTGTTGTACCCCCACCACTAATTATGGCCTTTTTCATGGAAAATGAGAGTTCCCCTTTGAACATAGGAGGAACTTTACAAATTGCCTAAAAATATCAAGAAGTTCTACCCTAGAGTTGTATATGGAGAATCCCAGTTTGTAGAAGACTATATTAAGACATTTAAGGAAATATGCAACTGAGCCTAGATTGGTCATGAAGATATAGCATACATACTTTTTCCATACTCCTTAGGAGAATTTTCCTACAATTGGTACTTGAATTTTCCTAGAGGTATAACTACATAGGAATATCTTGAGAAAAAATTCATGTTAATTTAAAATATATACAAATCCCGCTATTTTGTATCAGTAATTTATGTTTTGTAGAAAGGAACCCAACAAGCCAATCAACATCTACAACACTAGGTTTCACAGGTTCTACAAGATATTAGAAACCCCTTATATTATCCCAAAGTTTGTTGTCATCCAAACATATCTCACATCAATAGATCCCTTGACTAGTTTGTTCTTGAGGAGATTACCTAAGAAAAATAGAGATTCTCTAAATACAATTATAGTGAATCCATCACTTTTTCCCAATAGATAGACCCACAAGAAGGAAAACATTCAGGATCATTGCCATCATTAGGTCTACCTACCATGCCTAATAAAATTCATGTAATCAACAATGCATTGACTAATCATACACTTCTACTGAATCCTATCCTTGGTACAATGAGTTTATAGACCTTATTTCCTTATCAACTAGAGAATCATCAAAATCATACCCTCCCTATGATTACATATCCAAGAAATGATATGAAGTAAATATCACCAATGGAACATGATATTCGAGAGGTACCTTTTTTAAATAGAAAAATCAAAGAACACTTCCAAACTTAGGGTGAAATGCTCAATTAGCACCTGAGTTAGAATATATGAAGAAAAACCTATCATAGGTCACAAATGAACTCACTTGTTTGAGGGTTAATCCTTTCATGGAGGAAAAAACCAAAACCATAGTTATAATCAGAACTATAACCAAAACCAAAACAATAATCAGAGAAATCAAGTCTTACAAGGTAGAAGTTTTAATTCATTAAGGAAAAATAAACCTTGGAATACTAGGCCAAATAATGGAGAGGTCCTAAACCCTCTAGAGAATACAAATGTAATAAATCATTCAAATGAAAATGGTTGCAAATTTCATGAAACCTTTGACAAAAACAAATATAATTTCCCAGAGATGTAGAGGTTATCTAAGATCATGTAGGGGAATATTCAGTCCACCCCTAAGAATATGAATGTAATGATGGTAGACTCTTATGCACTGCTTAGTGAAGAAAATTTGAGTCACTTTTCAGAAGAAGAGGAATTCACTTACCCTTTCGAGAACTAGAATGAACCAAAAAATATTGATATCTTTTCCTTTTAACAAAGAAGCAATAGTTACAACTTGAGAAAAAGAGAGAGCCATTGATTGATGAAATTCCACCTGGGGCCAACCCTACTCCTCCAGATCACCATGTTGACAACAATCCCTAGCTCCCAAGGGACCTTTTGGAGGTAGTTTTAGGCTTAGTAATCCCTAAATTTATAAAACTCCTAGTTCAAAAGGAAAAATATAATGCAGTATAAGACGTAAAAAGGAGAAAAGCTAATATTTCCATCTATGATATGCTACAAAGTTATCCAAAGCAAAAGGATGCATTATTTAAATCCTTAGATTATTCCCGAGTTACACACATTAATAATAGTTAAAAGGAAAATATTCAAGCTTTCAATTCCTCAAATGTAATGGCCATAATATTTAAAGGTAAAACTAGCATGCCCCCATTTCTACTAAGTGTTCAAATACTTGGTAAAGATCTGCATAATTCTTTGGTTGATTTTGGAGCCTTGTGTAATGTTATGCCTTATTCGATATGTCAAAAGTTTGGGATGACCCCTAAACCTACTAATAGAGTTGTAGCACAATTGGATAAGACTGAGGTTAAAGCCATATGAGAATTGAAGAATGTACTCATACAACTAGCATCAGAACCTTGAGTCCAAGAGTACATTGATAGACATATAGTAGATATTATTGAGATGTATGGAATGTTGCTCAGTAGAGAACGGAGTAAATGCTTGAGGGGATGGTTTTATACAAACTTCACTCAACTATGGTTACCATGGAGGGGATTGAACAATTAGACTAAGATAGATGCATAACCAAAATTCAAGCACATGATTACAAAGTACAATGCACCTAATGAAGTAACCTTAACGGATTTGTACCTAGGAGTATATAAGATGAGTGATGTAATGATAGGGTCCTTGGTAGCAAATGATCAAACAAATGAAGATGGTCTTGTTAAAGGAATATAAGAGTTTGAATCTTCTAATCATATTTTCCAATAATTTTTATGTAGAATGTACAACAATATGACTAACCTTGGTAAATATGTAGATGCCTCGATACTTTTGTTTCCAAGATGGTGTTGAATCTACAATGAAGATCATTTCGAGTTTTCCTGGCTTGCTTTCTAGGATGCATTAGCAAGAGTCCAGATGATGTGGTTTCAAAAAATGGAAGATAAGGTCCTATATGATGTATAAACATTAAAATATCAAGTGGTACCTAATAAAACCATTGATGATCTTAATAAAAAAAACCCTAATGAAAAAGTGTCAAAATTCAGACAAAGTGCAATTGAAGATACACTCAGGTTTCCCTTGAAAATGTCAGTAATGAAACAATGTCCTCTACCCAAAGGGGAATGATTAGAAAAGCATGAAGATGATACATGAATGATTCCCAGTACTTTTTCTCAACAAAATTTCCCTATGAAGAAATATGAATTAAAGATCCATGGTTAGTCATTGAAAAAAATGTAATATGGAAGCTAAAATTTGATGGATCTAAGTACAAATAGGGAAATGGTGTTCGGATTGAATTGATCAACTTGCAAGATAAAACATTTTTGGGTTCATTTATATTACAATTACATGTACAAATAATATGACAAAATATGAAGCATTAATTAGAGGATTGCAACTAGCTCATCAAAAAAAGGTTAAATAGTTGTTTGTAAAAGGAGATTCCTAATTGGTTGTGAGACAAATCAAAAGAAATATTCTTGCTATGACAAAAATTTATCTGCTTAAAAGAATAGAGTATATGATTTGAAAGAATATTTTGAAGCTTTTAATATAAAGGAAATACAAAGAAGAAAGAACTATATTGTGGATGCCCTTGTTGTCTTAGCCAACTCTTTACAACCAATAGCCAAATCTCGTTTGAAAATATTTTTTATAGAGATGGTGCCTACAACATCAATTATAGACAAATTGCTAATTATCAGGTCTTTGAGGACAATCAACATATCCTCAAACTCATCACTAATACTTGAATTTTTGCTACTCAAATTATAGTTGAATGTGAGAGGGATCCATTCAAAATGGTTGAGGATGGTATTGTAAATTTGAAGAAAAAAACTATTCCTAAGGGAATGGTTTCTTTGGAAAGAATGTTTGACTAGGATAATGCAACAAGAACTCAAAAAAGTACATCTGATTCAAGTGGAAGCAAATGTGACTCTCACAATCTAGGAGAGGAACTAGATAGGAGAGATGTTTTATTGGTCAGGTTTTCACGATTGAAGAAATAAATGGTATAGTAAATGCCCTGAAAGACAACAAATAAGTCATTTCCTAGAGTTACGAAGAATTGAAAACATATGACACTTCAGTGATTACTCATACCATTCCTTTAAATAAGGAATCTAATCCCTTTAGTCAAAGGCAATGCCCTGGGAGTGCTCTGCTTGAACCCTTGATTCAAAGAGAAGTTCAAAAGCTATTGAGTGCTAGAATCATATATCCATTGTGACACTAACTTGGGTAGAAAACCTGGTACTTTTGAGGAAAAACAATTGATAAAGTCGACTCTACATGGATTTTAGAAATCTCAATCGAGCCTTGGAGAAAGATAATTATCCACTACCCTCACTAGATGAAGTCCTATAAATAGTAAATGGGTCTTAGATGATGTCATTCCTAGATGGATATTTAGGTTACAATAAAGCGATGGTTTAGGAAGAATAAAGATTAAAGAGAACCTTCACTACTAAGTGGAGAACCTTTGCATATCAAAGAATGCATTTCAATCTTATAAATGTTGGTGTAACTTTCCAAAAAGAAATGGACATAGATTTTAAAGGATTAATTGGGAGATGAATCATCATATATATGGATGATCTTATAGTTTTTTCTAATAATATATCTAGCCACATGAGTGACTTGCATAAGATTCTCCAACGATGTGAGGAATTGAGTGTTTTATTGAACCTAAAAAAATGTATTTTCAGAGTTATAGAAGGGAAACTCCTAGGCCACATAATTTATGAGAAAGAAATATCAATTGAACTTGATAGAATTGAATCCATTATTAAGTAAGCATTACTTAATAGTAAAAAAATAACTAAAATATTTCTTTGCAAAGATAAACTCTCTTCGAAAGTTCATTAGTGGGTTTGCAAAAATTGTATATCCCCTAAATGATATGCTAAAAAGGGATGAAAAGATCAAATGGACTTAAGAATCAAAGAAATATTTCCAGGAAATCAAGGAAGTCATAATAAATTGTACCTATGTTAGCCATCCCATATTACACGAAGCTATTTAACATCTATACTTTTTCCTTAGAACATTCTTGTGCTAGTGTCTTAACTCAAAAGGGAGAAGACAGCGATGAAAGGCCAATAGACTTCATGAGATCTCCATTCAAAAACATAGATATTTGATACCTCAATCTAGATAAGCAATAATTTTCTCAAATGTTGAAGCTACGAAGAAATTTAGACATTATATCTTGAGAAGAAAAGTGATAGTTATAGTCCCAGATGTCGTAGTTAAGTCTATGTTGATGCAAAATGGACTTAGAGAATGAAGAGGCAAATGGATGGCTATTATATAGGAGTTTGATTTGGAAACCCAACCAATGAAGCTAGTAAGAGGTCAATGATTATCAAAATCATTGGCTGGAGTAGACAATCAAGTAGTGTGTGAACAATACACACAAAAATCTATTACCACAGATGGATGGTATAAGGATATAGTTCATTATTTGTTACAAAATAAATGTCTAGATGATATGAATGTAGCTTAGAGAAGAGCACTGTAGATCAAGAGTAAAGCTTATATTATGAAAGTTGGGGCATTATATTGAAGGAACTATGAAGGTGTTTACTTGAGATACTTGAACAAAGAAGAAACTATTCTAGTCTTGACACAATTCCAAATTTTTTTTTTAACTGGCCATGGTTTGATTGAAGCTACAACTCACTAGATATTGAGGGTTGTTGGCAAAACAAGGATAGACAACTGAGAGGGGGGCTGAATCAGTTGTTACAGAATTTAAAACTTATCTTACTTTATCAACCTTTAATCTTTGATCAAATAATTAACAATGAGAGCAAGAATCAACAACACACCAGAAACACACAACACCAAGATTTTTGCATGGAAACCCTATTAGGTGAAAAACCATGGTGGAGGTTAATCCACAATTATACCCTATTAAAAGTATAATGAAAAATGAATAGGGAATGCACATGCATTCAGGCACACTACCTAGATCTCATTGCTCAGAAGGGAAGGCTCACTGCCTTACATAAGACAATCAAATTAAATCCATCTAATAAAGTTGAACTGAGAAATTAGCTTCTTCCTAAGCCTGATGACAGTTTCGGTTAGGCACAAGTATACTTCTTCACTCTTTGCTCAAACTTATTCACACTCTGCTTTGCATTCGGATGATCTGATCACCATTCACACATAACTTGCACATATTTCGCATACAAACCCCGAGCACTGCCTCAAAATGATGAGAACAATCATTCTTATATATCATCTACATGGATTTACATCAACCACTTCGTCAGCCACAAAATAGGGAATAAATGAATTACAAACTATCGGCCCAATACATGAACAAGTCTTAACGCACACCAACCTAAGTCATTCACAACATAATGAGGACCAAAATTAAAATCCTCGAACATTCCAATCATTTAAGAATTAATTCATAAGGATCCACAACACGCTATCACCATCATGTTGACCAAGAACATGAAAACTTGAACACATAAAGGAAAAATCTTCAATCATGAACACATTGATAAACGCAAACATACCACACTAATAGAGCATGATCTAAAAACATCACTGAACATCTTAGGAGCGTACGCAACAACTCAATTCATATGAATTGCATTTTTATCTTTGAAAACACTTGCTACAATGACAAAATAACTGTAGGAACACAACACTTTATAGCTTTCTTCAATCTTGATGCACACCATTGAAAATTTTGAACAACATACTAGATAGGCTCAACAACAAACCCTTTAATGCATGCATTCTGACCATTGACATACATAACTTGCCATCACTCTGACCTTCTCAGCTTCACAGGCTGCCTACAATATATTTATTACAATTTTCTCAATATCCTCGACATATACAACCTTCAATCCATTAATGCTAATAGTGTTGACATCAATGAAAACCACATATCAGCAACACAACCTCAACATCCAACAATCTCCCCCTTTGGCATTGATAGCAACACATGATGTGATAAATACCATCAACACAACTAACTGTTCATATACTACACTTCTCCCCCTTTATTCTACAGTTATCCTCAAATTTTACAAGGTATTGCACTTCTCCCATAACTCTTCTCTCCCTTTCTTCCTCAAAGGTTTTTCACATTACTCTTCTCCGCCTTTGACATCAATGGCAAAGGTACACAAGCTCTGAACCACATATCTGAATCATTTGACTACTCCCCCTGAGTAGTAGCCACCAAAACATCAATCTGAAACAATATCTGACTGTGAGTGCATGGATTGATGCAAATAATTGCATCTTAGTTCAAATTAGGAGGGGAAATCACCCCTAACTTTCCTCTGAGATACTCAAAAGTATCCTTAGGCAACAACTTAGTACATATATTTGCAATTTGTTGCTTAGTAGGCACATATTCTAGTCTGACTTCTTTATCACTCACTTTGTCTCTCAAAAAGTGATACTTGATAGATAAATGATTTGTTTTTGAATGTAGCACCAAATTCTTGGAAATGTTTATGGAACTTGAGTTGTCACAAAATATAGTGATTGGCTCATCATACTCAACTTTCATATCTCTCAGCATCTGCTTCATCCACAACTCTTGAGTATAATTGTTTGCAACAACAATATACTCCGCCTCAATAGTAGATAGGGAAATGGAATTTTTCTTTTTACTTAGCCAAGACACCAACTTCTTCCCCAAGAAGAATCCACCACCACTACTACTTTTCCTATCATTCAAATCTCCTGCCCAATCTACATCTATGAAGGAATTTAAGGTAAGATCATCATCCTTTGGATACCATAACCCAAAATCAACTGTTACTTTTAGGTATATGAATATTATCTTTAGTGCAGTCACATGTGATTCCTTTGGATTAACTTGATATCTAGCAACCTATTGATGGTGAAAATGACACAAACAACGTTAAAACAAAATATTTCTACTCTATTTCTCCTGAAAAAGAAAGACAACATGTAGTAGCCTAACTCCCAAGGTCCTGGTAGTTGGTTCTCAACTGTCTGGTGTCACTCAACCAATTCATGCAACTGTAATATTCAAGGGGCCTGTGCTGGTAACAAATAATACAAGCAATAACTTATTCATCGCACTATTCTCAATAAAGAAAGGAGGTTTTTAAACAAAAGAAAAAGATAGATTAGAGGATAAATCAATAAACATGAATAAAACTTATCTAGCATCCAGACATATATCTTCAACAATGAATGTTTTTCCAACAGATCAAAAAAACCATAGCATGATACAATTTACAGAATAACCCATACTATTGTATACATCTAAGGTGCTTAATTTAATGTCATAGTCACACATTACAAATATTTCAAAGACTCCCAAAAGAACACACATTCATTCATCGCCAAGATCATAGATCAATGGACTTCAATAAATTCAATTCATCGATAATCTAACAAGATAATCCTTAAATATGGTTTCTTCTAATGACTTTCATCACATAAGAAACTATCATGCTTCAACACAATCACTGGCATTCAGATAGATTATAACTCATCAACCTTATCAAGTAACACTTAATTCTAACACCATATTTTGTAAAACCCGTAATTATATTTAACTGTAAAGTGAAGTAACAATGTATCTCTGTATCAACTATGAAAATTTCTATTTCCTACTATTAGGTGGCCAATTCTATTCTCTATTAGCCCACCTTTACAATATGATATCGCAAGGGTATTTATAAAAATACAAAATCTGAAGTCCTCTTCTATTTTAAGTTGACCCACCCTTTTAGGGATTACAGTTATCTTGGAAACTTAGTTTAATTGGAAGAACAAGAAGATAGGAGAGAAGAAAGCCATGCTCTTCACAAACTCCCAATCCTGCATGCAACATGCAAAGAAGAGAAGAAATCCATGCGCATGAGATTTATGCATGCAACGTTTGTTCTGCAATGTATTCATCAAAAATGGAGAAGACTTGTTGTAAGCACTGGCTGCTGTCATAATTAACTCTGGGCACTGGACATACAAAGGAAATAAGGTGATATGAGCCAAACCAGACTCAACTATTCTTTGTGTTCTCCCTCTTATATCCTCTGAGAATGTTTCTGAATACAACTCCTCAAAATTGTATGAGCCCAGATTTGTGTCGGTGATGTCTGACCAATCCAATTCTACTTTGCTTGCTGTGACCACAAGACCCCTATGGTTATACCTCAAGGTATAGGGTAACTATTCTGGCTTCATCTTCTTGGGCTTAGCTGCTACCTTTGATGTTCCTGTAGGCCGGTTCCTTTGGAAAGCTTCTCCTGATGTTCTCGTAATTATTTAGCTTTCCCGCAACAAAACCTCTAGTTAAATCCTTGAATACACATTACAAAACATGCCTTAAAATCATACCTTTCATGCATACATTGGAAGTAGAACCAGGCATAAACATACTAAACAATCCCCTTTTAACATACTACCGGGCTCAGAGCCAAAGCAAGCATTGAGATTACACTAACCAGAAGCGGGCTCGGAGTTGGAACTGGAATGGTAATCAGAACCGGGACCGGAATGGAAATGGATTTGGTTTCTTTCAGATTTTATATTTTCATATTCCGTTTCGGTTCCGATTCCGCTTCCACTTCCGCCTAGGTTATCGCTTTTTGAAATAAATCTTCTCACTATAAGCGAAGTAGGAGAGGGAATGGTGATCGGAATAGACACCTATTGAAAAACATGGTTCAAGGTCTAGATTGATTCCGATCCTGCCTCCGCCTAGGTCATCATGATGCCATAAAATGATTTTAACAATTTAATGCACAACTTCATGATTAAGGACTAGGTCATTTTAAAATGAAAAGAGGCTTAAATATAACATGATAAGACCATGCCCATATGACTGCGAGGCGACTGTACTTTAGGGCATCATATTTAAATTAAAACACAAAAACATAAATGCACCAAAACCCTAATCTAAAGAAACTCGATATAAAAACCAGGGCACAAATTTAACCCTTGTAAACTAACCAGACTGAGTGTGCAAAAGATTCTAAGTAAACACAAGATTTAGCAAACCCTAACTCACTGTAAAACCTAAATTTAGCCTATGTATTTAAAAAATAGGGCATCACAACTCGGTCACAGCTAAAATGTGAAAACAACCATGTTTAAACAAACTGACAAGAAACAAAACTATAAAAGCAATACAAAATCAAGAAAAACATAAACAAAAACAAAACCAATGAAAACATACAAACCTACAGAGGAATTCGCACAAAACCAGACAATTCAAGAAGAACAGAAACATAAAACACGAAACTACAAAAGAAATACAAGAACAGGAATACCTACCTCAAACTTGAATAAATAGGCAAACCTCCCTGAAGCAATCCGCGCACAACCATCTTTCCTTCAATCGATTCACTCCAGAAAATCTCTACTGCTGCTCTACTTCGCTCTTTGATTTCTTAAGAATGATGATAACAACTATGCATTAATCCCTAATTAAGGTAAAACTCAGAGTTTCACGCACGCATGGCAACTGTCATTAATGCATTAAATGCAGTAGAGCGGAGTCAGAACTGCAAAAGAACTGGCCCATTACTGCTGTATGACTTCAGTAAAAAGTCAATGAACAAAAACCCGATGGGAGCGGAATCAGAATGAAAACTGATTTGAGAACTTGTTTAAATTCCCAACTTGGTTCCCATTTCGGGTCCGGTTCCGCTAAGGAAAATTAAAACAAAATAAAACAACAAAACAAAACAAAAGGATCGACACAAGAAAACATAACATAAAAACTTAGTCCAAAACAAAGTTCAAAAAAGCGGAGGCGGAAGCGGAATGGAATTTGATCTTGGATTTTTGAATAAAAGACCGACTTAACTTCCACTCTGGCTCCGACTTCAACAAAGATAAGACAAAAGGTTTAAAAAAGAGACCGTCAGGATGGGGATTAGAATGAGTTTTAAAGAAAGTTTCAAAACCCGATTCAGTTCCGGTTCCGGTTCTGACAGACTAAACCAAAGAAAAACAAAGTGTCAGAGAAGCAAGACTCCAAACTTTGTTTGAAAATCAACCAAGGATAAAAACATAAAAGGGGACCCATTTTGTCCAAGGAAAAAGATGGGGTGGTTATGCAAGGCATAACACAACCATGCATACATCATTCATAATGTCTGGTCTGGTCTGAGTTAAATATAGAAATCCACCAATCATTGACCTATATCTTGTTTGATTAGCCTTAGGAGAATCATCATTCTATGTTAGCTTGCATCCAGTTACCATGGATGTACCAATTGGCTTTGAGTCTTCCATGCCAAACTTTTTTAGTAACTCTTTCACATACTTGGACTGAGATATAAAGAATCCATCATCTAACTGAGTAATTTGCAATCCTAAAAAGAATTTCAGTTCTCCTATCATTGACATTTCGAATTCACTTTTCATTTCATTAGAAAAATTCATATATAAGTCATCATCACCTTCAAAAATAATGTCATCAACAAATAATTCAATAATCAAATTTTTATCCATATCCAACTTAAAATATAGATTGTTGTCAGCAATACCTTTATTGAATCCAAGCTTCAACAAGTATTTATCCAGTCTTGTATACTAGGCTCTAGGGGCTTTTTTGAGTCCATATAGTGCTTTCTTCAATTGACACACCATGTCCTTTTCATTAGTCAATTGAAATCCATCCGATTGCTCAACATAAACTTCTTCTAACTCATCATTCAGAAATGCTGACTTAACATCCATTTGGTAGACTTTGTAATTCTTGAAAGTAGCATAAGCAAGAAAAAACCTTATAGCTTTAATTCTAGCAACAGTGGCAAAGGTTTCTTCAAAATCAATACCTTCCATCTGTGAATACCCTTTGCATACCAGTCTTGCTTTATTCCTGATCACTTCCCCTTGTTCATTCAGCTGACTCCGAAAAACCCATTTGGTTCCAATCACATTTTTATCTTGAGGTCTGGGAACAAGAATCCATGTATCATTTTTCTCTATCTGCATCAGTTCTTCCTTCATTTCTTCCATCGAATATTTGTCTTTACATGCTTCATTGAAATTGCTAGGCTTAGTCTTGGATATCAGACAATATTCTTCTGCAATTCTTCTCCTAGTCTGCATACCTTTTTTCTTATCTCCTATGATCTGACTTTCAGAATGACTTCACTTTACATACCTTGGAATTTTGGGTTCTTCTATTCTTTCTTCTGCATTTCCACTGTCTTCTCCTTCATGATTTTCTTGATTCACCAGAACAATTTGAACTTGACTCTATGTTTGAGAATTCTTTCCTTCATTAGTATTATCATTTTGGTCATTTGAATCATATCCACGGTACCTAGATGATATGTCAATATCCTCATCAACTATGACATTTTTAATTTCAACCATCTTCTTCAATATTTTATAATAGCACCGGTAGGCTTTGCTCTTAGTAGAGTAACCCAAAAAGATTCCTTCATCACTTCTAGCTTCAAAATTTCCTATATCTTCATCTATTTTGATATAACATCTACTTCCAAAGATTTTAAAATATTTAAAAGTAGGCTTATAACCAAACCACAACTCAAAAGGTGTCTTACCAGAATTACCATTGACATTCACCCGGTTGATAGTATACACAACAGTGCTTACAAATTCTCTCCAATAGATATGAGGAACATTACCTTCCAACATCATGGTTCAAACAACATCTAAAATTGTTATGTTCTTTCTTTCAACAACTCCATTCTGTTGTGGGGTCCGAGGAGCAGATAATTGTCTTTTTATTCCATGCTCTTCACAAAATGAATTGAACTCCCGGGAAGTGAATTCACCACTTCTGTCTGATCTCAAGGATTTGATCTTCAAACTTGTTTCATTTTCTTCCATAGCCTTGAAGCTTTTGGATTTCTCTAATGCCTCATGTTTTTCTCTTAAGAAAGCAACCCATACCATTCTAGAATAATCATCAATAAGCAACATAAAGTAATTTTCTCCTTGTAGACTTATGATTCTGGATGAACCACATAGATCAGTATGTACCAAATTCAGTACTCCATTGGAATGATGTTGTTTACTCCAAAATGAAATTCTTGTCTATTTTCCTATCTAACACTCCTTACATATAGTGTTAGTAGGCTTCACTAACTTAGGTAGATCTCTGACTACTTGTGTGGAGCTTATTTTGACAATGTTATCAAAATTCACATGAAACAACCTTCTATTCCATAACCAACTTACATCAACTTGAGCAATCAAACAACTTTCACTAGCAACATCTAAGTGAAAATATTACCTCTTGTCTTTGTACCTGAAGCAATCACATTTCCCGAGCTTCCCAGTATCCTGCACTTACCATCTTTGAACTGAAGATTGTAACCTTTGTCAACCATTTGTCCATCACTCAACAAATTGTGCTTCAAACCTTCAACATATAAGAGATCATCATTATTGCATTTACCACCAAGAGAAATAGTGCCTCTACCACAAATCACACAAACATTGTTATCTCCAAATCTTACAACACCACCATCATATTTTTCCAAGATTAGAAACTTGCTTTTGTCATCAGTAATATGATGTGAGCATCCGTTGCCAATCACCCACTCATCCTTCTCATCAATTCTGGCTACAAGAGCTTTCTCAATATTTTGATTACTAGCTAATTCAGTGGACACCAGACCATTTTCCTTGATAGCAATGAATACCCATTCATCTTCATTTCCAGTTTCTTTATCAGATTCGTCATCAGTAACACCTTCTTGAACATAATAACATTTATTTTGAAATCTAGACTTATCAGGTTTATACTTAGAAACTCTTTCAATACACCTTGATGAAAAATGACCTATATTACTGCAAGAGAAACATTTAATAGGCAACTTTCCTTTGTACTTGCCTTGTCCTCTGGCTTCTCTTTTCACAATCAATGCTTTCAGTTCTTCTAGCTCTCTTTCTTCATATTCAATCAGTTTCATTTCATATTCATACTTGAATGTCTTCCTGGAACTCTCTCCTGGATTGTATCTTTGTTGGATTTTTTTGGATATAGTAGCTTTGAATGCAAATTATGTCTTAGGAAAAGATTCACCAAATTCACTCAACTCAAAGGAAACAAGTTTTCCAATCAGCATGTCTCTTGTCACATTTGTTACTATCATGAGCACTTTAATAGCATGAGCTTTTTTTTTGTAAGAAGTAGGCACATATCTAAGTATTTTAGCCACAATATCATCCTCTTCCAAGATTCCATCGACACATCTAATGCCCATCGCTAGTTGATTTACCTTTTGCGTGAAATAAAAAATGTTTTCATCTTCACTCATCTTCATGTTCTCCCACTTGCCTTTCAGAATTTGTATCTTAGCAACTTTCACTAGCGCATCTCCTTCATACAATGTTTCCAATTTTTTCCAGATCTCATGTGCAGTCTTCAGACCTATCACATTTGTCATCTTTGAATCTGTCAAAGAACTTAGCAATGCTTTTATAGCACTGATATTAGTTTCTGCTTCTTTGATCTCATAAGTAGTAGAGGGACCATTCTGAGGCTTAGTATATGCATTCTTTGTAATCTTCCAGAAAGGCTCACCAATGCACTTCAAATGACATTCCATTTTGACTTTCCACATAGAGTAGTTTGTACCATCGAATCTAGGACTACCCTTCTCGTATGATGCCATCTCGGATCACCTCAAGATATTAAAATTCTTTAGAGGAACTAGCTTTGATACCAATTGTTGGAAAAACAAGGATAGACAACTAAGAGGGGGGGGGGGGGGGGGAATCGATTGTTACAAAATTTAAAACTTATCTTACTTTATCAACCTTTAATATTTCATAAGATAATTAACAATGAGAGCAAGAATCAACTGTTATCAAACAGATTGCACATGAATGCTTGAATGGTTAAATTTAGCAATCTTTTGAAACATGGGAACTATCTTCAGGCTGTGGGTAATCTTATGGCAAAGATAGATCTCCAGATTCTAGGCTAGTTCATGTATGATTCTCTGATTATGGATTTGAAATTTTGATTGGAAAAGGGAAAAAGGACTTAAAACTAATGCTAAAAATTATAAAACTGAACAATGGTGATGCATCGAAAGAAACTAATGTGCAGACTTAACTCATAAATGATTACTCGATATTTGTATTTGCATAACCTGATCTAGTAGCTTAATCACCTAAATGTTTAAAAAAAAGGCCTTGATTAAATACAATATTCGAGGGATAACATGGTTTTCATGACTAAACTATTTAATCATTTATATGCACAGTGTTTAACGAGTGAACTTAAACTAAGCTGCAAACAAAAAATTATGAAGGAGACAAAAATATTAAAGGTATAAAAACTTATAATGAATAATCCTTCAATAAAATCCTACATAATAATGATGCCTAAAATCCTGAAGGCAAAATTTGAAAGTGCTAGAAATTAAAGGAATCTTCTGCAAATCATACACTAATTAACCTGTAAAAAACTGATGCATAATCTTATTAAATTTTGAAAGCTGAGTTGCATGAAGTCTCTTTGTTTAAGGAAAAGGCAAAAAACAAGAACTAGAGGAAAAAAGACTAAGTTTTTCCAATATATACAAAAGGCATGCACAAAGCAGCCAAAACTAGGACTGAAATCCAACTAAAGTAAAAAACTGCATCTCCAATGTGAAAATCCGAGCATAAGAGAAAACCCTGATAAAAATAGCGCAAAACTGCATGAAATTGCACTCTGTGCCTAGAAAACTCCACCTCCCCATGTGCATGACCAAAATACCCTGTAAAATGATGTAGAACTGAAAAGAAGCCTCAATATTTGTATGACTTGCATGATTAAAAACTGAAGTTCCACTCAGTGCATGAGCAATTTTTTAATATCTTCCCTTCCATGAACTTTGCATGCAACATTGACTTGAAGTATCATAATGTTTGCACCTTAAAATAGTTAAATTAATTAAATGATCATAGTTCATCATTTAATTAATTTACTTTACATAGTATAAGGCAAACATAACCTATTACTTGATCGACCACCATATCATTGACTTTGAAAAATTAGCATATATGGCTTGTATTGCTTAGCATTATTAAAATGGCCGACCAAGGCATATCATTAGGTATATTGACTTATTAGTCAATAACACAACCATACAACGAAGTGATAATTATTTAAAACTTAGTCAAAAATTCACAACTCACTTCATTTGAATTAGGGATTTGACAAAAACCCAACGAACCCTAAAAGTCATTATCATTTTCACTTTGCTTGTCTTTCTTGGAGAAGCTTCATGAAGAAGCTAGCTATCAACCTGGGTAGGGTTTGGAGAGCCTGGAACCTACAAATCTTCTGTAAATTTCAATGACATTTGAAGATCTCCATAGATAAATGCGTGGTAAGCTATCCTTGATACAAATATGAAATTTCTCCTCCTTTTTCAAAGCATTTCTGGCTTAACAGCCATGACTGTAGCATCTTTTCACGGTGATTCTTATGTTTGTGTGCTTTGCTTCCTCTGTTGAAATTGTGTTATTCTAAGGCCGCCATTGGAGATCCTCTGAAGCTTTACTAGTTGCGGGTTTGATTGTATCTCTCCATCAAAATAAGTGAAGGTAAGTTTACAACCTTCAAAAACTATATTTCTTCTTGTAAAAGATTGATTCGAGCTCATAACGATACAAGAATGAATTTATGTGTTTATACTCTCATAAATTTGCTATTAAAAAACTCCATAGCCATACTTTTTGGCCGTTGCCATATTATTTTTGAGCTTTTCTTCATCTGAAAATAGTTAAAAGTTTTTCATAACCCATGTATTTTGAGATTCGACACAAATTCCAAATGGGTCTGGTGGAAATTTGTAATAAAAAGCTATCCTTGGCTACCATTTTATCATTCTCCATCTGGGTATTAATTTTTCCTTTGATGTCCCTCGCCGCGGATGTATAAGGGTTTCTGGGCTATCATGATTTTCAAAGATTGATTTTCAATAGGGCTTCCATGTGTGTATGGTTGTGGTTGAAACTTGGCTGCCATTTTATCACTATCCATCTATTTCTTCGAATGCATTTAGAGGGTTTTCCATACCATTCATTGCTTGTAATGCAAAAAAATGATGTTGGAACTTCTTGTTTGAATCTGTCAAGATCATGCTGGTTTGACTCTTGATTCTCCATGTATTTGTATTGCTCAAAACAGTCCAAGTAATTCTGAAAATGAAATCTCCTTTCTCCTTTATGTTCTTAACATTGACTTTCTAAAAAGGCTCAATAGCATGAAGGGTATATGTTGATTTTCTTGACTGTCCATCATATTGAGACTCGAAGGCTTCCATTCACTATTTGATAATTCTATCTAGATCATGAGTAATGAATTTTTCTAGAAGAAATCTCATATGGCTGTTCTAAGCACTTGTTCTCCTTAAGATACGCTGATGCATATACCCCGCTTACTGAAGCTCCTTTAGATGCTGGTTCATAGGCCATGAAAATGCAACATTCCTCACTGTAGTCATTGTGCTTGATTTTTGCATGCTTTGTTGCTTGGATCATTCTGTAATACGCACCACTATTGCCTGTTCTATATTTTTTCATTGTATAATGACTTGCACGGTAATATTATTGCTCAGATGGGTGCCCTTTTAGCTAGGTATGAAATGTTCCTCAACTGCCATTGAAGGTGACCTTATAACTATATTGTAGCTCTACCATATAATTATTGACTCTACCACAGTCAAGGACTTTCATCAAGCTTCTTTTCTTCATATATGTTATTTATTCTCATGAGAGTGGTTTCTTTTTGTATTTCACTATATTTTTGGCTCAATGATAGTGAAAATAATAATGATATGTAGACCACTCCCACTATTTCAGATCTATGCGCATTGTTTTCAAACATCAGAATAAAGAAAAATGTATACATACAAAGTACTGTATTCATGTTGCTCTTAACTTGGTGTGACAGAGGTGAGACTTTCAAAAAAAGCTCTAGGATTGCATATATGAGCATTGTATGTTGGCTTATTAATGTTCATTTGAAGATATCAATGAATGGACTGTGTTCATTCCTTGTGTATCCCGTTAAGCCTTCTCTCAGTGTTCTTCAATGAGCTATTGTTGGCATTTCTTTTGAACTATCAGGTACCATGATCATGCTATGGCTGTGATATTATTGCTTTCATCTGAGGCTATAGATTCATTTACAAGGCTTGAATTGGATCTCTGAAACAACCTAAAAATGACAACTGATTGTGAATTTTCATTGACTGTCTCTAACATTGGATTATTCACTTATACATGTTGCTTATGTTATTGTCATGAGTTGGGTTCAACCCTTTTGGGAGCCACATTTTTCACCACTCATAACAATACCTGTTGGCTGTAATAACCTGATTGTACCTATACCTGCACATGAAACAAACATATTAGAAAAATAATTGAAGTTGAAAGCTTCCATTGAATCTTTGTGCTCTTTTAACTTGATCATCTAATGTATGCTTGAATTAATGTAGATTATATTCCTATTGGAAATGTAGGCATAGGATTGATCTTGATTCATCATTGCTTAGAGTCAATCTCTAACATCATTTCCATTCATCCTGCATGACAACTTAAGGAGACTAGAGTCAGAGAACCTGTAAAGCTTCAACAACACCAGTCAAAGATATCAAGCATCACTTGTTTCAAAATTACAGGCAATGATGAACCACCCTCCTTTCTATGTTTATATTGTCTACAGATGTATAGTTTACAATCTGTTTTCATACCTATCATTAAATTATGCAAATCAAATTAAGCTACTCCCATAGCTTGTGTGGGACCTTGATCTTTACAATATGAATAAAACAACATTTTTTATGCAAATGTCTAATTTTCTATTACAAATACTTGCATAATAAAACTTGAAAATCAAATGTAATCTGATTTTTACATGATGCCACATCTTTAGCAGAAAAATTTGAAACACTATGTAGCTCTCAATGATGAATTCAATTCAGCTCTACCTGTTTGAGCTGGTAGTGAAAAATAGGTAACAAATTGGCGACCTCTATGGAGTGTTTGCCTGCTAAACACCATAGACCAGTTATGTAGCTTATCCATTGGGCATGAAGTCCAATTTTTTCTCTGCCTTGACTTAGAAAAACTTGTAACTCAACTTCAAACCACAAAAACTAAAAGAAGCTACTAAAACTCTATTTAAGACAGAGTTTGAAAACCCTTTGCAACAGCTGCACCTTATTGAAAGCAAAACAATACTGAAATGAAAATATGCCATGAGGAACTTATTGAAAGCATAAATGAAACTAAAAACTACACTACTATGTACAACATCAAACTAAATGCTTAAAAGTACTACTTGAGATGAATCCCATTGACGGGGATTGGCAACACCTCTCCATCCAGCCTTGAAAGCTTGAAAGTGTTATGTTCTTTATTTTCTGTGATAATGTATGGACCATCCCACATGGCATCAAACTTGCTATGTTTTCTGGGTTTGCTCTTTAATTCATCCCATTTGAAGACTAAATCAGCATAATTGAAGACTCTTGCTATTGCTTTCCTGTCAAACATTTTCTTCATCTAAGAATGATGAATCTGAAGCTTCCTGAAAGCTTCTTTTCTAGTTTCTTACAACTCTATTAATTCAACAAGCCTAATTCACATTGGCTATTCCTCAAGTAACTCCAGTTCTCTTATGTAGTTCAAAGTTGGTAACTCTATGTAAATAGGCAACTTGGCCTCTTTGCCATAAACCAAAACATATGGTGAAAAACCTGTTGATCATTTTGGTGTAAATCTATCAACACAAAGGGCCAATTTATGTTTGTCATGTCATGACCTCTGATTATCTTCAATAGTCTTTTTCATGATCTTAATCAGATTCTTATTTTTTGACTCAACCCATCCATTACCCTAGGGGTAATAATTGGACAAAGTATTTAGATAAATGTTATTCTTTACTGACCAATCCAAAAAATTTAAACCAATAAAAGCTAAGGCATTAACTAAAATGATAGATTCAGGTGTACCAAACCTGGAAACTAAGTCCTGATAAAAATTCAGAACAAAAGTTTCATTTGCATCTCTCAAAGAAACTACTTATGTCCATTTCGTGAAGTATTATGTCACTGTCAAGATCCACTTGTGACTTGCGATTGACGGTGGGTTAATTAGACCAATGAACTCAAGTCCCCATTTTCCAAATGGCTGCTCAACCTGAATTGGATTTAGGGGCAGGGCTGCTAACTTCTGTTTTCCTGCAAACAATGAACATTTAACACATTTTTTGACATAGGTGTGTGCATCCATAAATAATTCTGGCAAATAATACCCTACTTTCATAATTTTCAGAGCTGTAGTACGTGGTGCAAAGTGACCTCCAACAGGTCCATCATGGAATTCCTCCATAATTATTTCAAACTGATCAGGGTTAATACATCCGAGGAATACTCCATCAAAATATTTTTTATACAGAACACCATCTATTACTGCATATGGAATTGTTTATAATTTGTAATACCTTTGTTTATATTTGTCCATACCTTTTGGGAAATCTCCAATATGCAAGTAATGGATTATTTGATGGATCCAATCAGCTGACTTAGCTGGAACAACAAGTTCTTCTCCATTATTAAGGATTGTAGTGACTGATTCAATGCTGTTTTGTTCCTTTCTGAAAACTTCTCACACATACCCTTACCTCTAACAAGCTTGGTAACCTTTATGTTGATGTCGTATTGCATGAATTTGGTTATCCAGCTTGCTCGCTTGTCATTAATGTCCTTATTCAACATAAATTCTTTGACAGTCGGGTGAGCTACAAAAATGTTTTTTATTATTAGACAACATATGTCTAAAATTTTTGAGACTCCTTACTACAAAAAACACATGTTTCTCAACAAATGAATACCTTGTTTCATAATCATGCAAGACTTGACTAAAAAATGCTATGGGCTATTCAAGTCCTTGATCATTTTAATCACATAACATGGCAGAAATTGTGTCAACACTACCAAACGCATACAATATAAAATCTATCAAAGTTTGGATTTATAAGTGTTGGGGCTGTTGCAAGTGCCTCCTCCTTAGTCTGTTCAAAACTGTTCTAACCCTCCCTTGTCTAGCTGAAATGCATATTATTCTTCAACATGGCTATGAGAGGTTGCAACAATGCTGCAATGTTAGGAATAAATATCCCAACGAAGTTTATCTTGCCTAGAAAACTCTGCAAACCCTTTTTGTGAGTAGGAAGTGGTAATGCCAGAATGACTGCAATACATTCAGGGTCAATAGAAATACCATCTTTAGAGAAAATGTAACCCAAAAGTTTACCTTCGTGAACAACAAAAATGATTTCCTTTGGATTCAAAGAAACTCCATATTCTCTACATCTCTCAAAGATATGTCTAAGATGACCAAAATGTTCATTAACATTTCAGGAGAAAACAATGATATCATCCAAGTAGACAAGAACAAACTTGTTTATCAAACCTTGGAGAGCCATATCCATTTCTCTCTAAAAGGTTTCTCCTACGTTTGACAATCCAAATGACATATTTTTGTAAGCCATAGTACCCCACTTGGTGGTAAAGGTTGTCTTATACTGGTCTTCTTCTTTAACCAATATTTGGTTATAACCTGAATATCCATCCAACAATGAGAACTTCTTTGATCCTGATACAACCTATAGTATTTTCTCCATTGAAGGCAACGAATAGTGATCTTTAAGTGAAGCTCTGTTTAGATCACGAAAAATCAATGCACAATCTTATCTATCCATTCTTGTTTCTGACAAGCACCAGGTTTGATACCCAGGAAGTGTGCTTGATTGGAAAAATGATACTACATTCAATCAACTTATTCAATTATGTTTTCATCAGATGTTCTAATTTTGTATTCAGAGGCCTTTGCTTCTATCTTACTGGTTTTGCATTGGGTTTGAGCTCAATAGTATGCTGAGCTAACTCAGGGTTAAAACCTTTCAGATCTACATATTACAAAATACAATGGGAGATCAATAATATATATGTCTTGTGGAATTTGAAAGTTTGGACAGGCATGCAATGTAAGAGGCAAATTTTTAATAACTCCTACAGATTTTATGGCTGTGCCATCCAATTGAACTACCCCTTTTGACAATGGTTCCTACTCAAGTCCTAACTTATCTACCAGCTATTTAGGCATAGTTGAGTTGTTTTCTCTTGAATCTATCATGCAATTATGGACTATATTATCACCAATTATCAAGCTGACATAAAAGGGTGGTGGCTTTACCTCTTGAGTTGGATGCTCCTTTTTGTGATATGAATTGTTTGCAAGAACTCTTGGTTGTTCTTTAGTTGTTTCGTTAGAAATGGATATCTTAGCCAAAGCTTCATGCGAAATTTCTTTCTACCCAGGAAGTTGTAATGCATATAAAATGTCAATG
This sequence comes from Sequoiadendron giganteum, assembly GCA_007115665.2. Taxonomy (NCBI): domain Eukaryota; kingdom Viridiplantae; phylum Streptophyta; class Pinopsida; order Cupressales; family Cupressaceae; genus Sequoiadendron; species Sequoiadendron giganteum. The sequence goes on from CM021100.1 coordinate 211,449,808, forward strand.
CTAACAGTTGCCTTTTTCATAGGATCTACAATATTGAAATCTGGAGAACTAACCTTGTGTTGTACTTTCAAAAAAATAGCCTCCTTTTGCACTTGAAATGGCTGAGCTCTTGGCTATTCCTTAACAGGTTCAACTTGCTTCTGCTACTCTTTACCAGTCTTAGGTTGCTTTCTTGGTAAAATCTAGACATTCTGTGAGGAAGAGGGCTGTGACTGCTATTTATTAGCTGCTGGAACTTGATATTTATGTTGAACAACATGTTGTTTACCTTTATCAGCCTACTGTTTGTCACTTTCTAGCTGCTATTTGTCAGAAACAACTTGCTGTCTCAGGTCAATTGCTCTTTTCTTGGATATTGTATTTTCTGCAATAGAAGTTGCTGATTGATTTTGTCCTTGAATTTGATTTACTACACAGAACTTGTTTCCTTGCTAGTTCATCATGACAACATCCATATTATTATGCTGTATTTGATCATTCTGATCATTTTTTTTCCTTTGTTGTATTTTATGTAGCTGCATAATTGATCTGTACCATCAGAGCTTGATTAATTAATCCGTTCATGCACGTGGCCTGATTATGGGGCTAATTGCATGAATAACACCACACATAATCCTGTGCCAAGTTGTTCTGAATAGGAACGAGCTCCTTAAAAGAGATGGCAACATTCTGATTCTGATTGTATGGTGACCTGGGATTGAAATTCCTTTGCTGTCCTTGATTGTCTTCTTGATAAGGTGGTCTATGAGGCTAGAAAGGTGCTTGGTAGGGCCTAAAATTCTAATTTTTTTGCCTCTTAAGACTCATTAAGTCATCACTGACTATCTGCAATAATTTTTCCATCTCTTACTTATTACCCTTAAGCTCTTGAAACTCTGATTTTGTTGCCTCTTAAGACTCACTAAGTCATTGCTGACTGTTTGCAATAATTTTTCCATCTCTTACTAATTACTCTTAAGCTCTTGAAACTCTGATTGAGATGGAAAAACACCATTTTGAATAACGGGTTGATAGCCTATGGCTGGTTCAACTGGAAGTGGGGAAATAGGTGGTATATTAATGGGCATCAAGGGATGGGTATTTGGAAATATTGGCATAGGAGGCCTTGGTGCTATTTTACCAGCTTGTATGAGGCTATTTTCAGCTCTAATAGCGATATCATATGTTGTTGCTAATGTTAATCCACACATTGATTGTATCATTAAGGCAATATCACTATTCAAAGATCTAAGGTAATACATAAAAAACATGATCAAGAGTCGACCTTACCATTTTTGGAGTTCTATTCCAGGTCCTTTGAAATATGAAATTAGAGTCCATCGTTTGTTCTTGTGGTGCTCTCTGTATAGTCGTCATTTGCTTGACTAGAGATAGATGATTTGACTTGTCATTTTTTTTTCTTCTCAGCTTGTCTCCTAAATCATTCTATGTCACGACAGTATTAACTAGTAATCCATGAAACCATTGAAGTGCTTTGCCCTTGAATGACGATGCTAATAGCATCACCACATTCTCTTGAGTCACGTGATGAACTCCACACAGTGAGGCTACGTATCTGATATGCTTTATTAGCATAGTCTGCTCTTCACTAGTAAAAAAGTGTAGACTTTTGAGTGCTTCAACTGGTATATCATTGTGTTGAGCCAGATTCAATGGGCTAACCCCATTAAATGGTACAAACACATGCACTCTATCCATCAAAGGTGCTAGTATTATGAGATTCATAGCTTGCGAAATTGGTACAAGATGTACTGGAAACATTGGAACTGATCTTGTAACAAAACTTGGTGAATCTCTTGAAGGTGAGACCGATATTCTGAAACTGGGCACGGCTGACTGTGAACTTGGCTGCCTTGTTGATGATCTGCCTCTCCTTCTTGATGTGTATACTAATGGTGTTGTTCTGAAAACTGGAGAAACTGATTGATTTCTTGAAGGCCTACCAGGTGTTCTCTTGGCTGTCCTTCCTCTTCTTTTTGGTGAAGACAGTTGTAAGTATTCAAATGAAGAAGAAATTCTTCTCATCTAAATGTTTCTCATAAGTTATTTTCACTTGGAATTCTTGAAACTAAGAACGAAGTCGCTAGGTATATGAAAATTAACCTTTGAAAGGATGAAGTACTGCTGTATATACCAAAACAACAACTTGAAACTTTGGAATTCTTTCTCTATATTGTAATTCGGGGTCCCACTAGGCGTGCCAAAAATTGTTATCAAACAAATTGCACCTAAATGCTTGAATGGTTAAATTCAACAATCTGTTGAAACATGGGAACTATCTTTAGGCTGTGGGTATTCCTGTGGCAAAGATAGACCTCCAGATTCTAGGCTGGTTCTTGTATGATTCGTTGATTATGGATTTGGAACTTTGATGGGAAAAGGGAAAAAAGACTTAAAACTAATGCTAAAAACTGTAAAACTGAACAATGGTGATGTACCAAAAGAAACTAATGTGCAAACTTAACTCACAAATGATTACCTGGTATTTCTATTTGCACAACCTGATCTAGTAGCTTAATCACCTAAATGTTTTAAATAAAAGCCTTGATTAAATATAATCTTCGAGGGATAACATGGTTTTCATGACTAAATTGTTTAATCATTTACATGCACAATGTTTAACCAGTGAACTTAAACTAAGCTGCATACACAAATTTATGAAGGAGACATAAATATTAAAGGTCTCAAAATTGATAATGCAATAATCCTTCGATCAAATCCTACATAATAATGATGCCTGAAATCTTGAAGGGAAAATTTGAAAGTGCTTGAAATTAACCTGTAAAAAACTGCTGCATAATCTTATTAAATTTTGAAAACTGAGTTACATGAAGTGTCTTTGCTGAAGGCAAAGGTAAAAAACAAGAACTAAAGGAAAAAATACTAAATTTTTCCAATATATACAAAAAGCATGCACAGAGCAGCCAAAAATAGGACTGAAAGCCAATTGAAGTAAAAAACATCTTCAATGTGAAAATCCGAGTAGAAGAGAAAACCCTGATAAAAATAGCCAAAAACTGCATGAAATTGCACTATGTGTCTAGAAAACTCCACCTCCCCATGTGCATGACCAAAATACCCTGTAAATTGATGTAGAACTGAACAAGAAGCCTCAATATTTGCATGACTTGCATGGCTGAAAACTAAAGTTCCACTCAATGCATGAGCGATTTTTTTTTATAGAATTTTTAATATCTTCCCTTCCATGCGCAATCTAAAATTATCACTTTGCATGCAACATTGACTTGAAGTCTCATAATGTTTGCACCTTAAAATAGTTAAATTAATTAAATAATCATAATTCATCATTTAATTAATTTACTTTACATAGTATAAGGCAAACATAACGTATTACTTGATCGGCCACCATATCATCGACTTTGAAAAATTAGCATATATGGCTTGTATTGCTTAGCATTATTAAAAAGGGAAACCAAGGCATATCATTAGGTATATTGACTTATTAGTGAATACCACGACCATATAATGAAGTGATCATTATTTAAAACTTAGTCAAAAATTCACAACTCACTTCATTCGAATTAGGGATTTGACAAAAACCCAACGAACCCTAAAAATCATTATCATTTTCACTTTGCCTGTCTTTCTTGGAGAAGCTTCATGAAGAAGTTGGCCACCGCTGGGTAGGGTTTGGAGAGCCTGAAACCTACAAATATTTTGTAATTTTCAATGACATTTGAAGATCTCCATAGATAAACACGTGGTAAGCTATCCTTGATACAAATCTTAAATTTCTCCTCCTTTTTCAAAACATTTTTGGCTTAACAACCACGATTGTAGTATCTTTTCATGGTGATTCTTATATTTTTTAGCTTTTCTTCCTTTGTTGACATTGTGTTATTATAAGGCCGTCATTGGATATACTCTGAAGATTTACTGGCTATGGGTTTGACTATATCTCTCCATCAAAACAAGTGAAGGTAAGTTTACAACCTTCAAAAACTATATTTCTTCTTGTAAAAGCTCGATTTGAGCTCAGAACAATACAAGAATGAATTTATGTCTCTATACTTGTTGATGCCAAAAAATGAAAAGGTAACATCCTCCTATGGGAAACTCAGTTTTAGGAGGGACCTATTGCGCCAAACTGAGTGACCTTCGGATTTTAAAGAAGCCAACTTCTTCTATAATTGGGGTTTTGAATGGGAAAAAGGAAGCATATATAAAAACCAAAGATCTAACTAGGGCGGTACACCAAGATTTAGATTTAAGGCACGATAGACCTATCTCATAGATATGGTTTAGGGGCTCGCTAAGAAATATGCTATGTTCGAAATGATAACTATCAAAGTAAAGACCTGAATGATTTATTTCATAACATAAAATCATTTGCACAGAGTTTCGCTAAACAAAAATAGTCAAAGACATGGTTCCAAATCAGCATTCTATTCAAATACTTGAAGTTGCAAATAAACTATTCAAAAACATAACAATATAATGTTATCAATAGTTAAGAAACAAAAAGGCCAAATTACAAGGGCACAGTTTGTGAATCTTTACAACTATCTAACAAAATAGAGGCCTGGTGTCTCCTAAATTCTTCTATAGATATTTTGAACTAGCACATAGCATTTTCCTTTCCTTGCCTAAAGAATTCCTTCTTAAACCAAGATATTTTCTTCTTCGGGAGAAGTAGTATATATAGCCAAGAGTATCCATTGCCTTGGAAGCTTGTAACCGAAAATGATTCCCCTTCATGAATCATAATTCTTGCAGCAATGATTCATCACAACTGTTGCAACCAAAAGATTCTTGATCATGAACCCAGTCACTCGCTTGTCAGGTGCATCCCCTGCAAATGATGGTAGTGGTCCCGCTCTGTCCTGAGTAAACAAGTGTCTCCTAGAGTGAAAATTGGCATAACACGCGGTGCAATATGGAAACCAGATGTTTGTGTTACTCCTTTCTTTTATTTAACTGTGCTGAGGGGTACGTGGCGACATTTCGCAACTCGAAAATCATCTTCCCCGTATCTTGATGAGATTTTGCGACGAAGAGACATGTGGTAGCTTCCTTGTTGTTGGCATGATTTGAGGGGGCCAACAGAGTGTACGAGGGTGAAGGATACATGGCAGGCAGTCAGGACTTGAGAGAGAAGAGAAGGGAGGTTTTCTTTTGGTAAGCAATCTAGTGACACGTGGTGGCTCAGTGCGAGAATGTCGAAAGGTGAAGCTAGATTCCATTTGCATTTATCGGGCGAGGTTAGAAGCCAGGAAAAAAATCAAAATAATCTGAAGGGAGCATGGGTTATTTTAAATATCTACAACTTTTGGCGACTACCAGGGGCGTTTCACCTGCGGAATGGTGAATCCAAAATTTTTTGGTTTCAAAGACCAGAGCTTTATTCATTTGGGCGTTGGAGTCACAATCTAGAAAAGGCACCCTGCAAGGGTAGCCAATTGGCCTTAGAAGGCATTGATATGGCACATAGGATGCCGTGGGCTTCATGCAGGTTGATCACCTCCTTATAAGATATGACCAAACATTTTCTTGACTCGTCCTCAAGCTAGAAAAGTAGCCACACGATCTGATTGATTACACCTTCAATTTCCTCAGTGGTAGGAGGCTAGCTGAAGCTCTGAAAAATTGATAGGTCTTGCTTCCTTTCCTCAATTTTGGCCATAATCTATTTCGCGGTAGCCACTGATTCATTTGGAAGAAAAGGAGAGGGCAAACCCATTTGAGGTAGTTGGGAAAATCTTGCCTGAACACCGTCCATAGTCAGCCCCAATGTAGTCTAACATATCTAAGCATGGAGAGTGGACTTGTAGTAGCAGATAAATCTTCTCGCGACCTCAACAGCTGTCCTCCGATCCTTGATCCCTGCTTGTTCCAATTCTTCGCTCGACACTGTATATAGCTTGTCGAGTAGCCTCTTCGCTTCGGGAACCTTTTCCCCTATGAACTGTGGGAATTGCTCCATCGTGCCACAAACCTCTTTGCATAAATTTATAGCTTTTGCCATGAATCAGAGTGTGGGCTGGAGGGTAGGGCATAAGGCCTTGACGCTTTCCTAGTAGGAAGCGTACATCTGCTGGGCTACTGAGAAGAGGTCTGATTAAGGAGCAGGGGTTTGGGCAATTTTCTTCAATTGGTTAATTTTATATTCCTTCATCCCAATTTCATGCATTAACCCCACAATTTGTTTCATGGCAGAGGCGAGCTTCTACTTTATGTCTTTTTGTGTGGCCAACCACCTTTCTTCAGCTTGTTTATGGATTGCAGACTCTTGATCCAAGGTAAGCCTGAAATTCCTGAGATCTTGGAGCTGAGCCTGTGCACTCGGTTGGTTTGCCTCCTTTTCCCATATTGTCTACTCAAGATGTTCATTCAGGTATTGTAAGTCTCTGATATTTCGCTGCACTTCCTCCTCCAACTGGGCCAATTTTTCAAATAATTCCTAGTTCTTTTGTTGCAGCTCGGCTATCCGACCCGATTCCTGGGTTTGGAATTTCTTGAGCTCTCTTTGTAGGCTATCTTGTTCAGCTTGCATATTCTATGTGATGCACACCCTTTCGGCTTCCTACGCCTTTTCTTTAGTCAACGCAACATCAACCTTGCCTTGAAATCCTTGAGCTCATCCTCTAGCTTTTTTAATTTGCGACCAAACTTAAGGAAGTCATTAGTCACCACCCATTGTGTCTCCTCCAAGAGTTTGACTTTATCTTGTGGTCGGGCAACAAGCAAGTCCAGTCCGATGGCATGGATGTTATAGTCATTGGGTTGCATTTCTCCCTATGGCTTAACAACATTCAGATGCAGGGTTGCAAAATGCAAGGATTGCTGAGCCTCGTTATAAGTTGTATGGACCCTGGGCTCCGTTGGTCTCTTGTCATCCTTTGCTTGTTGCTTCTGAAGTTGGAGAGCTGGAGCTTGCCTCATTATATCACTCTAGGACAGGAATGGAGCCTACGATATGATTTGTTCACTTGTAAAGGGAACACCCGGAGGAAGAGAAAAAGGAAAAGAGAGGTGGGTGATCTCAGATATTTTCTTCTTCGGAAGGGCTACCGTTTGTGGAGAGAAAGGAGGAATGTTCCACATCCTAGGCGATAATGTTGTGGAGTGGCTCATGGTTAACGGTGGGGGTGAGGGAGATATCCCGAGCTCTGATGTCTGCAAAGGTTGGGTTAGAGTTGACTCTGATGATGTAAGAGGGACGATAGCTTTGGAAACCACTGGGGCAGTTGGTATGGGTGCAAATGAGGAGGTGAATGGGGTGAGAAAAGGGGTTGCGACCAGTGATGGGGCAGCTCGGGGGGGAGTGAAACCCGTCTGTTCGATATGAGAGAACTAGAGAGGACCTCTCGTAGCCATTGCAGAGGGGACAAAGAAAGATAGTCCTATACCTAGACTGATAGGCATTGTAAGGACCAAAGAAGAAATAAAAGACTGTGAGCCAATGAGAGAGGAAGGGAACGATACCTGAGAGGCTGACCCTTTTTCCAACCCTTGGTCGACAGTAACCTCCTGTGAACTACTAGCAATATTGGCATCAGTATGTTGTCCTTAGTTCGATGGAGAGTTCTCCACATCTACCACCTCCGACTGTTATTGCATTGCCCCAATGTTAGCCACTGCTGCTGCCAGTTGAGACTGTGAGGACCCCGATCATGAAGTTTTCATTCGCACACTCCTAATCACAGTGCTAGGCTGCACTGCTGCCTTTCGTTTGAGCTTTCCCTTATCAGAGCGCGGTGGGGAATCTTCGGGGTTAGGCTCCTCTCCATCACTTGCATCAGACCGTAGATGATTCTCGTCCCAAAGGGAATCAAATTGGTGATTGACATAAAAAATTAATGGATCCTGGAAGGGGATGTCGGGGTTCCTAGTCTCCTGTCGGTAGACCTAGAAACCGTTTATCTTTTTTGGCTTCCAATTCTCTTTTAGCAAACTACCTCAGAGGGTACTACTTATACAACTATTTTCATCAACCTTCCATTTGACAAGGTAGAAGTGGAGCCATGGTGGCCTTTGATTATCCGTTGGCATGAGTGCCATTCCACCCAAAATTTACTGTCATCTTGAACTGGATTTCTTCGTGCCTCCCAGTATGGCCGAGGACTATGCTTTACCTTAATAGATGTGTCACCTAGATCATTCTCGTAGTTGTAGTCCCATTTGTCACAGATAAAAATCAACCTGAGGTGTTCCAACTTAGCCTCAAGCAACTTTGTCAACCTCCTCTTTACCATGATCACCGTTTTGAAGCTCATCGAGCAATCAAAGTATGTTTTCTTTTTCTTGTTCAGGTCAAAGCAAAAATTCTATTCCATAACAGTCATCTATCAGAAGACTTCAAGGGCCAGTACCCAATCGGTGGGGGATGCAGGAAGTCGGATCGGATCTCCACAAAAACTGCGCACTTGGACACATGTGAAATCTTCATCGAGGAACCAGTTGCACTTTGGGAATAAGGATCACATCCAACTGGTTTGATTATCGGATAGGCGATAATAATCACCATCCTCACCTAGGTCACACACAATCGGATCCAGGAATTTCTCCAAAAATGCATAATAGTCGTAAGTGGAACAAAGGATGGGAGTCCATACCGAAGCTGGTTTCCGACGCTTCTTCTCATCAAATATTGACAATTCTATTTTTTCCCTGAAGAAATATGGGTTTTGATGTAGGAAAATATAAGCAAGGAGAGATGGATATCTGAATTTACCCATAGTTTTGAACTCACCAATCTGTTTCTTCATGTCCTTGATAATCATTTCTACGAAGTCATACCAGAAAGGTTCCTTCTATCTCCTGAGTTGGAAACCAAGTCCCAAATGAACTTCAGACACAATCTCATCATTATCAAAACCACACACAAAATATATCATAGAGAAGGCATCCTTCATATCTATTTGCATGTAATCGCCATAACGATTTAGATTCTTTAGTGGCTGCTTGCTCTCCTGGGGTCTTTCGGTCTCAACATTGTAAAAGTCCCGGGCTTGATTCTGACCTCCCCAGTATTCAAAACCTTTCCTTTGGCTAAAATACTCGATTGATCGCATAACATGTGCCTAAGAACATCCATAGTTAGCACTACCCTCAATTTGTAACCTTCAATGGTGCTAGTCGCCGAATTGAAGCATCAGAAACTTTCCTGAATCATTTCTGGGTAGTGGGGTACATAGGGCACCATATATTGGGGAAGTCCACTTTGCCATTGGTTGAATGATAAATGGTGTTCTTGGGATTTCTTCATCCTTACAAAAGAGGCCTCCCTCAAACCCTTAGTGTTAGTCTTGAGGACGATATCATAGATATTATCCCATTCCTCCTTTACCAAATTAGCATCTCTAAGTGCTCCCCTCTTAGCCAGCCGTGTGTGGGGCCATTCTAGTTTAGTGGGGATTCTCGGTGTAGCATAGGACTGCTACTGCTCGAAGATATTCACCATAGGCACGCTGATTATTGCATTGGCCAAGCTCTTAGGTGCTTTTCCTAGTTCATTCATCCATGGTTCTAGGTTGCTTCAAAGGTAGCCATTTTTCTCTAAATCCTCTGAAAATTGCCTAGCGTTTATTAGCGACTCTGGACTTTTGAAAAAGAATCTTGCACAACTCTTGTAGTTTTCCTTTAAAACCTTCTTTGCTTTTAAATAGTTGCATGCAACATTTAGCTTTTCTTCCTCCTCTAAGTGGTAGATGATGGTTTCTTTTTACTGCATTAAATTCGACATGTACTACTGACCCTTGAATTCATGCGAGGCAAGCCTCTTGCTTTTTGAAATGACAAGGCTTTATGATGACCCAAAGTACTTGCAATGTTTTACATGATTTTTCCTTGGGAATCAGGTCGGTGATTTGAAAGCATGCCAAGCGTCGTATGTTGTGGCAATTAATACCCTGGATAGAATGATTACGCCAAAGTATGCGATGACCATCACTTAGATCTGCATCTTTTCTCGAGCTTTGAGTAGCACCTAGAAGGACAACACCTCATCGTCCGGCCAAAAAGGGCTACCACCGAATGCTTCCAGAAGCTTGTGCTAATTAATTAGCTTACCTACATCAAATCATACCTACGATCACAACTTGGTGCAAACTTCAAGCGAGCCTTGGTGTAGTTTCCGATGTAGTACTTGCTTAACCTCATGCTTGTGGTATGTGAATTACCGTGCTTATCCCTGGCTTCTATAAATAGGCATCTAGTCAGTTGGGAGATTACCTTAGAAATTTTAGCAGAATCAACATTAGGCAATTGGTTTAGCAAGTAGTAATTGGAGTCTATGCAATATTTGCATAGAGTTTGAATTTAGGCATCTTGCACCGGATTTCTATTCTGACAGTCGTATAAATTCTGACGCCATGGACACCCCTATTAGGCTAACCTATGACAAACCTCAAATGGCTCTTCTGGGGGAAGTTTCAACTAGGCGTTTAAAACCAATGATGAAGAATATACATTCCTTGGCTATTATAGCTATGAAATGGGTCCTTTGTCGTGATTGTCTTGAATATGAGGACAAGTATAGGGTAACCACTGACGTGAGCTCTCACTTCATGGCATCACTACTTGATATCCAAGTTCCCAAGCCGCTTATCATTTGGTTGGTGACAACAGTGTTCCCGAAGAAGTACCTAAATGGCCTTGGAGAGGTGTTGGCGCACACTGCATTTGGCTGGATACCACCCATAAGAGACCTTCACTGGTTCATTGAAGAGGATGCAGTTGTCCCATGGTTACCGATTCTGAGTGGCTTTTACCTTCAGTCGCAAAAGGTTCATCGTCAGAAAGCCACTCGTGCCTGCTATTTTCTGCTTCAGATTTACAACATGGTGCCATTTTTCAACATTGTCTGGTATACTGATTTCAGGAACCTGGTGTTCCCGACACCACTTGCCGATACTTCTCTAGATGAAGCTGTTGATGTAGCTGAGGATGAGGTGATACCTGGTGATGTTGATGCCATATCTCTCGCTGAACACTGAAACTCTTCTCTTTCTTGCTCCCTTAAGATCGAAAGTTGTTGAATCTTTTTGTATATAGCCTAAGAACGACTTCATATCATATATTATCATATATATAAGTATATACTCCTCCGAACGCGTGGATTTTGAGCCTTTTTCCTGTTGTAATTTTTTTGAAGTATATAAATATAATTAAGGCTAAGCTTATATTTAATATCTCTAACTTGCTACATGATTTTATCATTTTGGGCATTTTATGTTATTCTCTGTGTTGCATTGTGGAATTTCAGTTGCTGTGTTACTAATTAGGAAGACCAGATGAATAAAAAGAACAAAGAAGAAAACAAACACACTTAATTAAATATTTACATGGTAGGACTACCTGCATGAGATCTTAGAATTTTAAAGTGAATTCCCTTAATGGGGAACCCTTGATAATTTTCCTTCTTTGCTTCTTGATTTGAAAGCCTTGTCTCGCTTGTTCCAGATTATTGCGAATATATTCCTTATGCTTATTAGTTCTTGATTTCTGTTGACTGGATATGAATACCAAACTTTTATCCTCCAGCTGTTGGTCCAAACAGTCATTAAATAGGGACAACATGCTTATACGTGCTATGTTATGTGAGATTAGTTCCACAAAGGGTGGTAGGTGATAATTCCTTGCTGGCGCTTGCTTCCGTTTGCAGAAATTGGCACATAGATAAATTCCTTCATTTTTATTTTGTGCTGGAAAGTGACTGATAAACCCATTAGGTTTGTCCAAGAAGGTATCTTGAGTCAGCATTAACCTCGCCGACCTTTGTTGATTTATTAGTGCCTCAAGATTTGGACCTTTTAGCCCTTTTATTTGGCATGCTGATTTGGTCTTTTTCTCTGTTGCTATTGCGGGTTGGATGATACTAGGATCATGTCCTCTGAGCTTGTCATATGACCATGTAGACAACCAATCACTTTCCTTTAAAAGATGTATGTGCTTCTCTTTTTCTTGACATAGGATGCTTTTTCGGACTCAGAAATTGTTTGCCTTTTTGTTTTGACCATCTCTACAATTATCTTCTCTTGCTGAGTTCTTTCTCTTGTTATTTCTAGTATTGTCAAAAGGGTAACCCTCGGGAGTGGTCAAATATTTTGGAAGTTCACAGAATCCTTGCAAGATGTCTTTCTCATTGTCACTTGTAGCGACTCTTTCCCTCCTTTGGTCGATAGCTTCTTCTGACTGCAAACCGATTCAAGTGATAGGTCCATTGTTGTTGAGTACTTGCCAGTATTGCCCATCATTTTTATCTATGAGTTGAATTGTTAAGTCCCTGGAGCATTGGATTCACATCAGGTTGGGTGCTAGTTTAGATTGGGATCCAACTTCAGCTATATATTTCATGTCATCATTCTGTTCCTGAGGGACAACTTGGATATTGTAGGTTCCAAAGCTCTCAACTAGGTCCCAGACCTTTTCTCCAGATGATCCCACACAGACAGCCCTTGTAGGCTCGATATCCATAGCTTGATTCTAAATTAGTTTGGGAACTTCGAACAAATCCATGCATTGTTACTTTACTAAGCCCAAACTTATTATGAAGCTTTTATTTTCCATCCCGTCACTAGAACAAGACAATCGGGATTATCTCCTTGCCACTCGGGGAGGTTGGGTCTTCTTTGGTTTTTGTACTGTTATGGTATTATATACCCTTGAAGTGTGGTGAGTGCAACTCAGTTATTGAAACTCCTTCGGGTTTTTGTATCACCTTTGTGATAGCTTGATCTTCGTCATAAATGATAAAAGTTTCCATTCGAGTGGCATGATAATTGCCGAAAGGGTCTTTATCAATGGATTCACTCAGGACGATCTCCTGTTGATTGATCCGATCTCCTGTAATTTCTTCATCCTCAAGAAGTTTGGTGTAGTACATTTCCTCCTTAGTGATAGAAGTGTGGGCAAACTCAAATATTGTCATAGCTTCATCTACAACATGTTTCGAATGCAGAGGTTCGGATAATAGCTTCATTTTTGCCCCATGCTTGGTCCTTATGATCAAGTGCGACCAATCTAAAGAAAGGTATCCACCTATTTTAGCAGTGAATTCCCTAGATAGGCATAGACCGAATATTGGGGGAATATCAATGATCACCGTATCCTGCTTGACTTGGATATTTGAGCAAGAAAACAGGGTCAACGAGAGGTTTTTAATGACTCCCACAGTATTGACCATATTCCCATCTAACTGCATGACTCATTTCTTCAATGGTTTGTAGGTCAGTCCTAGGGCTTCAACTATCTACCTGGGCATGACCGTGGTGCTGGCGTTGGAGTGGATGATGGAGTTGTGTAGCAATTTCTTACCTAAAACAAGGGTTAAGTAAAATGGCTTCAACTTTGGTTCACCTTTGTCAATTTTGAATGCCGATTTCTCTTCTTGATCTTCAGTGGAGGCTTCTTCTATGGTATTCACAAGAACCTTGGCCACAGGTGACTGACTAATAGCTCCCGCCTGTAGTGATTAATCTTTTGGTTTTGTGATTGGTTCTTCTTGGAGATCCTTCTGTAGTAATGTCTTTTGCTCTAGAATGGCTAAGATTTCCCATAGGGAAACGCTAGCAGATGATTTGTTTAACTATTCCACTACATCAAACTATGGTGGTATTGGAGGTTTTTTCCTTTTGGCCCTTGTCATTATAATTTCCTTTGTTGGTGGACATGATGGTGCCATTGTGGAAGTACTAGATTCATAGTCGAAGGCACTTTTTGGCTACACATTGATCAATTGCGGGATGACTGCTTCATCTATGGAGTTTCCTTCGGAGCAAATGTTGTTTTTGGGCTGTATATGTAGAGCTTCAGAAGTGGTCACTTTGAATGTGAACACCACCTCTTCTCCTTCCATCCATGAGAAAAGGGTGTGGTCGGGAGCTATATCGATTTCCTGTTCTAGGGACATTCCTTGCATCTGAGCGGTGAGTACCGCATTTTTAATTTGCGGGGAGGTGTATGAATAGTCTCCATGCTTTGATGCTGCACCTTGGCTATGATGTGCTGCTATCTTTTGCTGTAGATTTCTGTGTGGGAAATTTTGGGGCATATGTGAGTTGCCGCAAGGAAAACACCAGGGTTTTCCATCATCGATCAAATTGTTTTATCCTGAAGTCAACTCTTTGTTTGAGCTTAGGTTAGTATTTGGTAACGAAGTAGGTACCAACACTATTTGAATTGTTGTTGATGCCTGAGGACTTGTGCGAGTGCTTCCTTGGAACTAATTTTGTTGGTAAGAAGGCCTTCCACCTTGATAATTCTGGTAGGCTGGCTTCAGAGTAGTGGCCTGGTTGCGCTTGATGATAGTTATCTCATTGGCCATAACTCACAACATTTCCTTTATGTCGCTTGTTTCATTCTTCAAAGGACTAGGTAAGGTGCTCTGAGGTGTGCTTGCATACATGTACATAGATTGCGAGGAAGCAGGTGGTGCGGCAAGTAGCGTTGCTTGGATAGAAGCTGACATCTCAGGTAATATAGGCATAGTGGGCCGAGGTGACAACTTCCCAATGTTGTTTAGATTGTTTTCTGCTTTAATTGCAATATTGTATGCATCTGGTAGCGTGGTTTCGTTGAGTGATTGAATCATCATGGAAATGTTGGTGTTGATGGAATTTAGGTAAAACATGAATGGTAAGTCGGGAATCAGATGAATTGCAGCCTGAAATATTTTCTAAGTCTTATGGAATCATGCGTTGAAGTCCATGAAGGCTTCATACGGGGTCCGCTTGATGGTATCTAGCTGGTGATACTGAGAAGATCTATCGCCATCATTCAAGAATATTTCAAAGAAGGGTTCTCTGAGCTGATCCCATGTACCAATAGAGTTAGTCGGCAGAGTGTGGTACCAATCTGATGCCTTCCCTCTAAAAGAGGTTGTGAGCAACCTTAGCACTATGTTTTCATCGTTACTCCATGGACCAAATAGATGTCTGTAACATCTTGGAGATATTCAGATGGTGTTCTTGAGCCATCTCCGGTAAACTTGGGAATAGACTTGAGGGCAGAGACCGGAATGGGGGCCCAAACGACAGGTGCCACTAGGGCAACAAGAGGACTTCCAACTTCCCAAGCTACATAATTTCAGTTGGTGAGGAGGCAGCTCCGATCCTGTCATCGCAGAAGCTCCTGAAGCCAATCCGGACATTGTGGGCCCAACAGTTGTTCCAATTCTTGCTTGCCTTGCTCCATCCCCTTGGGTTCCGAACAATGCTGATTGAACCTTCCTTCTGGCTGAGCTTGTTTAGCTCCATGACCAACGTTTAGATAGTTATAGACCTAGATAGTTTAGCTTCATTTCCATCATAAACTAGGCTCCATCCCCTAGTCTCGGGTAGTCTACTTTATCTAGCTCCATCAACAATTTATCTAGTTTGTGGCATTATCCTGCTAGCATAAGTGGGGGGTAACAGCTCAACCTTGACTTCTACCTCTACTATTCATGATTCTAGATGGGATAACTTGCATGATATAAGGAGTCAATAATGTCACCAGAGCCCCAAGAAGCATTAAACATTTTAGATGCGATCCACCAAGATGAGACCTAATCCATAGGCAACATAAATTGTGGAGGATTCATGATGTTTCTGTAATGGGTTCTAGTTGGTATTAACCCTAATGGAGATACCAAAAAACCAGGGTTGTTCACTATTTGGGATCTTGTGATAGGTCGATGGCTTATGTACTTTACTAAAAGTTTAAGCATATCCTTCATAGTGGTCCCATTGGGCGTGCTAGAAAAGAAAAACTGTTGATGCCAAAAAATGGCAAGGTAACAACCTCCTATGGGAAACTCAGTTTTAGGGGGACCTATTGCGCCAAACTGAGTGACCTTCAGATTTTAAAGAAGTTGGATTCTTTTGTAATTGGGGTTTTGAATGGGAAAAGGAAGTAGATATAAAAATAAAATATCTAACTAGGGCGGTACACCAAGATTTAGATTTAAGGCACGATAGACCTATATCATAGATATGGTTTAAGGGCTCGCTAAGAAATATGCTATGTTCGAAATCACAACTATCAAAGAAAAATACCTGAATGATTTATTTCGTAACATAAAATTATTTGCACAGAGTTTCGCTGAACATAAAGAGTCGAAGACATGGTTCCAAATCAGTATTCTATTCAAATCATTGAAGTTGCAAATAAACTATTCATAAACAACACATTATAATGTTATCAATAGTTAAGAAACATAAAGGCCAAATTACAAGGGCACAGTCTATGAGTCTTTATAGCTATCTAACAAAATAGAGGCTTGGTGTGTCCTAAATTCTTCTATTTCGAACTAGCACATAACATTTTTATTTCCTTGCCTAAAGAATTCCTTCTTCGAACTGAGATATTTTCTCCTTCGGAAGAAGTAGTATATATAGCCAAGAGTCTCCACTACCTTGGAAGCCTGTAACCGAAAATGATTCCCCATCATCAATCATAATGCTTGCAACAATGATTCAGCGTGGCCGTTGAAACAAAAAGTTTCCCGATCATAAACCCAGTTGCTCGCCGGTCAGGTGCATCCCTTGCAAATGATGGTAGTGGTCCCACTTCTTCTAGTGTAAACAAGTGTCGCCTAGAGTGAAAATTGGCATAACACGTCGCACAATATGGCAGCCAGACGTTTGTGTCGCTCCTTTCTTTTATTTAACCATGCTAAGGGGTACGTGGTGGAATTTCGCAACCCGAAAATCATCTTCCCCATCTGTTGATGAGAGTTTGCGACGACAAGACATGTGGAAACTTACTTGTTTTTGGCATGGTTTGAGGTGCCCAATAGAGTGTACAAGGGTGAAGGATATGTGGCAGGCAGTTGGGACCCGAAAGAGAAGAGAAGGGAGGCTTTCTTTCAGTAAGCGATTTAGCGAAACGTGACGGCTTGGTGCGAGAATGTCGAAAGGCAAAACTGGATGCCATTTGCATTTCTCAGGCGAGGTCAGAAGCCAGAAAAAACATCAAAATAATCCGAAGGGAACATGGGGTATTTTAAATATCCACAATACTCTCATAAATCTGTTGTTAAAAAACTCCATATCCATACTTTATGGCCACTGCCATATTTTTTTTGAGCTTTTCTTCATCTGAAATGAGTTCAAATTTTTCATAACCCATGTATTTGAGATGTGATGTAAATTACAAATGGGTCTGGTGGAAATTTGTAATAAAAAGCTGTCCCTAGCCACCATTTTATCATTCTCCATTTGGGTATTGATTTTTCCTTTGATGTCCCTAGTCGTAGATGTATACGGGTTTCTAAGATATCATTATTTTCAAAGATTGATTTTCAATAGGGCTTCCATGTCTGTATGGATATGGTTGAGACTTGGATGCCATTTTATCATTCTCCATTTGTTTCTTCAAATGCATTCAGAGGGTTTTCCATACCATTCATTGCTTGTAATGCAAAAAAAGGATGTTGCAACTTCTTGTTTGAATCCGTCAAGATCATGCTGGTTTGACTCTTGATTCTCCATGTATTTGTATTGCTCAAAAAGGTCCAAGTAATTCTGAAAATGAAATCTCCTTTCTCCTTTCTCTTCTTAACATTGACTTTCTAAAAAGGCTTAGTAGCATGAAGGGTATATGATGATTTTCTGGATTGTCCATCATATTGAGACATGAAGGCTTCCACTCACTATTTGATAATTCTATCTAGATCATGAGTAATGGATTTTTCTGGAAGAAATATCATATGGTTGTTCCAAGCACTTGTTCTCCTTTAGATACGCTGGTGCATATACCCTGCTTATTGAAGCTCCTCCAGATGCTAGTTCACAGGCAATGAAAATGAAACATTCCTCATTGTAGTCATTGTGCTTGATTTTTGCATTCTTTGCTGATTGGATCATTCTGTAATATGCACCACTGTTGGCTGTCCTATATTTTTTCATTGTATAATGACTTGCATGATAATCTTACTGCTCAGATGGGTGCCCTTTTAGCTAGGTATGAAATGTTCCTCAACTGCCATTAAAGGTGACCTTATAACTATTTTGTTGCTCTGCCATATAATTATTGACTCTTCCACAATCAAGGACTTTCATCAAGATTATTTTCTTCATCTATGCTATTTATTCTCATGAAAGTGGTTTATTTTTGTATTTCACTATATTTTTGGCTCAATGATAGTGAAAATAACAATGATATGTAGACCACTCCCACTGTTCAGATATATGTGCATTGTTTTCAATATATGTGCATTGTTTTCAAACATCAGAATAAAGAAAAATGTATACATACAAAGTAATGTATTCATGTTGCTCTTAACTTGGTGTGAGAGAGGCGAGACTTTCAAAACTTCTCTTGGAATGCTTGCATGAGCATTGTATGTTAGCTTATTGATGTTCATATGAAGATATAACTGAGTGGACTATGTTCATTCGTTGTGTATCCCAATAAGCCTTCTCTCAGTGTTCTTCAATGAGCTACTATTGGAATTTGTTTTGAACTATCAGGTACCATGATCATGCTATGGCTATGATATTATTTCTTTCATCTAAGGTTGTAGATTCATTTACAAGGCTTGAATTGGATCTTTGAAACAACCTAAAAATGACAACTGATTGTGAATCTTTTATTGACTGTCTCTAACATTGGATTATTCACTTCTACATGTTGCTTATGTTATTGTCATGAGTTGGGCTCAACCCTTGTGGGAGCCACATTTTTCACCACTCATAAAAATATCTATTAGCTGTAATAACCTAATTGTACCTGTACCTACAAATGAAACAAACATATTAGCAAAATAATTGAAGCTAAAACCTTCCATTGAATCTTTGTGCTCTTTTAAATTGATCATCTGATGTATGCTTGAATTGATGTAGATTATATTCCTATTGGAAATGTAGGCATAGGATTGATCTTGATTCATCACTACTTAGAGTCAATCTCTAACATCATTTCCATTCATCCTGCAGGACAACTTAAGGAGACTAGAGTTGGAGAACCTGGAAAGCTCCAACAACACCAATCAAAGATATCAAGCATCACTGGTTTCAACATTACAGACAATGATGATCCACCCTCCTTTCTATGTTTATATTGTCTACAAATGTATAGTTTACAATATGTTCTCGTACCTATCATTTGATTATGCAAATCAAATTAAGCTACTCCCACGGCTTGTGTGGGACCTTGATCTTTACAATATAAATAAAACAACATTTGTTATGAAAATGTATAATTTTTTGTTACAAATAATTGCATAATAAAACTCGAAAATCAAATGTAATCTGATTTTTACATGATGACACATCTTTAGCAGAAAAATTTGAATCACTATGTAGCTCTCAATGATGAATTCAATTCAGCTCTACCTGTTTGAGCTGGTAGTGAAAAATAGGTAAAAAATTGGCGACCTCTGCGGAGTGTTTTCCTGCTAAACATTATAGACCAGTTATGTAGCTTATCCATTGGGTATTGAGTCCATTTTTTTCTCTACCTTGACTTAGGAAAAGTTGTAACTTAGCTTCAAACCACACAAACTGAAAGAAGCTACTGAAACTCTGTTTAAGACAAAGTTTGAAAACCCTGTGTAGCAACTGCACCTTATTGAAAGAAAAACAATACTGAAATGAAAACATGCCATGGGGCACTTATTGAAAGCATAACTGAAACTGAAAACTAAACTACTATGTACAACATCAAACTAAATGCTTAAAAGCACTACTTGAGATGAATCTCGTTGATAGGGATTGGCAACACGTCTCCGTCCAGCCTTGAAAGCTAGAAAGCGTTATGTTCTTTCTTTTCTATGATAATGTATTGACCATCCCACATGGAATCAAACCTGGTATGTTTGTCGAGTATGCTCTTTAATTAATCCCATTTGAAGACTAAATCACCCTCATTGAAGACTCTTGCTATTGCTTTCTTCTCAAACATTTTCTTCATCTGAAAATGATGAATCTAGAGCTTCCTGAAAGCTTCTTCTCTAGTTTCTTCCAACTTTGTTAATTTAGCAAGCCTGACTTGCATTGGCTGATCCTCAAGTAACCCTAGTTCTCTTATGTAGTTCAAAGTTGGTAACTCTATTGAAATAGGCAACTTGGCCTCTTTTCCATAAACCAAAACATATGGTGAAAAACCTGTTGATAATTTTGGTGTAACTCTATCAACCCAAAGGGCCAATTTAAGTTTGTCATGCCATGACCTCTGATTATTTTCAATAGTTTTTTATGATCTTAATCATATTCTTATTTTTTGATTGAGCCTGTCCATTACCCTGGGAGTAATAATTGGACGAAGTATTCAGATAAATGTTATTCTTTACTGACCAATCTGAAAATTTTAAACCAATAAAGGCTAAAGCATTATCTAAAATGATAGATTCAGGTGTACCAAACTTGGAAACTAAGTCTTGATAAAAATTCAGAACAAAAGTTTCATTTGCATCTCTCAAAGAAACTGATTCTGTCCATTTGATGAAGTAATCTATCGCTATTAAGATCCAATTGTGACCTATGCTTGATGATGGGTTAATTGGATCAATGAAATCAAGTCCCCACTTTCCAAATGGCTGCTCAACCTGAATTGGATTGAAGGGCAAGACTGCTAACTTCTATTTTCCTACATATAGTGAACATTTAGCACATTTTCTGACATAGGTGTGTGCATTCTTAAATAATTCTGGCCAATAATACCCTGCTTTCATAATTTTAAGAGTTGTAGTACATGGTGCAAAGTGACCTTCAGCAGGTCCATCACAGAATTCCTCTAGAATTATTTCAATCTGATCAAGGTTAATACATTTGAGGAATACTCCATTGAAATAATTTTTTATACAAAACACCATCTATTATTGCATATGGAGTTGCTTGTAATCTGTAATACCTTCGTTTAGATTTGTCCATACCTTCTGGGAAATATCCGGTATCCAAGTAATGGATCATTTGATGGATCCAATCATCTGAATTAGCTGGAACAACAAGTTCTTCTTCATTATTAAGGATTGTAGTGACTGATTCATTGCTGTTTTGTTCCTTTTCTGCAAGATTCTCACACAAAACCTTACCTCTAACAAGCTTGGTAACCTTTATGTTGATGTCGTATTCCATGACTTTGGTTTTCCAGTCTACTCGCTTGTCATTAATGTCCTTATTCAACATAATGTTTTTCTCAGTCGAGTGAGCTACCAAAAAATGTATTTTATTATTAGAGAGCATATGTCTAAACTTTTTGAGACTCCTTACTACAACAAGCACATGTTTCACAAAAAAATGAATACCTTGTTTCATAATCATGCAAGACTTGACTAAAAAATGCTATGGGTTGTTCAAGTCCTTGATCATTTTGCTGACATAACATGGCAAAAATTGTGTCAAAACTACCAAACGCATAAAATATCAAATATTTATCAAAGTTTGGATTTATAAGTGTTGGGGCTATTGCAAGTCCCTCCTTAATCTGTTCAAAACTGTTCTTACCCTTTCTTGTCCAACTGAACTGCATATTCGTCTTTAGCATGGCTATGAGAGGTTGCAACAACGCTGCAATGTTAGGAATAAATCTCCTAACGAAGTTTATCCTTCCTAGAAAACTCTGCAAACCTTTTTTGTGAGCAGGAAGTGGTAATGCCAAAATGGCTGCAATACGTTCTGGGTCAATAGAAATACCATCTTTAGAAACAATATAACCCAGAAGTTTACCTTCATGAACAACAAAAATGCTTTTCTTTGGATTCAAAGAAACTCTATATTCTTTGCATCTCTCAAACATTTGTCTAAGATGACCAAAATGTTGATTAGCATTTCGAGAGAAAACAGTGATATCATCCAAGTAGACAAGAACAATTTTTTTTATCAAACCTTGGAGAGCCATATCCATTTCTCTCTAAAAGGTTTCTCCTGCATTTGATAATCCAAACGACATATTTTTGTAAGCCATAGTACCCCACTTGGTGGTAAAGGTTGTCTTATACTGGTCTTCTTCTTTAACCAATATTTGGTTATAACCTAAATATCCATCCAACAATGAGAACTTCTTTGATCTTGATACAACCTACAGTATTTTCTCCATTGAAGACAACGAATAGTGATCTTTAAGTGAAGCTCTATTTAGATCATGAAAATCAATGCACAATCTTATCTATCCATTCTTGTTTCTGACAACCACCAGGTTTGATACCCAGGAAGTGCGCTTGATTGGAAAAATGATACTACCTTCAATCAACTTGTTGAATTATGTTTTCATCAGATATTCTAATTTTTGATTCAGAGGCCTCTGCTTTTGTCTTACTGGTTTTGCGTTGGGTTCAAGCTCAATAGTATGCTGAGCTAACTCAGGGTTAAAAACCTTTAGATCTCCATATTCCCAAGTGAATATTCACTAAATTCTTGGAAAAGCAAGACAAAGGCTTGCTATTCCTCCTTTGTACAAACTTTACCAAGTTTGAGGAGCTTGTCTTTGAATATCTCAATTGGTTCGTAAGCCCCTGCTTCACTGTGATGCTGGATTTATCTCTTCTAGCTTGATCATCAGTGTTGAAGATGGATTCAAGGGTTACCAAACCCTTTGGAAGCTTTTTTGACTTTAGTTGCATGATTTGATCACCATATTGCTGATCAAATTTTTGTTGGTTTCCAGCAGAAAACTCCGCTTCTTCCATTAGAAAGTGGATTATCTGTTCATCACTGTAAAAAATCTGCCAGCTTACATTATTATCAGGTACTGACGGTTTGACAACTACCTTCACATATTGCTGCACTTCCACGTTGTGAATTTCATTTGGAATGTCAAACTGTGATCCTATGGCAACAAGTTTATCAACTTGCTTATTATGATTTATTGGTATTGATTGCAGATTAAATGTATCAAACTCTTCAATTAAGTCCCAAACATGGTGTTTATAAAAATTTCATCAAATCATTTTTTATCAAATTCAGATTTCTAACCTGATTTGCTATCAATTCAGAATCGCCAAACACCTATAAACACTTATTTTCCTTTTTATGGCCCACTCTAAACTATGTTTCAATGCTTCGTACTCAGAAACATTATTAGAACAACTAAAAGAAAATCTAAAAGCTGAGTAATACCTATCTCCTTCAGGTGAAATGAGCACTGCTCCTCCACCAACACCTATTTTACTCCTGGACCCATCAAAGTACAACTTCCAAAGCTGATCAATTTGCTATTTTTTCTATTTTTTTTGCTTGACCAAATTTCGAATAGTTACATCGGGCTCGTGAATCATATAAATGCCCAAACCTACTTCATCCATGAGATTGAAAGGATCCACCTCGTTATTCTCGTCTGCCCACTTAGCTAAATTTATGTCAAGTATGCCTTTTATAGGTACAAAGGGGTTGAGGGTCATGGATTGATCCTCCTAATCATGGAAAGCTAGGTTTGCATTTATGGGATTTGGCACATAAGGCTTGATATGGTCTTTAGCCTGTGGTTCTGACTTAATTGTGACTCTAGTACCATACCTTGTTCTGAAAAACATGTGTGACCAGTCTGATCATAGACAACCACCTAATTTTGTAGTGAAATCTCTAGACAAGCAAATGACAAAATACAGTGGGAGATCAATAATATATATGTCTTGTGGAATTTGAAAGTTTGGACAGGCATGCAATGTAAGAGGCAAATTTTTAATAACTCCTACAGATTTTATGGCTGTGCCATCCAATTGAACTACCCCTTTTGACAATGGTTCCTACTCAAGTCCTAACATATCTATGAGTTGTTTAGGCATAATTGAGTTTCTTGCTCTTGAATCTATCATGCAATTATGCACTATATTATCACCAATTATCAAGCTGACATAAAAGGGTGGTGGCTTTACCTCTTGAGTTGGTTGCTCCTTCTTGTGATCTGAATTGTTTGCAAGAACTCTTGGTTGTTCTTTAGTTGTTTCGTTAGAAATGGATATCTTAGCCAGAGCTTCCTAAAGACTTTCTTTCTACCCAGGAAGTTGTAATGCATCCAACATGGTAATGCTAACAGTTGCCTTTTTCATATGATCTACAATATTGAAAGCTGGAGAACTAACCTTGTGCTGTACTTTCAAAAAAATAGCCTCCTTTTGCACTTGAAATGGTTGAGCTCTTGGCTATTCCTTAACAAGTTCATCTTGCTTCTGCTGCTCTTTACCAGTCTTAGGTTGCTTTCTTGGTAAAATCTGGACATTCTATGAAGAAGAGGGTTGTGACTGCTCTTTATCAGCTGTTGGAACTTGATTTTTTTGCTGAACAACTTGTTGATTACCTTTATCAGCCTATTGTTTGTCACTTTATGGCTGTTGTTTGTCAGAAACAACTTGTTGTCTCAAGTCAATTGCTCTTTTCTTCGATCTTGTATTTGCTGCAATGGAAGTTGCTGATTGATTTTGTTTTTGAATCTGATCTACTCCATAGAACTTATTGCCTTTCTAGTTCATCATGGCAACATCCATATTATCATGTTGTGTTTGATCATTCTGATCATTATTTTCTTTTGCTGTATTTTCTGTAGTTGCATAATTGCTCTATACCATCAGAGCCTGATTAATTAATCCGCTCATGCACACGGCCTGATTATGGGGCTGATTGGTCGGGTAGCAACACAAGTAATCCTTTGCCAAGTTGTTCTGAATAGGAACGAGCTCCTTAGAAGAGCTGGTAGCATTCTGATTTTGATTGTATGGTGGCCTGGGATTGAAATTCCTTTGTTGTCCTTGATTGTCTGCCTGATAAGGTGATTTGTTAGGTTCGAAAGATGCTTGGTAATGCTTGAAATTCTAATTTTTTTGCCTCTTAAGACTCACTAAGTCATTGCTGACTATCTGCAATAATTTTGCCATCTCTTGTTGATTACCCTTAAGCTCTTGAAACTCTGATTGAGCTGGAAAAGCACCATTTTGAATAATGGGTTGATAGCCTAAGGCTAGTTCAACTGGAAGTGGGGAAATAGGTGGTATATTAATGGGCATCAAGGGATGGATAATTGGAAATATTGGCATAGGAGGCCTTGGTGCTATTTTACCAGCCTATATGAGGTTGTTTTGAGCTCTAATAGCGATATCATATGCTGCTGGTAATGTTTATCCACCCATTGATTGTATCATCAAGGAAATATCACTATTCAAAGATCGAAGGTAATGCATAAAAGTATGATTAGGAGTCGGCTTTACCATTTTTGGAATTCTATTCCAAGTCCTTTGAAACCTGAAATTAAAGTCCATCATTTGTTCTTGTGGTGCTCTCTTTATAGTCATCAATTGCTCAACTAGAGATAAATGATCTGACTTGTCAATTTTTTTTTTGCTCAACTTGTCTCCTAAATCATCCCATGTCACAACAGTATTAACTGGTAAGCCACAAAACAACTAAACTGCTTTTCCCTTGAATGACGTTGCTAATATCCTCAACGCCACATTCTCCTGAGTCACGTGATGAACTCCAGACAGTGAGGCTATGTCTTTAATATGCTTTATTGGCGTAGTTTGCTCTTCACTAGTAAAAAAAGGCATACTTTTGAGTGTTGTAATTGGTATATCATCATGAAGAGCCAGATTCAATGGACTACCCCCATTGAATGGTAGAAATGCACGTGCTCTAGCGATCAAAGCTACTGGTATTATGAGATTCATAGCTTGTAAAACTGGTATAGGACGTACTAGAAACACTGGAACTGATCTTGTAACAAAACTTGGTGAACCTCTTGAAGGTGAGACCGATATTCTGAAACTGGGCAAGGCTGAATGTGAACTTGGCTGCCTTGTTGACGATCTGCCTCTCCTTCTTGATGTGTATACTAATGGTGTTATTCTGAAAGCTGTTGAAATTGATTGATTTCTTGAAGGCCTACCGGATGTTCTCTTGGCTGTCCTTCCTCTTCTTTTTGTTGAAGACGGTTGTAAGTATTCAAATGGAGAGGAAATTATTCTCGTCTGAATGTTACTCATAAGCTATTCACACTTGGACTTCTTGAAATTGAGAACGAAGTCGCGAGTTATATGAAAATTAACCTCTGAAAGGCTGAAGTACTACTGTATATACCAGAACAACAACTTGAAACTTTGGAATTCCTTCTCTGAACTATAATTCAGGGTCCCATTGGGCATGCGAAAAAATTGTTATCAAATAGATTGCACCTGAATGCTTGAATGGTTAAATTCAACAATTTGTTGAAACATGGGAACTATCTTCAGGGTGTGGGTATTCCTATGGCGAAGATGGACCTCCAGATTCTAGGCTGGTTCCTGTATGATTCTCTGATTATGGATTTGAAACTTTGATGGGAAAAGGGAAAAAGGACTTAAAACTAATGCTAAAAATTGTAAAACTAAACAATGGTGATGCACCTAAAGAAACTAATGTGAAAACTTAACTCACAAATGATTACCCAATATTTCTATTTGCACAACCTGATTTAGTAGCTTAATCACCTAAATGTTTTAAACATAGGCCTTGATTAAATACAATCTTCGAGGGAAAACATGGTTTTCATGACTAAACTGTTTAATCATTTACATGCACAATGTTTAACCAGTGAACTTAAACTAAGTTGCATACAAAAATTTATGAAGGAGACACAAATATTAAAGGTCTCAAAACTGATAAAACAATAATCCTTCGATTAAATCATACATAATAATAATGCCTAAAATCTTGAAGGAAAAATTTGAAAGTGCTGGAAATTAAAGGAATATTTTGCAAATCATACACTAATTAACCTGTAAAAAACTGATGCATAATCTTATTAAATTTTGAAAACTGATTAACCAAAATAAACTAAGAAACCAGATACAACCCATGCGAGTTGTCATCAAAATGAAGATGAGATCAAAGTGCAACTACACTCTAATCAAATTATTATGCTAGAAACCCCCTTGATGGAATTTTATATCAGTTCATTTATTACAATAACCCATGATTGTAAAAGGAGAGAATGCTAAACATGCATAAACTAAAGAGAAAATGCAAACCTAGAGCATGAAAACAAAAATAGAGTGCATGCAAAAAAAAGAAGTTCACATCTGCCTCCCTAAAAAAATGGGACCTCAAATCTGTGTAGAGGACTGAACCAACTTTCCAATGCCATGAGAATGGCGAAAAAAGGATCACTGAGTCAAAAGATATGCCCTTTGGAGTGAAACAACAACATATGAGTTCAAGGACATGCAAAATAAAATTGGAGAATAATCAGAGAAAGCTACCTCAACCAATGGATCAATGTCGGAATCCACTTTCCAATGGTATCTTGTTTGCGAAAAAAGGACACCGTACGCAAATGTTACGCCCAATTTTGTAAAATTGCTCTAGAATGGCCAATTTGGCCTACAGGCAACCTAAGGGGCTAAACAAAATTTGGCCCCTGGTCTTGTGCGTGACCAGGAGCTAGCAGGAAGGTGGCTGGGGTGGAGCCCCTGGTCACCCATGTGACCTCGACAGGGGCTGGGCGGGCCGACGAGGTTTGGCGCATGACGCCTGGTCCTCAATAGGACTGTGACTTAGCTAGAGGAGATCGAGGGGGCTGAAAGACTATCGACGACGCTGGAGGGGGGAGCCACTGGTGGTAGTGGAAGACTGGCGGTGGGAAACTTTGAACTGGAGGTGCCGACGCAAAAACTAAGAAAATCCATTTTTATTTTTATTTTTTATTTTTGTGCCTCGGGGAGCGTGTTGGGGAGGCTTTATGGCTTCCTTGTCAATTTTTTTTTACCTCAGAATAAACTTTCTCCAAAATTGGTGAAATAAAAGGCGTTCTTAGGGTTTTTGGGCACTCTAAATGTGATGGCGATGTCCGTTTGGCCTAGAAATGCACAAAAAAATCGGCTACCCCCAGAGCTTGCAAAAAATCACTGAGCTTGAAACCCTCATAGATCTCTTCAACGATGACCAAAATCAAAAAAATAATATCCAATCCCGACTTTTTCCAACGCTCTGAATTCAATGGAGATGCCGGATCTGATCCAAAGTGCTGCATCAATGAACTCAAGGCATGAAACCCTTGAGGAACCCCTAACATGCTTTGCAATTATTTTCTCCAAAATCTGAGAAGGGGCTGCATATCAAGGCTCTAATACAAATTTTAGAAACCAAGATCAGATATGCAAACTAGAAAAGCCTTCCACATAAGAAAAAAACAATAAAAAATAGAGCTTTGCATGAAGATGTGCAAATTGATATTATTCAGAATTAAGAAATTACAATGAGAGAATTGCTTTATAAAAGCAATGTATGCATAACCCTAATGTTGACCTAAAAATAGCTCAACTAAATAAAGATTACTTATTAATTAAGTAAACTAATTATTACCTAAGTAAAACCTAAGTAAACTTAATAAAGTGCAATTAGATAATTAATTACACCAATAGTCTCTTTGTTGAAGGCACAAGAAAAAAACAAAAACTAGAGGAAAAAAGACTAAGTTTTTCTAATATATATAAAAGGCATGCACAAAGCAACCAAAAATAGGATTGAAAGCCAACTGAAGTAAAAAACTGCATCTCCAATGTGAAAATCCAAGCAGAAGAGAAAACCCTGATAAAAATAGCCCAAAATTGCATGAAATTGCACTCTGTGCCTAGAAAACTCCACCTCCCCATGTGAATGACCAAAATACCCTGTAAACTGATGTAGAACTGAAAAAGAAGCCTCAATATTTGCATGACTGAAAACTGAAGTTCCACTCAGTGCATGAGCGATTTTTTTTTAGAATTTTTAATATCTTCCCTTCCATGCGCAATCTAAAATTAGCACTTTGCATGCAACATTGACTTGAAGTCTCATAATGTTTGCACCTTAAAATAGTTAAATTAATTAAATGATCATAATTCATCATTTAATTAATTTACTTTACATAGTATAAGGCAAACAGAACCTATTACTTGATCAGCCACCATATTATTGACTTTGAAAAATTAACATATATGGCTTGTATTGCTTAGCATTATAAAAAGGCCGACCAAGGCATATCATTAGGTACATTGAAGTATTAGTCAATACCATGGACATATAATGAAGTGATCATTATTTAAAACTTAGTAAAAAATTCACAACTCACTTCATTCAAATTAGGGATTTGACAAAAACCCAACGAACCCTAAAAATCATTATCATTTTCACTTTGCCAGTCTTTCTTGGAGAAGATTCATGAAGAAGCTAGCCGCTGACCTGGGTAGGGTTTGGAGAGCCTGAAACCTACAAATCTTGTGTAATTTTCAATGACATTTTAAGATCTCCATAGATAAACATGTGGTAAGTTATCCTTGATACAAGTTTGAAATTTCTCCTCCTTTTTCAAAGCATTTCTGGCTTAACAACCACGACTGTAGCATCTTTTCATGGTGATTCTTATATTTTTGTGCTTTGCTTGCTCTGTTGACATTGTGTTACTCTAAGGCCGCCATTTGAGATCCTCTGAAGCTTTACTGGCTATGGGTTTGACTATATCTCTCCATCAAAATAAGTGAAGGTAAGTTTCCAACCTTCAAAAACTATATTTCTTCTTGTAAAATCTCGATTCAAGCTCAGAATGATACAAGAATGAACTCATGTTTTTATACTCTCATAAATCTACTGTTAAAAAACTCCATAGCTATACTTTATGGCCGTTGCCATATTATTTCTGAGTTTTTCTTCATCTGAAATGAGTTAATTTTTTTTTCATAACCGATGTATTTTGAGATTTGATGCAAATTCCAAATGGGTTTGGTGAAAATTTGTAATAAAAAGCTGTCCCTGGCTACCATTTTATCATTCTCCATTTGGGTATTGATTTTTACTTTGATGTCCCTGGCCACAGATTCACAAGGGTTTCTGGGCTATCATTATTTTCAAAGATTGATTTTCAATACGGCTTCCATGTGTGTATGGTTGTGGTTGAGACTTGGCTGCCATTTTATCATTCTCCATCTGTTTCTTTGAATGCATTTAGAGGGTTTTCCATACCATTCATTGCTTGTAATGTGAAAACAATATGTTAGAACTTCTTGTTTGAAGTCATGAAAATCATGCTAGTTTGACTCTTGATTCTCCATGTATTTGTATTGCTCAAAACGGTCCAAGTAATTCTGAAAATGAAATCTATTTTCTCCTTTCTGTTCTTAGCATTGAATTTCTAAAAAGGCTTAGTAGCATGAAGGGTATATGCTGATTTTCTTGACTGCCCATCATATTGAGACTTGAAGGCTTCCACTCACTATTTGATAATTCTATCTAGATCATGAGTAATGGATTTTTCTCGAAGAAATGTCATATGGCTATTCCAAGCACTTGTTCTCCTTTAGATACGCTGATGCATATACCCTATTTACTGAAGCTCCTCCAGATGCTGGTTCACAGGCCATGAAAATGCATCATTTCTCATTGTAGTAATTGTGCTTGATTTTTGCATGCTTTGTTGATTGGATCAATCTTTAATATGCATCACTGTTGGCTGTCCTATAATTTTTCATTCTATAATGACTTGCATGATAATTTTACTGCTCATATGGGTGACCTTTTAGCTAGGTATGAAATGTTCCTCAACTGCCATTGAAGGTGACCTTAGAACTATATTGTAGCCCTACCATATAATTATTGACTCTACCACAGTCAAGGACTTTCATCAAGATTCTTTTGTTCATCTATGCTATTTATTCTCATGAAAGTGGTTTCTTTTTGTATTTCACTATATTTTTGGCTCAATGATAGTTAAAATAACAATGATATGTAGACCACTCCCACTGTTTCGGATCTATGTGCATTGTTTTCAAACATCATAATAAAGAAAATACATACATATAGAGTATTGTATCATGTTGCTCTTAACTTGGTGTTATAGAGTTTAGACTTTCAAAACTGCTCTTGGATTGCATGTATGAGCATTATATGTTGGCTTATTGATGTTCATTCCTTGTGTATCCTGTTAAGCCTTCTCTCAGTGTTCTTCAATGAACTACTGTTGGCATTTCTTTTGAACTATCAGGTACCATGATCATGCTATGACTGTGATATTATTGCTTTCATCTAAGGCTGTAGATTCATTTACAAGGCTTGATTTGGATCTTTGAAACAACCTAAAAATGACAACTAATTGTGAATATTTCATTGACTGTCTCTAACATTGGATTATTCTTTTATACATGTTGCTTATGCTATTGTCATGAGCTTGGCTCAACCCTTGTGGGAGCCACATTTTTCACCAGTCATAACAATATTTTTTGGCTGTAATAACCTGATTGTACTTGTATTTGCACATGAAAAAAACGTATTAGCAAAATAATTGAAGTTGAAAGCTTCCTTTGAATCTTTGTGCTCCTTTAAATTGATCATCTGATGTATGCTTGAATTGATGTACATTATATTCCTGTTGGCAATGTAGGCATAGGATTGATCTTGATTCATCATTTCTTAGAGTCAATCTTTAACATCATTTGCATTCATCTTTTAGGACAACTTAAGGAGATTGGAGTCGGAGAACCTAGAAAGCTTCAACAACACCAATCAAAGATATCAAGCATCGTTGGTTTTAGCATTACAGGCAATGATGAACCACCCTCCTTTCTATGTTTATATTGTCTACAAATGTATAGTTTACAATCTGTTCTCGTACCTATCATTTGATTATTCAAATCAAATTAAGCTACTCCCATGGCTTTTGTGGGACCTTGGTCTTTACAATATGAATAAAACAACATTTGTTATGCAAATGTCTAATTTTCTATTACAAATACTTGCATAATAAAACTAGAAAATTAAATGTAATCTGATTTTTACATGGCACGTCTTTAGCAACGGAATTTGAAATACTATGTACCTCTCAATGATGAATTCAATTAAGCTCTACTTGTTGGAGCTGGTAGTGAAAAATAGGTAACATCAACAACACACCAAGATTTTTGTGTGGAAACCCTATTAGGGGAAAAACCATGATGGAGGTTAATCCATAATTATACCCTACTAAAAGTATAATAAAAAATGAATAGGGAATAGACATGCATTCAGACACACTGCCTAGAGCTGACTGCTCAAAAGGGTAGGCTCACTACCTTATATAAGGTAATCAAATTAAATCCATCTGATAAAGTTGAACTGAGAAATTAGCTTCTTCATAAGCCTTGATAGTTCTGGTTAGGCACAAGTATACTTGTTCACTCTTTGCTCAAAATTCTTCACACTCTACTCTGCATTATGATGATTTGATCTTTATTCGCACATAACTTACATATATTTCGCATACAAACCCCGAGCACTGCCTCAAAATGATGAGAACAATCATTTTTATATATCGGGTACATGGATTTACATCAACCACTTTGTCGGCCACAAAATAGGGAATAAATGAATTACAAACTGTCGGACCAATACATGAACAAGTCTTAATGCGCATCAACCTATGTCGGTCACAACATAGTGAGGAACTAAATCAACATCCTCGAACACACTAATCATTCAAGAATTAATTCAGAAGGATCCACAACACGCTACCACCATCATGTTGGACAAGAACATGAAAAATTGAACACGCAAAGGAAAAATCTTCAGTCACGAACATGCCGATTAACACGGACATGCCACACTGATAGAGCATGATCTAGAAACATCACTGAACATCTCAGGAGTGTATGCAACAACTCAATTCATCAAAATTGCATTTTTATCTTAAAAAGCACTTGCTATAGTGAGAGAATAATTGTAGGAACACAAAATTTTATTGCTTTCTTCAATCTTGATGCACACCACTGAAAATTTCAGAGAACATACTAGATATAATCAACAACAAACCATTTAATGCATGCCTTCTAACCATCAACATAGAAAACTTGCCATCACTCTGACCTTCTCAGCTTCACAGGTTGCCTGCAATATATTTATTACAATTTTCTCAATATCCTCGACATATACAACCTTCAATCCATTAATGCTAGTAGTGTTGACATCAATGGAAACCACAAATCAAAAACACAACCTCAACATCCAACAAGGGTAGGGTATTAATAGCTCACATTATTCAAAGATTCCTTTAAGCATATAAGAACCTATCAAATATGTTAAACTGGAGAAAGGAAGGAAATAAATGAGCCTATGCCCCTACAACTTGTATATGAGGTACATCTTTTTGCCCAATGGGGCTTGGATTTTATAGGGATGAAATATCCTCATTCATCTATAGGAAAAAAGTTTATCCTTGTAGCTACTAATTATTTCACAAAATCGTTTGAAGTGATCACTTGCAGATAGAACACGACTGGTCTAATAAAATTCTTACAGAACCAATGACCATGTTTGGAATGCCATTTTCTTTGGTATGTGATAACAATCCCTCTTTTTCATCTATTCAAATATTACAATTGGATTTTGAATATAAAGTAGTTTTATATTCTTGTCAAATTATCACCACCAAGGTAATGGAGTCATAGAGTCGACTAACAAAAATTTGATAGGATTCATTAAGAAATTATTAGACAAAAATCCTTATGAATGACACTCTCATATAAGGTTTACATTATGGTTAGATAGAACCAAAATAAATAATTCTTTAGGGACATTCCCTTACCAATTGGTTATGGTTTAGAGCCCATATTTCCCATGAACCTCAAGATTCCTACTTTGAAGTTCATGGAAAATAATTTTGAAATATATGACAAGATTTAGGTTAGATTGATGGTTTTGTTAGATTTAGTAGAAAAGAGAAACATTGACCTTGAGCATGTTTTAAAAAATCAAGTTGTAGTCAAAAAATTGTTTGATAAAGAGATAAAATAAAGTCTTTTAGGATTTTATATCTTGTCCTAATTTGGGACAAGTCAAAAGAAAATAAAGGAATCCATTTGAAGTTTGAGTGACTTTGGAAAGACCCTTATCAAATATCTAAAATTTTAGGAGAATACGTTTAGGATCATCACAATGATCTAAGAACTAATCCCATTACCAGGAAATGGGGAGTTTCTCAAGAATTACTATGGATCCTAGGGGAGGCTATCTCTCTTTTTTGTAAATAATTAAAATATGTTTTATTTTCTTATTTTCTTTTTTCCTTTTTATTGTTGTGGTTGTTGTGGTGTTTCTTGTATTTTTTCTTATCCTTCCTTTTGTTTGTGGGTTCATGTGAGTGTTTCGGGTCTAGATATCAATCATGCATGAGGTGCTTGTAGTATTTATTTTACAAACTTTTCCTCATGTAAGTGTGAAACTCTACTAATTCATTATTTAGCTTGGAAGTCTTAGACAATCTACTTTATGAAGGCAATGAGTCTTTGAATTTAGTTACATGAATATTAATATACACAAAATTTAAATAAATTAAGATTTGGATTACGGGTAAGTGGTAATGATCTTTAAATTTAGGAAAAATGGATATTGTTGTCTTTCTTAGTGACCACTATGATTCCCTACCTAACACCAAGTGATAGCCTAAAGATGAAATTATAAATAAAATCATGAAT
The DNA here is from genome assembly GCA_007115665.2 of Sequoiadendron giganteum. NCBI lineage: Eukaryota > Viridiplantae > Streptophyta > Pinopsida > Cupressales > Cupressaceae > Sequoiadendron > Sequoiadendron giganteum. Next base: position 211,484,132 of record CM021100.1, read on the forward strand.
AAGCTCTCAAGAAAAATGGGTGATTCAAATAATCTTTGTTGGGGCTATGGATGCCTGATTGGTAGAAAAGCTATGCCTAGGTCACACCAACCAGGTCCCAAAAGAAAATATATGCAAGTATGATAGCACAAAAATAGTTGGGAGAAAGAAAAAATAGAACAAGCTTGACTAAAATATCATTCCATATCACTTAAGTCCTATTTTCAAGGAATAAATCACTTTCACACACTGCTAGATTTAGGTATCCTACAACAATGAATAAATTGGTTATATTTAGATTAACATGGACTTATTTTCTTAATACTAATTTCTTAAATTCTTTTGAGCTTAGGTTTTTTTTTAAAGTTTTCTAGAGGAAATTATTTTGTGCATTTTTTTTGTTGGTTGCTATTTATGTACCTCGCACCCATACCCCATTTTGGTTTATGATAAAATGTGGATCCCATATTTTTTCATTTCTTGTTGTCTTTTTGTTCCTTTATTTTTCTTACTTTTTTCCTTTATTTTTATTTCTCTCTCCTTCTTTCCTTTTCCTCATTCCCTTCTTCGCTTCTCTTTTCCCTTTTGTTTGTGTGTTTTGTTGGGTGTCATATTTTTGAGATTCCCCATGTTGGAATGGCATATCAGTTGGGCCTGATCTTTGATGCTTTCTAATCACTATGTTGTTTCCTCAAAATTTTGGTTGTTGGAATATTCATTTAGGTGAACCCTCAATCCCAAAAGCCTAATGCTGACAATGTCTTAGTACCTCAACTATTGTGTCTGTCACATATATCATACACATTTAAATTGTTTTTAGGGTATTTAGTAGGCAATTAATAAAGAATAGTGGTGATTTTTTAGTGGGTTTATAGGTTGATCAAAGGTCATTTTTCATTTACCTTATACCTTCGAAGCAATTTGAGCTTTGCAACATCCAAAGAGAACTCTTGCAAACCCTCTTGCTTATACTCAATAGCCATTAGTGTTTGTGCTCATGTTGGTTCAATGTCTAGGTGATTGGTGTTTGTTATGTCTTGTTTTTTCGTTCTTCCCTATCTTCTATTTTGTCCCCATCCTCTTATTAGGTTAGAATCATGATTTTTCAAGTTTTCGTTAGATTGGGATTACACGCGTTATTTTTATAACATTCTTGTGTGCTGTTTGATTTGGTGGTTGTGTTTTCACTTTTTCTCTTATTTTATAATTTGTTATTTTTTTTTAAATTTTAAATTTTTTCTTTTGGCCTTCACTGAATCAAACTTTATTTAGATGTACTGATTGATGATGTTTATGATTTCATTACATCAGATGTCAGACCTTACCCTTGCTAGGTACTTTCTGTGCCTTAGCACTTTTTATAAAATCACTCTTTAAAGCATCAAATCTCAATTGTTTGAATCATTCCTTATATAATATTTGAATATGCGTTAAACTAAACTCGTGAGATCCCCAAAGTCTGATCCCTTTTTGTGCCTCAGGAGTTTTGAAAATCAACCCTTTGAACATCAAGTTTCAGTTATCTAGCTTGTTCCTTACCTATTGATTTGATATTTGTTAAACCAAACTCTCAATCCTTGGAAGTCTGATCATTTAAAGACTTAGTGGAAATAAAGTTTTTGAAGCTTCAAATGTCATGCATTGGGATTATCCTTTATTGATGTTTTCAATTTGAGATAATAGTTAAGTGATATGTCTCATCCCCGACATTTGATGCATTAGAAGGAAAGGACCTTGTTGAAGTAAACTAAGTATTTTAGGTATTCTTATTCGGGAATTTCCTTCAAATCATGCCTTTTATTCATGTTAAATTTAAGTAAAATTTTCAATGCTTGATCCCAAAAACAAATTCTTCTGAGTCAAAATGCAACATATTATTTCAGATGTTGGATGTGGGGAATAGATCATGCAAAGAGTTGAACTAATAGGTAGAAGTTAAGTGACAGGTCTGACCCCAACTCCCAAAAACCTTTAGCAAATTTTCAGAGGTCACTAATCGAGGCCACCAACTAATTATTAAATACTTTAAAATCTAGAAAAAAGTATAACTTTCTTGAGGGTTGATTTCCAAAAGCTTTAACTTGTCTTCACAAAAATGAGTAGGAAATCCATGTTGAGAATGCATATGTTCTTTTGAAAATACCTCAAAATTGGATCCTTACAATGATCCAAAATAAAAATAAATAGACTTACAAGTCCCATGATTTGTGGGTCTGCAACTATGATAACTGAAAGAAAACTAAAAGTGCCTCAATTAGATATGAGTTCAAATAAACTAAACTAAATATTTCAAAATCAAACCTGAAGCTAGACTAAAACCTAATGCCAACCATAGAATTACAATTGGGCATTATTTTTAATTACAAAATTTATTCAAAATTAAAGCATAACAAGAAAATTTGATTGTAGTTATCTAGGGAAGTTATCAATGAAGTCTATGACAACCTAATTCATCCTTTCAATGGGTGAGCCCTAGCGATATTGTACCTTTATTCTCTAATTAAAGGTAAATCTCTCCATTTGTTCTTGTAGTCTGATGAAGTCTGTTAATTCATCTTAGAAAGATTAGAGTCTTTCCTTCTTGGTCATCATCTTGTATATGACTTATTCGGTAGCTTGACCATGCTGAAGCTTTTTTAATTCATCTACCATCTTGTTTGGAGCTATTACCAAAGAAAAAATTTCCTACAAAGTACAATCCCAACTTTCAATGAAATGCTTTATCTTAGTCATAGTTTTCTCAGCTAGACTCTTGTTCTTATTTAATTTTGATTTGCATTTATTTAGGGTTTTGACCCTTAGTTGAGAAGATTTCAACCACTCAAGTGGTTTATCCTAATTTTCATCTTCTATTACTATATTGCTTTAAGAAAATCTTTAGTTGGATTTTATTTTATTCTATGCAAAACTAGGATGTATTCTTCCCAAGCCAATAGTTCCTCATCAATTCTAACCTCAATTTGGTGAGTTAAACTATTCTCATCGCTAATGCAGTGATAAGAATTTATTTCTTTGCTTAGCACCCTATTTCCTAAGGCCAAAAAATTAACTTTCCATTGTTCAATAGTGAGAATCCATCATTCTCAGTCAAACTGTCTCACCTCTCCTTTTAGAGTTGCTTTTAATGTGAATCAAGTGTTACAACATCCACTGGTCCAATCAGATTATTTATACATGTTATTAATTGTGTTGTTTGAGCCTTGAGCTCTACATTTGTATTTTAATCTTTTTGCATCCTCTCTAGGATAGTAGAAATAGACATCTACAGATATTGTTGCTCTTTTTCCTCGACATATACTCCCAAATCAACTTGTTTGATTTGGTAGTCTTTTGGCCTCATCTTGGACTCATACTTATCCACCAAGGGAATGGATATTTGAGAAGTTATATTAGCTTTCTCGTCCATGGTGACAATTGATATCCTCCTAGATCTTTTCTTCCTCTTAACTAGGGATTGGAAGACTTCTGATAGAATGCTCAAGCTCTTCCCCTCTTCTTCCTCAATGTATGTCCATTGTCTTCTTTGGATGGTGTGCTTTAACTATATTGAAACATTAGAAGACACATCTCTTTGAAGGTAATTTATTATTTTCGTTTTGTGGGAGGCTTCTGAGTTAGCATGTTCAACCTCACTTTTTTTAGGTTCAATTCTTGTTTCTTTTTACTTGTGAAATTTTTCATTTTGAACTTCTTGCTCAACTTCCTACTCTTGAAGTTCTTGTGCTATCATTTCCTCAATAGGGATTTTTTTTTGAATTTCTCCCTCTTCAACCACATCTTCTTCTACCACTACCTTATTTTGTGCATCTTATTCTTGAATAGGTGGTTCATCATCTTGAGAAGGTAGAAGAGGAGGGTCTTGTGGAGGAGAAAGTGGAGGTGGAGGAGGAATTGGTGAAAAGGACTCATGAGGAGGAGAAGGTACAAGTGAAGGTGAAGGTGATGGAAGAGTTTCATGTAGAGAAACTGGAGAAGGAGGGGGTGAAGGTAAAGGTGATTCATATGGAGGAGTGGAAGGAGTAGGAAGGACCTCCTTTTGAGTAGTTTCTTCTTGAGTAGATTCTCTTGTTCTTTTCCTCCTCACCAAAGTGACTTCTTTTTCTATATCTTCTTCACTTGAACCAATGTCAATTCTTTCCTTTGAGGATGAAGTTTTCTATGATTCTCTACTAAAATAGATGATTCTTTTCTCAGGTTGAGTTTAGGATCATGGGGGTCTAAAAAGTGGCTATATGACAAAAAGGTGACTAGTGACCTTTTTTATCCGAATTTGATGAAGTGAAAAGGGTTTATTGAGAAAATTGTTAGCTTTCAACCAATATAAGATATGACTTATTTGGAATTAAATAGATAATTATTATTGATTTTCTACATGCATTCTGACAAAAGTCCTGATTGATAGGCTGATTGAAAAACATCTATAATTCGTAAATGATTTCACATATTTTGGATTAGAAAGATGTGACATATTTTATGATTTTCATATTATAGGATAAAAAAATAAAAAATGAATTTCATAATTTTTTGACCAAGTTATGGTGGTTAGACAAACAAGTTTTAATATTTTTAAAAATTTGTAATGAAAAATTCATAACTAATTATTTACTCGCAAAAAAATTACAAAAAAATGTAGTACAACAGGGCATGTGTCTACTTATATTGACAGTTTGAAAAAATATTATTATTTTTTCTTGTACTTAGGTTGGTCAGACATACACCTGCTTTTTATTTTTCCCAAAAAATTTAGTACTACTGTATTGAAATTTCAAATTTTCACCAAATAGATTTACTTTTGTTCCAAACAAGGACTAGTATCATAGAAACTATATTTAATTTTCTACAAATTTTATTTTTACATATTTTTCAAATTATGTTAATAACTTATTCAAATTTTTATGTCAATTTTCCTAAATCTATTTTTCTAATTTTTATTGCCACTTAAGGGCCTAGTTTAGATCCCCATGATCTTGCAATGACCCCTTGTCTGTTCCTTCTTAGTGATAGGTTGTTGCGTGGGAAACTCCATCATTGGGAAATGATACTTTAGCCATATTAAAAAGAAATTTTTAACTCTTTCTGATTTGGTACCCATGTTATCATTTTCTTGTATAGTATAGTCTTTGAATTGAAGATTGGTCGGTTATAGATACCTTTCCCACTATAGATGGGATCCAATACCTTCCCATTTTCCTTGAGGTCTTTGGGAAATTGGGATTTTGTGCAAGCTTTTATCAAATTTATTGTCAACCAATAGTAATCCTTTATTCTAACTTCATATTCTTATTCAAAATTTTCCCAATGGTCTTCTATTGCAGGTTCATGCATGAAGAATGAACCTATTACCTTACCGACCTTTATAATTGGGCCAAATCATCCTCAATTTTCCCAATGGTCTTCTATTGTAGGGTCATGCATGAAGAATGAACCTATTACCTTACCGACCTTTATAATTGGGCCAAATCGTCCTCTTGGATCATTATAAATTTTGATGGAGTATTTTTCCAAATTTAATTTTGCATTCTTTGCATTTTACATGTTGGAACATGAATATACTCCAATAATCATTGGGAAATAATAACCTAACTTGTGCTTGTGAAATCATTGGTAAATCATATAGCCACTTTTTAGACCCCCATGATCCTACACTCACCCTAAGAGAAGAATCATCTATTTTAGTAGAAAATCATAGAAAAATTCATCTTCAAAGGAAAGAAGTGGCATTGGTTCAAGTGAAAAAGATATAGAAAAATAAGTCACTTTGGTGAGGAGGAAAAGAATAACAACATCTACTCAAGAAGCAACTACTCAAAAGGAGGTTCTTCATACTCCTTCCACTCCTCCATATGAATCACCTTTTCCTTCAACCCCTCCTTCTCCAATTTCTCTACATGAACCTCCTCCATCACCTTCACCTTTACTTACACCTTTTCCTCCTCATGATTCCTTTTCACCAATTCCTCCCCCACTTCCACTTTCTCCTCCACAAGACCTTCCTCTTCTACCTTATCAAAATTATGAACCACCTATTCAATAATAAGATGCAAAAAATAAGGTAGTGGTAGAAGAATATGTGGTTGAAGAGGGATAAATTCAAAAATAAGTCCCTGGTGAGGAAATGATAGCACAAGAACTTCAAGAGTAGGAAGTCGAGCAAGAAATTCAAAATGAAAAATTTCACAAGCAAAAAGAAATAAGAATTGAAACTAAAAAAAGTGAGGTTGAAGAGCTTGAGCATTCTATCATAAGTCTTCCAATCCCTAGTTAAGAGGAAGAAAAGAGCTAGGAGGATATCAATTGTCACCATGGATGAGAAAGGTAATATGAATTCTCAAATATCGATTCCTTTGGTGGATATGTATGAGTCTAGGATGAGGCCAAAAGACTAACAAATCAAACAAGTTGATTTGGGAGTACATATCAGGGAAAAAGAGAAACAATATCTCTAGATGTATATCTCTACTATCCTAGAGAGGATGCAAAAAGATGAAAATACAAAGGAAGAGCTTAAGGCTCAAACAACACAATTAAGAACATGTATAAATAATTTGATTGGACCAGTGGATGTTGTAACGATTGAGTCAACATTACAAGCAACTCTAAAAGGAGAGGTCAAACATTCTGACTGAGAATGATGGATTCTCACTATTGAACAATGGAAAGTTAATTTTTTGGCCTTAGGAAATAGGTACTAAGGAAAGAAATAAAATCCTATCACTGCATTAGTGATGCGGATAGTTTAAATCACCAAATTGAGGTTGGAATTGATGAGGAACTATTGGCTTGGGAAGAATACATCCCTATTTTGCATGGAATAAAAGAAACTCCAACTAAATATTTTCTTAAAGCAATATAGTAATAGAAGATGAAAAATAGGATAAACTAATCGAGTGGTTGAAAGCTTCTCAACTAAGGGTCAAAACCCTAAATAAATGCAAAACAAAATTAAATAAGAACAAAAGTCTAGCTCAACAAACTATGACTAAGATAAAGCATTTTGTTGAAAGTTGGGATTGTACTTTGTAGAATTTTTTTGGTTTGGTAATAGCTCCAAACAACATGGTAGATGAATTGAAGAAGCTTCAACATGAACAAACTCCCCAATAAGTCATATACAAGATGATGATCAAGAAGGAAAGATCTACTCTTTCTAAGATGAATTAATAGACTTCACCAGACTACGAGAATAGATGGAGAGCTCTACCTTTAATTAGAGAATAAAGGTACAATATCACTAGGGCTCACACATTGAAAGGATGAACGAGGTTGTCATAGCCTTCATTGAGTACTTTCCTAGATAACTACAATCAAATTTTCTTGCTATGCTTTAATTTTGAATAAATTTTGTAATTAAAAATAATGCCTAATTGTAATTCTAGGGTTGACATTAGGTTTTAGTCTAGCTTCAGTTTTGATTTTGAAATATTTAGTTTAGTTTAGTTGATCTCATATATAATCGAGACACTTTTCGTTTGCTTTCAATTATCATAGTTTCAGACACACAAATTATGAGACTTGTAAGTCTATTTATTTTTATTTTGTATCATTGTAAGGATCCAATTTTGAGGTATTTTCAAAAGAACATATACATTCTCAGCATGGATTTCCTACTGATTTTTGCGAAGACAATATTTTTGATGAATTAAAGGATTATGCCTATTTTGCATGCATTTAAAAATGGAACATTGGTAATGGTTTGATTATTTTCATTTTTTCTTAGTTGAAAAAATTTATTAAATTTCATATGATATTCTAGAACTAAGATTTTGTCTTAGATTTGCGCATGATTCATGGTGATCTGGTTTGATAAAACTTGAAAATCTTTTGGTTATTTAATTTGCTTTGAAGATTGCATCTTTGTTAACAAAAATTACTTGAATGGCTAATTGCTTTAATAATGGTTTATAAGATTTCATTTAATCATTCAAAATTGATAGATGGAACATATTTTATCATTATTCATTTAATTTTCTCTTGTTACCCTTAATCTTTTAACTTTTTCTTTTGAATCGATTCGATTTAGTGAAAAGAGCATAATAATTGAGGCAAATTTGTTATGGAAAATCATGAATGTGTAATTTTCTATGAATATTGGATTTATTATTTCAATTGCATGTTAGTGTTATCATTTCCAAAAAACCTAATAATCCAGGCCCCTTGTTGAAACACATTAACAATTATCGCTTTGGTATCTCATCATGATAAAGAATTAACTTACAAGGAACATTAGAGTAGATTTCTAATTTTCAAGAGAAGCAGTAAATTGTTATTTCTTAGAAAGTTGGAAGTGTTGAACACCACCCTCAACATGTGGCCTATGTGTTGAACACCTAGAATACTAAGAGGGGGGTGAATCACTACTCACTGAAATTCATTAACTTCATCAATTTAAACATCTATTCAAAGCATCCCAATAAACTTACAGTAGTAGAAGGGAACATATAAAACATGCATCACATCAAGGAACACAAGAACACCAGATTTCCTTGGAAAAACCTTGAAAGGGGAAAGCCACAATAAGGATTAGCTCATAATATATTATAACTCATTACAATGGATATTACAGAGTGGTGGACTCACTGTCCATAAAGAAATATTGGCTCACTATCGGTGGCTCATTTTCAAGGGCTCACTACTTAAAATAGAAAAATATAGAGGAAAGGTAGCCTTACTACCAAAATAAACTACTAATAATGTGTAATCTACAACATGTTGAAGATACAATTATAATTAAGCTCTAAAAATTGACTTAACACACTTCATAATTCAGGACTAGACCTTTCACACTTCACACTACATCATATTTCACACACACACACACCATACTTCATACAATGAATTAACCTTATATATATACCACAACCAACCAAAACATCAATTAGGTCAACCTAATTGCATGAATTGTGTACCACATAATTTGACAACTTAAAAATTTAACACACACACCTTACAAAATAAGCCAAAATGTATATAATACCAAAATAGGTCAGCATGACCTATAATTACTCCCATAAATCTGCTCCTTACATACTTCAACTTTGCACGACCCCAAAATCCTTAGGTCAACGCCACATAATAAAATTGGAGAAGCAATAATTGAACGAACCAACTGTCCATTCACAACTTGACACATGGGCTACCAAATCACTTGCCACTTGGAGCACAAATGCTTTAGACATTTGTAAACACTTCCTCACAATCATATAGCATAATATTCATCCACGATGGAATGTGGAGCATTCCAATGTGCAGTATGTACCACTAACAATGCCATTACAAAGCCCAATACTCGGTCAACATTATCTTCAATTGTGGAAGACATACAACCTTAAAAATTTGGATCTGAACACCTTCAATATACATCATCAACACCTCAAAATTGCATGACAAGATATTGCATAGCAAAGCAATGTAGACAGTAAAATTGTTTCAATGTAACACTTAAATTGCACTTTGATACATAGCCAATTATCCACACCATTTGGTCTTCTGCAGATCAACACTTTTTCATTTCTACAATGGGTTGAATCAATGAAAAAACCATACACCATCCATGCACCATCATGCTCATGTTGCCAAAAATATCCCCCTTTATCATTGATGGCAAGACTCTCAGTCTCTAAAACTGCTCAAACGACCCCCCCTTTGATATCAAGGGAAAATGGTGCACTATATCACTTGACCTAAATGATATATAAACATGAGAGTATCTCCCACTTTCTTCTTCTCTCCTATACTCAACATACTTCTCTAACAATCTCTCCCTTAGGAAATATTTATAGCAAAGTGGCTCCCCCTAACAATGTTATTTACCAAAAAAAGACCAAAAATATACTGCAACACCACCAACTAATTCCACATATATACATTGAAATAAAAAAAATGCATATACAAAGAAAAAATTTATACCTTCAACTAGTAGAGGGTAAGATACCCTTGCAAGACACCTTCAATTTGGCAAGGCATTTCTCCCTATCTCTCTTAGCTACCTCCCAATCCTTCTTAGTGAAGGCAAGCAAGGAATTCTAAATTTTATACTTCACAAGGAGGTCTTATTCTTTCATAGAATTGAACACCGGATACTTTTGTGTCACCTTATCTGCACTAGCTAAAAATCTAGCTAAGGATGTAAGTCTTGCACTTACCAAATCTCTGAGCTTACTGTACTACATTGTGATCTTCTCTTTTTGTTCTTACAGTAGGAATAATTAACCATGCAGATTTTCAATTGTTTCTCTTGTTGCACCATCTGCATCATTTACCAGATCATATGCACTGGAGGCCTAAGAAATTTGTGACTCAATTGATTCATTTGATATTTTATGCTCCTTGTAGAAGTAGGCCAATTCAAGCAAAATCGAAACAATACTTTAACTTATTCCAAGAATTTTTATACTTCCTTCAAGTTACCTTGTAACTTGCCATGTGTTGCACTATATTTATCAAAAATCTTAGTCAATCTCTTGCCATTGACCTTCTTTTCCATTTACTTCTCCAATTTTTCTTCAAAACCAATAGAATATCCCTTAAAGGAATCTAACAACAACTTCACATTTTTTACACCGTACAAGGAAATATCAATAGTTGCTTTGGGATTGTTATCTTGCAACACCTTTACTATTTCTTCTACCATTTCTACAATCCTCTAGTGTGTTTGAATTATTTTCTTCCTTATAGAGGCATGAAAAGCATCACCAAGCTATAACTTATGCAAGGGAGAAATCTTATCCATATCTACTTGTCCTCATTGCATTGCAATCTGTAGGAGCTATGCACAAACCACCCATTCAAACTATAGCTACATTCCCAATAAAATTTTCAAAGAATCTCCAGAAGCTCCAGAGGATTCACCAACAATTTGAACAGTTTCTCCTTCCTTCTTATCACTCTTCTCCTTATCTCCACTAGAAGAAAATTCTTCAACATTCTTTTCTTCTTTTGTAGAATTCTCACCATTTGGAGGAGAAAAGTTTTATTCTTTTTGTGCCTCTGCCTTATTAGGGACTTCTTTTTTATCTTCTTCTATTTGGTCAACATCTTTCTCCATATCTGAAAAAGGGAAAATTCTGATCATTTTGAGCTTCATCTTTCTTCAAGACACTTTGTTTATCATCTTACTTTTCTTCTTCAACAACATTCTCCATATCCAGAGGGATACCATCTATTACCATGTCTTCTTAGCCATCCTCATGCCTAGGTACATGCTCATGTTTTTCATCAATAGGCTCATTTCTTTTCATGATAGATGTATTTTGTTGTATCTATTCTTCATTACCTAGAGGAGCTTCCAAACCTTTGGAAAGCTCTTCAACCTTTTGTAGTGTATCACTTCTCAGTCTTTCAATATATTCCTTGTATTTTATCATTAGAGTGTTAACTCTTTACTTTGTGAACTGTGTTTCCTACTGTACAATTGAGATAATTTAACTCTATCTTCATGCATTAGAGAAGAACCAATCTTCTCCAAGGAAAATTCCTTTATCTTTGCATCTTCATCAAAGGCTTCTTGCCTTCTAGCACTTAGAACACTTTTAAGACCATCGATCAATTGATTCTAAATTTCACCAAGGATAGTAATGAATTTCACCATGTACTTAACTATAGCCTCTTCAATTATTGCCCTATCCTCATTATTTCAATCTAGATACATTTTAGCTATCTCTTCCGAAATACCATTGAATAGTGTTGAACCATTTTTAAGGGACTATGCTCCCTAACCAAAGGGGTCTTTTCTTTCTTATTTCCCTTAACTTTAGTTGATTCTTCTTTTTCTCATGGCTTAGAGATCTTTTATCTTCTCTAAAAAAAAAAACCTTTCTTTTCTTTATCTACTTGTTTACTTTCAATGTCAACTATATCAACTTTTGTTCTCTTTGCACTTGTCTCTTCCTCAGTGGCTTGAGACTTCTTATGAATCAACTATAGTTTCTCTTCTTCTAAATATTCCTCATCTTCATAGCTAATGTGTGTCTCCTTGGTGGCCTTTTCTTTTCTTCTTCTCTTAGGAGGCGTTTGTTGCGTAGAGGGGTTAGATGTTTCTTTCTTCTTTGAACTTCCTATAGGCTTTGTTCCAAAGGCCTTAGAAGCAGTAGGAGAGGGGGAAGAGGTCCTAACTGACCTTCTTGTACTTGGAGTACAATGTGGAGCAACAATAGTGGCTTTGGATTCCTCCGCAAAACCCTTGGAGTGTTCACCATCTCTTCCAACTGATTTTTCAATTTCTCAACATTATCCTCAATATCTTTCTTCTTATTTTCCAAATTCACCTAACTAGATTTCTTTGCATGTGTGCCAATTATTTCCATAGATGGATCTCTTGGTTAGCTCAAAAAAACTACAAAATCGTTAATCTCTACTTCAGTTACATCATATCCAAGCTCTAGAACCCAAACTATTTTGGGTTCAACTACTTCCATAAACCAGTAATCTCTACTAACCATGAAGATTATATCACTCTTATACTTTTCAACTACACTTTCCAACATTCTATACCTTTCTTGCTTTGTTCCCTAAAATGTCTTAAAGAAAACCCACAACATAGGTTTCTAGATTTCTAAGTTTCCTAACCTTCTCAAATGATCTCTTATTTGATCAACAACTAGAATGTTATTGGTGCAGGAGCACCTAGGAAACACTAGGCAATTAGGAAATCTAGTTTTGATTTTTGTTTTTGGCATGTTACCTGAAGGTCATGTTGACCATTGAGATAGAGTTAGAGGCTTAAGAACATGTCTTGATCAGTAGTGATAAGTAGTGATTAGTAGGTTAAGGAGTGGAAAGGGTGGATGAGTTTAGAAACTCATTTTACTTAGTTTACTAGAAATTGGTAAAAGTTGCAAAATGGTGCATTTTGCACCTTTTCCACAATGTAACTGACATGTTTGACCAAGGGGAGGCATAACTAATTTTGTTGACCTATATAGGGTGTGCCTCGACCTGAAAGCAAGGTTGGAAGCTTTTGCATTGTTTGAAATTTATGAATACAAGAGAAGATAGTGCTAAGTTGGTGTAATTTTCTATTTTTTTTCTTGGAAGTGGTGGTTCAATGGATTGAATGTAATAATGTAGATAGAGTAGGATGTAGGTAAGTTATCTTTCAAGTTTTGTGTGGCATTAGACTGTTAACTTGTTCGCTTTCCAAGCATTGTTAGTAATTAGTTTGTTTTTTCTTCAAATTGCTGATCTGATAGACTGTTAGTGTGAAAATGGAGGTATAGATCACATTCCCACTATACATAATGTATGGCCCCTTGGGAATTGTGACTAGAATCCATGCTTGTACATAGTGTAGGGTTAGGAAGTCTTGACAGTTCGGAAAGCACCATGGAAGCCTTCTCCTAGGCGAGCCAAGAAGTGTCCGGCTAGGGAAGACAAGAAGTGCAGAGCACTTGATTTGCATGGGTGTTCATCTCCTGTCAAATCACAGTGTGGAGAGGGAAAGTATGAGCCTTGCCAAGGCATAATATGGAGGAGGAAGTTCCACCAATCCGTCTGATGCTGGAAATCTCTAACAGTTGCAGGGAGGTTAGGAAAAAGACTTTAAAAGACCTAAGTTTGCCAAATTGAGGGTTAGACCTGTGTACGGTCAGTTGAGGATTAAGACCTCTAGAATATTTGAGGAATGGGCATAAGGACCAAGAATCCCAAGGAAATATTTTGTGTTCTTTGGGAAACTTTGGAGAGCCAACCTATTTTCTCAGAGATGGAGACCTAATTGGGGCTCCTAGGCTAGTAACCTTTTTAACCCTAAATGAGGGTTTGGTGGAAGCGATGAGAAGATGGAGGTAGGTGGATCTTTTAGAGCCATAATAGGATGGATTGAAGTCAGTGGAAACATCTCCACACCCTTGCAAAGCTTAGTTCAAGTTTTGGAGTATGTTAGCCTTTAGGGTGGATTAAGGGCTAGGAAGAGTTACAAACATTGCACCAAGATTGACTTGGTAGGTAGAGTTGTGATGGTAGTGGGGTTGGCCAGGAGAACCAGGGGTACCTAAACAAGAAGAAGGTCCTAAAGGTTAAGGTGGTGAAGTAAGACACCAAGGAGGTCTTGCAAGCAAGACCTAGAGCAGGAATCAGTGAGTGATTCCTCCAACCTCCCTATCAGTTATCTAACCATACAATGTTTTTTTCTCTGAGAACTTCTCTAAGAAAGTAAAATAGAAAATAGATAACTAGGGTACTATAAGAGAGGGGTACCAACCACATTCAAGGCCCCAGGTCATAGAGATCCAAGAGTAGAAGGCTGACCTAACTTACCTCACTCTAAAGGGATGTTTTGAAATAGGGGAAAAAATGATGAGGACTATAAGATCCTCCAATCACTCTACAAACCTGAAATATAATTTGGGGCTAGGCTAGCCAGTTTTCGGGTTCAACATTGTACCTTGGGTAGCTCTTTGTCCAATGATGAAAGCACGGTTCTAGGGAAACAACACGGTGTGTTGATGTCTCTTAGGTGCACTGGAATTCATAGGACCAGAGGACCAAAAATACAATATGAACCGTCAGAAAACAAGTTGACAACCTAGCTAGTGACTTCTAAAGGAACAAACATAATTATTAAGTAGGAAAGGTACAAACGAATATGATAAAGTAAATATATGAGAGCTAAAGAAATGAAAAGGATCTCACCAAGGCACCCATTCACCAAGTAGCTCCAAAAAGCATGCCCACCTGCACACAAGAAATAGGGGAAAATTTTTGGGGCTATATAGGGGTTTGCCTCAGTCAGACCCCCGTTTTGGTGTTCCCACCTCCATAGACAACTAGATAGCAACGAGAGAGAAATGTATGATAAAAAAGTAAAGGAAGATAGTATGAAAATAACACTACAAAACAATAAATAGCCACTCAATGAAATCGTAAAGGAGGGGAGCGAAATGTTACCACCTCCACCAAGAGCTCACTAGCCAATGGAGGAGAAAGAAGGCTTGAACAATCACCACAACCTCGATTGTGATGAAGGGAGGTGTTGTAAAACCTCAAGCCGATGCTGCGATGGCTTGCTTCACACTTGATTACGAAGTTGATGGAGTGTTGTTGCTACAATGAAGTGTTGGAGTGTTGCTTGAGGATGAAGAGAATGCTGGAAGTGCCAAGAGAATGCCAATTTTTTTCTTAGAGATTGCCGAAAGATCTTGTGAAGAGATCCAAATTGCTAAGAGAGATGAAATGAATGAAGAAGAGATGAATTTAAAGGAGAAGAGGAAAGAAAATGCCATTTTTGGGGTTAGTTGGTTGATGAGGGATGTTACAAATTGACCCTAATTGAAAGTATAGTGCCTCTGCCAACTTCAGATGTAGGAATCCGTTAGGGACGTAAGTGCGCTGCGCGGACGTCTGCACATAGTGCACGTGTCCCCGAAAAATATTCTTGTACTAACACAAAGGAAATATTCCAAGTGGAAGGTAAGTGGCCAACTGATGTGGAATTTCACCTTTGGATTTAGTTTTCTAAGGTGAGGATATGTAAAAGGGGAATTCACATGAGTGGTGCAAATTCACCCGTATACAGGTACCATACCGGAAGGGGTACCTTGATTCTTTGGTCTTCTATAAGTTCTCCATCAACTATCATCTTAGGAGATCACACAAATCAATGAGTTAGTGTAGGATCATGGGGGTCCAAACTAGGCCCTTAAGTGGCAATAAAAATTTAGGAAAAAAGAGTTAGGAAACTTGACATAAAAATTTAAATAAGTTATTAACATAACTTGAAATATATGTAAGAGTAGAATTTGTAAAAAATTGAGTGTAGTTTCTAGGATTCTATTCCCTTTTTGGAAAAAATTAAATCTATTTGGTGAAAATTTAAAATTTCAATGTAGTAATACTACATTTTTTAGGAAAAAATAAAAAGCAGGTGTATGTCTGACCAATCTAAGTACAAGAATTTTTTAAAAATAAAAATAAAAATTTCAATATAAGTAGAGGAAACGTGCCTGAATGTGTCACATTTTTTTGTAATTTTTTTGCATGTAAATAATTAGTTATGATTTTTTTTGTAATTGTTTTGCAAGTAAATAATTAGTTATGAATTTTTTATTAATTCTTTTAAAAAAATATTAAAACATGTTTGTTTGACCACCATAACTTGCTCAAAAATTTATGAAATTCAAATTTTCTTTTTCTTTTATCCTATAGTATGGGAAGCATAGAATGTGATGCATCTTTCAGATTCAAAAAATGCGAAATAGTTTAAAAATTATAGATGTTTTTCAATAGCTTATCAATTAAGACTTTAGTCAAAATATGTAGAAAATTAATAACAATCATCTATTTTAATTCCAAAAAAGGCATATCTTATATTTTTGGAAAGCTGACAATTTTCTAAATAAACCCTTTATATTTCATCAAATTTGGATAAAAAAAGTCATCAACCACTTTTTTTTGTCATATCGCCACTTTTTGGACCCCCATGATCTTGCACTCACCCCAATGTCTTCACATTTCTTCACCATTTGGTGCTCGTTGTGTGGATTGCGGTGGTCGACATTGCGTTTTCTCTGTTTTTATAGATTTTTTTTACCCAATAATCATGGATGCATACTTTACCATTGAATCATCTATATCATTCATTGTTAGGGCACGTTTATCAAACTTCACTATGAAGAGATTCATTACTAGTTCATTCTTTACGACCTTTAATGTTGAAACTGGTCCATTTGAGCATAACCCTATAACAAACCTAATTGCTTCCATTTTTATCATGTGACATATCCAACCAGATGAATTTATCGTGAATTCAGCTCAACAAATATTTAACCCACTCATCCTCATATCGAAAATTGGGAAAGTTATTCCATACATCCAATTTCTTCTCCGACAAACTCTAATATTCGGGTTTTAGTTCAAAGTCATCTCTAGTTAACACATTCACCTAGTATTTTTCCATCTTCCCATGATCATACTCTTTCACTTTCGTATGAATATATATCAAAACATCCTCTATGTGCATCACACCATATGGAACCCTAAAAAATGCACCTTCAAGATCTGATTTCATAGATTTGAATGGGTGCTTCTTAAATTTAGGTCTTGGTCACTCCATAACATTAATAACTTGAGAAATAAACATCTTGAATCTTCACAGAGCTAGGATTTGCAAGGAAAAACTAATAAATACCTTTGGAGAATCTTTGTCGATAGGGTTTCAAATAACACTTTGGAATCATTTCAAATAATCTTTGCTCTACCTTTACTTCAATTTCTCGAATTACAAATAAATTGACCATATGAGAAATTACATATAAAGTCTTTTCTAGTGACCTAATATGCATTGATTGAAATAGATAAAGTTAGGTTGAAAAAGCTAGCAAACTCTCACTGTGTCATCATAGGCACCTTCAATCACTCTATACATCTTTGTAGCGAGGTATTTCACACTAGAGATACCATCAACAGATCAACAATGTCAATCTACACATATACCAATGTGTTGAAGGCATCAACACCACATCTTTGGTGGGGGTGTTGAATGATTTATGTTAAAACTCCCCTTGAGCCAAAGCTCTTTATCTAGTTTTTGGAGGAAACATCTACACTAGGGGCTGGCACATACTCACTCTTCACCTCATTCTCTTCCCTTTTCTTCCATGTCTTGTTCATTTCCTTCTTCATATCAACTAGAACAACCTTCTTTACCGGATCAGTCTTCTTTGAAATAAAGGGTTTCACATTCTTGTTTCTACAAAATTTAGCTATGTGCCATGGTTTGTTGCATTTATGACATATGACACCTTTTTGTTGAATAGAGTTACTTCTTGCCATTTTAGATCTACATTCAAAAGTATTATGCCCAAATCCATTGCTTGTATAATAGTAACCATTGAAATATTGAAACATCATACCATTATTGTAACCATTGAAAGATTGAAACATCATACCATTATTGTAACCATTCATCATCTGAATTCTACATTCACTAGCTTTATGATCAAATCTATTGTATGCAAAATACCGTCTGGGAAAGGATTGAACATTATGATTCATTATACTTATACACTCTACAACTCTATGTCCAAATTTATTATCGAAATAATAGTAACCATTAAAAGATGAATAACTTTGTGCAATAGGTTGTCTAATAGCATACCTTTTGAAATATTTCTTCTAGTTCCAGACCTGTTTGATATTTCTCTTCTTAACATTCTTCTTTTCAGCATTGTTTGAATTCTGAATCTCCTTTAAACTTTCTGCTTTTTCAAACCCTAATCCTTTTTTGTCCTTAGAAGCCTTTTGATTTGTAATCATTTCATCAAGCAAGGTGGAGCTCTTCTTGAATCTTTTCTTTCTCTAGATTTGATCTCAAAGTCATAATCTATTTTTTAAGCTTTGAATATTCTTCATATTTATCTTTTAATTTGGCATTCAAGTAATCTTCAACTTGCATTTTTAGATTGGTGATTTTCTTATTTGATATCTTGAGCTACTCATTTGTTTCCTTGAATCTTTCTTTAGCTTTCTTGAGTTGTTCCTTCGACTTTTTGATACACTCATTTGCGTCCTTAATATTCTCTTTCAATTCTCCTTTCTCACATTCCACTTTATTTAGATCATCAAGAGCTGATTTTAGTTCTCCTTCCATAACAACTTCACAATCTTCTTTAGTAAACCCTTCATGGATAATCTCTTTTGGAGGGATAGGATACTTCCTTGTATCCATGTGTTCAACCTCCAAGATCTACCTCAATGATGAAGCCAATAGAAGGACCAAAGCTCTGATACCAATTGTTGAACACTCATAATATTGAGAGGGGGGTGAATTAGTATTCATTGAAATTCATTAACTTCATCAATTTAAACATCCATTTAAAGCATTCCAATAAACTTGTAGTAATAGAATGGAACATATAAAGCACGCATCATATCAAGGAACACAAGAAAACAAGATTTAAGTGGAAAACCCTTGAAAGGGAAAAATCATGGTGAGGATTAGCTCACATTATATTATAACTGGTTATAATGGAGATTACAAAATGGTGGACTCAAGTTGTCTAGAAAGAAAGAATGACTCACTATCGGTGGCTCACTAACAAGGGCTCATTGCCCAAAATAGAAAAATATAGAGGAAAGGGTGGATTACTGCCAAAATGAACTTTTGATAATGCATTTGCAACATGTCGAAGATAAAGTTCCAATTAAGCTCTAATAACTGACTCAACACACTTCATACTTCACTACACCTTTCACACTTCACACTACATTAGATTTCATACACACACTGTACATACACACACACCATACTTCACACAACGAATTAAGCTTTTATATATACCACACCTAACCAAAACATCAATTAGGTCAATGTAATTGCATGAACTGTGTACCACATAATGTGTTAGCTTAAAAATTTAATACACACACCTTGCAGAATAAACCAAAACATGTACAATAGAAAGATAAGTTAGCATGACCTATAATTAGTCCCATAAATCTGATCCTTACATACTTTAGCTCCACATGACCCCAAAATCATTAGGTCAACACCACATAACAAAACTAGTGAATCAATAATTGAATGAATCAACTGTTCATTGATAGCTCTATAACGGACTACTAAATCGCTTTCCACTTGGAGCACACATACTTCTAACATTTGTAAACACTTCCTCACAACCACATAGCATAATATTCATCCATAGTGGAATGCAAAACAGTCTAATGTGCAGTCTATACCAGTAACATTTTCATTACAAAGCTCAATACTCTATCAACATTATCTTCAACTGCGGAAGACATACAAACTTGAAACTTTGGATATGAACACCTTCAATATACATCATCAACACCTCAAAACTATATGACAAGATATTTCATAGTAGAGCAATGTGGACCACAAAATTGGCTCATTGTAACATTGAAATTACACTATGAGACTTAGCCAATTATCCACACCATTTGGTCTTCTTCAGACCAATACTTTTGCATTTCTACAATTAATTGACATCAACACCATACACCATCCATGTACCATCATGCTCAAATTCCCAACATTGTGTGATGGTGTGGATATGATATGAGGTGCTTCATATGCATTATTAAGTTCCTACACCATTCCTTCTTACTATTGTTAGTGCCTTCTAAATTTGAATGCATAGTATTAATGCTTCGACGGATACCTATATATATGGCATGAGTTGAGGAAATGGAGATGTGAAGACTTGTATAGAGGTGTGAACTGGAGTTTAAAATTCTTTTGCACTTGAATTTATTTTTAAGATGGCACTTTAATCCTTTGATGTATGTTCCTAGATTTACATGCTATGCATTGGTGTTTATTAACTAAATGACAACTTTTAGAAAGCATTATTAAAAGCATTAAGGAATCTTCATGAGGTTTATTATTAATATTTTCTTAAAAAGTGGGAAAAATAACTAAAAATGGGTTGTAAAAATCCACAACCCCATTTTCTAACTTAAGAATTTGGGTTGTGAATTTTCACAACTAATTTTTGGGTGAATGTAGGTTGTGAATTTTTACAACCCATTTTTGTTTTGTAGTGGGTTGTGAAAATTCATGATCCCATTTTCCAACTTTTGAAATTAAGTTGTGAAATTTCACAACTCAATTTTTAAACTTTAGTTTTAAATTTTCCCACCTTTATTTTCCCCATTAATTACTTAATATATTAAAATAAGCAATTAATTAAATTTGAACCTTGGGATTTAAGTTGTGCTACTAAATTAGAAAAATTCTCTATGATCGAACATCAACCAAACATGCTTTATAATTCAAAAATATTTAATTTGCAAAGATCCAAAACACCATTGATGCATCAACTAGAAGTCAATTTACCTTGCGAACATACCAAAAACAAATTCAAGATAACTTCTGATTGGCTTCAAATTTTTGACTAATTTTTTTTCCAAATTGTCCAAAACACCAATACAATGAAGCCCTGTGAGTGAAATTTTCCCAACTCTTTTGATAAAGCAAACTTAATTATTTTTGTACTCCTATGAGTGAAATTTGAAGCATTAAAATCTCTCAATCTATGAGGCTCCATGACTTAGAAACTAGCAACGTTGGTTGAAATATCCCCATAAATGTTCGCATTGAAGGAATTTTCTCTAGCTTACACCAAGTTTCAAGTTTAATTATTTTTGTGAATCTTGCCACTTTTCGCCACTCCACCCAATTTCATACTTGAATAATTGAACTACTTTATTAAACTAGGTGAAACTAGTTTGATCTTGCAAAATACACTTAAATTACTTTAAAAATAATATGATTTGAATTGACATTGATGAGAGAACAAGGTTCACAATTAAATCAAGAACACAATTTTACATGATGAACTCTCGAGGAAGGCTCGATTCATTATTTTGAAATAATTGATTTTGAGCAAATGACAATATTTTATTACGAGACATTTCAAATAAAGATGTACTTCAACTCATTCTTAACTAAATTGTGTTAAATTTTAACAATATTTGTGTTTCTCTCAAAGTTTATGTCGAATTACATAATACATTCAATGCAACTACCTACTGACACACTATTGTATAATGAATGTGATTGCTAGTTATATGTTTAAACTCACCATACATATAAGAGCAACCTATTGACGCCCTATTGTATAATGAGTGTGATTGCTAGTTATATATCTCAAACTCACCATACATATAAAAACATGTAGTCAAGTCAAAGAGACAATATGACATGATATGTGATCTTCTAACTTGACTTGCACTCCAAATCTCTACCTAACTCGACAATGATTTTATTTTCTAAAAATAGTATGCTAAGAATAACGGTTACATTTTTTGAAAAATAACTGCACATTCAAACCTTTTTATTTGAGATGTGACAATCCAACCCGTGGGTGGCGCATTCAAACTTTTTTAGTTGAGATGTGACAATCCCACTCGTGGGCGTCGCATTGAAACCTATTTATTCACTGTAACTATAGAAAATATATGCCCACTGTATCGAACACAGAAGTGTCCTCCCTATCAATTTATATTTGGTTTTCAGTGCCTACAAGATAATTCTGATCGGTTTCCTTTTGTGGGTAGCAAATTAGCATATAGAAATGGATTCTTCTGCAAACCATGCCGCTGAATCTTTCAGTAATCCTAACTGGGGTAATTTTGTTGCTGTAGAGAGTGTGCAGGAGCTTGCACTAAAGAAACCCAATGACATTCCCCAGAGATACATCAGATCAGAAGATGAGAGGCCATCTTCAACACCACTCCCTTCTCTCTTGACAGTCCCTGTAATCGATATTCAAAAGCTACTCTTGCCCTCTGACAACCATGAAAGAGAGAAGGAGATGGCCATTCTTTCTAAGGCCTGCGTAGACTTGGGCTTCTTTCAGGTATCATAGAATTCTTTCTGAAAATATAGTTAGCACTCACATATGTTTCTGGTATATTGGGTTTGTAGTTGTGCTGATGGTGCAGTGATCCTCAGGTTGTGAACCATGGAATTCCACATTCTTTGATAGATCGGATAAGAGGAGTGGCTAATGAATTCTTTAGTCTTTCCCTAGATGAAAAACAAAGGTATGCTCCGCAAGCAGGAGATGCTCAAGGCTATGGTAATATGTTTGTGGTTGACGAAGATCAGAAGTTGGACTGGGGCGACTTGATGGCTTTGGTACTTATGCCTACAAAACTTGTCAACTTAGCTATGTGGCCAACCACACCATGGGATTACAGGTAGGGGTAGTAATTTACATTCTTGAAATGATTAATATTTACATTTTCCAAACCATTTAAAAATAAATAAAAGTGGAGTTGCTTATAGTAAAGTCTCACCAATTTAGTATTAGATCATACTCCAACAATCTAATTATCTACCATAAAGTCTTTTGTTAATATTTTTTTCACTTCGAAATGATTTTTTAATATGGAATTGTAGAAATACATTGGAGAGGTATACTGCTCATGTGGAAAGGGTGGCCCAGATTATCTTGAGTCTATTTGCTGAAAACTTACAATTGAAGAGTGATTATTTCAAAGACAAGTTTGGAGAAGATCCAATGATGACAGTGAGAATGAATTTGTATCCACCTTGCCCTAGGCCTGATCTAGTGTTGGGGTTAAGTCCTCATTCAGATGGAGGTGCCATAACACTTTTGCTTCAAGATGATCAAATAGAAGGCCTTCATGTCCGCAAGAACAATGAATGGATTCCTATTCAACCTATCCTTTATGCACTTGTCGTAAACATTGGTGACCTAATAGAGGTAAATGTTGTGTAAGTTTGTCTATCGATTTAGTTATCTCTAATATAAATAGTTTATAAAATCGGACTATGACATTTCAATTGAATTATAGGTGATGACAAATGGGAGATACAAGAGTATAGAACATCGAGCTGTGACAAACAGGGAGAAAACAAGATTATCTATTGCTATGTTTTACCAACCAGGCGTAGATGAAGAAGTGGCTCCGGCAAGTAGCATCGTGGATGAAGAACACCCCTCCATATATAAGAAATTCAAACATCAAGAATATATTCAATATTACATGACTAAACAACTCAATGGAAAAAAGTCACTAGCTGACTTTGCCAAAATATGTGAATAGTATTCAAGCTCACTAGTTAGTCTAGTATGCATCATATGAGTAATAAGAGAATTTGTATGTTATGGTAGTTGGACTAGATGTCCATTCCATTTATATACAAAATTACTGAGGAAAATGAGTCTTGAGATAGTTCTTTATAGTTTAAGACATAATTTTGGAGATATGACACAAAATGAATGACTATATATGTCAATCAATGTTATCATGAATATGAGGAGAAATAAATGTTAATGGATTGCATACAAGTTATTTCTTTCTCTTAAATTTTTTATTCACAAATAATATGTTGAGTAACCCCCAATGATCTTCATATTGGAAAGTTTTATTATTATTTAACTATATTACAATAAAATATTTTTCTTTCTAAAATATATTTTTTCTTTAATATTTCTAATTTAATGCTATGTGATGGTGTAATGTTTAAATTACTAATTCGTAGGGTTTTTTGCATGTTATTTATGCAATTTTTCCTCTCATATATAATATCAAATGGAGAGAGTGTTACAAGATATGGAGGGCCAAGAGAGAAGAGATTTAAACTTACCAAATTAGTGACCATTTATCTTGGATTGTCTTTTTAAATTTATGAATGCCAACAATACATTATATATTTATTTATTTTGCTTGCTTGGTGCCATTATTTTTTGGTGCTCCATGGTTTATCTAAGGTTGTCATTTTTCTTTAATTAAGACTCTAATTAAGTTCATCTAATCCTCGATCTTGTGTTGGTTGTTCATGTTTAGTCCTTATTGAGGAGACCACACCTTATGTTAGTGATTATGTAACAATATCTATTACATCAATACAATTAATAATTTAAAGTGTATGATTATTAACTATGTTGCAGAAATAAATAATTATTTGATTAAAATGTGATTTTAGAGATTATAATTATTCTAGGGTCTAAGACCTTGACTAGAAATTTATTATAGTTTAGTGCTTTGAATTCTTATAGAAGGCTAGTGTTCTAAGGTCCTGATATCATATTACATGATCTTATAAATCCTTCTAATTAAGAGATTCATAACATGCTTGTGGAAGAGGTATGCATGGAGGGAATATTATGAATTCTTTGGATCAATAAATTTTTTTATTGGGGTTTAAACTTGTTTATAACCCAATAAATAGCTTAGTTTTTTCACCATTCTTTATATTATTGATGGAGCATTTTGCAATGGGGGTCTTAATTATTTTTCAAAGCGGATCTTCTTAAGTATCCCAAAGAATATTTATGTAATCTATCATAGATATGCACTTTTAGATAATTTAGGCACTCGTTCCTTAAGTTGGCCTATTTTTCATTCTTTGTTATCCTATTCCATTTTTTCTAATGATTTGATTCTAAATCTATTCAAATTGATATTTTTAAATTAATTTGTGCTATATTATGGCTAAGAATATCTATGCTTTATGAGTGAACTACTAATGTTGATTTTTAAGGCTAAAAATTGTATACTTTTGTAGTGTCGTAAATTGTCACCCTTGACAATTTTACACTAGGTTTAGCTCCCCCTATGTGCCTAGACCTAATTGTGCTTATAATTTTCCTATTTTATTATCATTTAGGGAAATCAAGATTAAATTGGGGTCTATTATCTAATATTCACTATCGACTCTCATGGACCCAAATAGGTCTGGACTAGGGCGCTAGCACCCTTGTCTAGATGTATAGGAGCGAATTTGCACCCTTGTGTAAATTCCCTTTTCACATACCCTCACCTTAGAAAATCAAATTCGAAGTCAAAATTCCACATCACCCATCCAGAATGCATCCACTTGGTGTGTGCTTTGTGTGTCAGTGGGGGAATTTCATCAGGGACATAAGCGCAACGCGCAGACGTCTGCGAAGCACACTGTCGTCCCTGAAAGATTCTTGCTTCTAAGTCGACAGGGACGTTACACTCCTCATTGGGGTCGAATTGTAATGCCTCTATGTGACCAACCAACCTGAAACGATTCCTTTTGGTCTTCAAATCAATTCTATTCCTGAACACTTCATCTTTTCACATCCTCTTGATAGTTGATTCAATCTGTAGACATGGAAAATATACAAACACACTTGATCCTGATTACTAACATCATTTCGTCCTTAATCACCTTCTTAGATTGCCATCACCTTTCATCCCTTAATTAAATAAATCATTATTTATCTAATTAAGTCATTCTTCCTAGTTGGACAAATAGAGCCACAATCGCGGTCTTTGTTTCACTATAGAGCGCCGCTCTTAGAAATTAGCGGTGCTATATTGCACCGCTCGAGTTTCTAAACTCTGCCGCACCTGCGAACTGCACCATTGGGTTGGATTAAAAAGTTAAAATTTGGCATTTTTTAACATGCTTTTTTGTTTCTAACATTTTTTGACTTTGGACGGTCTGTGTTCTGTCTCTGCATTTCTTGGTTTTAATCAATTTGCAGGTTAAGGCAAGGAGAAATATAGAATTGAAGGTTGCATTATGGCATCATTCTCACATTACATCAAGTGTTTTTGAACACTTTAGTGTTTGTTTAACACTTTTAGAGAGTTCATAAT
The DNA here is from genome assembly GCA_007115665.2 of Sequoiadendron giganteum. Classification (NCBI taxonomy): domain Eukaryota; kingdom Viridiplantae; phylum Streptophyta; class Pinopsida; order Cupressales; family Cupressaceae; genus Sequoiadendron; species Sequoiadendron giganteum. Next base: position 211,510,178 of record CM021100.1, read on the forward strand.
CTCTCTTAATTTTTTTTGTTATCTTTCATGCTTTTAGGTTCACTAGAATTTCTTTTGGGCTCTAAAAAGAACACTACAAAAATCTTCAATTTTGCAACAAAGGGCTTAAAATGAACCTTAGAACAAACTCACTAGATTTGGTTTTGAGGATTAACAATTGAACAAGGCAAATTTCATATTTCATTTTGGTGCACTAAAAAGAATCAAATCATTGCTTTGTGGACTTAAAATGAACAAGTGCTTATTTGTTTTGTAATTACTTACCCAAAGTAATATTATTAAAAGGACATATGCACTTCTCTCGTGCTCTATAGCAATCTTGATAATCAAAAGGCCTTTTGATGACATTAATTTGTGTAAGTGATTTCCTTCACATTTCATTTGGGATTAAAAATTGAACCAATCTTGCAAGTGTGAGTGTGGCATATTGCGAGTGTTCTCCCTTTGTTTTTTAATGAAGGTCGATTGAAGTACGAGATATGCTTGCTCACTTTTTTTTATCTTAGAGGGCTTGCCTGGTGGGAAAAATTAATCACCCCAGGGAACGACCAAACCGGGAACATGCTAAATACAAGCGACTGCCAACTGGTATATAAGTGTGGATTCTCAAGGAAAGTTCGAGAATCATGAGGATTATCCTGATAAGAAGGGCAACAATGGTCTCTCACCGAATGGGTGGTCCCCCATGAATGAAATGCCTGCATTAAAACCCTTTTTTAGCAAAGGCCAAAATCCTTAACTATTTGTTGGTGCAAAAGGTCGTGTCCTTTGAAGTCGCCCCACGTAACATGCGGTTTTATTGTAGAGATGAAAAGTATGCCATGGGAGATTCATGGATACTGATGCTTGGCTGACCCGAGAAGTGTGTGTTGTGGAGGGGAGCTAGTGTGGTCAAGCATCTAGTCATCCACACTAAATATGCGCAGCTAGATTCATCCAAGTGGGATCCCAACAAATACTGTCTTTTCATCCTAGGATTGTGCATGTGCTTGGAATTGAAAACACTTTGCTTGGGTCTCAAAATAGTTGGAAACAAACATTCAAAAGATCTTCAAATTTCAAACCCTTTAGGAGGGGCAAATACCTTTGACCAAATCCAAGTGTTGTTGGTTTCCCTAGGGATTTTATCCTTAGAGGTTTCTAAGCATTTAGATTCACATCATAATTTTCTCATACTAAAGTCAACATTAGGGAACTTTTGCCTTGATTTCTTTGATTTCCACATAATGGACTTTGTGGGATGAAAAGGAGTTAGGACATCAGACATTTAGTTTGAAATTTTAATCAAGAAATTGTTTGTGGCAAAAAGAACTCATTAAACAAAGCTAAAGAATAATTGAATCTCACACGTGTTCTTTCAAATGATTTCCTGCAAAATCAAAATCCAGAAACAAAGGTTCAAGAAGCTTAGTCCAAAAGCCCGTGAAGAGCATCTTTCTATGCTTCACGAGGTAAGAGAAATATTGGTTTACTTCTACAAGAAAGCTTCAAGAAATAACCCTAGCTTGTATGAGTTTTGGTATCAAAAAAATCCAACTCTTTTTGAAAGTTTTTCTTTTCTCACATAGGAAGTATTGCATGTTCTTCAAAATAGAGGTCTTGTAGGAAAGAGTTTTATCTAGGTCAAGTCTAGGATCAAAGTCATCACTTTCATCCATCCCTCAACCATCAAAATAAAACAACAAACTCTTGGAAACTTTGAAAACATTACTTATCCTAAACTTTTAAGCAAAATAAAAATTGTCTTGTTTGGTTAGATATGTGTGGATGAATCCTTCCTTACATATTTGATCAAATTATCAAATATTTGTGAACAAATTTACCTCTTGATAAAATCCAACATCTTGGGGTTTATGAGTTCATTATCCAAATCACTTTGTTTGACTTAACTAACTTAGTCAAATTATCCTCTTGTGAACAAGTTCACTCTAGGCCAACACACTCTCCTAGAGTTTACAATTTCATTATCCAAATCAATCAATCAAAATCCAATCAAATCAAGTCCTAAATTTTAGCCTCCCCCTTCAAAAGTTTCACAAGAGTTTCATTCATCTGCATCATCCATCATCCATTTATCTCATCCTCATCATCATCTTTGGTCCTTAATTTATCCTATTTCTTTTTTCTTTTCTCCTAAGATTAGATCAATTGAATTATATTTTATGGTGCAAACAAGATCACAACATAAGAAGAATATGGAAGCCACCAAGGAAACATCAACTTCAAGTGATCTAAGTCAAACTGCCCCCAAAATGAACCTTGTCAGACAAGCAATCCTCCAAGCAACTCCTCTCTACCATCATAAACCCCTCAAGAGGAGGGTGAAGTAGAGGACATCACTAACAACACCTTAGGGATGACACAAGAGGAAATCCTTGTGATGGTGCAAAATCCAAAAAATCATCGAATTGTTAATGCTATGATAAGGCTATATCCCTCCCAATACATACTTGAGTTGGCAAATGAAGGGGCTAAACTCCCTTCCAACTATGACCTAATTACTATTGTGGAAAGAACTCTTGGGATCATGCCCTCAACATCATCCATGCTTCCATTCCAAAGCGTCACTCAAGATCCCCCAAATCATATCATCTATCACTTCAACCTTGTCGTTTGTTAACAAGGGAAGCACCATGCTTCACGAACTCCAAAAACATCCCCTTGTGATCAATCGAAAGGGGGATGCAAACACCACACTGGATCAATTCTTCCCAAGAAATCCATTACACCATTATGTTTCACTTACATTCCATGATTCTTCCAATCTGACCTCTTATCATGCAACGCAAATTTATCCTCTAGACATGCAAACCTCTCTTCCTATCTCACAAGGAGAAGGTGACTTTTTTGGAGCCAGGGGAATCTTTGACCCCTCATCATCACTTGAAGGGAATGTACCACCCTTCTTTCTGCCATTTCCACTTCTACCACTCACATCTACATCATCACTTGGGTTGGGTCTTCCCCCCTTATCCGCCATCAATCAACCAAACCAAAGAATCATAAAAAATCCTCTCGTTGTTCCATCAATATCACAACAACAGATGACAACCATCCAAGAAACCCCAATGATCAACACATCCACTGTTCCAAGCACCTCAATCACACCATCCACAAATCAAAACTCAATCATCAAGATGACCATTCCGCTCATCACAACGGTCCACACCCTTCCCAATCCACCACCACCACCGCCAAAATATAACACGAAAATCTCATTCACCATCACATTGCAAGTTGCTCGACAAGCTGCCTAGCAAAAAGTGCTCCAAAACCAGCAAGTTGCACAACTAGCTGCTCAACAAGCACAAGCACAATTAGCGACACAAAAAGCACAATAGACAGATCAGGCTACTCAAGCCCAAGCTTTATTACAACAGCAAGAAGCTACGCAAGCAGCTCAAACCATTCAAAATGCACAAGCCGCACAAGCCATACAAGCTTCTCAAATTGCACAAGCAATTCAACAAGCGCATGCTCAAGCCTGAGCCTAATATCAAGCCCAACAAGCACAAGCACAATATGAAGCACAATTGGAAATAGCCCAACAAGAAGCATATCAACACACCTTGTAGGATTATCAAATGCAACAAGCCCAACAGTAAGCTTTTTTTGACACAACAATAACACAACCAACAACAACACAACCAACAACAACATGACCAAAAATAAGTGTTGTTGGCTCAGCAATAAACGCAGGGATTAATCACTCAACAAAGCTTGCAACAGATTCCCACCAACATCCCACCCATGAATCCAACACCTTAAAACATGTTCACCCCACCTCCTGATCCACAATATGGCTTAACAACACAAATCAGTTTGCTCTCACAACATGTGCTTGATCTTCAATCAAGGAAAACAACAACGACACCCAACAATCTGTGTCCCTATGCTTTCGATAGGAGTGTTGCAATGGTATCATTCCCAAAGGGGTTTGAAATCCCCAAATTTGACAAATACTGTGTATTTGGAAACCCTGAAGATCACATCAGGGAATTCCAAGTACATTGCATAGAAGTCACGTACAACGATACATATCTAATGCGACTGTTTCCTCAAAGCCTGACCGGTGCCACCATGGAGTGGTTCTCCCATCTGTCTATTGGCATCAGAACATTCCAAGAAATCAAAGATGCATTCCTCCAGAATTATGCATTCAACATTATCACAGATGTTAGTCTAGAGGAATTATCGATGCTCAAACAAGGAAAGGGGGAGTCATTTGCCTCCTTCCTAAAATGACGGTGAGCCAAGGCCAATCAAATCAAATGGGCCATGCTGGAGGAACATGTATGCACCGTCATTGCTAATCTGTACAAGACCTTGGCATTTTATCTAAAAATGCAATGGATCACCACATATGACGAATTGATCCCCAAGGTAGTCAACATCGAAAGGGCCCTTATTACATAAGGGGGCACACCTACATATCCTGAACATCAAGATAGTCGCCCATCCACCAGTTACAATGATAAACCTCGCACATGGGCTAAAAACAGGAATATCACCAATGATGGAGTGGTCGATGCCAAGGTCATCATCAGTGCTCCAAAGTAGAATGTCCAAACACATCATCAACCGCAAAACAAAAATCACAATAACACACAAGACAATGCGGTAACCCAACAACCACACCCCAATCAAGTCAACAACCTTAGTAATTAAGGAGGACCACCTCCACGAAACGGGTATCCCCCAAGAGGAAATTCAAAGCCCTTGGGGAATCCATTGAATCCATCATGAAGAAGTTGGTTAATGAGAACCTCATCAAAGTCCCCCACTCATGATAATTACCAAGAACCCCAGGTGAATCCACCTTGGTATAATACAAATTATGTTTGTGATTATCATAAGCTCAAGGGACATACAATTGCCAACTGCATGAAACTAAAAAATATCATCCAAGATCTCATTGATGATAAAATCATAAATGTTGAGCAACCAACTGGTAATCAAGATCTGAAAATATAAACGAATCTGATGCCAGACCACAATCAAGGAAATAACAAAGGTAAGCAAAAATATGTGAAAGTGAACCACGTATACGAAGGATTTGTCGCATGCCTTGACAAATTGGTCACTTTTGTTAGTATCAAGGGAGCCAACACCAACTGTGGAGTCACCACACGTGGTGGCAAGGTCACCATTGTCAGGGAATCATAACCATCTAAGACCCCCACCAAAAATTAGAAATTTGTTCCTGATGATTACAATGTCCTAGACCAGTTAAAAAGAATCCCTGCTCAGATTTCCATCATGGAGTTACTGAATATTTCAGCTGCCCATAGAAAAATCTTTGAGGAAACATTTGCTTCATCCACTATCTCTGCTATCTTTGATACAGAGAAATTCCAAGCTATGGTCAGTAACATCACCACTCCAAATATCCTCACCTTTTCCGATCAGGACTTCCCCGCCCAACCATCTCACAACCGTGTATTACACGTCGAAGTTCTTGTTCACAAGAATAAGGTCAAAAGGGTCTTGGTGGATGGAGGTGCAGGCCTTAACATTTGTTCACTAAAGCTTATAAAGAATCTAGGAATCTCTGAAGTTTCCATTGAAAAAGGTAAATGTCTCACAATCAAGTATTATGACGATCAAGAAAGAGTGTCTCAGGGCACAATTCAATTCCCTATTCAAGTAGGGCCAACTATTATGGAAACTACCTGTCAGGTGCTTGACCTTGACCTACCTTACAACATCCTCCTAGGGTTCGCATGGATCCATGGGATGCAAGCTGTTGCATCAACATTCCACCCATGCATCAAATTTTCCTACCAAAATAAAGAGGTCAAAATCCATGGTGATCCTGATCCTTTCACCTACTGCAAGAACCTGGAAGCCAAGTACTATAAAGTTCCCCAAGTCCTGAAGCACGATGAACGCCCCTCAACTCCATATATAGACTCAACCACTATAGCCTCCACTTCTAGGACAAGGACACCCTCCATCCCCGACATATTTGACATCAAGCTTATGATCCAAGACAATGGGTGTGGGGAGTATAAGATGAAGAAAAATGATTTCATCGTAGGAGAGCTACCTCAATCTCCTAGGTCACATGGATGACCCCAACCAGCTGAAATACCCTCACAAAATTTAAGGATAGATCCCTCTAGATTCTGATGTTGGGGGGATCTAATTCGATAGACCATGGATGAAAGAGACATTTCAAGCTCACTATACCAAGATGAAAGTTCCCCACCTAATCTTCCCATGGATAAAAGAAACAAAGGACTTCAAATGATGCTTCGTATGGGCTACAATAGAAATGAAATTCTTTGAAGGAACAAAAAATGGCTGACTAAAGCCCATCATTGTTGAGAAACACATGAAAAACCTTGGCCTTGGGATAACCCCTCCAAGAGTAACCATACATGGCTAAAGTCCCCAAGTTAGAGCAATTAGGACTCCCCCTCAGTTATCAACAACTGCCCTCCAGTTACCTGTGTCCACAGGTCGAGTCATAGATAACTTCACCTTTGACATCACTAACGTGTGTAGTAGTTGCGATGATCAGGATACTGTAACAGGCTTACCCATGCTTTTCAAAGACTCCTCCCTACTCATGATTAGTACCTCATCCTTTGAGTCAGACCAACAAACCCACAAGATAAATTTGGTCTACCCCCAACTCATCGATTATGACCAATGAGGACCACCAATTTTGGACACATTCGAAAATGATGAGGCACTCTCAAAATTCTTGGGATTACAGGATACAATACCATGTGGAGATCATAAATTTGGATTTTACATCACACTGGACACTCAGGCCTATTACGAGGAGATGATTGAATCCTTCAGTCGCAAAAATAAAAGATTGAGAATAATCTCAAGGTCATTGAGTGAAAACGACTATGTGGCACTCTCTGAGCATAAAATAGTAAAAATAAAGGATGCATGCAACGGTGAAAACCTCTTTGAGGCACTAGAGGATGAAGGATTCAATCTTCCCCTCACTGCACTTCATCAAGAAAAATCAATGGTCCTAGCAGAGCAATGCAATCCCGTCAACCTAGGAACAAAGGACCTACCACATATAAATTTCTATGCTGAATCACTTCTCATGGAGGAACATGAACTCTTAGTTGCATTCCTGAAAGAAAGAAAGGTAAATTTATCATGGACCTATTCTGATATGCCTGGGCTAGATCCAAAGGTAGTAGTTCATCATTTGGTGGTATATCCTAGAGCAAAACTAGTGAGACAAAAACTGAGAAAGATGCATCCCCAAATATCCTTGCTAGCCAAAGTGGAATTACAGAAGCTCTTGGATGCCAGTTTCATACGCCCGATTGATTATCCAGAATGGGTGTCAAATATTGTACCAATTTCAAAGCCAAATGGGGGCATCCACATCTGCACCAATTTTAGAGACTTAAACAAAGCGTGTCCTAAGGATGACTTTCCACTACCCAACATTGAAATGATAGTGGATATGATGGTTGGGCACAAGATGTTGTCATTGATGGACGAGTTCTCGAGATATAACCATATTATGATAGAAAAGGAGGACCAACACAAAACAATGTTCACATGTCTGTGGGAAGCCTACTCCTGGAATATGATGTCATTTGGGCTAAAGAATGCAAGAGCAACTTACCAGAGAGCCATGACACTGATCTTTCATGATATGATCCATAAGACTATGGAAGATTATGTGGATGAAATATTGGCTAAATCAAGGAAAAGACAGGACCACATAGTAGCTTTGAGTTCCATTTTTGATAGATTGGAAAAATACAAGGTTAGACTCAACCCAAAGAAGTGTGTCTTCGAAGTACAATCAGGCAATCTCCTGGGGTATATTGTGTCAATGAGAGGAATTGAAGTAGATCTCACCAAAGTTAAGGTGATCCTCAAAATGGAAGCACCTAGGACACTAAAGAAGCTAAGAGTTCTACAAGGAAGGCTTCAATCTATCCACAGATTCATAGCTCAGCTGGCAGATAAACATATCCCATATTATCATCTACTCCATAAGGGGGTAGCATAAAAATGGGATGAAAAATGCGACCAGACATTTAGTAAAATCAAGGAATACTTACTCACACCACCAGTTCTAATACCATGAATTTTAGGAAAACCATTGATCCTATACATATTAGCAACAACGGCAGCTCTCGACACTCTCTTAGCTCAACATGATAAAAACGGAAGGGAGAGAGAAATATAATAGATCAACAGAACCATCGTAGAACATGAGGTAAATTATACATCTATTGAAAAATCTTGTCTAGTAGTTGTATTTGCAACTCAAAATTTCAGACACTACATGTTGGCTCATCAGATCAAGTTAATCACAAAATTAGATCCACTCAAGTACCTACTCTCCAAAGCCACTCTCACAGGACGGACAACCAAGTGGGTCATGATATTGACAGAACATGATATAGAATATGTAGAGTGCAAGGCCATCAAAGGACAAGCAATTGTGGATCAACTGGTGGAGGCTCCTATATATGCAAAAAACCCACTTATCTTAGAATTCCCTGACAAATCAATTTTCAACATAAGTGTGGCAGGCCACTAGAAGATGTACTTTGATGTATCTCACACACAACATGGGTCAGGTGCTAGAATCTTCTTCATAACACCACAAGGTGATTGCATACCCAAATCTTACAAGTTGTCCTTTGCCTGCACAAACAACATCACCGACTATGAGGCTCTCATTATAGGATTAATAATTACGACACAATGGCGGATCATGGAACTTAAGGTCTATGGGGATTCACAGCTTATCAACAACCAAGTCAATGGCTAATACCAAACAAAGGACGATAAGCTAACACCATACAAGAAACTCATGGAGAGCCTCAAAGAATCCATTATTGAAATCACCTTTGAGCAGATACCAAGAGATAACAACCAGGTGATAGATGCTATGGCCACAATCAAATCGCTCTTGGAGATCCCACACAACATCAAAAAATAGGAATTCCTAGTAGAGCAGTTTCTTGTACTAGCATTTGAGGTACCAGAGTTTGAATTTGTGTGTGAACTCGTTGGTCCCGGTGATCCTTGCTACCATGACATCTACACCTACTTGAGAATAGGAGTCCTTCTTACTAACATAACCTCGAACCTTAAATGAGCCTTTGTCAAGAAGTCAACTTGCTTTATCATCTTAGTAGAAACCCTATACCGTAGGAGCATCGAAAGGACCCTACTATGTTGCCTAAATACTGAGGAAGCCTTGAATTCTCTAATAGAGGTACTCAACAGTGTCTGTGGTTTGTGCTCGAGTGGTATGACCTTGGCTAAGAAATTGCTGAGGACCGGATACTATTGGCCTACTATAGAAAGAGAAGCATATGACTTTGTTAGAAAGTGTTTGCAATGCCAGTAGCATGGCGACCTTATGCATGCACCAGCTCAGGAGCTTCATCCTATTGTTACACCTTGGCCCTTCTCGCAGTGGGGGCTTGATCTCATCGGTAAAATCACCCCCACCTCATCCAACGACCATAAATTCATCATCACTGCCACATAGTACTTTACCAAGTGGGTTAAAGCCGTTCTAATGACCTACATAACTGGAAAGAAAATATCCAAGTTCATCTTGAACTACCTCATTTGTTGGTACAGTGTCCCCCAAGCTATTATCTGATATAATGAGACGCCTTTCAAAAATCAGGATGTTCGCGACCTTTTCCATAAATTCAATATCCAACATCGCTTTTCCACTCCGTATTACCCCTAAGGCAATGGCCAAGCAGAAGCAACCAATAAATCCATTCTAAAAATCCTTAAGAAAACAATCAATGATGCTAGTCGTGATTATCATCTGCAACTAAATCCTGCCTTATGGGCCTATCGCATAAGAATTCGCACACCAACAAGTGCCACCCCTTTCTCCCTGGTCTACGGATCAGAAGCCATCCTTCCAATTGAGATTGAGCTCCCGTCATTAAGGATATCACTGAAAAATATCATTACAGATGAGGAATACTGGGTTTCAAGGTTAAATGAGCTAGAGTACTAGATGAACAATGCATGGATGCCCTAAACAATCTACAGGTCTATCAGAATTGCATGAAACATAGCTACGACAAGAAGATCAGGATGCAGACCTTAAAAGTCAACGAACTAGTGTTGAAGGAGAACCAGAAGAATCTACCAAATCCAGAGAGCAAGGGAAAATTTGAGCCCAACTAGTTGGGACCATTTGTCATCATGACGAGCTATAAATCAAGAGCCTATCAGTTATCAACACTGGAAGGCGAACCTCTGTAGGAGCCCATGAACAACTCCCATCTTAAAAATTTTTATGCCTGATCTTTCAAGGTATAAAACCAAAAAAAAATCAAAATCAAAAAATATCCTGAAAAAATGGTTACCCTTATGAAAACTTGGCAAACAGGCATATTGGTGACAAAAACAAAATCAAAAATATGAAAATCCAAAAAAAAAAAAGAAAAAGGATAGAAAACAATAAAGAAAAAAAATTGTCCTCTAGTGAAAACCACTTCGGTGGTGCTTTGGACAAGTACCTTGGTGAAAATCTAGAAAATAGGCACCAAGTGTAAATAAAGTACTATCCATCCACCAAAATCTTTATGGCTTATTCTGCACACTCACTTTTCTATTATACCTCACAATTCATCCACCGCATCCCATTAATCCTTCCATCACCCCTCTACGTCTGTACCATAGCTTGATTTTGTGTTCGTATCATGTTCCACCCTAGTACTACTTGGCACATTCCTAAGGTCATATTGTCCTACCTATAGCAAAGTATTCTATCGCATCACACTGGGGGCATCTTCATGTACCTGCATCAGATCGATTCATGTATATTCTTGTGATCTTCCTTAAAATAAAAAATCCAAAAACATTCAGAAATAAAAAATCCAAAAACATTCAAAAAATCATACCAAAATCCAAAACATACATCGAAATAAAAAATTCAAAAGTAGAGTCATCCAACTAAACTACGTCATCTCTGAGCTTGAATGTAGGCAAGATTTATCTTTGATCATCCCCCGAGACAGCCTAGGTCAGTCCTTCAAGCGTCCGTCACAACAATCTGGCAATTTGTTTGCCCATCTATCTCATCATCGAGTCAAGTCTGTCTCAATCGAACTACGTGGTCTTTGCGTGTATAACGTAGGCAAGGATAATTTGTTGATTAGCTCCCAAGACCCTTAAGATAGGTCTTTAAGTTAGTCTCTTGGTGAAAATCTCAAAAATGCAAAAAAATTTAAAAACTCGAAAATCAAAACAGCCTCAAAATATTTCAAAAAACACCAAAAATATCCAAATATTTGAAAAAAAACCCAAATGGTGCACCCGTCTCATCTCACTTTCACCCACAATAATCATCACTCATTTGGTGAAGCAATCAAAAGCAAGTCTAGCAGGTTCAAAAGTGAACACCTAATCGTCAGAAGTCTCAAGTCTAGGATAATAAGTCAACAAGTTAATCAACTCGGAGTATCAATAGTTTATCATGCAATCAATCTCATCAATACCTGATCATAACATGTTCTAGGATGCATCATTCCCATGATGGACATCAACATCAGGCATCGCCGTAGTTTAGTCTTGGCTAGCGGTATGAAGAACATTAGCTTGTTTGTTTACTTGATCTTGGTCTTTTTGACTTATCTTATTTCGCGCCCATTCCAAGGACCTCTCGATGATGCCTAATCAAAACAAGTTTAGAGAGAAAGGAATGGGGCAATGATCATTATCTTTTTATCTAATGTGCTTGTTGGATGTTCTTGTAAAATAACTTGGTCATGCATGCTTTGTTTGGTTTGTAGGGAGGGTATTTTAGATGTCTTGTTGACCACATAGGAAGGATTTCTTTTCTATGTTTTGGCCCGAGATGTTTAGAATATCTCAATTACATCTTGAATAAGGTTCTGTATGTCAAGTGTGAACAAGAATACTCCTATCTGATTCTCGAGTCAAAGTCCATCACACTAGGTACAACGCTATCTTGGTTCTTTATACCTTGATGCATCGTACCTATGTGTATTATGAAACATAAAGTAATTGACCCTTTTAAAATCCCAACTCCTGGTAAGCAATCTCACCATCATCATCATTATTAAGGTAGGCTTGTTGGACCCTCTTGTCATCATTCTTTTCTTCTTATTATTCTATCTTTACTAACATTTCTATCTAAAGTTGGTGTGTTGTATCAAAATATACACGAGGCTACCCATGGCTGATGACTGTCTATACATCATCAAAATTGTCTACATCAAATATCTGATCTTTCTAAAAGAATTATCTTTCGTCCTCTGATCAATAGAACCACTCCTCTCGCATTTTATCGTGATCTCGATCGAAAAATCGAACATTTCCACTAGATCTCTCGAGGGGGCAATATACCAACGTAATCCTTCTTGTTGGGCAGCAGTGGGGCATCTAAAAAATAAAGAAATTTTTGAACTTTGATCACAACAATTTATTCTTTGAACCAACGCAACAAGTGCATTGCTTCAAAGAGGGGCAAAATGTAGACATGAAAAATATACCGGCACACTTGATCCTGATTACTAACATTGTTTCATCCTTAATCAACTTCTCAGCTTGTCATCACCTTTCATCTCTTAATTAAATAAATCATTATTTATCTGATTAAGTCATTCTTCCCTGTTGATTAAGTTAATCGATTTAATTAACACTATATCCCTGTTTAATTAAATAATTCATTTTATTTGATTAAATATCTAAAGTCATCTTGTTAAATTAAACCTTATTTGATTTAATCTAACATCATCATCCCCATCTAATTAAATAAATCAAATCCTTTATTTAATTAAATCTATTTCTCATCTTTTGATTTAAATCAACCCATAAATCTAAGTCAAAATGATCACATCACCTAATTCCTGATTAAATTAATTAACCTTTGATTAATTTAATTTTAATCTATGTCACATCCTCTAGATAATGCAACTTGCACAATAAATCATTTATTTTGATTTATTAAATCCCTATTTTCTCTCAACTTGGCATAAAGGGAGAATATTCTTCCAAATTTGAAAATCCCTCCAAGTAGATTTTTCCTTCCAACAAAGCATTAACCCTCTCTTACATTTCCTTGTGCATTGAGCCAAGTGGCATTTAAGTCACTTTTTTTCCCTCTTCAACAAGTCATTTCATAAATTTGAAATTCCACCTAATATCATTTATTGTGCACAATCACCAAAATGTGTTCAACCTTCATCCATTCACATCTTGACAAGTGGCATGAATCTATTGGTTGAAGATTAGTCCCACATTCATCCATTTTGCCTCATCTCTTCTCAATCAAATCTATAAATAAGAGGCTTCTCTCCTCATTTGAATCATCCACACTTAGAGAAAAGTTATTATCTTCACATTTAGATAAATTTCATCCATTTTCTTGAGCATTGGCCATCGCCATAGCTAGGATATTACAGGTTTTATCAAGAAACCATCTTGTTCTTCATCATCAAAGTGGATCAATCTTCATCAAGCTTACAAAGAAGTTGGGAAAAGGCCAATTTCTACACATAATTAGCACCAATTCCCCCATGGGATTGAGGATTTGCATGCTTAATTAGGATTTATTTTCTTTCTTGTCTTGTTATTCATCTTTTCCTATTTTGAGCATTGCTAATGAATTTCATGGGGAATCATTTTTCTTACTTGCATATGAATCTAAGTATGTGTTTGTTTGCTATGTTTTTGCAGGTCTAGGATTGGGTTTCACACAATCTTCTTCACACTTTGGGATCTCTTGAGCACACTCTTGAAGTGTTCTACTAGCATTTTCACAGCTTGAGAATTGTAGCAGCTTAATACTCCATCAACTTCACTTTTGTACGTGTGAGGCCCAACCATAGAAGTTGTGAGCTTGGAGTCTTGCGAGACCTCCCTTCATCACTGCTGCGACTATGGTGATTTTGCCAAGTTCATTGCTTGCATTCTCCCTTCATTGGCCTTGAGAGCCTTTGGGTGGAGGTGGTAATGCTCCACTCTCCCTTTTGTGATTTGATTGAGTAGCATAGTATTTTTTTGTAGTGTTCAACAATCTCTCTTTCATTTCCTTTATCATACTTTCTACTTTGTTTCTTTTCTAGTTGTTCATGGAGGTGGAAACACCAAAACAGGGGTTTGACTGAGGAAAACCCCTATACAACCCCCACAATTTTCCCTTTTTGCTTGTGTGTAGATGAAGGTGTGCATGGAGCTAGCTAGTGAACTGGCATTTCAGTGATTCGGTGTTCATCACCCTAGTTCTCATCTATTTATTTCACTATTTCCGCATTTACTTTCTGCACTTCATTATTCTGTTTATTTCGTTAAAACCTGCTAGCTAGGTTGTCAGTAGGTTTTTGGTAATTTCTCTGCTGTACTTTTCTTTTTCTAGTCGTACGAACTCTAGCATGCCAGAGAGACACTAGTGCATCGCGCTCTCATCCCAAACCCACGTTTCCATCCTTAGACAAAGAGTTGTTTGAGGTATAGTTTGGACTCAGAAAACTGGCTTGTCTAGCCCCAAATAGATTTTTGGGTCTATATGGTGACATAAGCACTTGAGAGTGCTCTTCATTCTCGATCCTTTTCCCAAAACATCCATTAGAGTGAGGTAAGTTAGGGCATCCCTCCGCTCTTGGCTCTCCATGACCTGGAGCCTTGACGTGGTTGGTCCCCCTCTCTTACACTAGCCTATTTTGGCCCCAGTTTGAATATGTCAGTGTTGAACATTTAAAAATCCAATTTCACTTGTCAGTTGTTGATAATTAATTAATAAGTAATTAAAGAAATGCATATAATACAAGTTTGTTTCACCAATTAAAATCCTAGATAAATATATTGAGCAAATTGCACATCTTAAAAGTAGTCAAGATAATTCAAGGGTAGAATTAGAGAAAATATTACAACACTTTCATCAATCAAGATCATGATTTTAATTCATTAGGAAGAAGGATGAAATTATGTACAAGAAGCTATTATGATCAATCATACCATTTTCATGAAGATGTATGAGTTATCCTCTACATGCTAGCTATAATAATCCATTGTGTTTTTTGAAATAACCCATTTCAAGTCTATCAAGCAATCAATGCATCCATCAATAAAATTTTATGGTGACTTATGGTGTGAACATCACTTTGACAAGGGTTTCATGCCTAAGGTAACATTATCCATTTATCATTTCAGTCATTTTATTTTTATTTTTTTTATTTTTTAGCCTTTTCCTACCCTAGGGCATGCCCTCTTGATCATCATCATTTTCTATGTGTGGAGATGGAGACAAGAAAAGTGGGTTTATCTTAGGTATGCCCTTATACAACATAACCTTTCACCCATGTTTTCATGTATGCATGCCAGATCTAAAGGTTTCATCAAGAGCGAGTCACAAAAACATAATACATATTTTGATCTATCTTTCAAAGTTTTTAGATCCTAAGAAGGTAGCATCTTAGGCCTAGGGTGGCCACACCCCTTTCCCTACAATTTAGTCTCATATTTCAATCATCAATTCATCTCTTTATCTCATTTGTAGATCTATAGTTATTATGTCAATTTTAGTTTTTGTATGTGCAATAAATTACATTTTTAGATCTAGGGTTTATGTTAAATAGGCTTGTTAAAACACACATTAAAATTCTCCTATTTAAAACTCAAAAAGACATGAGCCCTAGGAGATTGACTCTCCATTGTGGCAATAAGTCAATCATCAACCCTAGTTGGTTTTGTGTCTAAATGTATCTAGGGAAAGTGAAAAGAGTCGATCTTAGTTGTATCTAGGACCCCTTTCCTACTCTACAACTTTGAAAATTTAACCTTATAATTTTTGTACTCATTTTTTCTAGACCTAACACATTCAACACCTTTCAATGATGTTTTGTGCATGCCAATTTAGAATTTCCATATTTAACCATAATTCATAAATTGAGAAAGATACACTGATCAACTCACCAATCAAATATTTTTTCATTGTTGGCACTAAAAAAGATTACCAAATAAGCATATGCATGTGTTAATTATTTATAGAAAATTGGATAGTCATTCAATTTTGCATTATCAAGAATGAAAGGACACATGGAAATAACAATTAAAAGACCATGGTAATGATTTAGATGATAATTTTAATTTGGAGAAACCCTCATATGGGAGAAAACTCCAATTAAGGGGGGAAATACCACCTCATTTGCACTATATAATCAACCATGTATAATCAGTGTAATATAAAATATGTTTGAAATCAACCTATGAATCTCAACATTAAGATATAAGAGATTCTAAGTACATCAATGTGTTGATCTCTACTATAATACCATTGTCTAATGGTGTACACTAATGCATAACTTGGGTGAATTCAACATCATTATGGACCAAACAATTGTTGGACTAACCGCCAGCATCTCCCTTCGGGTTTGCGACATGGTTTAACCGCCTCTTGTGGATCTAACTGATGCTTGTACCAGGCATTGACAAGTCAATCTTTTGGTGCAACGGCAAGGAACACAATTGGTATCAGAGCCGGTCACGGGTTCGAACCCCTCAGGTGACACTGAGGGGGGGATTTTTGGACTAACCGCCAACATCTCCCTTCAAGTTCATGACATGGTTTAACTGCCTCCCGTGGATCTTAATTGACACTTGTACCGAGCATTGATAGGTTGATCTTTTGGTGCAATGGCAAGGCCAACAACAATACCCCAAAGTAGCAATGAAAATCATAAAAAAAAAATTGAAGTAACTACACATGAAAAATTAAACAAGATATCTATACATTATTAAAAATGGATAGTGATAAAAGTTGTAAGAAATTAAAGTTAGTTTATGGGTTTATTTTCAGTTTTTTTAGAAAAATATAATTAATTTGGTAAATGTTACATATCTCAATAAATTGTAAATTTTGATAGTATATGTAACCCACTTCATATTATCCACTTTACTTATATGGTTAGTTTATCTCATGGTCATTTCATCCTTTTTCTTATCTTTCCATTTGTGTATCCCTATCTCTTCACTGGGTATGTGCAGGATCATCATGGAAAAAACAGGGCCTTAAGTGGCGATGAAAATTTAGAAAATTAGAGAGGCAATTTGACGTAAAAATTTGAATAAGTTATCTATATTATTTCAAAAATATGTAAGAATAGAATCTGTAGAAAATTGAATGTAGTTTCTAAACTACTAGGTTTATTTATTTTTTTTAAATCTATTTGGTGAAAATTTGAAATTTCAATGCAGTAGTACTTAAATTTCAGGGAAAAATAAGAAGTAGGTGTTTGTCTAACCACCCTAACCACAATAAAATGATAATTTTTTTTTATAAGATTTTAGATATAAGTAGAGGACTCATGTCCCGATGTGATGCATAATTTTTTGTAATTTTTTCCAAGTAACTAATTAATTATGAATTTTTTATTACAACTTTTGAAAAATATAAAAACTCGTATGTTTGACCACCTTAACTTGGTCAAAACTTCATGAATTTTTTTTTTTTTTAATCCTATAGTATACGAAGCATAGAATGTGACGCATGTTTTAGATTCAGAAAATGTGATATCGTTTGAAAGCTATATATTTTTTTCAATCACCCTATCAATCAAGACTTTAGTCATAATTCAAATAGAAAATGAATAATAATAATTTATTAAATTCAAAGTAAAGCATAATTTATATTGGTGGAAAGCTGAGAACCTCCATTAAAAAACCTTTTCGTTTCGTCAATTTTGGGTTAAAAAAAAGTCATCAGCCACATGGGCCATCATAGCACCTACATATCACCACTTTTTGGCCCATCATGATCCTGCACATACCCCACTTTTGTATTTTCTTGTATTTTCTTTTTTTGACCTTTAGCTCTATTTTTTATATAATTTCAATTTTAACTTTTATTTTCTAAGGTGGATTCTTCCTCTAATGTATATGATGCTATGAATAATAACAATTAGTCCATTAGTAATATTCTATGTTTATGAAATAATAAAAAAAGAGCTTTACTGAAGACCATATTTATACACACTTATTTTTCACACATTATACCCTTATCCATCATATTATATATATGACATTGATTTTACCTAGTCATACACATACTATCTCTTTCCATAGTTATTTTATAGGATTTTCAATATGGGCATTAGATATTTGAGCCTTTCATGCATCCACCTTACATTTTCGAATTAGCTTAGTTAGCATTTTAACCATATCATCATTATCAAGATCAAAATCAAGCCCATAAAAATTCTTCCCCTATATATTCTTTATATCCAAAACTTATTAATGATTATTATAACCTTATGATTAGATTTATTTCCTATTATTTCCTCATTTAGGCATGACTAGGTCATTTAGCATGAATATGCTCATACTTATTAAGGAGAGGATCCATACCGAGTTACAAAGGTGAAATTTAGAATCAAAATTAATATCCATTACTACCTAGTCTAATTATCAATGATAATCCCTTAATGGTGAATTCCTCAACACCCTAGGATTACCTGCAAGAAAATATATCTACCACAAGAGAGAAATAGAAAAAATATCATGCTATAATTATGGATGCAAGATTTCCATATTGAATATGACAATGTACATATGATTCTTTGCTTATAAAGGAAAGTTGTGATTTAGGATTAGACAAGATCTTGACATACATGTCTTACTCCTATTCAATGAGATAACTACCCCAATAAATATTAAATGACTTAGGAGACAAGCATTAAATGCCAAAAGATATGTGACAAGTAATTCTTAACTAGAACAATTCCCTCCTAGGACCTAAGTGGACTTAACATGTAAATAGGACCTAGACAGGTAAAAAACCTATTTACACCAACACCCCCCCTTAAGTACAACTTAGGGGGTACAATTATTCAAATGACACAAAGATGGGTTTTGACTATGAGGCCATGTTAGGTACCAATGAACATATGCAATGAAATCACTCATAAATGGAGAAAATGGAGAAAACCCTGTGGGATAGAAATCCTCCCTAAAAGAGAGAAAATATACAATAATACTCTCCAAGAAAAATGAAAGGAAAAAACTCCATTTGAGGAAAAATAACCATCATAAGAGAGATGAAGAAGAGACCATGTAGCCCCCCCTCATTGAGATAACATGTTGCAAAGAAACACTGGAAGCACACTAGTGGAGTAACACTAGACCCTTAATCAAGACAAGAAAATGAAATATAATTTTGATGTTAGAAACCATGGAGTTTGTTTGGAGAAAACTTGGAATCATGGTAAAGCAATAGTGGTCTCAATGCCATGGAACACTAGAAAACTATCAATATGGAGCAACTTTAGAATTTGCATGAAGCAACAAGATATGTAGAATATCGTTTTAATATTGAAACAAAGTGCAAAGATCAAAGTTACACCCTCCCAACTGTCAAAATATCCAAGTAATATCTAGAACAACCATTAGGGAAAGAACTAAAATAATGATATACATGGGGAAAAAATAGGAAAAAATGCATGGATGGAATGATAGTGTAGACATGGAAAATATACATGCACTTGGTCCTGGTTTACTAACATCATGTCCTCGTAAATCACATTCTCAGCTTATCATCACCTGTCATCTCTTAATTAGATGAATCATTATTTATCTAATTAGGTTTTTCCCCTCTGTTGATTAAATTAATCAATTTAATTTAATTAACCCTAAAAATCTCTCTTTAATTAAATAATTCAACTTATTTGATTAAATCCCTAAATTCTTCTTATTAAATTGAATAAATTAAACCTTATTTAATTTAATCTAACATTGTCCCCTTTAGTTAAAATAAATCAAATCATTTATTTAATTAAATCTTTCTTCACAATTCTTGATTTAAATTAACTCATAAATTCAAGTCAAAGTTGTCACATCTCCTAATTCCTCATTACATTAATTAATATTTGGTTAGTTTAATCTTAAATCATGTCCCATCCTCTAGCTTTTACCACTTGCACATGAAAATAGATTTAATTCATTTATTAAATCTCCTATTTTCCCTCACATGGCATAAAAGGGGAATATTCCCTCAAATTTGAATTCAAATTCAAGTGGGCTTGGTTCCTCCAACAAGACATTTAATGCCTCTTACATGTCCTTGGCCTTGAGCCAAGTGACATTAACTCCAT
This sequence comes from Sequoiadendron giganteum, assembly GCA_007115665.2. NCBI lineage: Eukaryota > Viridiplantae > Streptophyta > Pinopsida > Cupressales > Cupressaceae > Sequoiadendron > Sequoiadendron giganteum. Next base: position 211,530,274 of record CM021100.1, read on the forward strand.
TTCTTTCTCCCTCCAACATGTCACATTCAAATTTCAAATTTGAATCCAATGGCATTTATCATGCACATTGACCAAAATGTGCTCATTCCTCATCCAATTGCATGTGGACAAGTGGCCTTCTCTCATTGGTTGGTATTTTATCCCACATTCATCCAAATCTCTCATTTTTCCAATTTGGAAATCTATAAATGAGAGACTCTTCCTCTCATTCTATCATCCACAATTTGAGTAAAAACTTATTATACTCAATTTCATCTCCAAGCATAGCCATTTTTATCTCTTTTTATCAAGTTCTTAGCTAGGTTATGCAGGATTTCAACCATCAAGTGGATAAATCATCATCAAGCTTACAAAGGAGTTGGGAAAGGGATAATTTTGACATATCAATTAGCACCAACTCCCCCAAGGGATCAAGAGTTTGCATTTTCTTAATTTAGGATTTCATCTATATTTCATGTTTGTTCTCGTTTTTTCCTATTTTGAGTATTTGTGAATGGATTTCATGGGAAATCCTTGTTTTATCTTGCATATTGATCTAACTATGTGTTTGTTTGTTGTATTTATGCAGGTATCAAACTAGGTTTCACAGATAGATCTCCTTAATACCTTTCCAATGTAGCTACAAGAAATGCGAAAATCGGAGATAGTGGAAATTTTTTTAGCTTGGGAGCCAAAAGTGAAGATATAACTTCAAACATCAAGAAATGCCTCCAAACAACAAAATTTTGGAAAATAACTTACACCACTAAAAAATTGATGAAACTAACTTTTGAGCAATATGTCATTTTTGAAAAATGGCCTCCTAGACTACAGTTTATGATAGTTTGAAAAAAACTCAATTTGGGCCTTTGGGGGACAAAATTAGGGGCCTTAGGCTTTAATCCCTCAGTCTTCCATGTGACTATTGTGTATAGAAAAGGCTATCTAAATGTGTCGCCTCCCAATGGCGATGGTGTCGTTGGGATGAGTGACACAAATTGGGGGGGGGGGGTTAAGGGCAGGCCATTAGCTGCACCACTCAGGGTTTAGGCCCCCAATGATTAATATGACTACGACCAACAAACAAGCCCCCAATGGTTTTTAATATTTTTAATATTAAAAACAAAACATATAAAATATAAGTACTTTGTACTACTCGTACCACCATGAAATATAAGTTTTTAATCTTCAATTGAAAACAATGATATGTCTTCTTCTATGGTGTTCAATTTCTTACTTTCACAAAGTAGCCTCATTATTTATCTTTTTTCACTTTCATAGCTTCATGCTCGAGTCTTTAGGTTTTTCCTTGTCATGATTATGAATTCTATATCTATCATGAATAATATTTAGATATTATTCAAGTCATGGTAAAAATCCTCTTAATGTTCCCAAAAGTGTTATCCTTGAACTATCACATGCTAAAACACTTATAATAGCCATGTGAAAATCATAATAACCTATGATTAAAGTGAATAAATGATTATAAATTTATAAAAAAAATTAGTTTAATAGGGTATTTCAAACCTAAACATAGATAGGTTGTGTCATTAGACCATTTTGTTTTAAAAAGTAAATAAAATATTACATTTGTACAATCAAAAAGAGGATTGTCATGACACTTCTCCAAAATTCGATCTTTTTTCAAACTTCCTTGGTATAAAATGTTTAATTACATATCAATCTAATAGAATTAGTACAAAATATGAAAATAATGATTATTTATTATCAAATTCAAAAAAATATATGATAATTATCATTCCAACACTAGGAACATAAAAATATTAGTTCATAAAATCAAATTCAATCTAAAAACATGTAATTTAGTTCTTCTACATTGAAAAAACAAAAAAGGTGGTGGAATTGTTAAACAAAGATTGATATTTTGTCTAAACCATGAAAATTGTGGTTTATATCAGATAAAGCATTTATTGCAAAAAATAGAGCATATGGGTTTTGAATAATGAGATCCACATTCCTTTTTACCATTTTTTGTGATTCCAAAAAATGCACTCGCATTATAATTTTCTTTGATAATTCCAATAGGGAGAGAGGGGGAGAGGGAGAATTAGAGAGGGAGTGAGAGAGAGAGAGAGGGAGGGAGAGGTAGGTAGAGAGAGGGAGGGATGGGGGATGTACAAAGGGATGTAAAGGTAGGTAGAGAGGGAGATGGGAGGTGGAAAGATGTAGAGAGGTATCTAGAGGGATATGAAGAGAGAGAATTGAGGTAGAGACAAGTAGAGAGGAAAGGAGGGAGGGAGGGAGGGATAGGTAGCGAGATAAGTCTAGAGCTTAAGGAGGAGAGATAGTGAGATAGAAAAAGGTAGAGAAAGGGAGGGAGAGATGGGTAGGGGGAGAGGGAGAGGGAGAGGGAGAGATAAAGAGGTGAGATAGAGAGTAAGGAGGAGAGAAGAGAGAGAGGGAGAGGTAGAGAGATGGTTCGAGAGAGAGGCCTAAAGAGGGAAAAAGAGAGAGGGAATGAGGGAGGGAGGGAGAGAGTGAGATAGAGAGAGAGAGAGGTAGATAAAGAGAGTCAGTGAAAGGGAGAGAGAGGGAAAGAGGGAGAGATAGAGAGATAGGTCTAGAGAGGTCTAAAGAGGAAAAAGAGAGGGAAAAAGGGAGGGAGAGAGGGAGAGAGAGGTGAAGAGTTAGAGAGAGGGAGGGAGATAGCAAGTATCTAGAGGGAGATAAGTATAGAGAGATATAAATGGAAAAAGAGAGAGGGAAGGAGGGATGATATGTAGAGAGATAGGTATAGAGATTAGGGGAGAGAGAGAGATCGAGAGAGTTAGAGAAAGTAAGAGAGATAAATAGATATCTATAGGGATAGTGAGAGACAGAGATAGGTGAGATAGAGAGAAGTAGAGAGGGAACTCAGGATGGAGGGAGATTTTGAGAGATAGGTCTAGAGAGGGAGAGAGAGAGGTTATATAGAGAGAAGTAGAGAGGGAAGGATGGAGGGATGTATAAAGATGCATAGTTAGGGAGAGAGAGATAAACAAAGATAGAGACACAAAGAAAAAAATAAATACAAAGGGAGAGGGAAGGAGATAGGGAGGGAGGGAGGAAAGGAGGGAGGGAGGGAGGGAGAGTTAGAGAGATTGAAAGAGATATAAATCTACATAGACATACATTGAGAGATAGAGATGAATAGGGAGAGATATAGAGACATAGAGAGATAGGGATAAAAAGATATGGATGTAGAGAGAGAGGTCTAAAAAGAGACAAAGAGAGAGGGAGAGATAGATCAATATATATATATAGAGAGGGGATAACAAGAAATATAAATAGATATATAGAGGGATAGGGATAGAGAGAGAGAGGTGAGATATAGAGTAGAGAGGGAAGGAGGAAGGGAGGGAGAGCTAAAGAGGGGTCAATGCAAGATCATGGGGGTCCAAACTAGGCCTCTAAGTGGTGATGAAAATTCAGAAAATCAAAGTTAGGCAACTTGACATAAAAAATTGAATAAGTTATTAACATAATTTGAAAAATATGTAACAAAAAAAGTTGTAGCAAATTGAATGTAGTTTCTAGGCTACTAGTCCTTTTTTGCAAAAAAAAAGAAATTTCAATGCAGTGGTACTAAATTTTCAGGAAAAAGATAAGAAGCAGGTGTATGTCTGACCACCCTAAGTACAAGAATTTTTTAAATTTTTTTTCCGAATCTTTCAATATAAGTAGACGACACATGCTCGGATGTGTCAGACTTTTTTTGAAATTGTTTTCCATGTAAATAATTAGTTATGATTTTTTTATTAGAACTTTTCAGAATTATTAAAATTTATGTGTCTGACCATCATAACTTGGTCAAAAATTTATGAAATCCATTTTTTTATCCAATAGTATGCGAAGCATAGAATGTGACACATCTTGTAGGTTCAAAATTTTTCAAGTAGTTTGAAAGTTATAGAATTTTTTCAATCAACCTATCAATCAGGATTTTAGTCGTAAGGTGTGTAGAAAATCAATAATAATTATTTATTAAATTCAAAATAAGGCATAACTTATATTGGTGGAAAGCTGACAATTTTTTCTATAAACCGTTTTCCTTTCATGGAATTTAGATAAAAAAAGTCGTTAGCCATAAGGGCGAACTTTGAAAAACTAAGGAAATTTTGTAAACACGTTTTTTTGGTTGACTTTCTAGGTTAGGCAATCCCAAGGCTACAAATTTTGTCAGACAAAATGGATATCTGTTTGAAATGGATATTTGATTTAGAAAGCGGGAACCCATTTTTTTGAAAAACAAAACAGATATCCGTTTGAAAAACAAAACGGATATTTATTTGAAACGGATATCCATTTTGAAAATCAAAACATATATCTGTTTTGAAGACCTAAAAACCTTCTTTAGTAAAATGGGCATAACGTTTGCATTTCTTATCGAAATTTTGACTTTTTATAGGCGTTGGAAAGGTGATTGAGAGATCTACACAATGGACTAGGTGTTATTTCTATATTATACAGAAAAAATAATTATGATCATTTGAACTTCATATTTCATTTTTGAAACATGATATGCTCACTACTTTTGCATGTAAAGTCTCTTTTTCATTATTTTTTTTAACACTCATCTTAAAATACTTGAAACTTTAGAAAAATTAATGAATAATGAAATATTTACATTATTTGTAGTAAAGAGATGAAAACATCTCCATAAACCATCATATTTCTCCATCCCTTTCTCTACCTCTCTATATATCACTATGTCTCCCCTTAAGCTCTGGACCTATCCCTCCCTCCTTTCTTCTCTCTTTGTTCCTCTTTATACCTATCTTTCTCACTCTCTCTATCCTTAAGCTCTAGAGCTATCTTTCTACCTCTATCTCCATCACTCTCATTCTCTCTTTGGTCCCTCACTCTCCCTCTCCCTCTCCCTCTCCATATCCCTCTCACTCTTCATCTCACCTCTCCCTCTCTCTCTAACTATGTGTTTGTTTTTTGTATTTATGCAGGTATCAAACTAGGGTTCACATTTTGGCGCTAGAAGGAGGGAAAATCTCGAGCATTTCATCACGTTTTTCAATAATTTCGTGCTTTTTTAACATTTTTGTGTACATAGGAAACTGCGTCGCACACAGGCTCGTGGTGCTATATTGCACTGCTTCCAAAGACACGACACTATATCACACCGCTCAAAATCCAAACTGCACCGCACTTGTTTCCCGCGCCAGAATTTTAAAATTCCAAAATCCGTCGCAGATTTGTGAGTCCAAACTATGTCGCACACAGTCCCACGACACAATATTGCATCGCTCTTAGAGGCGCGACACTATATCATACCACACTTAGTCCAAATTGCACCGCACCCGTGTTCCCGCTCAAAATATTCAAAATTTTAAACTCGGCTGTGGAATTTTTAAGTTGCAAACTGCGTCGCCTGTTAAAACTCCGCCGCATCCGCGCTCTTTGTTTCTGTAGAGCGCCGCACTCAGTGAAAGGTGCGACACTATATAGCACCACATTTGTTCCAAACTATGCCACATTCGCTAACTGTGCCACTGAAAAATAGTCAAAAATTCAAATTTATGTTTTTAACATGTGCCTTTTTTGTTTTTAGATTTTTGAATTATTGACCTATTTGTTGTTCCTGTACTCTCTGTTCTTTATCATCTTGCAGGTTAGGACAAGGAAGAAAGCGAAATGGAAGGTTACATAATGGCATCATCCCCCTCTTATACTAAGTATTTTTGAACATTATAGTGTTGTTTAACACTTTAGAGAATTCTTAATCTCTTTCAAGGATTTGTTACCTTTCATGCTTTAGAAAACACTAAATTTCCTTTTGGGCTCTAAAAAGAACAATACAATTTTTCTTTCCAAAAGTTTACAAGAGGACTTAAAAAGAACCTTAGAGACAATCTTACTAGATTTGGTTGATGTTTAAAAATTGAACAAGGCAACTTCCACATTTGAATTAGTGCTTTAAAAAGAATTCATTTTGCTTTGAGGGTTTAAAATGAACAAAAGCTATTTTATTTTGTAATTATTTATTCAAGATAAAATCATCAAAAAGGGCATATGCGCTTCTCTCGTGCCTCACGATGATCTTGAGAATCAAAAGTTCTTTTGGTGATCTTAAGTTGAATAAAATATTTGCCTCCACATTTCATTTTTGGAATTAAAACTGAACCAAAGATGCGAGTGTGAGCATGGTATATTGCGAGTGTTCTCCCTTTTTTTTTCAATGAAGGTCGATTGAACTACGAGATATGCTAGCTTGCTTTTGTTTATCTTAGTGGGTCTACCTTGTGGGAAAAAGTAATCACCCAAGGGAACGACCCAACCAAGAAAATGCTAAAGCCAAGCGACTTCCACCCGACATATAAGTGTGGATATTGGAACAAAGGCCAATATCATGAGGATTATTTCGACGAGAAGGGCAACAATGGTCTCTCGCCGCATGGATAGTCCCCCACGAACGAAATGCCTGTATTAAAACCCTTGTTTAGGGAAGGTCATGTCCTTTGAAGCCACCCCACGTATACATGTGGTTCTGTTGTAGAGATGAAAATTATGCCATGGGAGATTCATGGGTACTGATGCTTGGCTGACCCAAGAAGCGAGTGCACTGTAAGGGGGAGCCTATCTGGTCAAGCATCTAATCATCCGCACTGAATATGCGTAGTTGGATTTGTCCAAGTGGGATCCCAACAAATATTGTCTCTTCATCCTAGGATTGTACATGTCATTGAAATCAAAACACTTTGCTTGGGTCTGAAAATATTTGAAAACAAACATTCAAAAGAGTTTCAAAATTTCAAACCCTTTGGAGGAAACAAATACCCTTGATGAATCAAAGTGCTCTTGCTTGCCCTAGGGATTCCATCCTTGGAGGTTTCTAAGTGCTTGGATTTAATTATCATTTGTTTTCACTAAAGTCAACCTAGGAAACTATGCTCTTGAAACCTTGATTTTCACATAATGGACATTGTGGAATTGAGACATGGATATTCAGTTTGAAAAGCATAATCAAGAAAGTGTTTGTGATAAGAAGAACCAAACCTAAGCAAGATAAAAGACAATTGAACCACACATGTGCTTGGTCTCTTTTGAGTCATTTGGTTTGAACCACTTTTAGGAAAAAAAATATTCTTCATTACCTTGGTCTTATAAGCAGGTCCTCATAGGGTCATCTAGGATCAAGTCAAACATTTCACCCCATCCAAACATTTATCAAAATCCCATTTCACCAACAAATTTTGGAACCTTGGAAAAAATCACTTATGCTAGACTTTAGGAAAAATCAACATCACCTTGTTTGGCTTAACACACCTAGCCAAATTATCCTTTTGTGTACAAGTTTACTCTAGGATAACACAACTTCCTAGGGTTTACAAGTTCATCATCACTTTGTTTGACTTAACACACCTAGTCAAATCATCTTGTGTACAAGTTTGCTTTAGGATAACACAACTTCCTAGAGTCTACGAGTGCATTATCCAAAACCACCTTGTTTGACTTAACACACTTAGTCAAACTATCAGCAATCAAAATAAAAATCAAAACAAATCCTAAAGTATAGCATTGATCCAAAGTTCCTAAAAGTTCAAGCACCCATACCCCTCACCCTTTCATCCTTCATCTCATCATTGGTCCTAAACACTTTAGAGGTCACTTTTGCAATAAGGCCAAAACAAAAAATGAAAAATTCATCTAGCATCATGTTGCAAGCAATCCAAAAAATGCATGCTCAAGCCCACACTCAATACCATGCACAATTGCAAGCAGCTCGACAGCAAAAATTTCAACAAGGCCTACAACAGTATCAAGCGCAACAGGAAGGAACCCAATTACTAGCCCAACAACAAGCTTTGTTGGCACAACAAATGCAGGCATATCAACAAGCCCCGCTCACTCAACAAAGCTTAAAACAGATTCCCACCACAATCATTGAAAATGATGATCAAGATCCTTCGACCAATGATCATGTTGAAAATGTCTCTACATCACCTAATGAGTTAGAGGACATATCTCAAGAATTTATTCCAAAGCATGATCAACATCTTTCACCAAAGTCTAGCAATGGACCTTTCCAAGACATATTGACATCCTTTGACCTCATGGTTACATATATTGAAGAAATCCTCAACTCACCATTTGATCCAAGTCCACTCAAAGATCAAGAGGATATTAAGCCACTTCCCATGCCTAATAAAGATATCCAGGAATCCTTTGTAAACAATCCATTCTTTAAAATTGACCCATGTCAAGAACTTGATCCAAAGCATGTCGAAAGCAATTCCAAAATCATTTGAGATCAAGAATTTGTATCTCCAAGCTACTACAATGATATAATGGACACCCTCCTATCTATACAAGATGTCACAAATGATGTTCATATCCATATAGCACATACCCTTCCATGTACCCATGAGATGCTTTCTTTGAATGGACCCGTAGATGATCTTCATTCAAAACAAGAGTCTCATACTCTTGATATCTTTACCAAGGAACAAGAGTCTCCTACTCTTAACATTTGTACACATGATCAAAGTATAGAAAAATCTAAAGACATACCAAAAGTGGATCATGAAGAAGACTTATACAGAAGTTATGAATCAAAGACATCATATGGAGACTTAGTTATTTTAATGTGTTTTCGTGATGATTATTATTTTGGAAAAAATTTAAATAAGTTTATCTGATTGCTCAAATTTATGTGAAAATGAATACGTTTCTTGTTGAAATGGAAAGATTGATTTATTTGTGAAAATTTTAGTCAATTTGATTAAATTATGTTGCTATGTGAAAACAGATTTAAATGAGAGTATATAAAAATGTTTAAATAAATATATATTAAATTTTGTATTTCAATGAAGAGAAGTAATATAGAAATAAATGAAATATATTTTAAATTTAAAATGAATTGAAAACAGTAGAAAATAATTTGAAAACGTTTAGCTCTCATTCAATTTCGCATGCAATCAAGAAAATAAAACAATAGTTAACATTGAGTTATGGCCATCACTGCTGGGAATGTGGCAGAAATTGTGGATTGGCTGTTCTTGTTTACTCCACCTTATGCATGTAAAAGAGAATAGAGAAAAGGACAAAAAGCTCTGGGGAATGCATGTGCAGGTAAGAAGGAGAAAATCCATTTTTTTGAAAACAAAGGAGGGTTTTTTTTTATATACTAGAGAACTCATGCACAAAATGCCAAGGGAGAGACCAAAGGATAGAAGAGCAGAAGTATTCATCTCCAACATACACATGTGAGGAGTGGATAGGGCGTGGCCAGAAGAACCAAGGAAATACAAAACAAAAAAGGATTATCACTTGATACACATGGAAGTAAATTGGAGAACAAAAAGGTTCTCCCATATACGCAAGGAAGGAAGTAGTGTAGAGGGAGGCAACTAGAAGGGGAGTGTGAAGAGGAGGTGATGCATGTGGGGAGAGGAGAGAGAGGGAAAGGCACGACTAGGGAGATCAAAGTTGAAACAAAGTGGTTTTTTGGATGCTTCTGATCTCCATGCGCGTGTGGAAGGAAGGCGCGTGGGAAGAGAAGGGACGAGAGAAGTGGAAGGTGTGTGGGCAGAGAGAAAGGTAAGGTGTGACCAGAAGAGGAGGATGTGCACGACATAAGGAAGGGAAGAGAGGAGTTAGAACATAATTCACTCACTTCCATACGCATGTGAAAGGAGGATAGGGTGTGGCCAGCAGAGAGGTGGAAGTAAGGAAGTAAGGAAGTAAGGAAGTAAGGAGGACATGGGTAGAAAGGAAGAAAGGAGGGAAGTTAAAAAAAAGAATAGAAATCTACTCTCCCAGAGGTGCATGGGAGTAGGAAGAGAAGGTTTCTGCAGGAAGAGAAAGAGTATGACAATCGCAGTACAAAGAGCATCCTATAGAATAAACACACATAGAAAGGGACAAATATAAAAGTATATACATGCAAGATTGAATATATTCACAACTACTGCAAGAGATTAACAGGTAAGTTTATTGAAATAAAACATTTACCAGTCTTAGAAGAAATGAATGTCTATGTTATTTATTTCTTTCTTTCACAAAAACAGTAAAAATGAGAACATATTGCTGTTTTTATCAAATTTAGAAGAAATATTAAACACTAGACTATATTTTTATTAAGAGAAAGAACAAGCATGAATAAAAAACTATTAAGAAACAGTAGATTTATTATTTAAAGAATTATGTTTTAGCATTTTGAAAGATTTGTACATAAAACTGGATGTTTAAAGATTTATTCCATTAAATATCGTGAAGATTTCCACATAAAACAACATGTTTTAGATTCAGAAAACCCCTAAACGAAAACAATATTTGTTAACTATATAGACAGAGAATTGGAAATTACCAAAAAAGAACATGAAATCATTAAAATAGAAAATATTAAAATTATTGAATGTTTCCCATAATGAAAGGATTAAAATAATTTTGTGTTTTTAAATATACTTGAAAAGGAAGAAAGAAATTTGATAATTCTCTAGAATTGATATTAAATTGTTTACGAAACAGAAGTAAATGTGAGGTGTTTACATTTTTTTAAAAGATATTATTTTAAGGGAAATATGAAAAAAATAGAAAAGAAGAGAAAGTAAAATAAAATATACTTACTTTGAAATGCAACGAATTAGAAAAGGATTATTTCGAAGTGTAGATGAATTTTATGAGTAAATGAACCTTGTTCCTGTCTTCATGTTTGAAGATAAGCTATTGGATTGAAGATCAAATTAAGATTTCTTCATATATATATTATATTTCATTATTGTATGATTATTGTCGAACTTAAGGCGACATAATGCCTAAGTCTTGAATTGTAAATTTTCTTTTACAATGTTTTTTGTATTATAAATGTCGTGAAAGATGACACATGTTTATGAATGTAATTGGATGTATTATGAATCTTGTTGTAGACTTTAAATTCGATATTTGGAATCTTTTGGATTAAACTTACTTATTTAATGGAGTTACGATATTTATGGAATGGAAATGAACTTATTAAAGGAATTATAAGATTATTTGGAATTAAAGACTTTCTGTCTTTATAGGGAGAGGTGAGATAGGTCAAGAAGGGAGGGAGGGCAAGGGAGGGAGAGATCATTTTTTATACACATAAATAATATGAGTATATTATAATGTGCTTGTGTTATTATCTCTTTAGGTATTTCCAACCTTTAGGGTTTTGTTTCCTTGGGAATCAAACCCAAAGAGTTGGAGTTACATGTCAACTCCCATAGTCATATTTTTTGTAATTTCTAAAAAAATGACCATACAATTATTGAGTGTGTTATCTCTCAAATTTACACATTTTTCAATTTCAAGTTAAAAAATGCCATAATAACATTGAGCTCTCTTAGCTTTCTAACCATGTAATTTTCTATACATTTAAAATATGTTAAGTTTTTGATCTTTAATTTATTTTTCTACTAATGTCTCCATTTTTGTCAAAAACCTAGATGTATGGTATTTTTGGTTTCATTTTTTACTCATTCCTCAAAATTTGAAAAAAATACATTTTTACAAACTAGACTATTCTTTACACATTTAAAAAAAAAGGATTTTGATTAGTTTTAAAAAAAAATAGGGGGTTGCATGTTCAATTTTTTGTTTTTTAGGATGTGTTCACTTTGAAAATTAGTAAAAAAATCATATATTCATAAAAAAATAGAAAAAAATAGAGCATAAAGTATATGGTGTTAGATAATGTTTTTGATAAAAAAAAATAGAGCATTATCTAAATGGTGTTAGATAATGTTTCACTAAAGTGATTTTTGAAATACTAAAAAAAAGTTTGCATTTTAGGCTCGGGGTGAGACCAAATGTTATGTTTTTTTTTTTATAAAAACAAGAGAACTTTCTCTAGCCCTTATTTAAACCCCTTAATCTCCACCATTTAAAAAAATAGTTGTTTAGAAATTATATTCAAAGCACTACCACTCTTGTTCTCATTGTTTCTTCAAATTTTGAGTGTAACTATCTTCAATTTCTCATCCAAGATCAACTTTTTCTAATTTTAGATTGAAAAATGGATACTTAAGACCCACTTTTGGTTGCCCATTTCCACGTGCATACCCTATAAATATATATCACACTATAACTCTATATTTATATAAAGATACATATAGGTAACTACACAAAGTTGTGACACAATAAGGGGTCTTAAGATGCCACTTTTTTCTAAAATCAGCAAAGTCTGATGTTCAATAAGAAAACAAAGATAGTTACACTCATAATTTAAAGATACAACAAGAATAAGAGTTGTAGTGCTTTGAATATTCTTTCTAAATTACTAATTTTTTTATAACAATAATGAAGAAATTAAGGGTTTGAAAAAGGGGGATCACACAAAGTGATACTTTTTTTATCAAAAAAATAGCATAGCGTCTATTGTGCTCCCCTTAAAATGTTAACTTTTTTTAGAATTTCAAAAATCACTTAAGTGAGAAATTAGCTAACACCATGTGGTTTATGCTAATTTTTTACTGAATATATAATATTTTACTAATTTTTGAAGTGGACACATCTTGAAAAGAAGAAATTTGACTATGCTCCCCCCTAATTTTTTTGAAAACTAATGGAAAATCAAAAATTTCAATACATGTAGAATGGAGTCTAGTTTCTAAAAATGTAGTTTGTTTCAAAATTCGATGAATGGGTTAAAAAATAATACCCAAACTAACACATGCTGGTTTTTGATAAAAAAATAGAGACACTAACGAAAGAAGTTAAAGATAAAAACCTTAACATAATCAAAACGTAAAAAAAAATGATGGTTGGATAGCTAAGAGAGATCTTAATGTCATCATAGTATTTTTTATAAATTTGTATTGAAACATGTGCAAACCTGATGTCTAGAGCATGACCAAAAAGTGTGAAATTTTGTTACCCATTCAAAAAATCATGTTTTTGGCATGAAATGGTTGTCCAATCCTTTGGGTTGGATGCCCAAGGAAAATTCAACCCAAAGGGTTGGTATATCCCAATGCAAGCCATTTGGTGAGCGCCAAATTTAGCACTTTCCAAATGAAAGTGTATCATTTAGCGATCGCCAAATGTGAATGATTACTTTTTAGAATGCATTTTCTTGAACTCTTTATTTTTTCTTTGTCTTTGTCTTTTTCTTTCTTTGTTAGTGAAATTGAAACTATATACACATGGACATTTAATTTCTTATACTTTAAGTTTCTCTTGGAGTTATAATGCAAATTCTAGTTTTTGGAAGATCTTATAATTTTTCAAACTTAGTCAAATTTTAGTAATTAACAAGTTGTATCACCCCTCTCTCTCTATCCCACTCATTGTTCATCTGTCATTCTCTAGACCTCTCTCTCTCACTATCTCTAACCCTTTATCTAACTTTCTCTCCCTTGATCTCAAAATCTACCTCTCTATCTCTCTCTCTTCCCCCCTTCCCTCTCTATTTCTCTGTATCTCACCTCTCTCTCTCTCCCTCCATTCCTCCTGCCCTCTCTAATTTTCTCTATATCCCCCCTCTCTCTCCCCTTCCCTCTCTACTTCTCTCTATCTCACCTCTCTCTTTCCCCCTCCCTCCCTCCTTCCCTCTCTAATCTTATCTATCACCCCCACCCCTCTCTCTCTAAACAAAAACAAAAGTGATGTTACTCATATAAGTGGATTTATACATCCTTATTTAAAAGAAATTGATAGGATTACAAATAAATATCAAATAATGGAACCTCTTTAGTTTTTTCTTCTCTCCCACAGTGTAGTAATATGAAATTATAGGTAGGATGTACTTATAGGTACTCCTCTTTCACATCATTGTTCAAGAATGGTACATTACATCCACACCCAAAAGGCATGTCATAAATCACTAATGGTTTTATTGGTTTGATCATGGTAGAGATTGAAGGTTTCAAATTCTTTTCTCTCTAGCTTGATTCTCTCTAGAGTGGTAGCCAATGTTTCAGAATCAAAGAGCCATGTCTTTCCTTCATAATTCACATTTGTTTCAATTTTAGTTTTGGTTTTCACAAGTTTGGTTTTATTTGACTTTCCACTCTTTTGACCTTTGTTTTTGACTTGCCCATTTTTTTCTAAATATACATGTACATGTACATATACATATACATATACATATACATATACATATATATTTATACTATTTAGTATATTATGCAAATATAATAACCATGCACTCTACTTGTGAAGGAGACCTTATCAAATGTATCACAACATCGAAAAGGAGAAATGCAAGACAAGGAGTTGGCATCAATATACTTTAAAGGTATCATGAAAAATTAAGGAGACAATGAACAACCATGGTGAGATATAAATACTATGTTTGACACAAATAAATTTTCAATAACACATTCAAACAAACACATGCATATTGTGTGTATGTGTGCAAGTTCTCAAAGTCATCATGTCTCACCCATTCTCCCTAATATGCTTCCCTCTCTCTTATGATGCTCTCCCTCCTTGTCCATGAGGGGGAACTAGTTTCCTGCATTCATCCCATTTAACGAATAAGGTAGTTATTCTATTAACCATAACATCCATAGCATAATATGAACATTTTAGTAAAAAATAATCATGAAGATAAGTAATCATATTTTTTTTAATAATTATCAAATTTGATATTCTCTTTCTACATATCATGAGTGAAATAGAATTATCTCAATATAATTATTCTCAAATCAAAATTTGATAACATAATTTAAAATGCATAGAAAATTACTTAACTTATAATTTTAGCTATTTAAAGTAACATAAATAAAGTTATCAAAAAATGAGGCATGACACAATGGCAATTTGTGACCAATGTTGATAAGATAAATTAGGTACCATGCAATGTTTATGTATAATAACTATGAATCTATGGTGTTCACCATAGGGTAATTAGAAAAATAAAAATTTGGAACTCCTATAGAGGGTGTCAACATGAACGATGATTGGGTCAAATCTATAGAATTTTGAATAAACATAAAATCTATCACTATAGAAGTAGATGTTGGTAGAGAAAGAACAAGATGGCTAAAATACACCCTCATGACATATGAAGAAAATGAAAACCCAACTCTCTAATAGATATCAAAGAGAAGATGAATGTCCTCAATGACATCTTCCAAGTCAATTAGATGATACTTATAAAAGAAACTTGAAATGTCAGGTAAGTCCTCATCCCACAAAGCTTATCTAGAAGATTGATAAGAGTGCATTGCAAGAATCACTAAAAGCCATGGATAAAGCAACATAAAGTTCATATCGATTGATTGGTGATAAAGATGAGATCTTAATTATGCATGTTATCTAACTACTATGTTCATCCCTTAATGTCATGTCCTTACAAGATGTCCAAGTATGAACATTTGATATATCGACAAATGCTAGATTAGAAAAAACCAACAAACTAATGTGATTACCTTAAAAAAGTAATTTCAATTCATCAATTTGCTTTAAAAGACATTCATTTTCATTATGATGTAACCACAATTTATATCTAATCCTCAAATAGAAAAGAGAGAGACTGAAAGATATGGTTAACTTCCCCAAGACCATTCAATTATAAAATCAGCAAAAGTAAAGATAAATAATAAGATTACCCCCTAAATTCATACAATCATAAGACCCCTCAACAAATTGCAATGATGAGATATACAAGTGACTTTGACCAAATATAATTACCTAACTTTTATCAACCAAAAGTTATAAAGTGGTGGTGACAATTGTATGTAAATCAAAATATATGCATATCATTATGAACTCGTTAAATTAAATTAGTTAAATATCTTAATTATTCTTAATAAACTTATTACATGAATAGAATATTATATTTAAAATATAATAGATCCAAAATGAATTAAATATTATCTTGTTAACATTTGAATGCCTAGTCCAACTCGTGGGCGGCGGATTCAAACCTCTTTATTATAAGCAACCCCACACGTGAATTCTCAAAATAAAAATGGTACGATCGTCTCTTGTAGCGACACCCGTTCCTATAGACACGTGGCAGCAGATCCGCGTCTCTCGATGTGGACTATAACGTGTCGCCACCGCTATTGCCCATAAGTGGGTTACAGCAGTGTCCCAATAAATAATCATATCAATGCGACGGTCGTCGATCCCTTGGGCCCCACCTCTACCAAATAGTCGTATTAATGCAACAATCGTCGAGCCCTTGACCCTCAACTCTAAATGATTATCTTATAAATGTCCTGCGTATCATATTATACTTCTCATCGCCTGCAATATAATTCTAATAGGTTTCCTGTGGTGGGGGGCAAATTAGCACAGGAATGGCTTCCGCTGAATCCTTCAGTAATCTATACCAGAATAATTTTATTGCTGTGGAGAGTGTGCAGGAGCTTGCACTAAAGAAACCCAATGACGTTCCCCAGAGATACATCAGATCAGAAGATGAGAGGCCATCTTCAACACCACTCTCTTCTCTCTTGACAGTCCCTGTAATCGACATGGAAAAGCTACTCTTGCCCTCTGACAACCATGAAAGACAGAAGGAGATGGGCATTCTTTCTAAGGCCTGTGTAGACTGGGGCTTCTTTCAGGTATCATAGAATTCTTTCAGAATATATAGTTAGCACTCACATAGATTTCTGGTATTTTGGGTTTGCAGTTGTGCTGATGGTGCAGTGATCCTCAGGTTGTGAACCATGGAATTCCACATTCTTTGATAAATCGCATGAGAGGAGTGGCTAATGAATTCTTTAGTCTTTCCTTAGATGAAAAGCAAAGGTATGCTCCGCAAGGAGGAGATGCTCAAGGCTATGGTAATATGTTTGTGGTTGATGAAGATCAGAAGTTGGACTGGGGTGACTTGATGGCTTTGGCACTTATGCCTGAAAAACTTGTCAACTTAGCTGTGTGGCCAACCACACCATCGGATTACAGGTAGTCGGTTCATACCTTCATTTAGATAGGTAGTAGTGGGTGGTTTTATATTATGTAGAGTTACCATGAATTCCAGTTAAATTCAATTTTATTAGTCCATACCTATGACAGGATTCTTATGTTTTCAGTCACTGCATATTCCATACTTTTACACAATAGGAAAAGAGAACGGACTAAAAATTTATAGCTTTCTAATGTTCATTCTATAATTGTGAATTGCTCTTCTCAATATTGGAAACAATAAATAAGAACTAAGTGAAGACCATGTTCTGCAAAATTGACTGATGTTCGGGATTTGCTTCAGATGGATATGATGTTTCAGTTTTGTATCTCTGTGGTTGTAACTTCTGCTGGTCTGTTTTGTACAGCTATTTCTTGCAGTATCCTTTTCATTGTAAATACATTCTTTCAATTAAAAAAATAACACTAGGCCAAGACCATGTTTGTAGGCAATGGTGTTCCATATGTCAAGTTGCTAAAGCATTCCAAGTCACATCCCCATCACCCAGCCTTGACAATGTTAGATAGATAGAATCATGGCATGAGCAATAGAGTTTGCACTGAAGTATTTAGATGCGACTTTTGTACTTTCTTTAATGAAATTTTGAATTATTTTTGTTTGGTCATTATTTATATTATTTTTGGTATTTTTTTCATTTGATTGATTATTAAAGTATTTGGATGTGACTTTTTGTACGTTGAAATTTAGAATAATTTTTGTTTGGTCAATATTTATATGATTATGACATTCTTTTCATTTGATTGACAATGTCATGAAATTGTGAGTTGATTTTTTTTCTTTCTAAATTGATATGTATATCAATTTTCATTCATTTTATTTCAAGGTGATTTTTCTTGCGGAAAGATATAACATTATTTAGTTTGGAAAATTCTAAATGGTTGCACTTTCTCAATTCATGAGGCCATTGTGACAAGATTAAATGTTTGTGTTTCCTTTTTACAAAATTGGTTGCTGCTCAGATTTTGTTTTTATTGGTCACGATGTTTAAGTTTTGGTTTGTAACCTTTGTTGTAAATGTAACTGTGGTTGTAGTTGGTGTTATGTTTTGTACAACTACTTCTTGCAGTTTTTAATTGCATCTTTCTCATTGTAATGCATTCTTTCAATATATATATATAACTCCACAAAAAAAAACTTCCCTCTATCACAATTAACTGAAAATTACCTTTTGTATGTAGCTCTCTTGATCTACCAAATTTTCTTTCATTGGCATGCCAGTTGTTGATGTCACTATAAATTATTCTAGCAACAATTGATGAGGATTGTAGTTTTATGATAGCTCTTGTTTATTTATTATATAGGATTAAAATCTATTGGTGTACTTAGGTTATTCTTAAATATAAAAGATTTAATAATTAAAGGTTATTTTTATTAATTAAAAATAGTTATAATTTATTACTTTTATATGTATATGAGGCGCAAAATTATTATTTATTAATTGACAATTAAATAGTTTGGTGTTTAAGTAGAGCAAGTATATTTAAATAGATGAAATGCCACTTCAACTTTCAAAAAAAAATTCTTTTCTTTTTAGAGTTGCATTCTTGAAAATGTGTACCTTTTTATTTTCTAAGCTAATATTTTTTAAAATAAAATTTGAGTTGTTTATGCTAAACTCCATCTAATTTAGTATCAAACCATAATATCACAAAATTATTTGCTTATGATAAGGTTTTTGGTTGATAATTTTAATCACCACCTAATGAATTGTCAATATTTGATTGTAGAAATATATTACAAAGTTATACCACTCAAGTGGAAAGGGTGGCCCAAATGATCTTGAGTCTATTTGCTGAAAACTTAAAATTAAAGATTGATTATTTCAAAGAAAAGTTTGGAGAAGATCCAATGATGACGGTGAGGATGAATTTGTATCCACCTTGCCCTAGGCCTGATCTAGTGTTGGGGTTAAGCCCTCATTCAGATGGAGGTGCCATAACACTTTTGCTTCAAGATGACCAAGTAGAAGGCCTTCAAGTCCATAAGAAAAATGAATGGATTCCTATTCAACCCATTCCTTATGCTCTTGTTGTAAACATTGGTGACCTAATAGAGGTAAATGTTGTGTAAGTTTGGTTATTAATTAAGTTGTTTCTAGTATAAATAATTTATAAAATGTTATCTAACATTTTAATTGCATTATAGGTGATGACAAATGGAATCTACAAGAGTATAGAACATCGTGCAGTGACAAACAAGGAGAGGACAAGATTATCTATTGCTATGTTTTATCACCCAGGATTAGATGATGAAGTGGCTCCTGCAAGAAACCTTGTGGATGAAGAACACCCCTCCTTATATAAGAAGTTCAAACATCAAGAATATATTCAATATTACATGACTAAACAACTCAATGGAAAAAAATCATTAGCTAACTTTGCCAAAATATGTGCATAGAATTCAAGAGCCGACTATTTAGTGTGGTATGCATCAAATACGTAACAGATCAATCTATATGGTATTGTACTTGAACTAGGTGGTCATTCCATTGATGTAGAAAACTAATAAGGAAAAAAATAATCATGATATATTTCCTTATAGTTTTTAAGAAATATTTTTGTATATGTGATGTAAAATGCATGCTTTTATATGACAATAAATGTTATCGTGGATATGAGGAAAATGCATGCTACTAGAGTGCATACAATCAATTTCTTTGTCTCAAGTTTCCTATCCATGAATATTATGTTTGGTAACCCCTAATTTGATGTATCTATTATAATATTTTATCATTTTTAAGTAATATTATAAAAATAATATTGATCTTTTTGAAACAGATTGTTCCTTATTTTGAAAATTTGATTCTACTTTTTGGTGTAATTTTTGTTACTAATTCAAGGGATTTTTTCTTATTATTTATGTAATATACCCCTCCAAGTTTTTGCGGGAAACAATCAAAAGGGTAGAGTGCCATAAGTTGATAAGGAAGATTTAGAGAAAAGAGATTCACAAATGCAAAATTAATGATTATTTAACTTGCATTATGATTTTTACCTTAGGAATGATAAAAATGCATTATACTTATTGGGGATTAATTATATTTTATAAATTAATTAAGTAGGTATTAATTGAGTGGTTTAGTTGGACAATTTGGAGCGTTTAAACTAAATTAAATAGATAATTTATTTAATTAAAGGCGAGGAATAAAAGTAAAGGATAAATTAATAAAATTAATTTTAATTATTTATTAAATTGGCTAGGATAAGGTAAAGTTTGTGGTTGGGTATGAGAAAAATTAGGTGTCTACAAATCTCAATATGAGAACTAAAATTAGCATCATTTGTGAGAATATGTAATTTCTAGAAAATACAAACAACAAAATTAGGAACCATCTACACCACTAGGAAGTTCTAGAGAAAATAGCCCATATTAAATAAATTACTCAAAAAATAAAATTGACACAACTGAGTATGGAATGTGTAAATTTTAGATACTAAATTTAAAATACAAATAGAGAGGGGTGAGGTTAGGAGGAAAAAATTGAGGATCTCATGTTGAGATCAACAAATATTATTCTAAGATGCTCCCAAAAGAATTCCCTAATGTTAGAATAACCAAAACCATTATCAGAATACCTTGACTATCAATATACTTAAAATACTTAATTCTAAATTGAAATGATTGTCCGTAGGCACAACATTTCCATTTGGGGGAATAGTTATGAACTAAGAAGAATATTTGTTGAATTTTATAGGTTTGGAGGTGGAGACACAACCGGTGGTGATAGAGCATATGTGTTTGGTTATGGTTGGTGGTAGGGTTGCAAATGGTGGTAGAGCTATGAGTTGTTATTGTTATAAAACTCAATGATAGTGTGTAGGTGTTAGCTTGCATAATACTACACACAAATACATATTTTATAAATTTCAATTGTACGATTAGGAAGCTAAACAAATATTGACAAAGTTAATCTATAGGGTTTTGAACCTTTTTAATACAATGTTAGGTTTAGTTTCAACCTAAAATGCTCCAAAAGATCAAACACATATTGGATATGGCATACACCTTCCAACTTCAAATGTGTGTAATTATGATCTTTAGTGTTCAATTTGGATGCTTCAAAAGGTAAAATCGGCCTTTTCAAATGTTGTGAGCTCAATGGTAAGCTTATATTCACTCAAAAGGTTGTCTAACACTACCCACAAAAAGTAGTCAAGGATTGTTTTATAAATTTTGTATTTCTATCAAAATTTCCTAATTCTTTAGATAGCCATTTGATATAAGAGATGATCATATTCAACTTTTCAAGAGGAAATAAGATCTTTAATCATAGAAACAGACTAACTTTAGGACATCACGACTTTAATATTATATTAGAATTTAAAAAGTCCAACCAAGATTAAAATACCTACAAATGAATCACAAATCTAGATTACTAGAATAATACTATTCTATATTCAATATTTTGAGACAAGTTATAAAGAGAACATACAAATATATAAACCTCTTGGATGCATACATAAAGGAGATGACAAGTCCAAGAGATATTTGTTAATTCTCTCACTCTCAATCAAAAATTGAATTGACTAAATTTGATTAAAATAAACATAGCTATCATTAAATAGAAGTGACATCTTAATACCATCAATAAAAAAATTGATAAAATAGTAATAAACTTGTGTGTCTCAAATCAAAATATACATATCATGATGAATTACTTGAATGAAAAAAATTAAAAATTAAATATCTTAACTATCCTAAATAAAATTATTAAATAAATATAGTATTTTATTTAAGATATAATATTATTCAAACGAAATAAAATATTATTAAAAAATGTCAAACCCTTTAAATGCCCTTTACCGCAATATTCAAACTTAGCTAGTATATTCAGCGGTGTCAGCGGCATAGTTTTGTCGTCTTCTGTAGCGACACTTTTTCCTTATGGACCACGTGGCAGCAGATCTACGTTTTCTGATTTCTTCAAAGGCATAAGATTTGGTGATAGTGATCATCCAAGCTGCTGACGGTATCGGATAAGTATCGATTTCAATTCTCAACAAAAAAAAGTCATATTACATATATTTGTTCATGCATTACCTAGCAAAGAAATTTGACTAAAAAAATGTTGTTCATCACGCAACTAAATTCTTTTGTGGTTGGTGGTTTCCATGTACATTATTCATCACTATTTTTGGCATGATGTTGACCACTTTGGATTATACACATAGAATAAGGTGGCATGGTTAATAATTTGTTTGATTAGATAGAATAAAATGGCATGAACAATACTTTGCATTGTTCTAAGTGCGTTTTTATATCTTGGTAGGGTAAAATATATGATGGAGATCTATTTTGATTAGATAAATAAAGTGGTATGGATAACAGTTTGCATTGTTCTAACTACATTTCTATATCTTCTTAGGATAAAACATATGATGGAGGCCCACTTTGATTAAATAGATACAATCATATGGAGGCCCACTTTGATTAAATAGATACAATAAAATGGTATGGGCAATAGAAACTTGGAACCAGACTATGTGTTTCTAATTTCTTTTTTTTCAAAAGATTATAGAATTCAGGGAAATGTTGTAACTGCATGTTTATATCTTGGTAGGACAAAACATACAATATTTAATTTATATAGATCAATTTAAGGAGGGAGAAATTTTGTAACCTGAGATTAATATATCTAATTTTTGGTAGAAATTTGAGCTTGGTGTGGAAGTACTTGAAAATTGAGTTACAAGTTTATGAAAAACTTGCTTATTGTTCTAATTGATTTTAATTGGCCATTTCAAAGGTTTGTATATAAGCTTGTTATATTGTGTGTAAGGTAGAGGCGAGTTTCATTTTTTATGGAGATAAGTGTTTATTTTTTTAAATAATTTTAAAATATTGGTGTAATTTGAATGTATGAGTTTTATCTCTTTAAGTTCTAGTGATTTTGTTTGTCTTCATTTTTCTTTTATTTTATATTGTTAAATAAGATTTAGTTGTCTTAGAGTACTCTATTTAAATATTATTTGATTCAATGATTAAATAGGCAATAGTAATTTTACACCTCATTTATATCAAAAGTGATATATATTTATCTTAAAGTGATGGCAAATTAAATTTTTCAGATAATAAGAATTTTCAAAATTATTTTATCATATAATGATGTTGTCATTATTGATTGATGTCTTAATAATATTGTATTGATAGGTTTGGATTTGTGTGCAATATTACCTACACTACACTTAATCAATAGTTGTTTGATAGAATATAATATACAATTTATCATAACACGATGATAATGATCTCATTATTGATAATTAATATTTCAATGAGATCTAGATAATGATCTTTTCATTATTGATTGATATCTTAGAAATTTGGTAGGTTTAGGTTGTGTATAATATTATCTTAAATACAATTAGTTAGTAGTTGTTTGATACCTATAATATATAGTTAGTCATAACACCAAGATAACAATTTTTTTGATTCAGTAAGAAGCATTTACATGGTGTTGTACCCTTAACACAGGGAGCCACTAGGGCCATAAAGTTCAAGTCCAAAAAGCATTAGAAACTAAGCCAAAAAAACATAGACTGCAGACCAACAACAAATAGACAAAAAATAGACAAAACAAAGACTAACTGGCATTTCCCCAATTCTTAGACAGGAGATTAACAACATCATCCCCAACCTATTCTTGGTCATCATCAACATTCTTCCCGTCCAATTCATCCTTCATAACCGCAACCAGAGTGCTGGTAACAAAGTGGACCAACTTAACATTAAAACGAGTCAAGCCACAAAATTTCTTGTCCATCTTATCCATTATTTCCTGCACCACACATCGCTCCTCCCCATAATCAATGCTAAAGATTATTATTGATTGATATTTAATATTAGTGTTTTAGAGTTTGATAGGTTTAGATTGTGTGCAATAATATCTTCAAAATTTTAATTAGTGGTATTTTGATAGAATATAATAAACAATTAGTCATCAAACAAGGATAACAATCTTCTCATTATTGATTGATATTTTAATGATAAATTATAAAATGGTTTAAAATTTGATAGATTTCTATTGTGTGTATTATAATCTTCAATATAATTAGTCGATGGTTGTTTGATAGTTCATATAATATACAATTAGTCACTAGAAAATTATAATAATTTGATTATTGATTGGTATTTTAATAACACTATATAGTTATTTGGATTTTTTTTAATTTTTAATCAAGAGTAATTTACAATACTATTATTCTTTAGATTATGATGGTACTCTTAATTGTTAGTGTTAATAGAGTCATTATCCACCTAGTTAGCCAATCACCTTTCTAAGATTGACATATTCATGCACCTAGATTAAGTTTACTTAGGTTTCTTACGATTTTCTAGCATTGAGATATGTGACCTCATCACTTCAGACGCCTATTGATACTAGCTTCCTACCTCATCCACCTTGCATATGTATGCAAGGTTTTCCATTATATTATACACTCTTCATTTGCATATTGATAGACATACTAGTGTGCTTATTTTGTTCATTTGTGGAATTTTGTTTCATGCTCTTTGATATTGGTATTCTTCAACATAGTATTAGAGTCATGAGAGCACGTTCCTTCCCACATCAAGGTGACTCCCACACATAGCCCTATCAATGAAATGTTTTGGAGCCAAATAAATACCACCATTACATATAGGTGACTCGAAAAATGATATACTTTTTGTTTTGTCATTTCAATAACTTTGAATTTTTGCAATTCTTTTGACCTATTGTACAAAAAAAGTAAAAATGATTTTTTAGTAGAAGATGAATCTTCCCTCTACGCTCTACTCATCTACCCATCCGGACAAGTGGTCAAAATTTTGTGGTTACATTTTGGAGGGTTCATGACATATTGTGGGCTGCACATTTGGAGGATTTGTGAAGTTGTTTGTCTATTTCCTTTTTCCCTTGATTGGCCTCAATGCAATAATGGGAGGATATCTCTTAGTGATCTTGGCTACATCCATGTGATTTGTCAATTGGTGGACTTTTCAAAACCATTGGCCAAACTTCGATTTACAATTACCTCCCTCTCTTGCCACACAGGCGGTTCAATCTACTATTTGAGGACAACATATTCATAAGGAAGGCATTCCAACAGCGCCCTCCACACCCACACATGGCCAGCCTTTTCACTCGACCACAGTCTGCATCAACATCGCTATCCTCTGCATTTCAAGGCGTGATCAAAATCTGAGTTGTGACAATCAAAGAGGGCATTTTCTGTCACGCAATCTGCATATCTCAACCCCATGCACTCAAAAATTTAGTCTTTTAGCTTTTTGGAGTAAATCGTTGGTTTGAGCACTGAACTTTTCTCCAATCTACATCCTCACAAGCAACTCTCAGTGCCACAACTGCTGCTCTTGTTGTTGCAAAAGAATTTTGAATGCTTTGTTGCGTATCTCTAAGAGGCATATATTTCCTATTGGTTTGTTGCAGAGGGTAGATATTTTATCAATTGGGCTACTCATTCTAAGGAATTCAAGAGGGATATCAGAGATTCTATCATTACTGGTCCTCCATTTGATCTAAAATTCTTCCATTTGGAAACTCCAACTTCTATGTTGCTCCTTTCATCAACTTTCTCCCACCTTTTGCATTTAGACCAAGCACAAGCCACCGCTTCTTGCAAATGATAAATGGCTTGGTTTCATTTGTTTTGTGATTAGGAGTACAAAGAACTCCAGGTGGCCTCCCTTGTGCCTCTTTCTTGGTGGCATATCCTCCACGTGGTCACCCTTGCACGTGGCCCTTACCTTGGGCAACAAAGCATGCAAAAAAATTCAAACATCCATGTAGTCTTCCACCCGGCCTCTATGTTCCCAACATCAACAACTCCATTCCTCCAACGTCTCTTTTGAACAATGCTTCTTTGGATAGTTGGTAGGTTCACCAAACTACCTTAGTTATCTTAGAATAATTTTTTATCTCAAAATACTTCTCCATGTCGATGAGCCATTATTTTTCTCCATCTCCTAGCATAGTTCCATAAAACTTTTGGCAAGGTAATTTTGCCATATATCAAACAAGTTTATTAGTTAATTGAGACCTTACATTAGCTTTCTTTATTGATTCTTCTTGGTTCATTGTATTTTTCTCGATTTCATATTGTCTTTGATGAGCGCTATGCTCTTGGTCTTGTCTCTCATTATATTCTTGGTTCTACTCTTCACTATCTTCTTGATTATCTACCCCTCTTAATTTTTGTTCTAAGATTTCAATTGTTTTTTATTCTCATTCAAGATAGTGAGGATTTGGTCCAATTTAGCCATTGGATTTTTTGCAACTTAATCTAATCCATCTTCACTACCCCCAAAGTTTTATTCTCTTTCACACTATAATTCTAACTAGTGAGTTGTTGGGGTTTCATTATTTCTAATTTTTTGAGGTGAAAAGGGTTTGTATGTGAAATTATTAAATATAAAAAATACACCATTCAAAGAATACACCAAAAACAAAAAAATAAAAATTTCCAACACAAAAAAAATAATTTACATAGATAAATAGAAACAAAAGTGGTGTTACTCATATAAGTAGATTTATACATCCTTATTTTAAAAAATTCTTATAGGATTACAAATCACTATCAAACAATGGAACCTCTTTGGGTTTCTCTTCTTTGATAGAGTCTAGTAATATAAAATTCTAGATAGGATGTACTTGTAGGTACTCCTCTTTCACCTTATTGTTTGGGACTAGTACATTATATTCACACCCAAAATGCATGCCATGAATTACTATTGATTTTCTTGGTTCGATCATCGTGGAGATTGAAGTTTTAAATTTTGTTTCTCTCTCTAGATTGACTCTCTCTAGAGTGGTAGCCAATGTTTCAAAATCAAAGAGTCATGTCTTTCCTTCATAATTCATACTTTGTTCATGGTTTCTACTTGTTTGGTTTTATTTGATTTTCCACTCTTTTTCTTTTTCTTTGACTTGCTTATTTCTATCTACATATACGGGTGAACCCACAAAAGTGGTTTACAATTCGAGTGAGGAAGGAAAACTTCCAAAACACTTACCCATGCAAAAAAAATTCATTTTGAGGGGTTCGAGTGAACCCCTTTGCATGTAGGAACCCATGTTTCCCATTGTGGAAAGGGGGTTTGCTCGAACCCTAGTTCGAGCAAACCAGGGTTTGAGCGAACCCCCCTTTTCCCACCTTCCCACCCTTCGACACA
The DNA here is from genome assembly GCA_007115665.2 of Sequoiadendron giganteum. Classification (NCBI taxonomy): domain Eukaryota; kingdom Viridiplantae; phylum Streptophyta; class Pinopsida; order Cupressales; family Cupressaceae; genus Sequoiadendron; species Sequoiadendron giganteum. Next base: position 211,557,287 of record CM021100.1, read on the forward strand.
AAAAGACTAGATTTTCACCCTTCGAAGCTCATGTTGAGGATGAAAATGAAGGAGACTTCACAGACCCAACTAGAATATGGTATTCCTCGGAACAAGCTATACAACAAATATAATTTTAATATGTTTTGGTTTTATTATGTATGTGTCTTTTTAGTTTTATTAAACATAGGTTTTTCATCAAAAATCAAACTCTTTATTCTACAAATGTGAAAAAATAGCAGATTGTCAAAAAATAAAATTGAAAAATATGTTTGTGCTGGGTATTGATGTCCTTGATCTCTTAAAAAAATAAAAATTGAATTTTGATACATACAGAAAAAGTTATGTTGTATACAGTCTACCTATGTCTGAATTGTAATTGGTTTGACTTCGAAACTTGATTAACGAAAAAATATTTAATAAAACACTATGAAAGCAAATGAAAGTGCTAGATATCATAGTTGCAAATCAAAATTTGAAAAAATTATAATTTTATCTTTCATACAAAAAAAATTATGTTATATACGGTGAGCATCACTGCTTAAAAATGTTGTTTTAAAAAAAAAAATAGTTTTCGAACGAAATGGAAAAATAAGTGCAATCAGATTCCAAAAAAATTGAAAAAAATATATTTAGAATCTATAAACAAAATGCCACAAATCACTAGTTTTCATCATCTTCAAATTCCTCACGATTTAGCCACTATGGGAGCCCAAAAGTGAAGATTTAGTTAGAAAATATTAGTTTGGTATCCAATTTGCCCAAAAATTGTAAACCAGTATTGTAGGATCACCCATTATACATATATAAACACATATATATACACACATATATATGTATATATACACACATATATATGTATATATACATATACATATACATGTATGCATATATATATACATATACATAAACATATTATTTAATATCTTATGCAAATATGATAACCATGCACTCTACTTGTGAAGGAGACCTTATCAAATGTATGACACCATCAAAAAGGAGAAATGCAAGACAAGGAGTTGACATCAATATACTTTAAACGTATAATGAAAATTTAATGAGACAAAGTACAACCTTGGTGAGATATAAATAGCTATGTTTCGACACAAATAAATTTTTAATAACACATGCAAACAAACATAAATATTGTGTGTATGTGTGCAGGTTCTCAAAGTCATGATGTCTCACCCATTCTCCCTGATATTCTTCCCTCTCTCCAATGATGCTCTCCCTCCTTGTCCAAGAGGGGGTACTAATTTCGTGCATTCACTTCATTTAACCAATAAAGTAGCTAGTCCATTAGCCATAACATCCATAACATAATATAAACGTTTTAGTAAACAATAATCATGAAGATAAGTAACCATATTTATCTTTTAATCATTATCAAATTTGATATTCTCTTTCTACATATCATGGGTGAAATAGAATTATCTCAAAATAATTATTCTCAAATCATAATTTGATTACATAATTTAAAATGTATAGAAAAATATTTAACTTATAATTACTTAAAAGTAACATATATAAGCCTCTTGGAAGCCTATATTGTCTCTGGGCAGATTGAGCTTTATCCTAATGCTAGGGTTTTTTTCTTTGCTACCTTTGCCTCCCCTGCAGAAAGGGATTGTGTGTTGGATAGGGGGTGGATGTGGGGTATCCATTCATTGTCTATTAGGCCTTGGTCTCACTCTTTCAATTCTCTAACTGAGCCGTTGAATATTAGACCAGTTTGGTTCTGTCTACAAAATCTCCCTCTCCAGTTTTGGGAGCATTCTTGTTTTAAAGCTATGTTGGCCTTGTCGTTGCACCAAAAGATCGACCTGTCAATGCTCGATACAAGTGTTAGTTAAGATCCACGGGAGGCGATTAAACCATGTCGCAAACCCGAAGGGAGATGCTGACGATTAGTCCAACAACCCCCCCCTCAACGTCACCCAAGGGGTTTGAACCCGTGACTGGGTTTGATACCAATTGTTGGCCTTGTTGTTGCACCAAAAGATCAACCTATCAATGCCCGATACAAGCGTCAGTTAAGATCCATGGGAGGTGGTTAAATCATGTCGTAAACCCAAAGAGAGATGCTGGTGATTAGTCCAACAAGCTATTGGCAACTCCATTGGATGCTTTCTAAAGGTGGACTCTACGTCTCGGGATCTAGGGCATACTACGGTGGCTCATATTTTAGTTGATTTGGACATTTCCAAACCTCTTCATGGTGATGTGGTTTTAATGGTGGTGGACAAACCTTGGTCATAGCTATTGGAATTTGAGGGCCTCCCCTTTCGATGCAGGAGGTGTTTTTTCATTGGTCATTTGGCCTCTGGTTGCCCTCTTGCTCGTCGTAAGGGTGCTGCTACTTGGTGGAAGAATTCTCTCTCAGATCACCTCACGGTTGGTTCTCCCTCTTCAGATGATTCCTCTAAGGAGGGCGACCCTCATGTTCCTCCTCTAGTGTCTGAGCCCTTCTAGGCTCCCCTTCTAGTTATTCCTTTTGTGGAACCTTTGCGACCTCGATCTGCTGTCGATGTTTTGTCGGTTCCCACTCGCCCCTCATTAAATGACTCTGATGGTCCTTTGATTGCTCTTGTGTCCTCTTCTTCGTTGTCAGCTCCCTTGCTACGTGTTGGTTCCTCACCTAAGGTGGTTGTTGTGGATCTGCTCCCCTCGCCCTGCTCGATGGATTTTGATCATGAGTCTTCCTGGTCGGTTGTGCCAAGGAAGAAGAAGGGACTCCCCAAATCCGTTGCTTCTTCGCGTCCTCGGGTTCAGGAAGTTAGATTAGTCCCCTCTAGTTCCGAGGTTGTCTAATCCGTGTTTGTTGTTATAACTATTGGTCAATTGTTTCTATTGGTTTTTCTCCTAGTTCACCCTATTTTGAACTAGCTTCTTTTGCTCCTTTGGGCTCCTTGTGAAGGGTACAACACCCTATAAATGTTTCTTATCTTATCAACAACATATATAAACTTACAAAAAAATGATGCGTGATATAATGACAAATTGTGACTAATGTTGATAAGATAAAATTAGGTAGTACATGTAATATTTATGTATAATAACTATGAAAGCATGGTGTTCACCGTAAGACAATTAGAAAAATGAAAATTTGGCACTCATGTAGAGGGTGTTAACATGAACGATGATCAAATCAAATGTATAAAACTATGAATAACCATAGAATCTATCACTATATAAGTAGATGTTGGTAGATAAAGAACAAGATGGTTAAAATGCACCCTCATGGCATATGCAAAAAATGATGACCCAACTCTCTAATAGATATCAGAGAGAAGATGAATGTCCTCAAAGACATCCTCCAAGTCAATTAGATGATACTTATAAAATAAACTTGAAATGTTAGGCAAGTACTCATCCCTCAAAGCTATATCTAGAAGATTGATGTGAGCACATTGCAAAGAATCATTAAAAGCCATGGATGAAGCAACATAAGGTTCAAATCGATCAATTGGCGATGAAGACAAGATCTTAATTATGCATGTTATTTAACTACTATGTTCATCCCTAAATGAAATGTCGTTACAAGATGTCCAAGTATGAACATTTTATATATCTACTAATACTAGATTAGAAAAAAACTAGTAAACTAATGTGATTACCCTAAAAAAGTTATTTTAATTCATCAATTTACTTTAGAAGACATTTATTTTCATCATGAGATTTTTTTCCATTGTAATCACAACTAAACTTACATGATCTAAGAGGATTATATCTAATACTCAAGTGGAATATTAATGGAAAGGAGAGAGAGTGAAACATATGGTTAACTTCCCCAAGACCATTCAATTATAAAATTTGCAAAAGTAAAGATAAAATAATAAGATTACCCCAAATTCATACAATCATGAGACCCCTCAGCAAATTGTAATAATGAGATATACATATGACTTTGACCGGATAGAACTACCTAACTACTATCAACCAAGAATTGATGAAATAGTGACACACTTACATACCTCAAATATCTCTCTATATATGAAATCTTTAAATTTAAATAATTAAATATCTTAATTTTTCTTATTATCAATAGATTACACATTTAAATCGAGATAAAACATATCAAGTGTGGAAATCTAATGTGGTTAACATGTGAATGATTAGTCCAACTCGTGGGCGGCCCATTCAAACCTGTATGTTATAAGCAACCCTATGCCTACCAAAATACATCGAGCAGCTTCAAAAATATATGCCCATTCCCAAAGTAGAAATAGTACGATCGTCCATTGTAGCGACACCTGTTTCCAATCGACACGTGGTAGCAGATCCGCGATTTTCGATACCGATAATACGACCATAAGTGGGTTACAGGGGTGACCCACTATCCCGCCGCCAATGGCGACCGCCGTCGATCACTTGGGTCCCACCTCTACCTAATAAAACATATCAATGCGACAATCGTCGATCCCTTGACCACCAACTCCACATAATAATCATATAAATGTCTTGCGTATCATACTATACTTCTCATCGCCTGCACTATAATTCTGAAAGGTTTCCTGTGGTGGGGGACAAATTAGAATAGGAATGGCTTCTTCTGCAAACCATGCCGCTGAATCTTTCAGTAATCCAAACTGGGGCAACCATTTTGTTGCTGTGGAGAGTGTGCAGGAGCTTGTACTAAAGAAACCCAACGACATTCCCCAGAGATACATCAGATCAGAAGATGAGAGGCCATCTCTAACACCACTTCCTTCTCTCTTGACAGTCCCTGTAATCGACATGGAAAAGATACTCTTGCCCTCTGACAACCATGAAAGACAAAAGGAGATGGGCAATCTTTCTAAGGCCTGTGTAGACTGGGGCTTCTTTCAGGTACCATAAACTTCTTTCAGGTATCATAGAATTCTTTCAGAATATGTAGTTAGCACTCACATAGATTTCTGGTATTTTGGGTTTGTAGTTTGTGCTGATGGTGCAGTAATCCTCAGGTTGTGAATCATGGAATTCCACATTCTTTGATAGATCGCATGCGAGGAGTGGCCAATGAATTCTTTAGTCTTTCCTCAGATGAGAAGAAAAAGTATGCTCCCCAAGCAGGAGATCCTCAAGGCTATGGTAATATGTTTGTGGTTGATGAAGATCAGAAGTTGGACTGGGGGGACTTAATGGCTTTGGCACTGCCTAAAAAGCTTGTCAACTCAGCTCTGTGGCCAACTACACCATCGGATTACAGGTACTCGGCTCATATCTTCAGTTAGACAGATGGTAGTGGGTGGTTTTATGTTCGGTATTCACCATGAATTCTAGTGACAGTCAATCTTATTAGTTAGTATAATCAAATAGATGAAATGTCGCTTTAACTTTCAAAGAAAATTTCTTGTCTTTGTAGGGTTGCACTTTCAGAATTGCGTACCTTTGCATTTTCTAAACTAATATTTCTAAAATTAAAATTTGAGTTGTTTATAGTAAACTCCCACTAATTTAGTATCAAACCATAATCTCATAAAATTAATTGTTTATAATAAAGTCTTTGCTTAATATTATTAATCATTGTCTAATGATTTTTTAATATGTGATTGTAGGAATACATTACAAAGTTACACCACAGAGGTAGAAAGGGTGGCCCAAATGATCTTGAGTCTATTTGCTGAAAACTTACAATTAAAGAGCAATTATTTCAAAAAAAAGTTTGGAGAAGATCCAATGATGACAGTGAGGATGAATTTGTATCCACCTTGCCCTAGGCCTGATCTAGTGATGGGGTTAAGCGCTCATTCAGATGGAAGTGCTATAACACTCTTGCTTCAAGATGAACAAGTAGAAGGCCTTCAAGTCCGCAAGAACAATGAATGGATTCCTATTCAACCCATTCCTTATGCACTTGTTATAAACATTGGTGACCTAATAGAGGTAAATGCTGTGTATGTTTGGCTATTGATTAAGTTGTCTCTAGTATAAATAATTTATAAAATATTATGTCTAACATTTTAATTGCATTATAGGTGATGACAAATGGTATCTACAAGAGTATAGAACATCGAGCAGTGACAAACAAGGAGAGGACAAGATTGTCTATTGCTATGTTTTATCATCCAGGATTAGATGATGAAGTGGCTCCTGCAAGCAACCTTGTGGACGAAGAACATCCCTGCTTATATAAGAAGTTCAAACATCAAGAATATATTCAATATTACATGACTAAACAACTCAATGGAAAAAAATCATTAGCAAACTTTGCCAAAATATGAGCATAGTATTCAAGCTCACTAGTTAGTGTGGTATGTATCAAATGAGTAAAATATCAATCTATATGTTATTGTACTTGGACTAGGTGACCATTCCATTGATGAAGAAAACTACAAAGGAAAAAAAAAATCTTGATATATTTCCTTATAGTTTTTAAGATATATATTTTTAGATGTGTTGTAAAAAGAATGATTTTATATGGCAATAAATGTTATCATGGATATGAGGAAAAAACATGTTGCTAGAGTGCATACAATCAATTTCTTTCTCTCAAGTTACCTATCCATGAATATCATGTTTGGTAACCCCTAATGATATATATATATTATAACATTTTATCATTTTAAAGTAATATTATCACAAAATATTGACCCTTTTGAAATAGAGTGTTCCTTAATTTTGAAAATTTAATTCTATTTTTTGGTGTAATTTTTATTACTAATTTAATGGTTTTCTTTCTAGTTATTTATGTAATTTTTCCTCCAAGTTTTCTAGGGAAAATATCAAAAGGGTATAGTGCCACACGTTGATATGGAATATTAGAGAAAATAGATTAACAAATGCAAAAGTAATGACTATTTAACTAGCATTACGCTTTTTATTTTATGAATGATAAAAATGCATTATACTATATGGGGATTAATAAGCTTAAATCGGTCAATTAAGGAGGTATTAATTGATTTTTTAGTTGGATGATTTGGAGGATAAGGTTTAAACTAAATTAAATAAATTTAAATTTATTTAATTAAAAGTTAGAGATAAAAGTAAAAGATAAATTAATAAAATTAATATTAATTATTTATTTAATTGATTAGGATAGGGTAAAGTCTATGGTTGGGTACGAGAAAATTTAGGTGTCTACAAATGTTGATATGAGAACTAATTAGCAACACTTGTGAGAATATCTAATTTCTAGAAAATACAAAAATCAAAACTAGAAACCATCTACACCACTAAGAAGTTCTAGAAAAAACAACCCATATTACATAAATTATTCAAAAACTAAAATTGACTTGATTGAGTATGGATTTTATAAAAATTAGGCATTAAATTTAAAATGCAAATAGAAAGGGGTGAGGTTAGGAGGAAATTTTTGATGATCTCATGTTGACATCAACAAATATTATTCTAAGATGCTCCCAAAATATTCCTTGCTAAAATAAAAACCATTATTAGAATACATTGACTATCAATGTACTTAAACTACTCAATGCTAAATTGAAATAACTATTCTTAGGCACAAAATTATCACTTGGGGAAATAGTTGTTCTAAGAAGAATGCTTGATGAATTCCATAGGTTTGGAGGTGGAGGCAAAACTGGTGATGATAGAGCATAGGTTTTTGGTTGTGGTTGGTGGTTGCAAATGGCAGTAGAGCTATGGTTTTTCATAGTTATAGAACTCAACGATAGTGTGTAGGTGTTAGCTTGCATAATACTACACACAAATACATATTTTTACAAATTTCTAACTATATGATTATAGAGGTAAAAACCTATTGGCAAACATAATCTATGGGTTCTTGGGCCTTTTTTTGAATACAATGGTAGGGTTAGTTTCAACCTAAAATTCTCCAAAAGATCAAACACCTATTGGATCTAGCGTAAATCTTGCAACTTCAAATGTGTGTAAATATGACCTCTAGTGTTTAATTTAGATGTTCCAAAAGGTAAAATTGGATTTTTCAAACCTTGAACTCAATGCTAAGCTTAAATTTACTCAAAAGATTGTCTAAAGCTATCCACAAAAAAAAGTCACGGATTTTTTTAAAATCTTATATTTATATCAAAATTTTCTAATTCTTTAGATAGCCATTTGATATAAGAGATGATCATATTCAACTTTTGAAGAGGAAATGTGATCTTTAATCTTAGAAATGGACTAAATTTAGGACATCATGACTAATATTATATTAAAATTTGAAGAATTATAACCAAGACTAAAATACCTACAAACTAATCACAAATCTAGATTAATAGAATAATACTATTCTATATTCAATATTTTGAGACTAGTTATAAAGAGAACATAGAAATATATAAACCTCTTTGATGCATGCACCAAGAAGATGACAAGTCCAAGAGGTATGACTTAATTCTCACTCTCAATCAAGATTTGAATTGACTTAATTTGATTAAAATAAATGCGACTTTGATTAAATAGAAGTGACACCTAACTATCATCAATAAAAATTTGATAAAATAGTAATAATACTTGTATGTCTCAAATCAAAATATACATATCATAATAAATTATTTAAATGAAAAAAACTAAATATCTTTAACTACCCTGAATAAAATTATTAAATAAGTATATTTAAGGTATAAAAAATCCAAAACGAATAAAATATTATGAAAAAATGTCGAACCCTTTGAATTCCCTTCACCGCAGTATTCAAACTTAGCTAGTATACGCAACTCTACAAAATATATCTAATAATAATCATATACGTCCACTCCCAGACTAGCAAAATTTTAGCGGTGTCAGCGACATAGTAGGGTCGTCCCTTGTAGCGACACGTTTTTCCTTATGGACCACGTGGCAGCAGATCTGTGTTTTCTGTTTTCTTCAAAGACATAATATTTGGTGATAGTTATTGTCCAAACTACTCACGTGATCGGATAAGTATCGATTTCAATTCTCAACAAAAAAAAATAATTCTTTTTTTATATTGAAACAATTTAAATAATATAATAGGGGGGCAACACAGGTTGTCAAGAAAGAGATAACAATTACAACAAGGCAAACAGTTAGAAAACAACACAAACAACTGCAAAAAACAACAACCAACTAAGACTAAACAATAGCTGAAACTGTAACAATAGGAGCCACAAACCCCACCAAGAGCACACCCAACTACCCAACTCTAAATTTTAATAATTTCTGAAGCTGTTTAGAACAACAAACATCCTTAGAATGGAGCTGTAAAATCTTCTATTTGATCATGTCCAAATGATTCTTGAACTTCATATTCTTGCCTCCTTGCAATTGAGAACATAAGAAAACAATTTGCAAAATGATGTCAGAGTAAAACCGTAGCATTCTTGTTTCCAGATTATCATTATGATTTGCAAATACAACCAAACAACTACTTTTCCATAAATTAAAAAAGAACAATCTGCTGTATGGAATCAACAAAAATATTATTCTGAAGACCAACACCCAAAATCGCTTCTTTCCAGCTCAAATGATGCTCGAAAATTACAAGGAGGTAAGTAAAAACAACCCTCCATTTCCTTTTACCCACACAATAGTCCCATAAAATGTGTTTCAAGCTTTCAATATGCTTACAAAAAGGACATTTAACATCATGAATCTGCAAGTAACCCAGACGATCGCCAATTGGTAACTTACAATGCAAGAGTTTCCACACAAAGAGTTGAACATTTGCCTCAATTTTAGCCTGCCATATTTGAATACTCAGTTTCTTCCATATAATTTCAGGGAACCTGCACTTCCATTTCAGATTCAGCTTGGGCTTTAATGGCAAATGAGGAAGCAAATTTAAATAAACTTTCTTAAGAGGAAACAAAACAAATTGACACTTGGACAACCACCACCAATCCTTAAAAGGATTGCAATGAAGGGGAGTACACATTTTCATGACCAGCTTGAAGGGCACCAAAGACTTAATTTTTTTTATAAAATTTTTATATTTACTATTTAAACCCAGGTTAGTCTTGAGAGATTGCCAGTTGACCCACTCCCGAGCAGAAAAGTCCCACAAGTCCCCAAACTTCTGAACTCCTTTCCTAAACAAGTAATACACCAAGTGAGGAAAAAGAATTGCAAGAGGCCGACCGTGATATTCTACCAATTTATTCCACCAGATTGACGAGAATCTGAAGCTGAATCCATGTTGAAGGGTGCTTTTCCAAACCAAAAGATTGTTGACTTGCTGCCAGACTTTCTAAATTGAAAGAAGGGGAAATGAAGCTTTGAGGCTGAAGAAAGGGGCCATTAAAGTCTTGTCTTCCCAACCGACAGCCTACCATTTACCTTTGGCAGAGGCTTGATAAATCTGAAAGTGGACCAAATTTTTCCATGGAGCATCTCCATTCACTGTTCTAACAATCCATTTAGCTGGAAAGAAAATCCCTTGTGTCATTGTATCCAACAAGCCCAACCCACCTTTGGTTTTGGTTTGTATACAATGGAGCCAAGAGGAAGATTTAAAACATGCTTTGCCACCCCAACCAACCCATAAGAAGCTACAAACCATTTTAACCAGATCCTCATAGCCTTTTTTGGATGGCATCCAATAGGAAGAATAGTAAACATGTGAGGCCAAGAAGATTCGATTCACAACTTGAGTTCTTCCAACAAGAGACAAAAATTTGTTTCCCCAATTACACAATTTATACTTAAGTTTCTGTAAGTACTAGTTCCACATCTCAGAAATAGAGACCCCCATTCCAAAAAGAATGCCAAGGTACCGAGTAATCTACCCATGTTTAATTTGCTTCCACTCTTGAGGGATCCACCACGGGGGTGGACCAGATTGAACCATCAAATATTCAGTCTTATGGTGAGCAAGTTTTGATCCAGACACTTCACAATACAGATTAAGGACTCCTAGAACAACATTGATTTCTACCTCAAAATTTTGGATAAAAAACATACTATCATCAACAAAGTGCGAGTTAATCACCACAAAATCATGGGGAATAGAAATACCCTTAATTAGATCCAACTGATTATATTTTTGTAGTAAGTATCCAAGTGCATCAGCAACCATCACATACAAAAATGGGGACATGGGCAACCTTGTCTAATTGATCGCTCCAAAGGGAAGACATTTGTCAACTCTTTATTAATAACTAACTGTGCATTAGCATCATTAACCAACATCTGAACATGGTTACATAGTTTGGGGCCAAAACCCAACCAATGTAGCATCTTAATTATGAAGCTCCAATGCATTTTATCATACGCTTTATCAAAATCCAATTTGACCAAAAGAGGACCTGTAGGGCCGGATTGTTGAACCCATTCCAAAGTTTCCCAAGCAAGGATCAAGTTGTCTAGGATGAATCTCCCACCTAGAAACCCAGTTTGTTCAGGTCTTACTATCTCTTTTACAATTGGGTTGATTCTAGTTGCTAAAGCCTTATCAATAATCTTATATGAGGTGTTAAGCAAAGTGATTGGACTCCAACCCGAAATCGTATCCTCATTTTTCCCTTTCAGAAGGAGCTTAATTAGACCTTTGTTTATATTTGTCCCTAAATAACCATGCTCCAAGGCTTCCAGGTAAACCAAGTAGAAATCATCTTTAATGAGAGGCCACATTATTTGGAAAAATTCAACAGGTAACCCGTCCACACCTGGACTTTTGTAAGAAGGCATTGAAAACACAACATGCTCTAAGTTTTCAAGAGATAGGATACAATCAATAAACTTTCTATATTCAGAGTCCACCTTTTTAGGAATGATATCTTGAAGCATATCTTCCAAGATAGCTTGAGCATCTTGCCAATGAGCTTCTTCTTTGAACAATTCCTCATAATATTTTTGAAACAACCCTTTAATCTCAACCTGTTTGGTATGAACCAAACCAACCTCGTCTTGAATAGCACCAATGAATTCTTTCTTATGCTTCTATTTAAGATACTTAAAAAAATATTTAGAGCCTCAATTGCCCTCTTTAATCCAGTGTAATCTGGCCCTGATTTTGGCTCCTTGTCCCTTATAATTATCCATTTTACGAATTTGAGTTTCTAAAACAACCACAAAAGTTTGCAAATCATTATTACATGAGTTGTTTTTCAACAATTTTCTAGTGTGTTCTAACTTCCCTTGAAGGGATTTTAATTTTCATTTACGTTGCTAAGCAAGTCTTTTGTCAAAAGCATGTAGGAATTAAGCACATTTTGAAATAGAATTATGCCACCATTCTCTATAAGATTCCCCTTCATTGGGTTTAGGGAAGGACCTCCAAAGACCCACTAACGCTCCAACGCATGAAGGATTTTTTAAATGAGACACATTGAGCTTAAAAGGTAATTCAGAGTTCACATTACTATTATCAGCTCCAGAGACTTTACAAATGATAGGGTAGTGGTTAGAGATAGTTGAGGAATAGTCAACCCGAACCGCCAACCTTGAAGACTCCTGGGTAACAAAAAGATTTGAAGAAATATAAAATTTTTCAAGTCTGCTAAGCTTCCTCTCCTCCCCAAATCTGCAATTAGACTAGGTGAACCAATTATTGTCATGACTACCCCTTTTATTATGAATTGGATCCACCACACCTAAAGTATTGTGACACAACAACCATTTATCAAATTCTTCCTTCTTCAGCTTGATATGGCTGAGCCAACTGCGGTCATTGTGGTGTTCAACCATATTGAAATCCCCTCCTATAGCCCAATCTACATTAGGGAGGTGTTTCGCCATCTAATCCCACAATTTTGCTCTATCTTTAGCAGAGTTAGCAGCATAAACTGAACAAAAACCAATAGGTTGGCCATTGATAAAGGTCAAGGCCCACACACAACTGTGAGAGGGGTCTTCACCTTTATCAATGAAAAAATTATAGATCCATGAGGCAAGACCAATCAAAGCACCCCCCCTACCTTCTCTATGTGAAGTATAAAGAAAGGATGCATCTCTCCATACATCAGATAGAGAAGAAGAAAGATGAAGACTAGTAAGCTTAACCTCCTGAATGAAAGAAATATCAGGTTCCCACTTTCCAATGACATCCTTTACACCATATTTACGGTGAGGGAGAGACATCCCTCTAATGTTCCAAGACAAGATCTTGTAATTCATGGGAAAGAAGAGCTAGCAAGATCCTCTTTTTGTGGTAATGCTTCAAACTAGTTGACTAAAACAAGTGAGGACTCAGAGTTACCCAAATATTTGGTCATAGGAGGTGGGGACCTAGATCTCTGTCTAGCAGAAGGAGGGGGGGAATTAGTAGCCTCATTACTAGATTTAAGGTTGCGATGAGAGGATGAAGGCTGAGTGCTTGGAAGTACACTTTCCCCATTTGACACCATTTCACCATTATGACTTGTAATAGGACTAGAAGGTTATTTTCTTTTTCTTACAATTTTCCAACCCTCCTACATCTCCTCGTCTATGGAACTTGAGTTATTTTGGGTCATATTGTTGATTTTCTTCGCTACAGTAGGTGGGTCATACATTTTTTCCTGAATTGGACCTTTAAGAATAGGGTTAGGCACCTTGTTATTAGTTTGAGGTTGTTTAGGTGGCATTTCAACAAAGGACTATAACAATTTATTCTTTCTAGCAGGACAATCTCTGATCAAATGGCCTTCTTGACAATGGTAAAAAAATGCATTAGGTTTGTTAAAATAGACAACTGGTTGATCAAATTCAAACCCTAGGCCAATGAGTTTGATATTTGCAGGCAATGGCTGGTTCAAATCCATTTGCACACATACCCTTGGGTGCACCCTTAGGCTAGAGTTTTTTTCTAAGTTATTCTTGCACCAAATAACCCTACCAAGCTGAGAAACAATTTCTCTAAGGAAAGGTCTAAAATCCAGATGCATAAAAGGGAGTTCCACCCACATAGGATAACGAGACCTGGAAGGGCCCTCTAGATGAAATTCAAGAGTCCATGCCTGCAAGTAGCATATCTGACCACATATGACCCAAGTCCCATATTGCAAAATTGCCTGAGCATGTTCGACAGATTTAAATGAGTAGAAAACTAACCCTTTCCTAAACCTCTCATTGATTCAATTTCCCAACCATAGTTTTCCCAGTTTAGTTTAGTCCATTTGAAAAAATCTGCTTCAGATGGGATGCCTCTTAAAAAGAACAGAATAATAGATTTACTTTGGCACTCAGAAATGCAGTTTATAACATCATCTGGAAGCAAAAATTCTAGGGTTTTACCTCTTTCTTCCTCCTCCATAGTATGGTCATTCTTGCCTCCATCTTTTCCTTTTGTATTCATGGCAGCTAACTCTCCATCGTTAGCGTCAAACACATCTTGTTCTGTTTCACCCTTAGGAAGAGCCCCACTGGTATTTCTTGCTTTAGCCTTAAGTCTCATTAGGATGCCATTGCAAGAAGAAAGGGACCCTGTGGAACACCCCGACGATGGTCATGACCACAATTCGTGCCCCCACCAACGCCTGAAGATCGTTGGAACGATCGCAAAGCATAGACCCAGGCAAAAAAGGCACCAGAAAATGCGTTGAAAAGAGAGGAAAATGGCTCTGAAAAAACCAAAAAATGCATTGAAAAGAGGAAAAAATGGCTCTAAAAAACGTTGATAAAAGGTGCCAAAAAGTGAACAACAAATGGGTACGCACAACTTTGGAGAAAGCACAAAAAAAATGATGAAAATCACAGGCACCAGTAAGAAAAACTGTCGCTAGGGTTTCAACTGCCTTCGCTCCCTACAAAAAAAAACTTCTGAAATATTCTATATCCAACAAATATATATATATATATATATATATATATATATTTTGATGCATTACCTATCAAAGAATTTTGACCAAAAAAAAGTTGAAGTTCATCACGCAACTAAATTATTTTTGTGGTTGGTGGCTTCTATGCAAATTAAGACATAAAATAAAATAAAATGGCATTGTTCTAATTGCATTTCTATATTTGGTAGGTGGTAGGGTAAAATATATGATGGAGGTCTATTTTGACCACACAAATAGAATAAAGTGGCATGGGCAATAGTTTGCATTGTTCTAAGTGCATTTCTATATTTTGATAGGGTAAAACATACAATGGAGATCCGCTTTGATAAAATAGATAGAATAAAATGGCATGGACAATAACCTGCATTGTAGAATTTTAGGCCAGACCATGTGTCCTAATTTCTTCAAAAGATTCTTAAGATCAAGAAATTTTTTTAGTTACATGCCTATATCTTGATAGGAAAAAACACACAATAGACAATTTAATAGATCAATTTAAGGAATTTTTTTGCAATGTAAGATTAATATATGTAATTTTAGGTAGAAATTTGAGCTTGGTGTGCATCTTACTTGAAAATTGAGTTAATAGTTTATGGAGAATTCATTTATGCTATAATTTATTTTAATTGACCATTTCAAAGGTTTGTACATAAGTTTTTTACATTGTGTAAGGTAGAGGCGAGTTTCATATTTGATGTAGATAAGTGCTTATTTTTCAAAATATTGGTGTAATTTGAATGGGTAAATTTTACTCTTAAAGTTGCGTGTCTTAATTTTTATTTTAGTTTATATTGTTAAATAAGATTTAGTTGTTTGATAGTGCTCTACTTAAATATTATTTGATTCAGTGGTTAAATCTAGGCAATACTAATTTTACACATCATTTATATCAAAAGTATATTATATCTTATTTCCATAGTGATGATGAATTTTTAGGTAATAAGACTTTGTAAAATTATTTTATCACATAATGATGTTGTCCTTATTGTTTGATATCTTAATAAAATTGTATTGATAGATTTGGAATGTGCGCAATATTACCTACAATACAACTAATTAGTAGTTGTTTGATATAATATAATATACAATTTATCATAACACCACAATAATGGTGTTCTCATTATTGATTGATATTTTTGTAATAGTTGTTTCAACTTTGATAGGTTTAGGTTGTGTATAGTAAATTATCTTCAATACCAAGATAATGTATAGTTAGTCATAATACCAAGATAATAATTTTCTTTTAATATTAATGGTTTGAAATTTGATAGGTTTAGATTGTGTACAAAATTATCTTCAATATATTAATTAGTAGTATTTTGATAGAATATAATAAACAATTAGTCATCAAATAAGGGCAATAATCTTCTCATTAATGATTGATATTTTAATGATATTATAAAATGGTTTAGAATTTGATAGATTTCAATTATGCATATTATAATCTTCAATATAATTAGTCAATGGTTGTTTGCTAGAATATACTATACAATTAATCATTAGAAAATTATATTGATTTGACTATTGACTAATATTTTAATAACACTATATATAGCTATTTAGAATTTTTAATTTTTAATCAAGAGTAGATTACAATACTATTATTCTTTAGATTAAGATGGTATTCTTAATAACATTGTGTAGTGGTTTATAATTTATAATTTTTAATGATTATTTGGAGCTTAAAACATTCATATTAAATACTAACCTTTATTCTTTATAAGTTAATTCATAGTTAAACATTGGAAAATAAAGCTAATACCTTAAAAGTCTCCTAAACAAATTATAATTGAATAACATCATTCATTTTTATGCATAATTAAAATTAAAAAAATTCAAATTACTTATTTAGTTTAGTAGGTTCATCTATGGTTATGCTTAATAAAAATTGACTAAAAATTTTCTATCTTTCATTTGATATACTAGTATGATGTTGACATTTTTTGTCACTAGGATGTTTGACATGGATGTGGGACGGGTACAGAAAGATGTGGGGCAAAAAATTGGCAAACCATCTTTCAATTTTTTTTAAAAAGTCATAATGTGAGCGGGTTATAACACACTCACAATATGGCTTGGTGTGACTGAGCCTTAGGCTTGGCCACACCAAGTCCATAATGTGAGTGCATTATTGTCAATATAAAGAAAAAAAGCAAGTTTCAAATTCAATTTCATTTCTGAAATTTCTTATTTGTCCATGGCCTTCAAACCCTTGAGAGCATGCTCACGTTATTGGAGAGCTAATTCTTCACCAAATCTTTTCCAAAACATGCCACCACGCTGTCGGGGAGGTCAAAGGAGTAAGTTTTGATTGTTTTAAATTATGTGAATTTGTTACTAAATAGGTAGATTTAATATGTTTTTGATGTATTCATTTAATTTAAAGGAAATGATAATGAACCTCCTCCTCTAAATCATGATTCACCTCAACCCCAAATACCTGCTAAAGAACAACCCCAAAAATCACCTCCAACAATTCCTCAATATGCTCCTAGAACTCAAGAAAATTTAATGGGGAAAATTGAAAATTACAAAAAAAAAAATTGAGGATATAATTGCAAGGTTGAAAGATCTTGCAAGCTCAACCTCACATAGAGCCACACTTGCTCAATAACTTGAATTGATGTTATCAAATGTAGATTCAATTAGCAAGAAAATAACTAGTTGGTCAGATAAGAGAAGAGAGTACATATAATTTTATGCTGATAAATTATCCTATAAATAAAAGATGAGAAAATTATAAAATTTGACTTGTGTTCCCTATTCAAAAACCCTAAAAAAAATCAAACTTTACACCCTTCAAGCAAGAGGTTCCTATCCATTGGTGTAACCACCAAGGGATAAAGAACCATTTTTGGCAGAGGTGGTGGATGCTTTTTTACCATCCTCCATGCAAAAATAATGAGGTGACATAATATTTTTTGAGGAAACTCTATTGTGAGTTTATCCTCAATAAAATACCAAAATATTTTGATATGCAATACTTCTAGGGTAGAGGTGGGGGTTGTGCATAGGATAGAGCAGGGGAAAATCTTGACCCATAATGGCTAATGAGATGAGCACTTTCTAGACCAACATATGAGCATGTGGTTATCCATTTCATTGTGAAGGAGAGTGTTGAGGCTAAGACACCACAATCAATTAGTTCCCTGAATTAGAGCCTCATACAACATGACAGTCCTGTAGCACAACCCATGAGCTAGGTGAGTCTTTGGGTAGTAGAGTTCCACCTCATATTTGTTAGGCTTGCAGGACACCCTGTGGTTATGACCCCATGCATAATTAGGATGCAGGTGTGTAGGGTACATCCATAGTTGATCAGATGGTGATGATAGATTCCATCCTTAATGAGGCATTCGACCTTGATAGTCAGGTAAATGTTAGCAAGTTCATTGAATTTAATTTATTATATTTTTTTTGAAATGCAAGATTAACTAGAAATTAGTTTAATGATTATAATGAAATTTCAAGGTCATAACATTCATTTAATTTTCAACACTCCTCCACCTCCTTATTAATCAACATTTACTATGGAGGTATGTAACTAGTAAATAATTATAAATATTACATGTGAATAGCATTGTTATATGAATGGCATTCTTATATCTAGTTTTGGATGTTGAATAGGTTAAACTTGGAGATTTGACAACAACGCCTCCTAGTGGAGGTGGACATCGAAGCTTCACTCAGTTAATAAAATAAAGAGTTTAACTAATGAATTGTAGAAAATAAATTTGTGTACAGTTTATATTCATATCATTGATTACATTGCACATATTTCAAACTCAAAGACATACTTCACATTACATAACTAATAACTAGATGTTGATAGATGATGAAATTTCAATTACAATATAGTTTTTTACAAAGTCGCCATAAGCAGTTATGCAATTACTTCACATTACATAACTAATAACTAGAAGCGGTTACCAATTGCATTTGCTTGTCATGGCATTCCATGAGACCACATTTCTTTGAGGAATTTTTTCAAAAATTTCACTGCCTTGTCTATGTTATGGATGCTGGAAAAAATCTATGAAAGCATAATAGTAAGCTATATATAGCATAGACAAGGCAGTGAACTATTTGAAAAAAATGCCTCAAAGAAATGTGGTCTCATGGTGATGTCATGGCATTCCATCACCATGAGATCACATTTCTTTGAGGCATTTTTTCAAACACTTCACTACCTTGTCTATGCTACCAAATTTTCATATATGTCTACCAAAGAATTTTATCAAACAGTTCACTACCTTGCTGCTATGGCTAAAAGCATAAAATAGGGGCTTTCAAACAAACTATGGATGATTGGAAAAGGTCTATCAAAGAATAATAGTAAGAAAAATATCATAGACAAGATAGTGATCTATTTGAAAAAAATGACTACAAGAAATGTGGTCTCATGGTGATGGAATGCCATGAAAAATTGATTTTCATAGCATTCCATCATCATGAGACCACATTTCTTTGAGGCATTTTTTCAAGAAACTCACTCCCTTGTCTATGCTACCAAATTTTCCATGCATGTCTACCAAAGAATTTTATCAAATAGTTGGTTGCCTTGCTACTATAGCTAAAAGCATAAAATGAGTGCTTTCATACAAAATATGGATTCTTGGAAAAAATCTATCAAAGCATAATAGTAAGCAATGTCATAGACAAGGCAGTGAAATGTTTGAAAAAATGCCTCAAAGAAATTTGGTCTCATCGTGATATACATCACCATGAGACCACATTTCTTTGAGATATTTTTTCAAACAATTCACTACCTTGTCTACACTACCACATTTTCCATACATGTCTATCAAATCATTTTATCAAACAGTTCACTACCTTGTTGCTATGGCTGAAATCCTAAAATAGATTCTTTTAAATAAACTATCGATGATTGGAAAAAATCTATCAAAGTAAAATAATAAGCAATAGCATAGACAAGGCATTGAACTATTTGAAAAAACTGGGGCAAAGAGTGAAATGGATTCGATGTTTAATAATGAATTTTAGTTTGGTCTATACATGTCAATCTGGGGATCATAAGCTTGTGAAAGGTATTGTGGAAATTTGCACAAGGGTTGAGAGTTGTGAGATGAGTGGTTATGAATGCAACTACGAAAATAAATCTATTGCAAATTAAATAGGTCTGATGATAGGAACTGTCACTTCTTGGCGATAGGAATTGCATATAAATTATTACAAAATTGCTACAGGAACAGTAATAGTAACAACATTAATTTATTAATATAAATAAAACATGCCTCACCAAAATGATAATACTAAAATCAAATTTTAACTAAAATGATGAAATTCAAATTAAAAATCTATCAAACTAAAAGGAAACGAATTGCAAGAAAGAAAACAACATACAAGAAAAATTAAATGAAAAAGAACATGAAAATATCGTCGTGCATCACCAGGGAGTAGGCCCTTTCTCCATGGTTTGCAGGTGAGGATGGAGTGAAATATTTTCTATGTCTTAATTAATAGAAGCACTTATTTTATTTATCAAAAAATAGTGATCCAAAATATGCGTACATAAAATATGCTCACACCAAAAGTCTTCCTACAATAATCTACTCCCTTTGTAGTGGATATTACATAAATTATATTGATCAAATCTATAACAACCATGATCTAAAATGGTATAAAATAGTTTAGTTTTACCTGTGACTAACAAACAAAAATGGTTCACATAAGACTTATTTTGCTGGCCAAAGATTGCAACGATTTTGTTATAACAACAGATGAGAATAAGAAAGGCAATATCTACGGATTTCTCCATAAGCACATTTTCGATGCAGCTAGTGAATGCATCCTCCACCACGAGCTTCCAAACAACACAAGATATGGTGTTGATGAGATGTTTGAAATAGAAATATGTGTCCTTTAATGATTTTGGGTGTTAAGGTGGAGGTCAACACCAAAATGTCTGTTTGAATGTTGATGTGTGTGGCCATATAAGATAGATTCGATGCAACTTAAAGATACCTTAGTAAATATGGTCATTGAAAAAGGCATGCACTTAACTGATGTGGCAATAGTCCACATGGCAATAATGAGTGACAAGAAAGTTCTGACACAAAATGTGATAGGAAGCATGCTGCAAGATATATATTCCAATGCATAACAATGCATAGTAATAAAGACAATCAATAATTAATTTTCATAATTTAATATCAAAACTATATTAAATATCTCTTATATATATGTAACCATATACAACTTAAGGTGACAAAATGGTGTGAAATAGAATGGAAATGGAATGTTGGAATGGGTTTAGAGGTGCATGAAATAGGCTAGAATATGGCATAAAATAGAAGATAAATGGCTCTCATCACTTTGTAAACTTGAGGGAGTGAAAAAAGAGAGGATAGTTCTAGGTAGAACCAAAGAGGTAGAAGAAGAAGGCCAAATGAGTTGAAAAGAAAACTTTTAAAGAAAGGAGAGAAGGAAAAGGAAACTTCCCAAGCCGTTAAAAGGCGTTCTGAGCCGTTACCACCAAAAAATGTAGATGACAAGTGGAAAAAATGCTTAGATGTGGTCGTTTGAACCTTGAAATGTCGCAGGACACTAGTGCGGTGTGCAGACGTCTGCGGGAAACACTAACTTCTAAACACATCACGCTATAAAATGACATGAATGTGAAAGGTACAAGGTTCAACAAAAAGATGATGCATGAAGGAAGCTATTGAAAAGGGATTTTGACCATCGTGAGAAGGGAAAAAGGATGATGCACTTGGGCTAAAATGATCCTACACAAGTGTTAGGGGAGTGGACACTAAATTGAATGCAAGAATTATGTGAAATTGCAAGGGGTGCAATTTTATGACATTACACGATGGAATGTAGCTCGAAATGTTCTAGAATGTTTGGGTGAAAAACAAGACCTTTCCTAGTGTAAACCTACCCATTTGGATGTATTGGAACTATTTGTTTGATTTCATGACAAACAAAATGAAAATTACACCACCTTGCAACTTTACACTCAATGCATTTGACACTTTTTCCATCAACTAAAAATTGGACACCGTTGGCAAATGGCTTGGAGATATCAAAAACTTAGAGAGGTCATTATAGAGACTGACCCTACATGATCTCATAACTTTAGAAAAAATGTTTCTAAGTGCCATGGTTTCTGAGCAACACCTCGTCAAAGTTTTCTACCTTTTTTCATTTTGGTCTCTTAAGAGATATCATTGGTGCAATGTAGCTCAAACTGTTTTGGCATGTTTGGGTGTGAAGCACAACCTTTCCCAATGTAAACCTACCCATTCATAAATGTTGGAACTATCAGTTTGGCTACATGATGTACATAATGAAAATTACACCACCTTGTAACTTTACATTGCATGCATTTGACACTTTTTCCATCAACTAAAAATTGGAAACCATAGGCAAACAGTTTGTAGATATCAAAAAATGAGAGAGATTATTGTAGAGGGGCTCTAGATGATCTTGTACCTCCAGGAAAAATGTTTCTAAGTTCCACGATTTCTGAGTAAAACCTTGTCAAAGTTTGCTACCATTTTAAACTTTGGTCTCTTAAGAGATATCACTGGTGCAATGTAGCTCAAAATGTTTTGGTATGTAGGGGTGCAAAACATGACCTTTCCTAGTGTAAACCTACCCATATGGACGTGTTAGAACTATTGGCTTGGTCACATGATGAACATAATGAAAATTAAACCACCTTGCAACTTTACATTGCATGCATTTGACACCTTTTCCATCAACTAAAAATTGGACACCACATGCAAACGGCTTGGAGATATCAAAAACTAAGTGAGGTTATTGGCCCTATTTGATCACAAACCTTCAGATGGAATGTTTCTAAGTGTAACTGTTTCTAAGTGTAGCTGTTTCTAAGTAACACCTTATCAAAAAAAAATTCCTTTTTTCACTTTGGTCTCTTAAGAGATATCGTCGGTGCAATGTAGCTCGAAATGTTCTTGCATGTAGGGGTGTGAAATAGGACCTTTCCTAGTGCAAACCTACACATCAAGACATTTTGGAATTATTTTTGTCACACGATGAATATAGAAGAATATACATAGGTACCTTCCTCAACTGTTGATCTTTGAATATTCTTTACAAGATCATTATTGCTAAATTGAACATTTCCTAATTGAGCCCATAGGTGCTAATATCAGCCTTCAACTTCTGAATTCCCTCATATTCTTGAAAATTCTCATTTTTAATCTCTCCATGCACCCTCCTTCATAAGGAACACCTTCAATTGTTTTCTTTATTTTCTCAACTTCCTATCTTTTAGATTGCAACTCTCTCTCAACAACATTAACCTCCTTTTCTTTGACAATAAAATATTCTTCTTATCTTTTAATTCCTTTTCTAAGTGATTAATTTTAGTGTTTATTTGTTTTTCTTTTATTTCAAGAATCTTTGAATTCATCTATTTCCAATTGTATTTGCTCCATGGAAGTCTTAAGTTTAAGAATCTTTGAATTCATTTTTTTCAAATCCACCTATAGCATTATCTCTCACTTTCTTTTCCTACACAAATTATTATGAAATACAAAACCTCTTGAGTCTATCCACTTCTCCATTTCCATTTTACCATTCCATATAGTACATAGGAACCTTCCTCAACTTCTTGAGAGTAGGAATAATCTCTTTAGTCAATACATTATCTATCTCATTCACTTTGGTCTACTTCTTTTCAAGTGTTTTAAGAACATATTCCTTTTTCATTTCATACATTCTAGTACTTGCTACCTCCAAATTTTCATTTCCATTTTCCCATTGGACATATTGCACATGATGCACATTCCTCAACCTCTCAAGAGCGGGAATAATCTCTTCAGTCAATATGTTATCAATATCATTCACTTTGGTCTACTTCTTTTCAAGTGTTTTAAGAGCAGATTCCTTTCTTCATTTCATGCATTCTAGTACTTGTTGCTCTAGTTATGAATTTTCATTTTCCCATTGCACATACTACACACCCACCTTACTTATCTTCTCAAGAGTAGGAATAATCTCTTTAGTCAATACATTATCTATCTCATTCAATTTGATCTGATTGCCTCTAGTTTTGGAATGTGGATGATGCATATACATTTCAAGGTAAAACCTAAAAAATCCTAATGATCACTATTCTAACTGACAACTATATTTTGATCACTAACACTCTTATGTTGAGATTACAAAAAACCACCCACACTCATATAGAGACTCATCACTATACTTAAATGGATCTTGACAACACTTACACACCACTTAGGGAATTGAATCATGCCATTTTTACTTGATAATGAAACACAACAAAAGATGGTGAATGCAATTTGTATCACATAGATATGCATTTATCCTTGAATAGTGAAACACAAAAAAAGACAATGAATGTCATTTATCACAAAAATATGCATTTTGACTTGATAACTTGAAACACAAAAAAAGAGAGTGATGTCCTAGTTGAATTCCCTTAAGGGTGTCCTTTATTTATTGCACATATTGGGCCAAAGTACTTGTGAAGTTGAAGGGTGTTTATTGATTGATAATTGGATATGAGAGGTTGTGGGGATGATATGTGTTGGTATCAATAAGAGGGAGAAATGGGATTATAATATTGGAGGTGTTGATGGGTATATGAGATGGGACTATAAGTTTGGAGATGATATGATGCGTTGAATGGGATATATGTTGAGATACGAGGAGAAGGGATATAATGTTGAGGTTGTGGGATATGTGATGAAATGTTTTGGGTGTGAGGGGATTTTGATATGTAAGTGATGTAAGATTGATGGATTGAGATGAAGTGGGGATTAGAATAATATCAAAGGTGTGATGGGTCATGATGATTACAATAAGGTGGAAGGTATGTAGGATTATGATGAATAGAAGGTGGGGGTGTAGAAGGGGGTTGTTGGATGATTTGAGATGTGTAAAAATCATGGGGTAATTTGGAACCTTTGTTGGATAGTATAATGATATAATGGTTGGAAATCTTGGGAAGCTATATAATTTTCTTTCATGCTTGGGAACTTGTGATAGGAATCAAAGAGAGAGAGAGAGACCTAGGAATGATGAAATGGAATCACAATGATTAAGGATGATTGGGTAGACCTTGGATTTGAGATGATAGATGTAAATGTGATAATGATAGAATGGATGTAAAAGGGATAATGACAAAATGGATGGAAAAATGGATAATGATGAAAATGGAGATACAAGACCCATACTTCCTCAAGCTAAACTAGATCATTCATTTATGATAATGGGGTTTTCTTAGACTAGACTTTTATAATTGTCTAGGCAAGGCTTGGAGTTCTCACTCAAACTTGGATGATCACTTGACTAAGGCTTGGATAGAGGATGATTTTTCTTACCTAAGCTTGGAAAATAACTTAGACGAGGCTTGAATATGCTTACTTAGGCTTGGATAATCACCTAAGAAAGGATTTGGTGGGGATTTTGATAACAAGGATTTGATGATGGTTGTGATGACTAGCTTTTGATAATGGATGAAAATGCTAAGATGAGGGAAATATGATATATTTTCGATGGATATGATGGGAATGGTTGATGTTTTAGTTGAAATTATGGTTGAGGAAGGGTCTTCCAAGTCTAATCTATGGCTATAAAGGTCAAGTTTTCCAATTGAGGTCTCAAGATGGTTAAATGGTGAAACCATAAATATGCATATAATCTACACAATATTCATTGTATATGCGTAAAAATATAAAAGAGAAAAAGGAGAAATTTAAGTTTAAGAGGAGCAGTAACTCCTTCCTATGCCATATGAAATTCGGACCAAAAAATAAGTAAAGATGAAATATGGAAATGAAAGGTCTAACTATTAACTACAATACATTAATATAAATATCATGACTTTACAAATTCAATGTGCATACTTAAAAATTAATCCAACCAAGCATCCGAGTTTTCTCTACTCTTTATTTTGTTAATTATTGCCTCATGTTCAAACTCACACACCTTCCACAAGGTCTTGTTCAAAGGTCTATCTTGATATTGTATCAAATGAACATTGGATGCAACAACAAGGTTTGAGTAATGAATAATCTTTCGATGTGTGCCAAAGTCCTAAAATAGCCAAACATTAGCACTCTTATGTGGGTACCTTCTAAGCCATGTTCCAATAACAACCAATGAGCATGTAGGGTGTTCAATTTTCTCTCCATCTATAACTAGGGCCTCTGATATTTTTTGGCCTCAAAATGACATAATTAATAATATGTTCCCTCTTCATTATCTCCATCTATAATAACTGCATAAAAATTCTCTGCATTGATTTGTGTAGAAAATTAGATGAAATTAGTCAACATTACAAAATCACTACAAAGTAAGATAACATTAAGAATTTCAAAAACTATGCAAGTAGATATATTTCCTAGTTGAACTAGATTTGGTATGTGGTCAAAGTCAACTGATGATTCCATATGTGTTAATTCTAGTGTCATTGGTAGTCGATATGTATCAAGTAGACTAAGAAAAATTAACCACCATTCGTCAACCCACTCCTTTGATTCACACTCATTCTAGGCTTGAATTGTACATGAAGAACAAAAGCATGCCATCTTCCACATATGGATACTCCATGAACCTGCATTTGAGCTTCTGAAAGAGTGTAGCTCACTTGATGCTATCAATGTACAATGTAATCCTCATATTGTGTAATTTTTAATATCATCTATGAACCAAAAAAATATTTCAACTGAAGACTTACCTTCATTACCTTGACCCATCGAAGCATTACACCACTCAATAATTGATTTTGCATTTGTCAACTTTGTATTTTATTTATAATTTAACTCTTCTCATGCCATGGATCTTTTGATACATGCTCCTACACCATCATGCTCCCCCTCAACCAATAGAACATCTGCGAGTTCTTGAATTTTGATGCACAACTATCCAACTATATGATATGTTGACTAAATGATATGCCCCTTCTATCAAAATCATTGTAGAAAACCTATAAGAAACCTTGCACAAACTCTATAGAATGTGTGTGATCATCACTGATATAAAAATGATACTCCTTTATGATCTTTCTATCATCCTCTATACTATCATTGGCATGAATGAATGCTATGTGGACAAATATAGAAACCTATTTGGAGTTGTAATATTGTGGTTGCACCTCACATTATGGTTGTAGACTATAGTTCTTTGCAAAGATGATGTTAGGAAATATTGCATTCAACCCATGATCTTAATCCATTTCCTACATAACCCATGAGATATAAACATACATACAAGTAACCACAATGCATAGATTAAATAGACAAGACACAAGATAACCCAAGATATATGTTGGGAAAACCCTCAAGAGGGAAAAAGCCAACCTCCAAAAGCATCCATACTCCACTATATTATTCAACAATAAAGCAATACAAGAATTTCAATGAATACCTCTGAAGTATCAAGTCCTCCAATGTACTTGCATGTGTCCAAGCATGAATCCACACATCCCATGCCATGCTTCACAAACACACTCTTCAGAAAGACTCAATAATGGTCCATCCCACTCTCACAACCAATCTAAACCACTACACATGTGTTTTCTTTTATAGACACAAGCTCACACAAAATACAACTAGTGGTAAGATAAAACCACACACCACAAAACCATGTGAATACAAAACCACTAACCCCTTATTTAATATTAGGTACTAAGACTTCACTTTATTTAATATTTCCCTAATATTAAATTATTATCACATGTCTCCCACACATTAAATAATAATACAATTTTATAATACAACATCAATCGGTCCCCACATAATTACCTAGTGTAATTAACCACACCACCTAGCTGCATCACAACTAAATAATTTTATGCAATGGTGTACAACACCATATCCTAAAATTCTCCCACTTGTTGTATACATTGCATGAGGGATCAATACATGAAAACAGATGAATCTCCTCGATTCTCTCGTTCTCCAACAAGATACTTGCAATAAGAACAAAGTGACGACCATCTCAAGTAAGAACTCATCTCATCCTCCAATGTGCAACCTATGGAAGAAAATGAACATGCCAAGGTGAAGATGCACCAATGCAAAAACACAAGCATTGAATCCAAGTGATAACAAAGACTCTAACCAAGCTATTGTCAACTGAAAAACCTACATGAATAGAAATAGCATCCAAAACACATGATAATACATCCAATCATCCATACCTCAAAGGTATCTATATATTAGTAAACTCATGCTAAGAACATATGAAACCCATAAACCACAATCAAGCTCCATGTATCAAGACTGTTAATGAAGAACATACATATCTAGGAACTCCCACTACATAGGTAATGTCAAATCATATCAAGTCTACCAATCAACACTATATCAAGGTGTGATAAGTAAATCAGAGCATGAAGTAATAGGAAAAATAGTAATGATCCATACATACAACCCAAAGAGTTGCATAAATTTTCAAAACATGTTGCCACCATCCTTCCAAAAACATGAACGTCTAGGAAGAAACCATGAAGAGAGAAAACATGTAAACCATAATGTGACCTTCTACCAAATCCTCAAGAAGTGTAATGTTGTGTCAAGTATGATCTCCTAATAACCCCAAATGAGAAGTCTCAACAAAACCCATTACACTTAGTCGCATAGACCAAGTACAACATATGAATCAATGTAACAATGCCATCATGGATGTAAGCCTCTCTAATCAAGAAGATCAAACTCAAAGTAACCATCCCCAAAACTAGAAATCATCACATAAACCATCTCCTAACAAATCTCATCAAAGAATGATATCATAAACTAAAATGCACAAGGAGATAACCATGCCAAACATCCCTCAAAATGAATCCTCTATAACTAACTATCCATAGCTTAAGATCCATACATATGAAAGATAAAGCAAATAAAATCATGCTAAACAATCCTCAAATGGATCTCCATAACCAATCACTATGAATCAACTTAATCCCATGAGAAATAAAAGAAAACCATAGCACATTTGAAAGATATAATGGGAAAATAAATCTCAAATAATAAACTGTCGAGTAGACCAAGAGTGGGAATGAGAATGCTCCTCTAGGATAACCAAGTCATCATGACTCACTCTAAGAACAATCTCCTCTATTATTCCATCATGAACTCGCGTTTATATTCAGATGAAAGATCCTCAATCTTCTTGTTTAAACCTCCAAAGAGTAACCATCCCAAGAAAATGTCTCTAATCCCAAGAGAACTCTAGCCTCACCCAAGTCTCCAAGTATCCATGAGTGCCTGTAACCAATCAATCCATTCCAAACTCTAAATGAAACATACCACTATCATGAAGTGATCAAGCAAATGATCAATGTATCCAGTACAAAGAGAACCACCATGATCAATGTCAAATCTCCAATTACAGAATTAGGAACCTATCATGACAACATGATCTAATCATATCCTCGTAGGAGATCACATTCACCAATGTAAACATCCTGGAATCAAGAGAACAAATGTACCATACCAAACTCTAATATAGAATCAAGACTATATCATGATATAACAAAAAACTCACTCTAAACCAAGAAACCATATCTCCAATCACATGAAGATAATCATAACCAATGATGCCTCCATGTCACTACTAACAACTCCAACTGAACCATGATACTAAGCTACACATGGCATCATGATAACCATATCCTCCATGAAGATCATCCAGGTCTCCACACACTCAACTGTAATGTTAGTAACACACAAGTAAAACCAAGATCTCCAAGCCAAGAAGATACATACAGCTGCCAAACCATCATAAACATATCCAACACTGCCAAGTCATCACTATCAAAAGCTCCCACTAAAAGTGTATAGTCAATGAATGTACCAAGCTATCATGACATCGTGAACAGCCCACATGCTACAAGTCCCATCACCTGGCTAATCAAGTACTCTAACCATCCATCCTCTCAATCTCAAAGCAACACACCAATGCACAAATGACCACAAAAAAGGCCAACTAATTAATCTGCAACAACAATGAATCAAACCTAGTGGATATAGACATTCCATATCCAAGTAATCCCACTGTAAATGATTGAGTGGACAACCCATACACCTACATAACTTGAAGATCAAACCACTAAAACATGAAAACTCATCATCACATTAGTGTTATGCCTTGCATAACCACCCCATATTTTTCCTTGGTCAAAATGGGTCCCCCTTTATTGCTTTTGTCTTTGGTTATTTTTCAAACAAAGTTTGGAGTCTTGTTTTGCCAACACTTTGTTTTTCTTTGGTGTCTTCTGTCGGAACTGGAACGAGAACCAAATTGGGTTTTAAAAGTTCTTTCAAAAATCATTCTGATCCCCATCCTAACGGGTTTTTTTTTTCCTTTATAGTTTTGTTTCTAGTGGAGCTGAAGCTGGAATGGAAGTTAAGTCAGTCTCCATTCAAAGTTTCAAAATTAAATCTCAATCTGTCTCCGCCTCTGCATTTTGGTCATTCATTTTAAGATAGGTTTTTATGGTAAGTTTTCTCTTTTCGGGCTTCTTGTTTTGTTTGGTTGTTTTATTTTGCTTTTGTTAGTGTTGGCGGAACCGGACCTGGAACAGGA
Source organism: Sequoiadendron giganteum (assembly GCA_007115665.2). NCBI lineage: Eukaryota > Viridiplantae > Streptophyta > Pinopsida > Cupressales > Cupressaceae > Sequoiadendron > Sequoiadendron giganteum. Next base: position 211,587,442 of record CM021100.1, read on the forward strand.
ACCAAGTTGGGAATTTACTCAAGTTTCCAAAAATAGTTTCATTCTGATTCCGCTCCCGCCATTTCTTTTCATTGAATTTTAGTGAAGTCGCACATCAATAATCTGCCAGTTTCTTCTTCAGTTTTGACTCCGCTTTATTGCATTAATTGCATTAATTACAAGTGCCCTGCATGCATGAAACTCCTAAGTTTTTGACTTAATTAGCGATTAACGTGTAGTTATCATTATTTTTGTTAAGAGATCGAAGAGTGAACCAAAGTTGTAGTGGAGCTTTTGTGCGAGTGAATCGATTGAAGGAGGGACAGTTATGCACAGATTGCTTTAGGAGGTTAACCTATTTATTTGTGTTCGAGGTAGGGTTTCCTATTCTCGTCTTTCATTTGTATTTTCGCGTTTTTCATTTCTGATTATCATGGATTCTTTGGGTTTCATGCGAATTTCTTGGTAATTTTGTATGTTTTGTTTATTTCTCCGTTGGTTTGTTTGCTTGTTTTTGTTTTTGTTTTATAGTTTTTGTTTCTTGTTTGTTTGTTTGTTTGTTTTAAACATGGTCATTTTCATGTTTTAGCCATGACCGAGTCATGGTGCCCTAATTTTTAAATGTTTATGGTTAAATGTTGTTTTTACAGTGAGTAGGGTTTTGTAAATGGTCATTTTTACTTAGAAATCTATTGCGCATTCATTCTAGTTAATTTAAATGGGGTTAAATTCATGCCCTAGGTTTGTGAAATCGAAGGTTTTTTAGGTTAGGGTTTTGGGTGCATTTCTGTGTTCGTGTTTTTAGTTTGAATATGATGCCCTAAAAGGTATAGTTATCTCTCGGTCATATGGGGATGGTTTTATTAAGTTATGTTTAAGCCCCTTTCATGTTGATATGACCTGGTACTTAAATCATGAAGTTATTCATTGAACTGTTAAACATTTATGACGTCATGGTCATTATAGGCCGAAGGGGGATCAAAATTGATTTAGACTTTGAACATGTTTTATAATTAGTATCAATTCCATTGTCTATCTCGTTTCCGACTCCGCTTATAGTTAGACGCAAGCTTTCAAAATAACAATAACCTAGGCGGAAGAGAAACCGGAATCGAATTTGAGATTATAAAATCTTCATGAAACCAAATTTTTTTCCACTCTGGTTTCGATTCTAGTTACCATTCCAGTTTCGACTCCGATCCTGCTTGTGATTATTGTAAACTCAATGCTTGTTTTGACTCCGAACCTGGTAGTGTGTTAAAAGAAGAGACTATTTAGAATGTTTTCTACCTGGTTCCACCTCCGATATATATATATTAAAGGGAAATTTTTAAAGCATGTTTTGTGATGTTCATTCAAGGATTTAATTAAAGGTTTTGTTGCAAGAAAATTGAAGAATGTCGAGAGTATCAGGAGAAGCTTCCCAAAGGAATCAGCCAGTAGAAACTTCAACGGCTGTCGCTAAACCAAAGAAGATCGAGCCAAAGCAGTTACCTTATACCTTGAGGTATAACCACTGGAGTCCTATTGCCGTTGCGAGCAAGGTAGAATCAAATTGGTCTGACATAACTGATACTAATATAGGCCAATACAATTTCAAGGAGTCATATGTTTAAACATTCATGGAGGATGTGACACCTAGAACTTTGAGAATAGTTTAGTTCGCACGAGTGAATTTGACCCCAATTTCTGATGACCGTTCGTTGAAGTTTCGACGATATATTGTCAACCGACTGACGAATCACAAAAATCAGCTTTGTCGCTCAATTTTCGTCTATATCTTGATGGACTGTAAAACATTGACCTCATGACACACGCTTGTCAGAACTGCGATGCCCACTTCGTCGATCGTGCAACAAACAATACCCGGATGATGGGAGGCATCCCTTTTCCAGAATGTCGACCTCACGATGCAAGCTCGTTGGAACCACGACACCCATTTCGTCGATCGCGCGATGAACAGTACCCAGAGCACAAGAGGCATACCTTTGCCAAACCGTCGGATTAACAACATAAGTGCGTCGCCATTACGAAAAAATTTTGACGTATTGCCAATATCATTGAGAGATCAAGACTATTACAATGATCAAAATTGCCTGAGAATAAATATCGGGAGGACTAGATTTTGGTCTTAGTGATGAAGTTTCATCGGCGAGATACACATCTTGTCTCATCAACGAAGCACGAGGGAAGCATATCGGCAAGACATATATCATCAAAGTTAGTTCTAAATGTCTACCCGACTAGCTATGTGATGCCATTAAGAATACATCGGTAAGAGTTTTGGCGATATACTTTAGATTGAAATAGCGACAGAAGTTCGTCGAACTCGTGACAAAATAGGCAAATCATTATGGTGAAAATTTGTTGGATACATTGCAAATTCATCGGATGCTTTTTGCAGTCGAGAGGAGTGGATTTTGGTCTCAGCGATGAAGTTTCATCGGCAAGATACACATCTTTTCTCATCGATGAAGCATATCGGCAAGACATATATCATCGAAGTAAGTTCTGAATGTCTACCCGACCAGCTATGTGATGCCATTAAGAATACATCGGCAAGAGTCTTGGTGACATACTTTAGTTTGAAATAGTGATAGAAGTTCATCGAACTCAGGACGAAATAGGAAAGTCATTATGGCAAAAATTCATCGGATACATTGCGAATTCGTCAGATGCTTTTTGAGGTTTGTCGCAAATTCGACGAAACAATGCATTTTTTAAAAAAAAATTCGTTGAAATGCAGGCATATCGGTGAAGATCAAGACTATTACAACGATCAAAATTTCCTAAGAAGATATATCTAGAGGACTGGATTTTGGTCTCAGTGATGATGTTTCATTGGCAAGATACTCATCTTGTCTCATCGATGAAGCACGAGGGAAGCACGAGGGAAGAATATCGGCAAGACACATAACATCGGAGTAAGTTTTGAATGTCTACCCGACCCGCTATGTGACACTGATAAGATTACATGGGCAGGAATCTTGGCGACATAGTTGAGATCGAAAGAATAATCATTAGGGAGACTCACCATGTCGGGGAAACTATAGAATAGCCTAGCGATACATGATCTCTTGTCGATGAAGATACAAATGGATCAAAATACTTATCGGGGTGACTCTGGGCTATATATAAAAGTAGTAGGAGGCTCTAAAGTGCATTTATAGGGATAATGATAGGTCAATCAAAGAGAGAAAGTTGATGTGCCAAGACCATGAGCATTTAATAGGGGTAGTAAAAGACAATATGGATTGTCATCAATGCTTAGATTTAAAGGACAGATTGGAAGACTTCATTATGAAAATTTAGATCACAATATGATTAACCCTATTTGGACAAATGCAATGACACTAGTGTCAAGAGTTAAGAGGCCATTCAACTTTGCATTTCAATAAATTATTGTATGCATTGAGTAAGTGTTTACAAAGTAGAACAAGGATAATCATATGATTGTTTAAAATATCAAACAACATGTCAGTTGTTGTGTTTAATTAGGCTTATAGAGGCAGGGATTTATCATTTTTTGCATACATCTACAGTCCAAGCTCTAGGCCTGCATTATTTGGTTACTATGTGTGAGAAATGAGCAATGAATAATGAATAATTGTAGAATATGGAGGCTATGGATGATATTATGATGGCCACATTTGATGTTGATCAACAATTAGAGTAAAATATAAAACCTATGATGAGTCATGAGATCAAGGGGACTGTCATGGACAACAAGCACAACCTACGAACTGGATTTTAATTTTGCTAAAAAAGAAAAAATCAAACTAGTGAATATTAAACTACACACTAGAATCTAAATTTGTGGAAAATGAGCAATTTGGTGAGAAAAAGTGCCTGCAGTGCGTCCTGGATACCTAGCTAGTGTAATAAAAAATAGGATTGCAAACGCAAAATTATTCTCACTCTGAAAATTCAATAGAAAAATACAGAATGTTATCTTGGATACTTAGCTCTTAGAGAGTCAATAAAACAATATGAGCATGATTATGAATGATTTTACTTGGTCCCACTCTTGATCTCCATGTTTGAGAGCCTTCTCTTTAAGACCCCATGAATCCACTTTGATCCATTGCTGCTAAAAGAGATATTAATGTGTAAACAAGGAGCCACATTTAGACAAGCTGGTTGTTGATTTCTTCTAAGAAATTTAGAGACTGCAAAAAGAAGATACCTGATGGGGATCATGTGGGCTTCCTAGAGAAAGCACTGCAATATGGCCTTGAGCAACAATGAAAAACTTGGATTAGCTTCACAGTAAATCCTAAAAGCATGACATTGAAATTTGCTTAGGTACTGGGTCCTCTCCCCTAGATTAAACTAAAGAAAACATTATTGTAAACAAAATATGTATAGAGGAATATGAATGTAAAGGAAAATGGATATTAGCAAAACATAAATGTAAATAAAAGTAGTGTGAGCAGAAAATGAATCTAAATTGGTCTTGAACAAATAAAATCATACACAATTAGCATTAAGCTATACTGAACTTGTACTCATTGCCATTGTCAATCTTGAAGGTTACTTTGATGCCTTCTGCAGAAACTCTCTGGCCACAAGGCAAGAGAAGGCGTGAAAACCAAGTGTATATTAACGACTTCCTGACAATCAAAAGAAACAAGCAACTAGTCAACCCTATTAGAACAAAATAATCTTATGAATTGATTTTATTTGTTTTATTGGCTAATGGATAGTGGACCTAGTTATCTTGAATTGAGATACTACTAAGATGTGTTGATTGGTGATTTTAGACTATTGATATTCTACTTCAATCTGTATAAGTTACTTTTGTCTTAAATATATTCAAGATAACTCTACAAAAAAATTCCCTGATCTCTTATAAATTATGCAGATTGTATTTTTAATTCTTCTCCATTTTGATATTTTCTTTCAAAAATTCATAGAAAGATATGTAATGCCATATTTGAAACTTACATATTTTAATTTTAGTAGTTCTGTAATTATAGGATATGATTCCAACAATTGTTAAACACATTGGCAATATGCTAGATGAATGAAGTAAACTATGCAATTGGCAGGTGTAAAGCCAAATTCCTTAACCCTTGTAAGCATCCTTCTTTCCTATTTTAAAACATGTGCTTTGGAACAGGGCAGGAAAATCCATCTAAGTATAATGAAAAGGATATTTTTATTAGATATTATATTATAGTAAGTTGAATGAATGTAAGTAGAGATATTTTAGCATACCTACAGATTGTACAAAATTTCATGGTTAAGTGGAAGCCTCCCATCAACAAAAAGATCCAAATATCCATGTATCTATCTCAATCGAGCCTCTAAACCCTTCAGATCTGTCAAATTTTCCACTAACATGTTATGCACAAAAGTGAAATTAATGAGACCACTAAAATAAAAATAAAAAATAGAGCTTTGAAACCAAATCCACACACAACACAATGTTCATAGTGAAAAGTTAACACTTTCTTCCATCTTTGTAGATTGGTTTGATGCTTCAAACGATGCATTTCTTATATTGAAAAGTGCATTACTTACCTTATTGAGCTTCTCTTTGTTTTGAGAATAGTTTAATATTCTCTACTTAATAGGGCCAACCACGTGAAGGTGGAAGCTCATTTGGCCCCTTCCACTCCCCCCCAGCCCCCTCCCCAACCCTCACATCACTCTTAATTCCCCATACCCGATCATATAACATTAATCATTCATTCATCCATTAATAACATATAACATTCATTCATTCATCTTGCATTAATAACATATAACATTCATTCATTCATCCATTAATAACATATAACATTCATTCATTAACATATAACATTCATTCATTCATCCATTAATAACATATAACATTCATTCATTAACATATAACATTTATTCATTAACATATTTTATTTTTTCAATTTTTACATATTATCAAAAATATGGCTGTCATAATATGATTACAATCACTTCTTTTTTTGTTTCTTTTTTGCAGCTAAAAAAAGCTGAAGTGGAGTATCGTTTTCAAAAACATTTGTCCGCCCTTCAGTTGTTCTGAGCTCTGCTCATGATCTTAATGTATGCCTAGTTGTGTACTCACAACTTGGACGCGACTGCAAGGGGGAGTCTACTGCAATAGCAAAGAAATGTTAAATTGATATTTTTTATTATTATTGTTACATGTATTTCATTAATTAAAATAACATCAGAGTGGTGCTCTTTACCTGATTGGGCCACATCATGTTCCTGATATTGTCTTATAGCCTCATGCTCAACATGTTGAACACCCTCGTGTATTTAATCTGGAGTTGAAACACGAAAGATTACATTAATTAATACACCAATTGCAATTAAATATGTTTAAAAGAACATTAGAGTGGTCCTCTTTACCTGATGGAGCCACATCATGTTCTTGATCTTGTCTAGCCTAATCATGCTCAACATGTTGATCACGCTCTACATGCTCTAAATTTGAAACACGAAAGGTTACATTGATTAATACACCAAATGCAATTAAAGATGTTTAATTGTATTAATCCATATTGTGTTTTGTATAGCACATGAATAAATCTAGTACCAAGATGCACACGATGGCCTTCATCGATAGGTTGTGCTCCACCCTCACTAGGCTGCATTCCAATGTCATGTACAGTATTATCATTTCTTATCCGTGTAAAACAAATAGGCACATTATTATGGTGGAAATTAATACTGAACAAATTGCACAAGTATTCAATTTGAAATAAACTTTATTGAGTTTATTTACCTGCGTGTTGGATGCAGTGGAAGATTGTGTTTGCCCAGTCGAGACTCTTAGCTATTCAGTCAGGGCTCCATAGCCTTGGTGGAAGGCAATCTTCAGGTCCTCTTCTATGGGCACTCTGTTGAAATCAAAGCCCTGCATTTTTCCATGCGATCATGAATTTTGCTTCTATGGTGTGATAAAACTAAAATTGTTTGCAATTTATTATTTGGATGCAATATTTCATTTATTGATACTTACAAATTGTGTGGCTATTTTCATATAACCACCAGAGCCAAGTTTGTGTTGCCCGTGTTTTTCTAGTCTTGCCTTTGTTGACTTCGATGTGTTGGGTAGCCTATGAAAAATTTGAAATATGTTAGATTATGTAAAAAGAAAGAGTAATCAATATATAATTAATTTTTTGATAGTATCACATACCTTCCTTGGCCCGGTGGTATCTTTCCTTTCTTCTTTTCAGCCTTCTCCTTTCCATCTGACACCAAGTCCTTCCACTCCCTTTCTGGAATCATGGGGGGACGCGCGTACTTTCTATTCTTCTCTAAATGTGACCTATATTGGTCCCTCACATACTTTAGATAGGTACCAACTTTCTTAAGGACCTTCGTTCGGTTGAATGTTTTATCACCGAACAACACAACTAAATGGTTAATGAGCTCATCTTTTAAATTTTCATTTTGGGCACTCCACTCTGTATGCATGGTGGGCTCGAAGAGCTCTAATGTAATATCACTTAGATGTTTATAAAAAACATTATTTCCTGCAAAATGATCATGGGATCATTAGTCTATAAAGAGTGATCAATAAGTAAATTTCAATTGGATTATATATAATAATAATTAAAACATTTTAAAGTACTTGGGACCTTCTCTATCTTTATGGGAAGGAAATCCTTGGTCACCAAAAATGTGACTGGCAATGTTCCCATACTAGTAATACGGGAAGATCTAGGAAATTCTGCTAAAACATCACCAATAGTAGTGGCCTCTGTATCCACAGGTACTAACACATGTAGTGGCATGTGTTCGTTGCTAGACGGTGCACTATCGAATGCCTGCATGGTATGTGTTGCTGACATTTCAGTCGATAATAGAGGCATGGATGATGGGGTTGAATGATGTGTTGTATGCATAGGAAGATCAATATTGACACTTGTACTGACCCCTACTTCCCGGGCAACACTTATAGTACCTTGATCATGGCCAACAACATGATGAGGATGCAAATAATCTTGTAAAAACAACACATATTTTAGTTCATGACATAAAAGAGTACAAAATATTAAACCATGAATGAACTTATGTTATAATTAAAGATCTCATGACAACTTACTTGCAAGTTCTATGCTCTCTCAGATAATAGTTTAACCCTTTCTCTTAAATCATCTGTTTGAGGCACTACGAATACCAACTTAAGGATTTCTTGATTGCATTTTTTTTGGGCCTTCCTCATCATATCCGCAGGGTTTGTGGAAAATGCAATGTCATCATCGCATAATAGTGACTCCACCTCCATATGGATGTTCTCCTGTATTGCTGGTGCCTTTCCCCGATCAACCGACTGCAACAAGAATATTAAAAACATTATCAAAATCAACCCAATAAACTCATGAAAAAAACATAATAATAAAACAGTTTGCTTGTATCTAATTTGTACAATTATAATGAAGTAAACCTCTTGGATAGAAGCGCCTAAAGATGGATCACGATCTATGCTCTAGGCTGGAGCCTTCCTCATATGATGAATTTCCTACTGTGACAAAAATTAAATATAAAAAACATTACCGAAATGAAACCAATAGACTTACGAAAAAAAACATAATAATAAAATGGTATATTGGAGTCATTAATTGGAGGTTGGGTAAAATGGTATATAGTACATACAACCTATTGATGGAGTTTTCTGCACAGCAACAACTCAGACATAATGCAATATTCTATCTCTCTTGAAAGGTTATTTTCAACAATAAATACTGAAAATCACCCCAAGGTCTCTCGAGTGTCAGGTCATGACAATGCATAAACAACTCAGATAATATGTGAAATGCTGCTAATCACAATCGGACCTTACTACAAGCAAATTGTACCTCTCCAATTATCAAATTGTGCGATATAATGATCTCAAATCCTAAATCTAACCAGATAATAAAGAAATAGCAAAAGATAAGGGTGCAAGAATATGATAAAATCTAAACTATTCCTAGAATGAGTAATGCAAATGACAGATATCTGGAATGGACCAATCTCGAAGAACCAATTCTTGCTTAACCCACAATGCAATTTCACAAGAACGGTGCAATCTTCTAAGGTATATATAGATTTTCAAATCATAGACATTCATCCACAATCGAACTTAAGCACATGTAAATATATGGTCCAGGTTGACTTCACCAGCCTACTACAATCAGATAGTTACTGGGAGTATAGACCAGAGATTGCTACAAACATTCCAAATATGAAATCATATACATCACACACCAAACTAAAACTAATTTAATTCTGAACACTAAACCCTAAATCGTTAAGCAATCTAAAAAATAAAACAACAGAAACCATGCAAAATGAAATAACACAAAAGATTGCACCAGGAAAATCACAATGTCTTCAATTGTATTAGACCACCAAAATGCTGCAACAATTCCACTGTTTGTTTACAATACTTGCTTCAAGAAATTGACAAAATGCTCTAACTCCTCTTTCTAACTTAACTCTATTATCTCTTCATCTTTTCTCTAATATCTAATGTCTTACAATGAGGCAACAATACCTTTTATAGCAAATTCTCAAGACATGTCAGCCCAGCCAAACATTTACAAAACAAGAACATTTGCCAAAACAGGTCGGCCCTAGGAATTCAAAATAAGGCACACATTAAATGCCATCATCAAGGTCGGCCTAGGCACAGTCCTGAATGTAGTCCGGTTCAATACATGCCCTATAATAATAGGGAAGCACAAATCTCAAAATAGGCATTAACTGCCACCTCCCTTATCCTCGCTCTGGGCCAACCATCCTTGAACCCTCAAAAATGCTCCATCCAATTCGGTGACAGGTGGCAAAGGCAATATCCTAAGCCGACATTCTATGGAGCCAATCTCCTCCTTTGACTGTTTAACCGTCTTATTCCAATCATCCTTGTTGGAATGATACTTATCCATTACTGCCAGATATGTGGCTGCATCATCTAACTGGTGGCCAATTATAACATTCTCAGAATCCGGAGTATAAACTTCATAGACAATATCCTGTCCAAATGTCCCCTGTGGATTCAAGCCCCTATATGGGTAGAATCGGGCAAGCACATACATGACATAGGAAGACATGGTGAATCTCTTGGTCTCTAGGACATCCCTCAACTATTTATCAATTATAGCGCTGATGAGTCCTACCCAATGATAATTAGTTCCCTGTTCAATTTTGGTAATCACATGGACAGTCCAACTCTCCAATACTCTGACACTTTTCAATCCTACCACCCTGCTCAGAAATGTTATTGCATCATAGATATCTGATCTGAATTTGATCATATGCAATTGCTTGGGCAGTTTAGAGTGATGTGATTTCGGCTTCTCCAACCAAGCATTAATCATCTGTTGAGCTTTGATGGGCTCATTTTCGTAATATGTTCTAGTCAAGTCCATATTTAGAGCACACACAGAAGGCAGATCCGGCATGTCAAAGGCTTGGGCAATAGAGACAGGACTGAAATTAGCCAAGACTCTCCCTTCAGTATTGACAAACATTTGTGTATCAAAATCATACTGTCGGGCACACTCTAAAATCAACTCATAGCATTGGATTACAGGAGGAAACCCTGCCACATGCACCAACCCGGACTTCATCATTCCATTCCTTAAAACTGATAGATTCTTCTCAGCTGTCCTCTATTTAAACTCTTCGTATCTCGAAGCTCCAACATTAGTATTAGACACTTCGGACCATACAAAAGATATCTTGCTTTCAGGAAGCTGAATCTTAGTGTCCAATCTTAATCTTTCGGCCTCTGAGATGGAGGAACCCTCTGTGTCACCTTTGGACTTTCCCGCAGCAGCTCTGCTTGATTCAGCCTGCACTCACAAAAGACCGTCATAAGTATCCCATTATTACGCATAGTCCAACCAAAGGATTAGCACAAAATCATATAATGCAATTAAAAGCTATCACAAATGGCCAATCCTTGAAATTCTGAAAAAATAAAGGAATCCAGGAAAATAGTGTAAATCGGGAAAATCCAGTCAGGGCGGAATTTCAAAAAAATCTGACCCAGATAGATTCCTGTTGCCAAGACATCCTCAGTCAAACAAATCGTTAGCACAAAAGATTATGAGATAATCATGTAATTCGTTCATTAGCGACAAGAAATAAGCATTTAGCATTTACTCCGTTAATCCTATCCTTAGAAAATCGGAAGAAGTGCAACCAAATAGGAAAATTGGAAAAGTCTGGATGGAACGGATTTCCGCGGATAGTTTGAAGAACTCTGGAAATCGCCACACTCCGCGGAATTAGCTGAAATCGAGAAAATCTGGGTGTGCAGGAATTCCGCGGACACCTCGAAAACCCGACGAACGACGACACGCGAACCATCAATCACATGATCATGTAACCCTTTCTACCTGGACTCTAACGGTCCCAAAATCAATGCTAATCAACAAAATCAGAATGCACTTGGACCTAGACCTCAAAAGACCCCCGAATAACTAAACTTCACGGTGAAACAATGATGCCCTAAGTCCAATAACTAGAGCCCGCCACTAGAGTCCGGGTAAGCTAAAATTATCAAGGAAAACTATCATTTGGGCGATCAACCAATGCGCGTAATGATCCCTCAAGGTACGAGCAGGTTGGGCTGGACATGAATCATGAAATAACGAAAACCCAACTAAACCCTGGCAAATTCGGGTAGATGAACCGAAACCCTAACCTTCATAAAATATGGCGAATGGCACGCTTAAGGGAAAAGTCCTATTCAGACGGGTTCATACTCAGGCACCCACCAGTGAATGGATAAACACAAGCACGGGCGACAAGGCCTTGGTATGATAAATATAAACTCATGATCAAGCAAAGGCCGACCTGGAACGACTACCAATCAACTTGGAAAGATTTAATCAAGATGCAACAAAAGGAAGGATCAAAGACGACTTACCATGGATTAGTGCTAGCAATACCCGAACTCGAAGAAGCGACTGCAAAATGAACACGCCTCGGTAATGAAAATCCAGACACCGGCACCCAAACAATCCACATGCACGTGATTCAAGATCAATCTTCACAGCTCAAATGGAAAACTCTTAATCGCCAGAGCAGTAAGCAAGTGAATAATGAAGTGGGAATGATGCTCAAAATGTTTTAAATTCACCCATATGCTCGTCTGAGCAAAGGTACCTTGGTCATTAATGAGCGACAAGACGTATTTGAAAAATTCGGAAACCCGAGCCCAGGACGAAATTTCAGAAAATCCCCAAATACGCGAAAAATCCGGATGAACATGAATTCCGCGGAAATAGCAGAAATCGAGATTTTAAAAAAGTTCGAGATTTTGACACAGTCCGAAAAAATCTGCCAGAGTAGGAAAATCCCAGAGTGAAGCAGAAACCCAGATTCGGAAAATTCAGTGACGACCAAACAATGAACCAGAGCCCAGGAAAATCCGTCGGAGCTGAAAAATCTCAGATTTAGGTCCAGACCCGGATTTTCACTGAAAGCCCACTTTAACCAATTTAAGCCTCAGGGAGGGATCAAAGCCAACAAGACCAACATGTCAAGACCTTAAAAGGGTAAATCCAATAAAACCAAAGCTCAAAAGACATCCGAAAAGAGGGTCCCTACTCTAAGTGGGGTGTGTGTGCAAAACTACACAACAAATGGCGACTCTGCTGGGGAAATGCTCCTGAGTATTTCGATGAAAAACTGGAATCAAGAACCCATAACTCATGGTTTCATCTCACCTATCGGCCACCACCCATACTAAAACAAAGAAGCCCCTAGTCACTCAACTTTTCTATACCAGGGTCAAAGTGTGTGCATATGCATTCATTATCCCCTTTAGTTTCAATAGAAACCAAACTTAATATGAACAAACTACATAAAGATTTATACTCTAAAAGTAACCTGGATAGAGCCTCGCTGCCAGTCAGGCATCCATAGCCCCGACGAGGTTACCGCTGTGATTCTTCTAAACATAGCTCTACTGCCAGATAGGCATCTATAGCCCTGGTACAGATATTCAAATCCCCCTGATGAGTTGAATTCAAACCTTTTAATTTTCAATATGTATTTCCCTCTTTTTTGTTTTTTTATACTGCTCATCTCTTCACTGTTTTCGCTTCAACCTGTGAACAATGAAGTTCACACTCAGGGATGAGAACCACAGTGGCACTAGAGCAGAAAAAAGATTTTTCACTTGTTCAAACTTCATAAGGACCTTTTGCAACTTTAGGTATCTTTAATTTAAAATATGAGACCCTAATATATTCTTGTTCAAATTGACTAGAAACCCTCTGCCTCAACATAGGAATAAGTGACATTAGGTAGGGAATTCATACCATAACGCCCTGGAAGGATGATTAGAGTTTGTAAAAGAAATACCAAGAACATTAGACCAACTTTGTCACCACTGTCATACAAACGCAACCAGGAATCCCCAAAAGAGAAGGGACCAAGAGCAAGAGTGACGCAAACCAAAACAAACAAACCAAAGCAAACCTATTCTAACCAAAGCAGAACAAGCAGGGCAAAAGGAAATCTACTCTAACCAAACAAAACAACAGAAAGCAATCTACACTAACTATATACAAAGCCGGGAGCTGAAAATAGCTCAGGACTAAAAATAATGCTTCAAATACTGCCCATTGTCAGGTAGTGGAATATCTTCTCCCGTGAGAGTCTTCAGACAAAAGGCATTATCTCCAAGTATTTCAGCAATCTAATATGGGTCAAGCCACAGTTTATCAAATTTCCCATGGTCCCCTTTTCGATCATGAGGTTTATCCCAGTATAGGACAAGGTCAGAAATCCTAAAGGCTTTAACTTTAGCCCTCCTATCAAACCACCTCTTAAATACCCTCTGATGTTTGGCAAAATTCTAAAGGGCATTGTCTCATTTCTCCTCAAGGTGTAACAGTTCTGTTAGCCTAGCCTCCTTTCTGTCCCCCTCATCATAAAACTCATTTATAAACTGCAAAGTTGGGATCTTGAGTTGAATAGGGAATACTGGCTCCAGACCATACACTAGGTGATAAGGGGATGTTCTAATGGATGACTTAAGCCTTGTACAATCTGCCCAGAGGGCAAACCGAAGCTAGGTATGCCAGTCTTTTGGGTTCCTTTCTAACAGCTTACGGACGACGGTCAATAGGTTCTTATTAGAAGACTCCGCTAAGCCATTACCCTAAGGATAATAATTAGATGCAAACTTCACAATAACGCCATGATCAAAGGCCCAATTTGAAAATTTTAAAGATGCGAAGGCGGCACCATTATCACAGACAACAGCAATAAGGCATCCAAATCGATTAAGAATAGCAGATTCTAGGAAATCAATCACTACCTCAGATGTACATTGCCTACAAGCAAAAGCCTTAGTCCATCTTGTGAAATAATAAGTAATAGTGAGAATGTACCTGTGTCCTGCAGAAGATGGTGGGTTGATGGGGCCTATGAAATCCATACCCCATTGAGCAAAAGGTCTTACCTTAGTGACTGGTTGGAGTGGAAGCGCTGCATACCTCTCCCTTGTTGCTACAGTTTGACAGGTGTGATAGGTCCTGACATGATGGTGGACGTCTTTGAATAGCGTGGGTCAGTAATATCCTGCCCTCAAAATCTGATTTGCTATGGCAATCACAGAACCATGGCCAGTGCCATACTTTTCATGAAACTCGTTTATCACCCTGTCAGCTTCCTGTTTACCAAGACACCTCAAATAAATGCCTTCATGATTTTTCTTGTACAAAACAGCTCCCTTTAGCATGAAACTGTCACTCTTCAATCATAGGGCTCTCCTCTGAACAACATTAAGATGACTTGGAGATTGTTGGTTCAGCAAATAATAAACTATGTCATCATACCAACCATCTGGGGAAACCTCCTCAATGTTATAATTTTGGATAGTCAGCTCAGGACCTACTTCTGCCAGAGTTTGAGTGAGTCCCTATCCTCTTACCAACTTCATGGGCTGGATCTCAATATCTTACTCTTGCAGCATTGTCACCCACTTAGCTCTACGCTCTCCTAGCTCATTTTACATCAGAAGTAACTTGACTGCGGGGTCTGGGACAACTGCATAAACCTTATTCCTAAGGATATAATGTCTAAATTTCTTCACTGCTTTGACCAGGGCATATGCCTGCTTCTCTACACTTGGGTACCTCAATTCAGCATCCTTTAATGGGGCGCTCATAAAGGTAATAGGATGCTCATTTCCCTCATCAGACTTCTGAGTTAGCATTCCTGCGCATGAATGGTCTGAAGCAAATGAATAGATGTGAAAAGGCTTGCTGTAGTTAGGACTTACCAATACTGGAGCATCAACAATGGCTCTTTTGATTTTTGCAAATGCCTCCTTTGCTTCTGTAGTCCATTCGACCTTGGCATCCTACTTCAACATTGCATTCAGTGGCTTGACAATTTCAACAAATCCAGTAATGAATTTTCTGACGAAGTTGATCTTGCCAAAGAAAGATTTCATCTCTTTTTTGCTAGTAGGGGGCTGAATCTTCAATATAGCCTCCACTCTTTCTGGATCGATAGCAATTCCCTTTTCTGATATCACATGTCCTAGCAACTTTCCCTCTGTTACTCCAAAAATACACTTTTTAGGATTCAAAGATATGCCAAATTCCCTGCACCTTTGAAACACTTTATGCAGATCTGAGATGTGATCCCCTCTATTTTTTGAGAAAACAGTCAGATCGTCCATATAAATGATGATACATTTGCCTATGATATCTTTAAAGGCAATATCCATAGCCCTTTGAAATGTAGCTCCTGCATTAATAAGTCCAAAAGGCATCCTTCTGTAGGCAAAGGTACCCCATTTAGTTGTGAAGGTAGTCTTGTGTCTATCCTCATACTGAAACATCACTTGATTGTACCCTGAATAACCATCCAGAAAGGACATCATCTGAGATCCATTAACCACTTGAAGTACTTCATCCAGTGAAGGGACTGGATAGTTGTATTTTTCTGGCGATATATTTAGATTCCTGAAATCAACACAGAGTCTAATTTCTCCATTCTTTTTCCTCACTGGAACCAGGTTTGCCACCCATGTTGAATGCCTGATAGGAAATATGATTCTGGCCGATAGTAATTTCTGAACTTCTTTCTGTATGATTGGTTCCAATAATGCATTAATTGGTCTCTGCCTTTGCCTAAAAGGCTTGGCACCTGGCCTTAGAGGGATAGTATGAGTTATAATTGAGGTATCATAAGTTTTCAAGTCCTCATACCTCCAAGCTACTATATCGGGAAAGCTATGCAATGCTGCAATTATTCCTTGTCTTTCTTTTGGAGTGCACACTTTGCCAATAAAAATGTTCTTGGCATTATCTTCAGTTCCCATATTGTAAGTATCACACTGTCCATTGATAGACTCCTTCTTTGATTCTTGTTCCTGATCCTTGATTTTATCCATATCAAAAATTCTTTCCAACTGTACCATTCCCCTTGGAATAGTATTTGATTTTAGGTTCATAACTCCTTCTAAATCCAGTTCTGCTTCCTGAAGCTCTGTCTCATCAATGATTTGGGAAGCAAAAACATCTGTATTTGTGATAAAATCCAAAATATGTTTGTCATCTTCGAACACCTGAAAGTTAGTGACATTGTCCGGGACTGAAGGCACAGGAGTCAATTCTATAGTGAATTTCTTCAAACCTATCAAAGATAAAGGCTGCAAGGTGCTTGCTGCTTGAACCAGAGAGTCAGCCGTTTGATTCTTCCGCCGTGGTATTAGTTGAATGTTGAAGGCATCAAATCCTTCAATGAGGTCCCATACTCTATGCCTATAATTAGTCATTCTTCTATCATGGCAAGAATATTGTTTCCTTACTTGCTTAACTACTAACTCAAAATCACCAAAAATTTGCAGAACCTTAACCTTTTTCTTGAGTGCCATAAGGAGTCCATGACTTAATGCCTCATATTCTGCTACATTGTTAGTATAGTGAAATTGAAGCCTATGGGATGCAAATAAATTCTTACCTTTTGGATTGATCAGCTCAAACCTTGCCCCAACTCCATGCTTGGACTTGGATCCATCAAATCTAAGTGTCCAACACTCAGTAGCTATAATCTTCTTCATCACATCCTTTGTCTTAATATTGCTAGATGGTTTTTTAGAGGACACGAACTTCTTTTCCTGATAGTCCTCCTGAGGATCTTGTACATCTGTTTTAATGCATTTCTGTACTTGTTCTACCGCTGTTTGGCATAAACAACACTCCAACTCTGAATGGGAAGCATTATGGACTCTACACCAATTGGGTAAGAGTAATTCTTCAAAGCTTGTCCTTCTACCTAGATGAATTTGATTGTCAACACACTACTTGATGAATTCCTGAAAACTGTCAAATAGACTGATCTGATTATCTTCGGTTTCTTCTCCTTCCTCCATTGATTTTGTCAAAACAGTAACAGGGCTGGATCCTATTTCTGCATCAATGGGCATCGTGTGCAGCATCAATATCTCGTTTGAGTCTGACTCCTCATACTGTGTTGACAACATATAATTTCCC
This sequence comes from Sequoiadendron giganteum, assembly GCA_007115665.2. NCBI lineage: Eukaryota > Viridiplantae > Streptophyta > Pinopsida > Cupressales > Cupressaceae > Sequoiadendron > Sequoiadendron giganteum. The sequence continues at coordinate 211,604,895 of CM021100.1, forward strand.
ATGCCAACTTCTGATATCAGAACTTCTATTGAAGTTTTTTGGTATTCTATGATCATGTATTTCATTCTTGGCTCTTTTTCTATTCTGATATGATTTGGCACTCCCTTCTAGGGAAGCCACATGTGAGAGTGATCAGTAGACACATATCCATTCAAAGTCTTGGTAAAATCTCTTCCTAAAATCAAACCATACGCATCGGGGATATCAGCTACCTGAATATGGATAACCTATTGAATCCTTGGATCTGAAGCTACCTGCATGTGAATCATATTTAACTCTCCCACCACATTCACTTTAGTTCTATCCAACTGAGTCACCTTCTTCTGAGAGTCAACAGGTGTAATTCCTAAAGCTCTACAAAATCCAAATGGCATCACATTGGTAGAGGCACCAGAATCTAGTAAACAATTATGTAGATTCTTACCGAATATGCGCACAGAGATCAGAAATGGCAAAGTTTCTATCTTTCCTTGGAACAGAGTAGGCTGAGTATCTACTTGAGCCACTTGAGTCTTGTCCTTTTCTTTTCCTTTATGTCTAGGGGGCAAGTTAGTCTGATTATAGGCCTGGTTTTGTGTCTTCATAGACTGAGAACTAGAAATCTTGTTGTTATGCTCACTAGAAGGTTTATCCAAAGACACAAGATGTGCATCATAAGTACCTAAAACTGCCTTCCTAATGGGAGGGAACCTTAATAACTCAAATGCTGACAGATTTACCTTTAATCTCTTAAACTCCTCAGCAACGTATGAAGCCATCTGCTCCTCGCTCATGTCAGTTGATACTTCCCTGGGAGGTTCCTCTACCTTGTCTCTGCTTGCTTGACCAACCTTTTTCTTTTGTGGGTCAGTTTGGGCTTGTCTTTCCTTCGAAGGGTATTGTCTGGACACAAGTAGATAGGACGCATTATTGCTAGCATTAGGATCTGGGGGGGTACTAAAGTTGTTAGGAGGAATAGAAGTGGTGAAAGGTCCCCCAACCTATGGGCGCCTATGAGGCATATCCCTCAGACCTTGCCTCTGAAACATCTGCACCTCTTCAGCATATGCCTCCTCCTGATCGAGGGGGCCATTATCATTCATTGCTTCTTCATTGAATAACTAAGCCACCTCATCCCCATTATAAATTTGATCTGTTTTCCCTTCTTGAAACTTAGATTCCTCCTCTGGTACATTTTCCTTACTTGCTGGGAAGGGAGTGTGATTTAATACCAACATAGTAGAATCATAAGGGCTTGAGGGAACAATCTCCTGTCCATTTGCATTATTCTTTACCTCATACTAAAAAATGGAGGCTGCAGTTTGGAATTCTGGACACTCCAACTCTGAATGTTGACTGGTCTTATGAAGCCTACACTATCCTGACAGGGTAGCCTCAGCCAAATATACACCACTAGGAGGCTTGTCTTGACTGACTGGCTGATTTGCAAGTTGGTTGACAGGTTGATCCAAGGGAGTAGGAACTCCTCCATTGTTAGGTCCCATATTCCACGTTCTACTCTGTCCTTGCGATTGCCTCTTATCAAATCTAGATCCACTACTTTGGCCTTTATCAAAATTCTGTTTCCTATCATTATTGTAGCCTTTGTCATTGTTGTAACCCCTATCCTGATTGTATCCTCTGTCACTATGGAATCCTCTCTCATCACGCTGTCCTCTGTCAAAATTCTGCCCCTGTGGAAATTCCCTATTCTGATTGGATTGTATATTCTTCTGAGTAGCTTGTAATTGGCTGTTTTGATTCCTTAAGTAGGTCACCTCTAGGTTCAACTTCTTTATTTGCTCAGCCATTTCATCAATCCTTTCTTTATTTGGATCTACATAAGGGGGTCGGCTTGGGTTACTCTGAGGAGGGACAGGCATTGTAGCAAATCCCGTAGACTGATTCAACACTTCAGAGTTTTGCAAATAGGCAGGGAAACTATTCGACTATGGCTGATACATGGGCTGGTTAACCTGCTGCTGGAGAAAATTCATCATAGGAGAAACTTGGCTGATGGAAAGACCAAGATGTGGCACCAAAGGTAATTGAGGTACTGGATTCATGATTGGAGTATAATTGGTAAGTGCCTAATTTACTACTTGAACTTGACCAGGATGTGCAACTGGTCCTAAAGAAGGCAACGGTCCAGTTATATGTTGTCTCAAATCTGTGCTAAGCTTAACAGCTTATGTGTAGGCATCAGTTAGGTTAGCTGGAGGGTTGGGTCTCCACTTCAGAAAGGTTGCTATGAGGCTATCCAATGCTTCATAATAGACTCCTAGGGCTGTATTATCATCCAAAACATAAGGATCTTGAAGTCTGGTGTACGCATAGTGAAACCTATTATTGAAACTGGATATTGGCTCATTGAATTCTCTTTTGACCCTAGTGAATTGCAAATACAATTCATTGGCACTAATGGGTATTCTAAACTTCTGTAAAAAGGAAGTTTCAAGATCATTCCAATTAAGAATTGAGCCAGATGGGAGGTGATTGTACCAATAAAAAGCCTCGTCCCCTAGTGAATAAGGAAACAACCTACAAGCAACATCCTCATGAACAATCCCTCTATCTTTGAGACAAGTTTGAAAGATCCTTATGTGCTCCTCTGCAGTCCTATTTGGGTCATTGACATGGAATTTCGAACAGAAATGCTCAGGGTTTTTGGGCATAACATTGTAAGCATTGAAAGACAAAGGAGACAGATTATTAGCTAAGAAAGCCATTGGCAATAGCGGGGGTGGTGGTTGCTGTTGGTTAACGATAGGCTGAGGTTGTTGAATGGGAACTGCTTTAGGGATGGGTATGGCTTCAACCTCTGGGTGCGAAGATATGGATGATGCTGGTGAAGGGATGGGTGATGATGATTCTCCCCTCTCTCGGGTCCTTCTTGACCTAGGGGGAAATTGTAATTCCTGCAAATCTTCTTCTCCTGTGGTAGATCTGGTGTTTCTCCTATATCTCTCTAGAGAGATGGCGTTCAAGAAATGATCCGGTGTGCTCATTCAGGCCCTCCTTCTAGCGCCAATCTGTTGATGGAGTTTTCTGCACAACAACAACTCAGACAAAATTCAATATTCTATCTCTCTTGAAAGGTTATTTTCAACAATAAATACTGAAAATCACCCCAAGGTCTGTCGGGTGTTAGGTCATGACAATGCATAAACAACTCAGATAATATGTGAAATGTTGGTAATCACAATCGGACCTTACTACAAGCAAACTGTACCTTTTCAATTATCAGATTGTGCGATATAATGATCTGAAATCCTAAATCTAACCAGATAATAAAGAAATAGCAAAAGATAAGGGTGCAAGAATATGATAAAATCTAAACTATTCCTAGAATGAGTAATGCAAATGACAGATATCTGGAATGTACCAATCTCGAAGAACCAATTCTTGCTTAACCCACAATGCAATCTCACAAGAACGGTGCAATCTTCTAAGGTATATATAGATTTTCAAATCATAGACATTCATCCACAATCGAACTTAAGCACATGTAAATATATGGTCCAGGTTGACTTCACCAGCCTACTACAATCAGATAGTTACTGGGAGTATAGACCAGAGATTGCTACAAACATTCCAAATATGAAATCATAAACATCACACACCAAACTAAAACTAATTTATTTCTGAACACTAAACCCTAAACCTTTAAGCAATCTGAAAAATAAAACAACAAAAACCATGCAAGATGAAATAACACAAAAGATTGCACCAGGAAAATCACAATGTCTTCAATTGTATTAGACCACCTAAATGCTGCAACAATTCCACTATTTGTTTACAATACTTGCATCAAGAAATTGACAAAATGCTCTAACTCCTCTTTCTAACATAACTCTATTATCTCTTCTCCTTTTCTCTAGTATCTAATGTCTTATAGTGAGGCAAGAATACCTTTTATAGCAAATTCTCAAGACATGTCGGCCCAGCCAAACATTTACAAAACAAGAACATCCGCCAAAACAGGTCGGCCCTAGGAATTCAAAATAAGGCACACATTAAATGCCATCATCAAGGTTGGCCTAGGCACAGTCCCCAATGTAGTCGGGTTCAATACATGCCCTATAATAATAGGGAAGCACAAATCTCAAAATAGGCATTAACTGCCACCTCCCTTATCCTCGCTCTGGGCCAACCATCCTTGAACCCTCAAAAATGCTCCATCCAATTCGGTGACAGGTGGCAAAGGCAATATCCTAAGCCGAAATTCTATGGAGCCAATCTCCTCTTTTGACTGTTTAACCGTCTTATTCCAATCATCCTTATTGGCATGATACTTATCCATTACTGCCAGATATGTGGCTGCATCATCTAACTGGTGGCCAATTATAACATTCTCAGAATCCGGAGTATAAACTTCATAGACAATATCCTGTCCAAATGTCCCCTATGGATTCAAGCCCCTGTATGGGTAGAATCGGGCAAGCACATACATGACATAGGAAGACATGGTGAATCTCTTGGTCTCTAGGACATCCCTCAGCTGTTTATCAATTATAGCGCTGATGAGTCCTGCCCAATGATAATTAGTTCCCTGTTCAATTTTGGTAATCACATGGACAGTCCAACTCTCCAATACTTCGACACTTTTCAATCTTGCCACCCTACTCAGAAATGTTATTGCATCATAGATATCTGATCTGAATTTGATCATATGCAATTGCTTGGGCAGTTTAGAGTGATGTGATTTCGGCTTCTCCAACCAAGCATTAATCATCTATTGAGCTTTGATGGGCTCATTTTCGTAATATGTTCTGGCCAAGTCCATATTTAGAGCACACACAGAAGGCAGATCCGACATGTCAAAGGCTTGGGCAATAGAGACAGGATCGAAATTAGCCAAGACTCTCCCTTCACTATTGACAACCCTTTGTGTATCAAAATCATACTGTCGGGCACACTCTAAAATCAACTCATAGCATTGGATTGTAGGAGGAAACCCTACCACATGCACCAGTTCGAAATTCATCATTCCATTCCTTAGAACTGATAGATTCTTCTCAGCTGTCCTTTGTTTAAACTCTTTGTATCTCCAAGCTCCAACATTAGTATCAGACACTTCAGACCATACAGAAGATATCTTGCTTTCAGGAAGCTGACTCTTAGTGTGCAATCTTAATCTTTCAGCCTCTGAGATGGAGGAACCCTCCGTGTCACCTTTGGACTTTCCCACAGGAGCTCTGCTTGATTCAGCCTGCACTCACAAAAGATCGTCATAAGTATCCCATTATTATGCATAGTCCAACCAAAGGATTAGCACAAAATAATATAATGCAATTAAAATCTATCACAAATGGCTAATCCTTGAAATTCTAGAAAAATAAAGGAATCTGGGAAAACAGTGTAAACCGGGAAAATCCAGTCAGGGCGGAATTTCAGAAAAATCTGACCCAGACAGATTCCTGTTGCCAAGGCATCCTCAGTCAAACAAATCGTTAGCACAAAAGATTATGAGATAATCATGTAATTCATTCATTAGCGACAAGAAATAAACATTTAGTATTTACTCCGTTAATCCTATCCTTAGAAAATCGGAAGAAGTGCAACCAAACAGGAAAATCGAAAAAGTCCGGATGGAACGGATGTTCGCGGACAGTTTGAAGGACTCCAGAAATCACCACACTCTGCGGAATCAGCTGAAACTGGGAAAATCCGGGTGTGTAGGAATTCTGCGGACACCTCGGAAACCTAACGAACGACAACACGTGAACCATCAATCATATGATCATGTAACGCTTTCTACTTGGACTCTAACGGTCCCAAAATCAATGCTAATCAACAAAATCAGAATGCACTTGGACCTATACCGCAAAAGACCCCTGAATAACTAAACTTCATGGCGAAACAATGATGCCCTAAGTCCAATAACCAGACCCCACCATTAGAGTCTGGGTAAGCTAAAATTCTCAAGGAAAACTATCATTTGGGTGATCAACCAATGCACACAATGATCCCTCAAGGTACGAGCAGGTTGGGCTGGATATGAATCATGAAATATCGAAAACCCAACTAAACCCTGGCAAATTCGGGTAGATGAACCGAAACCCTAACCTTCATAAAATATGGCGAATGGCACGCTTAAGGGAAAAGTCCTATTTAGACGAGTTCATACTCATGCACCCACTAGTGAATGGATAAACACAAGCATGGGCGACAAGGCCTTGGTATGATAAATATAAACTCATGATCAAGCAAAGGCCGACCTAGAATGGCTACCAATCAACTTGGAAAGATTTAATCAAGACGCAAAAAAGGAAGGATCAGAGATGACTTACCATGGATTAGTGCTGGCAGTACCCAAACTCGAAGAAGCGACTGCAAAATGAACACGCCCCGGTAATGAAAATCCAGACACCGGCACCCAAACAATCCACACGCACGCGATTCAAGATCAATCGTCACAGCTCAAATGGAAAACTCTTAATCGCCAGAGTAGTAAGCAAGTGAATAATGAAGTGGGAATGATGCTCAAAATGTTTTAAATTCACCCATATGCTCGTCTGAGCAAAGGTACCTCAGTCATTAATGAGCGACAAGACGTATCTAAAAAATTCAGAAAATCCCCAAATACGCGAAAAATCTGGATGAACACGAATTCCGTGGAAATAGCAGAAATCGGGATTTTAACAAAGTTTGGGATTTTGACGTAGTCCGGGAAAATCCGCTAGAGCCGAAAAATCCCGGAGTCAAGCAGAAACCCGGATTCGGAAAATTCAGCGACGACCAAACAATGAACTAGAGCCTGGGAAAATCCGCCGGAGCTGGAAAATCCCGGATTTAGGTCCAGACCCGGATTTTCACTGAAAGCCCACTTTAACCAATTTAAGCCTCAAGAAGGGATCAAAGCCAACAAGACCAACATGTCAAGACCTTAAAAAGGTAAATCCAATAAAACCAAAGCTCAAAAGACATCCAAAAAGAGGGTCCCTATTCTAGGTGGGGCGTGTGTGCAAAACTGCACAACACAACCCACATATTAATTGTGTTTGTATCTAAGCAATTCAAATTGTAATTGATTAGCAACTCTTCCCCTATAATTATTGATTTTATCGCACATACGAATACATGGTTTTCCTCTCACGCCTCAAATATACAATTAGGTTGCTTATTTGTTGACCCAGGTCATGTACTATTTATAAACCCTACAATATTCCCCGATGCTTTTGGCCTCCCGTCAATGTACCTAGCCACTCCTTTATTTTGATCCTTATCTTTTAGTTGTATATAATTTGCTGATAGTGCATACCTACGCATACTTCTTGTATATTGAACCAGCTGCATCTGATCTTTGCAACTGTAACAGGGTCCAACATACTCCATCAACTCAATAACTTTGTCGTAACAAAATTTTATGCCGTCCATGCAAAATAGGCTCAAACCATGTAATGACGATGGTGCTATACGATGTATCCTCTCGTTGACATAAAGATCAGTGTTTATTGGAGGAAGTTCCTTGGGTACCCATTGTTTCTATAGATGTTTGTACCTCAAGGGAACCTCGATGTCGCCGATGCTCTCATCATCATAAGAACATGACCCCCCTTCAACAAGAAAAAATTCCATGCGTTTACAGAATTTTCTTCTAATCTTTTGACCTCTAGTTGATCTCCCTCTTTTAGACCTACTACATGTCTTGCTTTCCTCTTCTCTTCTTGAATTTCCCTCGCTTGAGGAAGAAAAATCTGACAAATACCTATTTGGTGGTACCTGCACTCATAAGGATGTTGGATGAAGTTCTTTCATGGTGATGTGATCCGAAGGTGACATTATGATTAATATATCATTTCATCGCTAGAATTTGACAACTTATAAGGTAATCAAGTCTTTATAGATTGCAAGTTATTGTTACTACCGTCCAAATGTGTCCATCACAAATCAAATCTACTTAACGTTTTAACTCCCAAACTTTGTAAAAAGTGCTAAATGTGACTATGGTCCACCAGTTACACAACCAAGGCGTCAAATGTATTCTCTAATTGTAATCAAAGGACTTTTTCTCTTCATTCAAGTAAATAAACTTGAAGGGAAACACTACCAAGTGGTTTATTGGACACCTAAATGACTAAAAATAGCAGCAAATTTACATTTAATTTCCATATGTCTAAGTGGTTAACAGGGAGGGAGTGTGTACTAGGCCTGGTAAAGTCATCATTAAGTTTATGTCTAATTTCTAGGAGACTTTTGGTATGTTTTAAGGTAGGATGAGTGGTCACATCAATGTTCTAAGAAACTTAAAGTTAAAAGAAACTTTTTCAGTTTAAAGGGTTAGCACTTTCTTTCATCTTTGCATATTGGTTTGATGCTTCAAAAGATGCATTTTTTATCCCACTTCTATCATATTTTACTCCCATCCCATTGCAATTGTTGGAGGAGTTGATACCAAAATTTCATATCAGATACCACGTTCTTGAAGCAATTTTCTGTGTTTTTACAATTTTTTTGAAGTTCTTTTATCTTGTATGGATCCATACAAGCTTGAAATTCTTTGAGATCATTGGTGTAGATAAATATGCGTGTTCCCTTTCATTTGCATTTGTTTTGAAGTTCTCAATCACTATTTTGTGGGATTAAACAATCAAATATAGGGACTGCCCTATTGTTCCTGTGTAAGGGTTTGAGGGCTAAATAGAAATGACATCCACCAATCCACCCACTATCTTGGAATTGTAGCTTGGTGGATTGGTGTGCATCATGGTGGATTTGATGGAGTATACCATTATTGGAGAGTATAGTAGGATGAAGCAAAGGAATGTTGAGCTGCAAACTGAGGTAGACAGGTTGAAGTATAGACATGTGGGGGAGTCTTCTAGTGCTCCTAGAAAAGTATGATCAAATTATTCTATTATGAAGAATTGGTCTATGTGCCTCTAGTAATCACTATAAAAATGTGAAAGACTAAGCTATTTTATTTTTCTATCTTATCTTAGACCATTTTACGAGAATGGGGGAGCCAATGTACGAGAAGATATTTGGAAACTACACATGAAAATTGCAGGTTAAAGAGAATGGGGGTGCCAAACTTACAATACTCATTGTCCCTTGGTCGTCGATTTTCCCCGAGTGCCCTCAACCTGGTCCTTGGTGCTGGTATTGACCTTGTTTTAGATCCAAAATATTCGTCAGCGCTGGTATTGACCTTGTTTTCACTCCTCCAAACTCTTCCTCAGCGCTAGTATTGACCTTTCACTTGTCCAATTTGATGAGCTACAACCTGCTTTAGTTAGGTTTTAGAGTATGTTAATTAAATTTAAAATTATTGTGCCATTTAGAGTAGTGAATATAAAGCAAGCAAAGCCTATTATGGCGCCATTTAGAGTAGTGAATATAAAGTAATCCAAGCCTATTATAATCATGAGGGAAATAATAAAACTCCTAGGATACTTTGTGAAACCATTTTCCTTGGTTAAAGGGAGGCCATAAAATATACCTTTGGATTTTTTCAATCTTCAAATATGAGGATTTGCAAGGTTCTTAGAAACATGAGTAATGGAAATGTGTGCAACAAGAATTTTTGAATACACATGGAATCTCCTTGCCAAAGAAAGGGGCTTCATAATTTAATATGATAATTTTTCTCAGCTCTAGAAATGATATGTTTCCTTAAAGAGGAAGGAGAAACCTAAAAGGTAAAAGAGATGCTTAGGAATCTCAACATTTCCTTATGATCAACCCCCTTCTATCCATAGGAATTGAACAAATTGGGCTTGGCTAAGAATGATTTCCTATAACATTGAATTTTATGCCACTATATATTTGACCTTAAAGCTTTCTAGAAAATATCTAGGCATTGAATATCCTAAATAATGTCACATTTGTCCTCCAAGAGAGTGAGAAAGGAGTCATTAGAAAAATCACCATTGAATAGTTGGGCTATAGAGTTACGAAAAGTAGCACCTTTAATAAGTTGTAAGGTGAATTTATTAATGTTAATCTTAATATTCCAACACCCTCCGTTAAGTTTTACATTCCTCACAATAAAACATGTTGATTGAAAAAAAAAATATATATATAGTCTAAGCTAACATCATTTTATTTTTATTTAAGTTCTCCCTCAAGAACATCATTGGCTCGAGTTATACATGTCCACACTATGTGATCCTTTTTCTTACAATAATAAAATTCATTTTTATTTTTTAATTATTATTACCTCATGAGTATAATACATTCTCATGTTGAGAATCAACTTTTAAATCTTTTCCATTGTTCTTTATTCTTCTCCTAATAGGGCCAAAATCATATCTTCTTGTGTTTGAGAAGTTATTGAATGACTGCCTTCAAAAGGCTGATGTAATCTCCATCTCAACACCAAGGGCCCACCATATTATGCATCGCCAAGGAAAGAAATGTGGCGCTCGCCTGTGATATCGCAATCAATAAACACCTTGGATCTTTGTATCACGTGAGGGCGGGCAACTGTTCATCTCCACCATCGGCAATCATGTTCATTCATACTAGTCACTAGCATTGAACATAACCGTCAAGCAACTTTTCATCAAGATTATAACATCACCGTCGATTTTGAGCATGTGCATCTCGGAGCCGCTTTAGTAACCTGTCATATAATGTACTAAAACTCGACATAAATATTAAAGCACTTTGATTAATAGTAATGTTATAATATTAATATATTATATAACAATATTATATTACATTATATGAATTATAATGATATATTTGATATATTAAGATTATATATAATCTATAGATTAATCGTAATTATATTAGATTATTAATATCATTGGTATATTATTAATAATATTAATATTGTATTAGATTAATAATAATTATAATATTGTTAAATGATTAATATATTACAAATGAACACTACTTTCAAATTCTTAGCTTTGAATGAATGGTTGAAGCACCAATGTTGAATGTTGCAACTTCAGTAGGCGTGAATAGAAGTAGAGGAGATTGTTTGGGAGAAGATTTTTTTCTAGCGCTAGGTTATGTGTTAGGTTATATAGGGTTAGGTTATATAGTGTTTGAGCCTAGCCTCAAACACTACAATTAGGGTTAGGTTTGGGATTAGATTTATGGTTATGGTTAGAGTTTAGGGTAATCCAAATCATAACCTAACCCTTTTTCTCGAAACCTTAACCTTGACCCTAACCCTCACCTTTATCCTATCTTTATAACCCTAAACACAACCAAAACTCTAACCCCAACCCTAACCCTAATTACCTAACCCTAAATATTTTTTATTTTATTAATTAGTTGCATTCACTCTATTAACCCTAAAACTATCCCTAAACTTAACCCTAGCCCTATCCCTATCCCTAATCCTAACCCCAACTCTAAGCCAAATATAAAAACAACCCTTAATGATAACAATAACCCTAAAACTTAATTCTAGATATAACCCTAATACTATAATCCCTAATTGTAATCCTAAACCCTAACCCTAATTTCACATCTAATCCCAACCATAACCAAAACTCTAAATCTAACCCTAACCATAAAACATAAACCCTAATCTAACCCTAATCCTAACATTATTTTTCCTAACCCTAACCCTAGCTCTAAACCTAACACTAACCCGAACACTAAATCCTAACCCTAAATTGTAACATGATCCTTTGAATTGGATACTACATAAAAAATTATGTGTTACAATCATTGCTTCCATTGTTGGCATTTTTACATTGGGATGCACATATTTTTAAAATCAACAAAATCTTTTAATGTCTTGCCAAAATTAATATTATTAATTGTAATATCAAACTTATAAACATGTATGCAAAATAAGAACATAAATAAGAAATATATGGTAATAGTTTCTTCAAAAAACAAAGTGATGTGGACTACAAGGACTATAAGATATCCACAAAAGAGATCTACATTGAAAATATTGTAGGGAAATTCAAGAAAATACAATTGGTAGATGCAAAGCCAAATAAATGTGAAATTGTGTACTATAATGATTTTAGAATATACACATAATGGATTTGTTGAAAAGGTTTTAGAAACTTTCAAACAAATGCAATTGGTAGATGCAAAGAAAAATTCCACAACCTTCACCAAAATCCTTATTGGTTTCCTTAATATGGGAGATTTGGAACAAGGTATAGACATCAATCAAAGCATAATATGAAGATGAATTTTTTCAAATGTTGTGGTTGTAGATGCCCTTTTAAAATTTTTACAGAATGTGGAACGATAGAAAAAGCTTGTGAACTATTTGACAAAATGTCTCAAAATTGTAATCTCTCAATTTATTTTAGTGTCTATTTTGTTATACCCCATGTACCAAATTGGGTATAACACAATAGAAACTAAAACAAATTGATAGATTGTTATGAGGGCAGTGATGAGACTTTTATAATTAGAGTGTATTCCATGAGATTACAATTATTTAAGGCATTGTGTCAAATAGTTCATGAGCTTTGTCTATCCTCACACATTTTGCATAGATTTCAAAAGGGCATCTACAACCACAAGATTTGAGAAAATCCATCTTCATATTATGTTTTCCTTATGATTGGTTGACTCTTATACTAAATTAATATGTTCAATTTATGTTTCCTACTTGATCTAACTATCCACAAATGATAATTTAATAGTGGAAAGATATGATCCTACTTTGGTATAAATTGTATATGCAATATCAAGGTATGAATTAATATGTTCAATTAAGAGATGTTAAATGAAATGAATAGAACTAATGTAATGTAAATAAGGGAGACCAGTGCCTTATTGGGTAAAACGGAGTCAAATGAAAGCCTTTAATGAATGGTTTCTATCTAGAAGGTCCTCTAATTGTTTGGCATATAACTACGAGTTTACAATTGGTATAAACATGCAAGAGTGTAATTGATAAACCCTACTTGAGGTAGAATATCAAATCTAATTATCTAATTCTTCTTACTGATCCAAATGGCATTCCCATATTACAATAATTTATTGAAAGGAATTTTAATTCTTCTTTAAAGAATCCAATAAACCAAATCACACATAAACAACAAATGTGTACTGATAAATCGAATATATACTTGATACTTCAATTTAAACAACCAAGAAAAATCAGATTGGAGACAATCAAATAATCACAAGAATCCAACAAACAATTGATACCAAAATGAAGCCACTAAATTAACAGTCTTTCATTATCTCCTTCAAAATTCATACATGCAACATAGTCTCCTTGAATGTCATCATTTCTGAAAATTTAATGATTACAATAGTCTATCCTATTCTAATTCTATCTTCTAGCCCTTTATATTTATCCAACAATGGATACTTATACATCAGTTTGCAAAAGGATGTGCCTTTTCAAAAAGGTTTAACAAATCCACTATTAACTAATTTTTGTTAAGCCACAAATGGACTGCAGACATATGCTCCATATAATCCTCGTGCTCATGAGTGTCAACATCTACCAATGCATCGTAGATCACAATCTCCATCATTATCATTCACTCATTTTGCTCACATGCTGCATCCAATATCACATCTTTCACAGTGGCTGTCTCCAGCATCCCTTGGAGTATTGTTTCGCACTCACTTTTCCATGTAGTCGCTTTCTTCATTTTCCCTTCATCATCACATAACTTGGTCAATCTATCTTCGACAACCTCTGTCAATCCCTGCATATCCCCTTGTAACTCCTCAAAGAACTCCCAGTGCCTATCCATAATACAATTGACATTTTCAATCTCTTCATTACTAGGAGTGTCCTTCTGCTCCAATTCCTCAATTCTTTCATGAATTCTACTATCCACTCTCCTATGTTCCTTTATTGCATCTACGTACTGTGAATGTTTTCCCCGGAGTCTATTTAACCAAGTGGTTAAAACAACCTGCCTTTTTTTGATTATTGCAGAAAATGCATCCATTCTCCCTTGAGAGTATGCAGTTGACCCTTCCCAATGATCTTTTTTCTATGAACTCTCACCTTGAGTGAGCATCCTTATTGGTTCTATTACACCACCTACCAAGTCTTTCAAGCATTCATTCTCTCTCAACATCCTCTCATTATTGGTTTTGTACATCTCCCTTCCCCTTATCAATGTTTGGATTTGGGCTTTATTCAACTTGGCTATATTTATCCTAATATTAGCAGTCACTATAGGATCAACCTCCCCAGCCTTCAGGGTCATGAGATGTCTGAATGCCTTCTCAGTATCAATAACAATTGATTTCTTGTGAGGAGGATACAAGGCCCAAATCATCAATGTTTCATCGTCAGGATTGTATCTTGATCCTGTGTAGAACTTCGTCACCTTCTCTATACTGAGCTTGTGGGTAGCATTGTTATCTTTTAAGAAACTATCAAAAACTAATGCATAATTCATATCCAAACCTAGAAAAATCATAACACCCACCTTTTCAAGCAGCTCCCTCCCCTTTTTAGGGGTCATGTCAATCATCTCTTTGTCTACTTCATCCTTTAAGATTTTTAACAGTTGATCCTCATTCCCTGGAGAGACATTGTCCACCTATCCCCTTATCTCTTTCCCTTTCTGCTTATATAAAAATGTCTTAAACTTTGAGGTCTTTATAAATTCATCATCTGATATGAAAGACCTATAGTCTTCATGTCTTGTATCTATATCCATGGTTTCCTCAACATCTGTTTCTCTGGAAACATAGGCATAGTCCTGAGTCTTCATTCTTGAAACTTTTCCAGATGAGCTTTGTGGCCTATCTATTTCTGAAATACCCTTAATGGAGGATAACAACTCAGCATCCACCAACTCCTGATTATGTTTTTCAATCACAATTTCATCTTCCTCTGCCTCTAGGTTTCTGATTATGTCATCAGATTTAAAGGGCACATGATGGTACCCTCTGAAATTTATTTTTTGTCTGGCAGAGTGGATATACCCTTCTGGATCAAAGTTCTTTCTCACTGGTGCTCTTCTCATGTTGTAGTGCAATAATTTGTCTAGAATTAGATCATAACCTTCCTTGGCTAATACAGTGAAATCACTAAAACACAATGTATTGGGCATAAAATCTTGTTTCCCATATGAACTTAAGTTCATAACACTAGAGTAATCCATTTGCCTAACAATTTCTAGGTATGCAATTCTATCCGAGACAGTTCTGGGCAGAATGAAAGGTGTATCCTCAAAGCCATAAACCCTAATCATTGTGGTATTCTCTAGGCAATACCAATCCCCCCAGTTGTGGTTAATTGGTCCATTGTAATCTCTAGGCCTAAGTAACCTTTTTACTTGTTCAGATAAAGAATAATCACAAGGATGGTTAAAAAATCTATACAAAGGTTTCACAAAGAATTCCTCAAAATGCAAGAAAGTTGAATTGGCAAACCTGCTATCCCAAATAGCAGTCCATAATTGAACAGGCAATGGCCTACCTTCCTTGTCGAATTGTGAAATCCTCAGCTTATGGGGCCATAAACCTAACTCTTGTCCAAAATACAACACTAAGTGCATCAATAGTGAGTAATTTTTGAGATGGAGAACATAAGCACCACTCTTTATCGCCATCAAACCTGCATCCAACTCCTTAAAAACATGTGCAACATAGTCAAATGATCTGGAATTGTGATACTGAATGTCTGCAGCAATCACCATGGGCACAAATACCATATGCTAAGGTACCTCCATCCCTAATACCTGTCCCACTAAGTAGTAATTATATTTTAGGTAAGGTTCAAAGAGGTCTACATGAAAGGGTGGCCCCTCACTATCTTCCATTGGAGTACGTTTTCCATGATACCTAATTATATATAGAAGTAACCTCCACCCTTTACAAATGGTGTCCATCCTTTTGAACTCACTATCAAGCTCTTCATTCACTACTTTCTCACTGCATATTCCCTCCAAACTGAAAACCTCAGCAATTGCATTCTCAGATACATGTATTAATGGATTCCCTGAGAAATCACATATAGCTTTGTTTCTCGAATCATAGTGTCTGACCAGCAATTTTACCAGTTCGACGTCAATAAGAACATTAGGGCACATTAATTTCCCTAAATTGAGCCTCCATGGATTACATAATGGCTCAAAGTGATTTCTCCTATGGTAATGGAAATTGAATAACTCATAGCCTCTAATCAGAGTCCAAACATCACCTATAAATTTGCATTTGTCGTCCAATTTTCCAACTTCCGCTTTTAGTTGTGCAGAATGCCTAGCTTTAGGTCCAGAACCAGGTAACTGGTCTATGAGGTCTTGATTTAGCTTCCTTTCAATACCTTCTAGTTGCAAATCAGTCTTTTTCTTTTTTGCTTTTGATTGGCTTCCCTCCCTGGGTTTTCTTCCCTTTAGTTTTCCTGAACCAGTGCCTTCCATAATTCAAATTTTTATGAATTTTGAGAGGACGAGAAACTTACTGTAACTTTCTTGCAAACTCAAGCTAGGTGAATGCCTTAATTGCTTTGCTGGTTCCCTTGCTCTCCTTCGCTTTGAATTCTATGAGACAATGATTTCAATTGATCATACCCTGATATGCAAAATCTCCTACACTTCGTGGCACCATTAATGTCTTTACCGAGACATGAATGCTGCAAGGTTTTTTTTTTCAAAATTCTCACTGTCACATCAGGGCTCATATCGGCAAGACATTTCAAATCTCTGGCTGATCCACTTGTTCAATGTTCACCCATCCACCAAGACGTCTTGTAGTTTCCTCAACATCACAAGTCTCCTCGATAGTTTCTTTCCTTTTTCTTTTTATATCGCCATGACTTTCACTGAAACAACTATCACCCAGACTTAATGAATTGGGCCAATGGTTCTTTGCCTTACTTCGAAAGTACTTTGTCTCACTGAGATGTTTAATTTATCGACTTATGTCGCCAAGACTAAGCAATTTGTTTTGCCGACAGAATAATACTCGCAGCGATTTCTCTTAGATCTCCCCACGGTGACATGTCTCACCAATACGCTTCTTCTTTGGCAAGACAACGAGAATCGTCTTATCAATAACCTTTATCTCCGCATGCTCAATTCTATTGATATAACCTGAGGGGTTGGTAAGACTTTTATGAACTCTTCCTGGCATCGTTTGTCTTACTAATTGAGTCCTTTTGATTTATCAGCAAGACCAATAACGCTTCAGCCAGTGTTTTGAAATCTCTCTCCGACGACCAAAGTCTCTCCGATAGAATTTACTTTTCTCCAATAGGTAAAAGGTAACTTAGCTTGATATGACCTCACACCGTCACGCCGATACCTTTTTTCTTGCCGATAAATAATACAAACCCGCATTCTCCTAGTGTATAACTTTATCGGTATGATCCGTCTAATGTCTCATCGATAAGATCACATCGGTAAGACATTTGAAACCTCTGGCCGATCCGCCTGTTCAACTTCACCCATCCGCTAAGATGTCTTGCAGTTTCCCTGACATCACAAGTCTCCCCGATAGTTTCTTTCTTTCTTCTTTTTTATCACCATGCCCTTCACCAAAACAACTATCGCCCAAACTTAATGAATCGGGCCAACAGTTCTTCACCTTACTCCGAAAGCTTTTCATCTCACCGAGATGCTCACTTTATTGAATTATGTCACCATGACCAAGTATTTGTTTTTCTGACAAAATGGTATCCACCGTGATGTCTCTTAGATCTCCCCATGGTGACATGTCTCACCGATATGCTTTTTCTTTGGCGAGACCATGTGCATTGTCTTCTCGACACCCTTTATCTTCGTATGCTCAATTTTGTCGGTGTAACCCAAGGGGTCAGTAAGAATTTCTGAATTCTCCCCGACATCATTTGTCTCACCGAGTGAGTCCTCCCCTTGCTTTATCGACAAGACTAATAAAGCTTCGGGCAGTGTTTTAAAATCTCTCTCTGATGACCAAAGTCTCTCCGATAGACTTTACGTTACTCCAATCAGCAAAAGGTAATTTAGCTCGATGTGACCTTACATCGTCACGCTGATACTTTTTGTCTTGCCGATAAGATATACAAACCCGCACTCTCTCTGTGTATAACTGGATCGGTGTGACCCTTCTGATGTCTTGCCGATACATTTAGGATATGTATATTATCATCGATGAAACCTGCATCAACTTATGCCGATATTTTCATATGTAAAGATTTTAATGTCAGATGAAATTTATGGGGTGTTATGGCAAAATTTTAAATTGGATTTTGGTAAAAAAATGCTATGTGAGGATTTTTATGTCTACATTATGAATCTTTTTTGGGAGAATAATAATCATGAATAAATAATGAATTTGTCAAAATTTCACAGTTCCAACAGCATGAAGGTTTGATGTTTCATGACAATACTAGCATTTGAGTTATAATGATATATTTAGAGCTCATGGCTCTCCTTTGTATTAACATATCACAATTTTGAATAATATAATCAAGGGTTCTGACACTCATCTCACTGTTATGGTGTGTATGATTTTCATTTTTGCTTTAATTCAAAGAGTAAATGATAGGGAGGTTGGATGAATCAATCACTGATTCATGCTCTAGGTCTTGTTTGGAAGACCTCTAGGGTGTCTTACTCCACCTTTCAACCTATAGGAAATTTTCCTTAGGATTCCCTGGTTCTCCTTTCCAACCCAACTATCAATTAAGCTCCTTTTACCAAGTCAAAACTTGGTGCAATCTTGTAAAACTAGCCTTAGCCCTTAATCCACCCTAAAGGCTACTACCCTCCAAATTCTTGAATTAGTTTTACAGAGGTTTGGAGGTGATTCTAAAGTCTTCAATTCATCCTACTAAGGATATTAGGGGTCCACCTAGCTCCATCTGTAGGTCGCTTTCACCAAACCCCTCTATTTGGCCTAGAAGGCTACTAGCCCTATTAGGTCTCCTTCTTCGAGAAATCAAGTTTTTTTCCAAAGTATTTCCAAAGAACACCCCAATATTTTCTTGGGATTCTTGGTTCATATTCCCACCTCTCAAGGATTTTTGGGGTCTTGGGTCTCAACTGACCGTACAAAGCCCTAACCTAAAAAATGAGCAAAACTAGGCCTTTTAAGCCCTTTCCTGGCTTCTCTGCAACTTGTTAAGCTCTTCCCTCACTACATGGATTGATAGAGCTTCTTTCTCCTTACCATGTCTTGGTAGGACTCATACCTTCCTTCTTAAAAAGGTAATTTGTCAAGAAATTGACACCCCTACAAATCAATTGCTTTGCACTATGGTCTTCCTAGCCGGACTCTTCCCTGGCTCACCTAGGACAAGACTTTCATAGTAACTCTTGTGCTTTCAAAGGGCCTAAAATCTACTATATGTACATCCATGGAGTCTAGTCACTGATCCCAAAGGGCCATACATTTTGTATAGTGGGAAAGTGAACTGACACTCCATTCTTTACAAACTGCCTAGTTCAGACCAGCAACAGTATAAAAAAAAAACTACTAACAAACTATGATTGAAACTGAACAAACCAACTATATAATGCCACACAATGCTTGAAGAACAACTACTCTACATCCTACACCAATTACAGTGCCAAAATCAATCCATTAAAACATCACTTCAATGCAAAAACCAAAAACTTCACACATAATCACACTTGCTTTCTCTTGAATTCAAAATCTTAAACAATAGAAAATGCTTCCAACCTGACTCCAATGCCGAGGCATCCCATAAATAGGGTCACAAAATCAGTTATACTCTTCCTTGGGCTCTTCTTGGTCTCTTGTAGCTTCAATTGAGCAATCATTTCAGGAAATTTTCAAAAGTCCTAAAAGTCCTAAACCTCATATTGAGCTAAAACCCTATGACACCCACTCTATGGTCAACATGACCTTCATCTGATCAATTCACAACAAAAATGACACTAAGGCTCACACAAAAATGAACTAAATTAGGTTACTTAGTTGTCCTAGACAAATTTGTCCAAGACAACCTCCTAAACAACCTATGGAAACCTATGGGTGCTGCAGCACCAGTAAATTAAAATGCTTGGATGGAGTCATAGATGGATATTTTTGTAAAGGGATTTGATAAGAAGTATTGAGTTAGGATAGAAATTGACACTATTGTAATGCAATATTGTCAGAGATCTTATATGTTATGTGTTTGAACCTGTTATGGAAATCTAAATATTTGTGAATTTGACTCCCCAATAGTATATGGCACTGGCCTAAATCATATGTGTTTGTAAGGTTCTGTGTCTATTTGTCTTAGCTTAGAGCTTGTTGCCAAATTTCAAATTAAATGACTATCTTAAGTGGTGAAATTTCGTTGTAATCATCTCATGCTCCAAGTAGTTGATACTATTGATTCTTTTCTGTTGTTTAAATTGATATATCAAGCATATATATATTCAGTTTACCGATACATATTTGCTATATTTGTGTGATGTGATTATTCGGTTCTTTCAAGTAAAGATTAAACCCTTCTAGTCAATTACAGTAACTAAAGAGTATTAATTGGATCAATAAGAAGAATCACATAACTAGGATTGTCATTCTATCTCAAGTAGAGTTTGTCAGTCATTTACTTGCACATTTATACAAGTTATAAACTACATCTGTGTGACAAACACTTTGAATTATTTCCATCATAGATTACACTTTTATAGATCTTCATTAGACTCCATACACCCAACAAGGTAGTGGTCTCACACTTTCATCTTTTGGTTTATCCATTTTATTTTTTACATCTCTTAACTGAACATATTCTGATATAATTCAAATATAATTAAAATTAAAAACAATCATAAATTAATTATGTAACCACATAAGTCAAATAGAATTCTATCAAGAAATTAATATCAAATAGATAATACAATCACATAACTCATACATTTCAATGTCATTGATCTTCTTCTTCATCCAACTCTTTGTCTGTATCATCCGATCTAGATTCAACATTGTAAGGATTGGTCATATCATCATCATCGTCATTGATATCAGTTTCGATTATGTCATCATCCACATGGATATCATTTTCATGAACATTAACTCCTACATCATCATGATCTAGTTCCTCTTCTTCGACATCTTCATCAGGCACATCATCAACTAACTGTTGATCTTGATCATCATCTACATCATTTTCTATTTCTTCAGTATCTTCTTCTTCCACCACATTATACTTTACTGGCCTTCCTCTTGGATCATGTCTAACAACATATGACCAACCCGCTTTACTTGGAACCTTTGAGTAAAATACTTGCTCACATTGGCTTGGAAGAACATAGGGCTCATTTTCAGCTCGCTCAAAATACCTTGTATTAACCATGGTAAATCCATTATCATGTTTAATAACAGTTCTCTCGGGATCATTTTCATTCAATCGTAGCTTGTACCATAGGATGACAAACATAACTGATTTGAAGGACTTAAAGTCACACTCAAGTATATCATCCAAAATCCCATAGTATTGATTTTTTGAGATTTCTGGATACATGTCACTTCTAGATGAAACATTAGTCACCTAGAAGACTGCAGTTATCCCAAAATCACAAGTTTTCTTCATGTCATCCAACTTTTTGATTCAAAATTTATGACCATTGCACCACATAGCCTTGTGGTGTTTCACTTGTAATATGTTAAACATGTAAAACTTATTGCAATATCGTTAGTTGATAAACATATTTATTCTTGGCCGAATGTATGTAAAGAAAAAAATCTCAACATATATATACATCAATATAATTGAAAATAATTAAATAATATGGGTGATTAATATATTTATACATACCTATTTATCTCTTAAACCATATGCTAAATCAATTTCCCTTGGTGTAACATTGGAATCTCCATTATGATGAGCTTCTTTAACCAATGAAGCCACACCTTCCCATGTTAATGTGCGATGAGATTGTTGACATCGTTCAATCCATACCGTCATCCAATTAAGATTGTTTGTGACGTACAAATATAGTGCATCCCACTCTTGACCAACTGTATCAAAAAAAATTGAAATTCACAAATGACGTATAATTAGTTAATTACCACGGTATACGACCTTAATTTATAATTGATATATATTGAAGATTAATAATTAAATAAGTACAATATACATAAAAACCAAATGTAAAATGTATTCTAATTTATCTCCATGATCATCTTATAATTACTTGTCACTTTTCTCAATCTACCTTTCCCCATCAGGTACTGCCCTTCGAATTTTTTAATGGAGATGGGATCCCAAATGCGATCTACATGGATCTTTGCTGCAAACTTAGGAATATATTCAATAATGTACATCATGGTCTAGTATACCATGTATCCCTCCACCATAGAACCCTCGATATGTGCTCTTTGTCTAACCAAATCCTTCAAAAATTTCAAGTGCCTCTCAACCATCCACATTGACCTTGTGTGTACAGGTCCACACAATTCAATCTCCTCAACTTGGTGTATGAGGTAGTGTTCTTGTGCATTGAAATTTTTTGAAGGTAGACACTTTTGCATTTCACACATTAGACAAGGAATTTTTCTCTTCCAATAATTTATATCTTCTTTATGGATTGCTTTAGATGATAGCCATCTACAAGTGATTCAAGGCGCAAATATATTAATGAGATTTAACAAAAATATACAATGAATTGAACAAAT
Source organism: Sequoiadendron giganteum (assembly GCA_007115665.2). Lineage (NCBI taxonomy): Eukaryota > Viridiplantae > Streptophyta > Pinopsida > Cupressales > Cupressaceae > Sequoiadendron > Sequoiadendron giganteum. The sequence continues at coordinate 211,627,350 of CM021100.1, forward strand.
ATCGCTACTTACCTCATGTATTTTCCAAGATCATATATAACTTGCTTGACATTGTTGTTGAAGTTGTCTAGGAGAGATAGAGGTAGAATGTACTACAACAATTATAAAATGATCTTTTCATTATTTTCCTAAAAGTAGTAAACATAATACATTGAAAAGTACATGCAGTATACAAATATATATATAATATACCAGAATAATTACCTTAATGAAGGTATTCCAATTACGCGTTTTCATTTCTGACCCAAATTCACCTTTCTTTGTTATGATACTGTTTATGTTCGTAGCAAATCCTGTGGGAAATTGAATTTTTCGTATGACTTCTTTTATAGCATTGCTTTGCTGCTCCATTAATAACCAAGGAAGGGAACTTATATTAATTTGGTCTCCATCACTATTTAATTGAATGACATTTTTCATTGCATGATTGGCTTCCTGAATGTCACTACAAATTTTGACAATTTTTTCTTTGTCATGCCTTCCATCCAATATTTTCCATAACGTTTCTGTCATATTCTTTCCAATATGCATTGTATCAAACAAATGCACAATTTTTAGCTGCTCATAGTAGGGCAACCGACTAAATTGTCTAGGATAACTTTTCAATCCCTATGGAAGCCGACCATTAATGCCTTGACGACCTTTATGAAGCATATAAGTTAAACAAATTAACGACAACAATCATTGTCAATTACAGCATGAGTAAACACAACACAATATAAACATATAAATTCAAAACATATCATATATGATAGATAAACAATTTGATCCGATTTATAACCTTGACGATTAATTCTATTATATTCCAACTTCCATAGGCGAGGTGTCATTCTTCGTGGTTTTGATGTAGTCTCTTCTTTCCCATTGAAAAGATGTTTTTCAATAGTTCGATACTTATGATTTATGTGGAGGAAGTGCCTATACTCATCAAACACCTGCTTTCCTAAACTTGTTGAATGACGAGATTTCATCTTTGGACCACAAATTGGACATGCAAATTTTCCCTTTGTTTGAAGACCTGCAAATTATCATATATAATTGGATTAAATATGTCAATTTTTATAATTATATATAATGAATAGATTATTTAAAAAACATGCATGATATATACTTCATAAAATTAAATATCGTTAAAATCATTCAGTCAAATTTTATAACATACCAGAAAAATGTGTTAGTCCTGGGGCATCATGAATTGTCCAAACAAGCATTGCATGGAATTCAAATTGTCTTTGTCCTATTGGTCTAGATATGTCATACATAGTGACACCATTCCATAACTTTAGTAACTTGTCGATAAGAGACTCAATATATACATTCATATCTTTAACTTGGTACTTACCTAGTTGAATGAACATAAACATTACATAATTATTATAACCATTTTACTGCAATATATATAAATTCATGTACATTACTATTAAATGAAAAAACATATAAGTCATTATGCAACAAATATGACAAATGAGATGCTACTACGCTAAAGAAAAATGATGTAAAAAAATACCTGGAACAATTATTGCCAACATTATGTGCTCCCTCTTTATTGACATCCATGGAGGAATGTTATTGTTGATACCAAAAACAGGCCACATCGAGTAAATAGATCTCAACTCTCCAAATGGATTGACACCGTCCGCTGCCAATGAAAGCCTGAGATTACGAGGTTCTTCTTTAAAGTGTGGCCATTTTTCCTCCATGTCCCTAAATGCAGAACCATCCACAGGCATTCAAAGAATGCCATCTCCACTTCTATTTTGTGCATGGTAATCCATAAATTGTGCTAAGATTTCACATCTAAATATTTGTTTCATACATGTAATAATGGGAATATAACGAAGAACCTTGCGAGGCACCTTTTTTGTTAGTTGATCTATTCGATATCTACTGATATGACATTCCGGGCATTCTGTTGCAAATTCATGTTGTTTATGATATATAATATGATCATTGGGACATGCATCTATTGCTTGATACTCCATTCCAATATCTTTCATAATGCTAGATAAATCTCATTATGAGCGAGGTAAAATATTTGATGGTGGTAACAAAATTCACCAATCAATATACAACAAAAAAAATTTCTTAATATAAAGAATATTAATGGTACATACTTCATCCTTTATTTACTAGCGATGAACTAACAACAATTAAAATGGATGAAAAAAGATGACATATATGACATACCTTAACATCCATGAGATTGCTATGTTGGATAAACCATTCATAACCTTCAAGTTCACTAGCAACAATACAACTGAGAGAAGAGTTGTTTGGGAGCCTTCATAAAGGGGCTCGTATGCCTTCTCAACTATAGGTAAATCATGAACATAATCAAAATCATCTCGATCAACATGATCAGCTGTGCCACTACATGTGTCATGGATCAATGTATTTATACCATCATCTTCAATTGTGTTTTCTGGCACATGATCATCTTCTTCCATAGGATCATTAACTTCATCTTTGATATTCACAGCTCCATGTTCCTCCGCTTGCAAAACCACATTCTCCAGGCCGTGATAATTCATATCGTGTGCCCTAGGGCACCCCACCTTTATAAGAATGACAGATACAAATAAATCATGATCATGATCAAGTGATTTTTTTTATATATATCAAATGTTAAAACAATATAAACATTTACAAATTCAATCAATATAAACACATATAATGAACAACTTACTAATGGACGATAATCATGCCCCCCTTCAATGTGGCCATGCTGCCTACAATGTTTCTCAACTGTTGTGATTAAAAGTCTTCTCATCTTTAAGCCCTTGCAATTATTGCAAGGACAATAACATTTCCCATCACCCTTTCTTTTCAATCTAGCCCATAATATCTAGCAACTATCTCTTCATTTTGTTTTGGACTAATATTATCTGACATGATTTTTCTTTACCAAGCTTGAATATTTAGATCTTCAAAAAATATCAAACTCACACTCAAATAATTTTTAATCATACACAGGTAACAAAATATAATAATCATGATATTTTACACCAAAAAAATTCAGCATGCAACGACCCTTGCAAAAGAGAAGATAGTTTGAAGTTAATGACCCCAAAAAACACTTTCAAATGCTAATTCCATAAATTATTAAATTCTGATTTTACTATGATTTCCAACTGCTAGACTCCTAAAATCAGTATATTGAACTTGCACAACAAAATCTGGAAATGAAATTCTCAAAATGCAGCTAATAGACCTCAACAATTAAGGCCTACTCAAGACTTTGTGAAGTCATTGCAAGGTTTCTAGGCCTTACCTGATGATTTCATATCAAATACCACATTCTTGAAGCAATTTTTTGTGTATTTACTATTTTTCTGAAGTTCTTTTGTGTTGTATGGATCCGTACAAGCTTAAAATTCTCTGAGATCATTGTTGTAGATAAATATATGTGTTCCCTTTCATTTGAATTTTTTTAGAAGTGCTAAATCACTATTTTGTGGGAGAAAACAATCAAATATAGGGACTGCCCTATTTTGCTTGTTTAAGGGTTTGAGGGCTAAATAGAAATGACATCCACCAATCCACACACTATCTTGGAGTTGTAACTCGGTGGATTGGTGTGCAACATGGTATGATAGAGGTTCATTGCATTTAAGGGTCTGTTAAAGCAAGAAAATTGGCATTGAATTGATGCCCTAAGGCTGATAGGGGCATTTTTCTTGTGAATTTTGTGGTTGTTAAGTCAGGGTTTATCAATTTGATGGATATCTGGGTAGAGTCTTGGTGACACTATTTGATGGTCCAATCTCTACTTTGAAGAAAAAATATCTATAACAAATCTAAGAGCTATAATGGGATATTAAAGGAACCTTCAAATGAAGGATCTTCTAGTGAAGGACCTTTGAATTAAGGTCTTCACTTGAAGGTCCTTCATGCAAAGGTTCCTTTTATAAATCATTTTGGACATGGAATATTTAAAATAAAAAATACCTTCATTTGAAAATCTTGAGATGCCATCATTTTTGAATGAAGGTTCTTCATTCAAAGTTCATGATGACATCACCTTCAAATGAAGGTTCTTCATTTAACCTAAGGTTTTCTCATAATGCCATCATTGGTAAAGTATGATCAAATTCTTATATTATGAAGAATTGGTCTATGTGCCTCTAGTAATCACTATAAATATTTGTAAGGATAAAATGACTAAATATTGCATCGGGTAGAAGAGAATCAACTTTGATTTCTTCAAAGATTATATTCTTCTATTCATAATTTTTAAGGGTTGTGTGTGGAGGAGGTTATCACTACCAAGAGGGGAGGAGACCTTTCCTTGCATATGTTTGTGGTGGAGGTATTAAAGAAGAATTGTATGCCTTTATTTCCATTCATTAGATCTATCTTAGCCTAGCATATACTTGGGCTCCTTTTCCCCTATAAACTTCCATTTGCTTGAGTTTATTTTATGTAAGTGTAATTCCATGCTAGGCATGAACATTTTAGGTTAAAGAGAATGGGGGTGCCCAACTTACAAAAAATCATTGTCCCTTGGTCATCGATTTTCCCTGAGTGCCCTCAACCTCATCCTCGATGTTGGTATTGACCTTGTTTTCACTCCATAATCTTCCTCGACGCTGGTATTGAATTTGTTTTCACTCCTCCAAAATCTTCCTCAGCATTGGTATTGATCTTTCACTTCTCCAATTTGACGAGCTACAACCTGGTTTCATTAGGTTTTAGAGCATGTTAATTAAATTCAAAATTATGGTGCCATTTAGCTAGGTTCGATGAAAATTCAGGTTCGTCAAAATTTCGATGAATGTCGGGAATAAAATTTTTAAAAAATGAAAATTACACATCAAATATCACAAGTACCCGACAATCATCTCATTTTAAATCTTTCGTTGAAATTTTTTGTCGAATTTTGCAGTCAAATGAGTTAGTGTCGGCTTACCTCATATCACTTTATTTCCTCTCTCCATTTAATGCCTGAAGTTGATTATGACAATAGCAGGAGCCTACAATCCGACCACTAGACAATGCATGGATTTGTAGGATAATTTAATCATTGATCTAACTCCCCAAATGTTTCAACACATTTTTGGTGTCTCAGATCCAAAGAAATTGGTGTAGTTAAATGAGGTAGATGCCTTAGAGAAATATAGAAAATACAAGGAAGCCAACAAGGCTCATTTGAACAAAAGGTGTTTGAGGACAAAAAATAAGTCTTTGACCAAGCTTCATGATCAACCCTAGAGAACATAATTTTACAAGGAAGTATCGGATTTGATAATGATGTTGTCAAGGGATTTTTGGAAAAGGGATGCATTTAATTTCAAGGAGTGGATGTTTCCTTTCGTTCAGATACTCTTGAATGGAACCTAGCAGTTTGATTGGCCGATGATTGTTTTAGATGCTATTCATGATCAATTAACCAGAATTAGGGAAACTAAAATCTTTTTCATGACTTCCTATGTTGTGTATGCAGAAACAAGAGTTGGTATCTTTCAAGGTTTGAACAAAGTAGGAATACTAGGGGAGGCTAATGGATAGAATAAAGTGTGGAATCACTATGATCAACTATCTCTATAGGTTACTGAAAAATAATTCAGAAGGGTTAATGATGCATTCTTGTATGTAGTCATTAATCAACTTAATGGGGATGATGGATATAGGTTGAGTCAAGAAGCCATGGCTTTTATTATAGAATGGAGATCTTAGTACATTCAATACCCCAAATTCACATAATTCAGACTGGCTAGATTTGAGGGTCATCCCCACTTATTGCCAAGGTGTTGCAGAAATAGAATTGTGTTAATGAAATTTGTTTATCAAGCTCAGGGGATTAATGACCGATTCGGGTTGAAACATAAAATTGGTTGTCATAAGTTTCCCATGCAATTGGGAGAAAATAGTTGCCCACACCATGTGGGAGCTAACGTAGTTTGCAGTGAGTTAATACATTTGAAGTTAGGTTTATACACTACTCGGAAGCACTTTGATCCCAAGAAGAAGATGAATGCTTTATTGGCTTTGGTTTTTGATAAGCATTTCAACTTATTAGAGGACTTCTGGAGTGATTTGAAGGATGAGTATGACCTTAGAAAAAGAAATTATGAAAGGTTACCTATTTCACTTATGGTAGAATTTGGAATCAAGGATGATATTCCAGATACCTTGATAGATGATGGAGTTGTATTAGATCCATCATATGAAGCTTTCAGCATTGGGACTAAAAGTCTGGATCTGATTGATTGAAATAGTGAGGAAACCATTGATATCAAGAAAATAGCGTGAGCAGTCTTGGATAGGAGCATTCAATGGGATGTTTTGAGAACCAAAGCTCCTCAGGGACCAGCTCCTAAAAAGGGGAAAGGATATAAAATAATCAAGAGAAAGTTGCCATGCAAGGAGCCTTTAGAGTTCTTCCCACTAAAAATTGAAGAGATTGAGCTTGAGGCATCTACTCAAGAAGAACCAAAGGCACAAGAGGAAGGGGTTCAAACAAGATTCATAGTTCCAACACCAACAATAAGTGAGTCCTCTACTCAAGTCCCACTGGCAAAGCAGCAAAGTGAAGAGATGCCTAACAGAACTCTTTATGAAATGACTGAATCAATAAAGCGAAAAGGAGTGGAGGAAGCGATTCCTGACATTGGAATAGACTCGGATGAGACTTTGTCAGAGAAGGAGGTACAAGAAAATATGCCTTTGAAGGAAGATGTTGAGCAGGTATTGACACAGGAAGATCAGTGGGCATTATTTGATGAGGGAAGGAAGACTGCCAAGGCTCACGCACTTGCTGCAGAAATGGAGAAACAAAAAGAAGTTGATGCTAAGGCACAAGCTAATGTCTTACTTGAGTAACAACAAATAGAAGCCAGGCTAAAAGCTAATGAAATGGAGAAGCGATAAAGGAAAAAGGAGCAGGAGCTCAAGATCAAGGAAGAAATCGATAAACTGGAGTTAATACAGAAGATCCATGATCTAGAGGAAGAGAAGGCAAAGCAGTGAAGGGAAAGAGAGGTTCTTGTAGCCAAATTAAAGCTTTCTGAAGATTCCTATAAAGAGAAAGAGGAGGCAGAACGTATACAAAAGGAAAAGGATGTTGAGGAATTGGCCAAGAAGTTGTAAAAAGAGAAAGAAGATACATATAGACTCAAGGCATTAGAGGAAAAGAGGAACCAAGAGTTTGAGAAGAAGAGATTAGAAGAAGAAAGGTTAAAAAAGGAAGAAGAAGACAAGATGATACAAGAACAGAGGGATAGGGAGGAAGCTGAAAATATTGCACAAGTAACTATTGAGCCAGAATGACAAGAGGTACCTAGGGTTGATTCTCAACCTAGAGTAGATATGCCACAATCCTCTACTGCTGCTACTTCTTCTTCAACTATTATGACTATTACTCCAAGTGCTCCCACTTGGTTATAATTAGATCTTTAGAAGAGATCGGTGACACCTTCACAACCTCTCAATTGGGAGGACATGATGAAGGAAATTGAAAAGGAAAGGCCCAAGAAAAAGGCCAAGATTCTACATTCCACCAGGGTCACCGACAGAGGAGAGATTGTTGTTGAATGTGCCATACCAATGATAGACAAGGATATAGGAGACATGCAATTGACAGATTATCAGTTGGGGACTGTTAAATTAGGGAGACCTACCAGAGATCAACAAATGAATTTAATTGATGTGGTAGCTTTGTCAACCAAGTCAAGAATGCTAAAGGATAAGAAAAGGAAAGATGAGCTTAAGGATCAGTTAGATCAGTTGCATACTTTTTTGAAAAGTGTTTTTGCTTTGAGGTCACAACAAGTTGCCACCATTAAGACACCGATTTTGCTCAGTAAGAAAGAGGTGGGTGATTTGGTATAGGTAAGGGGCAAGGAGGAGATGTTGGATAGGTGGGTTGATAAATTGAATCAAGAAGTAGGTGAAATATTGGTCAAAATTTTTGAGGTTCATAAAGGGATAGAAGACTTAATAGAGAAAATGAATCAATATGTTAAAAATTTGGAAAAACAGGAGGAGTATAAAGGATATAGTCAGAAATTGAAAGAAGTTAATACATTGCCTAAGACTACTCTTCTAGAATAGTCAATACTTGAAGAAGATAATAAAGATTTCTTAGAAAAGACTTATTGCATACTTCGGTTTAGATCGGACTTTCTATACAAACATAGAAATGAAGTTCAAGATTATGTTAAGGATCGAAATGAACTATTTGAGGAGTTGGAGGTGGTCATTGCTGTCATAGTGGATGTCAATATACCAGTGAAGGAGGGCCTACCTTTGAGTCAGATAAAGGAGAATTGGAACGATAGATTTAAAGGGTTTATGCTAAAAGGAGATGATGGAGAGGATTTATTGATAGATCGATTAATGGACATTAAAGGAAAGATAAGGGCAGCTAAGAGGGCATTGACAAAGCTGAAGGATATGAGAGGGTTTACTGCTATGGAGTTAGAAAGGATTAAGTTTGAAGACAACTGGGTTAATGGGCAAGAATTGGACATATTACAACAAGTCTTCTCTAGTTATGACGAGTACATTGAAGAGAAAAATTAACATGCATAAATCTCATGTATGCATGATTTTTTTCTCTTCTTCATGTAGGATTGGCAATTTTGATGCGCATGGTTTTTCTTTTTCTTCTATCTTCTTTTCTCTAGTTTAACTGAATGTATTAATGTAGGAACTCGAGATCAAATTAATCTGATTTTCCAAGAAGATTTTCAGTTCCTAAAAAGATGGATTCAGCTTAAGATAGAAAGGATTCCGAATTTCGTACATCTATAAATACCCATGGGGTATAATTTTGAAAAGGTCGTCTAATAGAGAATAGAATTGGCCACCTGATAGTAGGAGATAGAATTTTACATTTTTGCAGAGATAATTTTTTATGTTTTAGTTACATTTGAATAAAATTACAGGTTTTCTTGTTACACAATTTGGTATTAGAATAGAGTTTTGTTTGATAAGGTTGATGAATTATAATCTATCTGTATGCCAGTGATTGTGCTAAAGCATATGTGTTTCTTATGTGATGAAAATCGTTAGAAAAAGCTAGATTTAAGGATTATTTCATTAGATTATCTGTGAATTGAATTTATTGAATTATGTTGATCTATGATCTTGGCAATGAATGAGAATGTTGTTCTTTTTGAATATTTAAAGTTTTGATGTGTGACTGTGATATTAAAATTAAGCACCTTAGATGCATGCAATAGTATGGAGTATTCCGTAAATTGTATCATGCTATGGTTTTCTTGATCTTTTTTAAGAACATTCTTTGTTGAAGATATATGTCCAGATATTAGATAAGTTTTATTCATGTTTACTGTTGTATGCCCTGATTTATTTTTTAGTTTTGTTTAAAACCCCCTATATTTATCAAGAACAGTTCGGTGAATGAGTGATTGCTTATATTCTTTGTTACTAGTACAAGCCCCTTGAATATTACAATTGCATGGACCAATTAAGTGACACCAGATAGTTTAGAACCAACTACCAGGATCTTGGGAGTTAGCCCACTATATGTTGTCTTTCTTTTTCAGGAGAAATAGAGTAGAAATATTCTGTTTACACATTGTTTGTGTCATTTTCACCATCAACAGATCTGGCGCTAGAAGGAGGGCCTGAAAGAACAAGCTGGCTCGCATAGTGTCTTTCTCACCGAAGAAATACAGGAGGATTCTCAGATCCTTTACCGAACCTAAACCATTATAAGAACTACAAACCCCGGTTAGACCTAGACCCCATGCTCATAGGGTATTGCTACCTACATTACCAGCACCACTTACTCTACCTAGTTTTCCATCAAATCCACATACACCACCACCAATCCATTCTACATCACCACCACTGGCTCGGCCAGTATCAACACCACTGATTAGGCCCGTGTCACCACCAATTCGGCCTATATCACCCCCACCTACCCAACCAATCCCACCCATGGCCTACTTTGTTAATAATCCTTCTTCATTAGGGACTATTCCAAGGGGGATCCATGATTTACCATAGAACCCAGAGAAGTTATATCCTAAATACATGCATGGAAAATCAAGAAGTATTGAAGAGCATATACAGGAATTCAAAGATGTTTGTACTCATGCTCAAGTTTCTCATCAATACGTGGTATGTAGATTGTTTCCTTATTGTTTAGGAGATATGGCAAATAAATGGTATTTAAATCTGCCTTGGGGATCTATTCTAGGTTGGACAGATTTGGAAAATTCTTTTATTAATCAATTTAGGGAATATGTAGACCCTACCATATTGTATCACCAGTTTGTCACCATAAGGAAGGAACATCATGAGCCACTACCTTTATTCAATACTAGATTTCAAAGAATGTGTCGTAGGCTACAAGATCCTTACTTAGTGGCTGGGAATATGGCTATTCAGGCATATTTAAGAGTTTTTGATCCTTTGATTGGCCTATTCTTACAAAGAACTTATCAGCCTGATGAGATTAACTCTCTGTCTAAATTTTATCATTTGGCCATCAAATTACAATAGATAAGTCTGCAATTAGGAGGTTTAGGAGAAACTCTTCCTCCCATGAATTATCAGATGCCTAACCCACCATTGTACAACATTGTCCAAGGGATGTCTTATTCCTAATATGGACCTGTGTCTAAATTACAAGCCCCACCTATTGTGCCCTTCTTTGGAAATGGCATGCAAGATTCCTCCCAACAACCTCAACAAAAACCTCAAAATCAACAACAACAAGAAGGAGGATCAACCCATTTCCATTTCTCATCCATAGTGGAGAATGTGCAAAATGAACAAACTATTCAATTGACTAGTGAGTTAGAGACTCTCAAGAAGACTCCATCTCAAATGTCTAATGACATGGCAAAGCTTAGGCAAAACCCTTCCCACAACGAAAACCAGAAATATCAAAATCAGGGAGGTTACCACAACTAGGGGAATTATTCAAATCAGAATATGAATCAGAACTCCTCTAATCAAAATTACCAAAATCAGAATAGAGGATATAATCAGAGGTCCAACAAAAAAAATAGGCAGTGGAATACCAAACCTAACAATGGGGGAGTTTCCCATAATTATCAAAAAGGTGAGGAGAGATCACATATTGCTAATGTGGCGAACCTTAATTTTATGACTAATTGGTGCAGGCTACATGATATTGCAACACACTCTGAGGTTAATTTCCCAGAAATGGAGAAAATTGTGAAGATTGCACAAGTTGATGCCCATCCTCCAACAGGAAGCTCCAATCAGGATAATGGGCAAGTTAGTACTACTATGACTTATGAGACTATTGAAGAGAAATACCAATTTCCCATGCAATGAGATAATGAGCTAGAAGAAGATGTGTATGATGCTCAAGCTTTCTAGTCCAAGCGTGGTCACTTTCTGAGAAATCAGAATAAAGGTCCATTCACTACATCTGCACCCCCAAACAATATGGTCCCACCAAACCAAAATGCAGATAATAACCCACTGCCACCAAAGGGACCTTCTGACCATCAGAGTAGAGGCAATCCACCTCCTTTTCCTAAGTATCAAGTAAGGAATGATTCAAAATTTGATTTTATTGCAGAACTACAGAGACAGAAGACATCATTGTCATTCTTTGAAATCATGAAGTGGTGCCTAGCTCAACGAGAAGTGGTATTGAAAGCCCTAGAGGAGACAAACGGCTTAAATGGAAAAGGTAAAGTGACTCCAGCAAAGGAGACAAATGCAACCATCTATAACGGTAAGACTAGTACCCCACCTTTTCTTTTAAGTTTAAGGAGTTTCGGAAAGAATTTGCACAACTGTTTATTGGACTCTGGAGCATCGGGTAATGTGATGCCCTTTTCAATATGTAAGAAGTTAGGATTAAGTCCTATCCCAACCAATAAGAAAGTGATCCAATTAGACAAAACAAAGGTCAATATTGTAGGTGAATTATAGAATATGCATGCACATTTTGGATTAGATCCAAGGATCTAAACCTACATAGATATCCAAGTGGCCAACATCCTAGAGACATATGGTATGCTCCTAAGTCAAGAGCTAATGAAAATTATTGGGGGATATTTGTCCTTGGATTTCTCTCACATGTGGTTACCATGGAAGGGAGTACCAACACAGATAATGATTGAGAGTGAATCAAGACTCAAGCATATGATTACAAAATATGATGCCTCAAACGAAGTAGCATATTTTAAGACTGAAATAGGAGTTTAAAAAAAAGAGGAAGTCCTTACTTTCTTTGTGATCAGTCCTGAGAACACATTGCCTCTAGAACATAATGACCCAATGATCTGCATCAACCAACAAGTTCTAATAAGAAAATTGCAACAAGATAGGCTGGTATTAGGAGGAGAAACTGATTTGAGTAGTTTGTTGCTTCCTAATTGGTGTAGGATTCATTATCACAATCATTCAAAGTTAAAATCTCAATCATACCTAGATATCCTATGTTATATAGATCAACCTCAATGAATATGTCAAGAGGAACCCTAAACCCCCATTAATGAGTTTTCGTTCAAAGTTAAGGATGTTACTATTCTTACTCGAGTCAGCCTTTCTCAAGAAGAAGGTTCCCCACCAATAGAGCAGACTTAGGTTTTATGTTCTAACATTCAAGAAGAAATGGAAGTATCTCAGTTCCTTTTAAATACACCTGCCCCAGATGCTCTACCAATGCCCAAGGCATTGATGAAAGATGAATTATATTGCAAATTAGCACAAGAAGTCAATCAGGGAGTGATTGTTGAACAAGCTGAAAACATGGAAAAATCTTCAGGTGAGTCTTGTCCTAAGACAATTGCTGATGACCAGAAAAAGTCTGAGCTGCCACACATCCCAAGTAAGTCATCTCCGATTATCCCTAAAAAGAAAGAGCTCCTAGCCAAAGACCAATTGTGGACTCTTAAATTTGATGGTTCCAAATCTAAAGCAAGGAGTGGAACAGGGATTGAACTAACCAATCCAAAAGGAAAGACTTATTTTGCCTCTTATAGATTGTAGTTTAGTTGCATAAACAACATGGCTTAGTATGGAGCACTTGCTTGTGGACTTATGTTTGCTCATAAAAAGAAGGTTATTGCTCTCACAATTATGGGAGATTCTGAAGTGATTGTAAAATAGGTACACAACCAATATACATGTCACAACAAAAGATTGGTTGCATATAGAAACATAGTTTAGAACTTAATTGAAGACTTTGATGCTTTTGGGATTACTCTGATCCCCAGGGAAGCTAATCAAATTGCAAATGCTCTTGCTGTTGCTACTAGTACTTTGGAACCCATGAAAGACTCTAATCTAAAGAGATTTTTGGTTGAGTTGATTTCAGTCCTATCTGTTCCTGATAATGTTCGACACTTTTAGGTATTTGATGATGATCAACATATATTGGCCTTTTTTGGAAAGTTCTGATGTTTTTGAAGGGCAGATAATAGATGAATCTGAAAGAGATCAGGGAGATTGGAATCTAGAGAATAATAGTCCAAAAGGAATATTGGATTTAAAGAGCAATAACATTCTAAAGAGGATGGTGGCTTTAGAAAGAATATTTGACTTAGACCCACGAGCTCGTCAAAGGGTGCCTATAGAGAGTGATGGAGGGAAGCATGAGTCAATTAATTTGACTTACTCAGGCCCTAAGATGAATGTTATTATAGGAAAGACTTGTCCTCAAGAAATTAAGGATAAGATTGTCAAGGTTTTGGAGCGAAACATTGAAGCCATTGCTTGGAGTTATGATGACCTGAAAAACTTTGATGACAATGCTTAGAAACAATGCTTAGTCAATGCTTTAATTAAGCCCCTAATTCAGAGAGGTACAAAAGCTTGTAGTTGCAAGAATAATTTTTCCTGTTAGACATTCTACTTGGGTGGAAAATCTAGTTCCTGTACGCAAAAAGAATGGTGAGATAAGATTATGCGTGGATTTGAGGAATCTAAACAAAGCCTTTGAGAAGGATAACTATCCATTTCCTTCTCTTGATGAAGTATTACAAAAGGTTAATGGATCTCCGATGATGTTGTTCTTGGATGGTTATATTGGGTACAATCAGGGTCTTGTTAGTCATGAGGAAAGAATGAAGACTGCTTTCACCACTAAATGGGGCACATTTTCCTATCGAAGGATGCCATTTGGTCTTATCAATGCTAGAGCTAATTTTCAATGAGCAATGGATGTAGCCTTCAAAGATTTGATTGGGAAATGCATAATTATTTATGTGGATGATTTAACCATCTTCTCCAAAAATAGAGAAGATCATCATGTTGACCTGGAAAAAGTTCTCAAGAAGTGTATAAGTTATGGTGTCTCTCTCAATCCAAAGAAGTGTGTATTTGGAGTGTCTAAAGGGAAACTCTTGGGTCACATTATATCAGAGGAGGGGATATCTATAGATCCTGATCGAGTAGAAGCTATCTTGAAATTGACAAGGCCAGGCAATAAGAAAGAAATGAGATATTTCTTTGGAAGGATCAATTTTGTTAGAAAATTTATAATAGGGTTTGCAAAGATTGTCAAACCTCTTAATGAAATGATGAAGAAGGATGCACAAATCGAGTGGAGTAATGAGGCTAAGTCTACTTTCTCACAGATTAAACGGTCAATATCTAAGGCACCTATTTTGACAAGCCCGGATTATCTAAAACCTTTTTACATTGATTCTTTTGCATCTGATCATTCATGTGCAGCTGTCTTGACACAACGAAGAGGAGAGGGAGAGGAAATACCTATTGCCTTTATGAGCTTTCCATTTAAGAATGCTGAAGTAAGATACCCACCATTGGAGAAACAAGCCTTCGCATTAGTACGAGTAGTAAAGAAGTTTAGGCATTACATACTTCGAAGTCAAGTAATGGCCATAGTTCCAGATCCAGCTGTGAAGTCTCTTTTGATGCAGAGTGAGATGGGAGAACAAAGAGGAAAGTGGATGGAAATTCTACAAGAATTTGACTTAGAGATTCATCTGATGAAACTCGTTCGAGGGAAAGTTTTTTCAAAATAAATGGTAGAAGTGGACAAAAACATCACTTGTCAGCAATATATCATTCAATCGTTTACTAAGGATCCCTAGTATACAGATTTGGTTTTCTTCCTCCTTAATAAAAAATGTCTAGAAGGAATGAATGCTACTCAAAGGAGAGCTTTGAGGATGAAGAGTGCTCACTACATGCTTAAAGGAGGGTCCATCTATAGGAAGAACTTTTAAGGGATTTACCTACATTGTTTGGATCAACAAGAGGCCAAGCATGCCATTTTTGAGTTTCATGGAAGGCATGGGTCTGTCGATGCTTCGGCTCATTAGATTCTTAGATCAGGCTATTATTGGCCTTATGTATTTCGGTATGCACATCAACATTACAGAACTTCTCATGTATGTCAGACTTCTGCACCCAGGGAAAGAAATCTTGCAATGCCTTTGCAACCAATATATGAGGTAAGGTTGTTTGCTCAATGGGCTCTGGATTTTGTAGGTGTAATTAATTCTAATTCTTTTGCAGAACACAAGTTCATCTTGACTGCAACTGATTATTGTACATGTTGGACTGAGGCTTAGCCCTGCAAAGATAGTACCATAGAGGTGGTCATCAAATTTCTGACAAAGAACATCACAACCAAGTTTGGAATTCCATTTTCTCTGGTATGTGATAATGGACCTGCTTTTTCTTCTGCTAAATTTATTTCATGGACATATGAACATAGAATTGTTTTGAAATATTCTTCCCATTATTAGCCTCAGGGAAATGGAGTGGCTGAGTCCACAAACAAAAACTTGTTGGAGGTAATAAGAAAATTTTTAGAGAACAATCCTAGAGACTAGCACACCCAGTTGAGATTTTCCCTATGGGCAGATCAAACCAGAATCAAAGCAGCTCTAGAAAATTCACCTTTTAAGTTAGTCTATGGTCAAGACTTAGTCTTTCTGATCCATTTAAAAATACTTGTTCTTAAGTTTATGCAGGAGTTTTACTCTAAGGATGATAGGATTGAGGTTAGATTACTTAATTTTCTTAACATGGAGGAGCAAAGAGATGCTGCTCTACAACAATTCTCTAAGCATCAAGCTGTGGTCAAATGCTGGTTTGACAAAAGAGCCAAGATAAAAGTTTTTAGGATATAAAATCTTGTATTGCTATGGGATAAAGCCAGAGAAAAGAAAGGAGATCACCAGAAGTTTGATAAACTTTGGTTAAGTCCTTATCAAGTGGCTGAGATACTAGGCAAGAATGCTTTTCATTTGAGTACCTTAATAGGAGAACCTGTTCCATTGCCAGTTAATGGTTAGTTTCTCAATCACTATTTTGGTGCATGAAAGGTCTGGTGTTTTGAAAAAGAATGTATTATACTATATCATATGTAATTAAGTCTTTATTTTCTAGTTAGGATTTGTTTTTTATTTGTTTTTTTTGTTTTGTTTTCTTTCTTGGTTTCTTTTGGTTCTTTATTTTGTTTTTGTTTGTTTTGTTGTGTCTTGTTTCATTGAGGATTTTCATTTTTGTCCATCTAAAGAAAAGGGGTTGTTATTCAAAGTATGCTACTGGTACTAGGAGAGAAATTGGTTTAGGTATTTTCATCATCATCATTTGAAAAGGGATTTCGTTTTGAAACTTATGTCTTATGATCATTCTAATGTTGGTTTGAAGAGTTATTTAAGGATAGAAGATACATTGTGAATATCTTATGAATTATCATCAAAAATCTGTCACCAAATTAGATAAAACATCTACATGAGTAAATGCCTATCTATTTTAGAGTGGCTCTACCTTTGATTCAAGTGAAAAAATCTAATTCCAAGACTATCATGAAATCCATTGTAGTTCTCAACCCACATTTCAGATTCATTGAATCTGAGTATTGAGGAAGGTGTATAAAATATTTCCACAAGTGAAGTAAGAAAAAAGAGAGAAAGAAAAAGAAAGAAAGAAAAGGGCAAGCTCAATATCAAGTGGGTAATCAAGTATCTCTATCGGGGCTATGGATGCCTATCTGACAGTAGAGAAATGCTTTGTGAGAACTAGAGGCATCTCCCTCGGGGCTATGGATGCCTGTCTGGTAGCGGAGCAATACCTAGGATTTTACTGCACGATAGTTAAAGGACTCAACCTATGTAGCTTGAATTTTAGGTATAGTTGTTTAAGAGCAGAGAAAGTACCTATAAAGAATGATGCACAATATATGCACACTTAGATTCAAAAATAACTCATGAGCACATACATTTGAGATTCTAGCTCAAACTTATCATATTTATATTTGATCTTATTCAAATTAGTGTGTTTCATAAGCCAAGTAGTTTTTGGGTGACTGAAATTTTCTTGGGTGTCTCGAAAATGGGTAAACCATTTTCCCAGTCGAGTCGCCATTTGTTATGCCTTGCATAACCACCCCATCTTTTTCCTTGGTCAAAATGGGTCCCCCTTTATTGTTTTTTTCCTTGGTTATTTTTCAAACAAAGTTTGGAGTCTTGTTTTGCCAACACTTTATTTTTCTTTGGTTTCTTTTGTCAGAACCGGAACCGGAACCAAATCGGGTTTTAAAAGTTCTTTTAGAACTCGTTCCGATCCCCATCCCGACGAATTTTATTTTTCCTTTATAGTTTTGTTTCTAGCAGAGCCAGAGCCGGAATGGAAGTTAAGTCAGTTTCCATTCAAAGTTTCAAAATTAAATCTTAATCCGTCTCCGCCTCTGTGTTTTGGTCTTTCATTTTAAGATAGGTTTTTATGGTAAGCTTTCTCTTTTTGGGCTTCTTGTTTTGTTTGGTCATTTTGTTTTTCTTTTGTCAGTGTTGGCGGAATCGGACCCAGAATGAAAACCAAGTTGGGAATTTACTCAAGTTTCCAAAATAGTTTTCATTCCAATTCCACTCCCGCCATTTATTTTCGTTGACTTTTACTAAAGTTGCACAATAGTAATCTACCAGTTTCTTCTTCACTTCCAAATCTTCTTTACTGCATTAATTTCATTAATTACAGATGCCCTGCATGCGTGAAACTCTGAGTTTTTGCCTTAATTAGGGATTAACGCGTAGTTACCATTATTATTGTTAAGAGATTGAAGAGTAAACCAAAGTTGCAGTGGAGATTTTATGCGAGTGAATCGATTGAAGGAGGGACAGTTGTGCGTAGATTGCTTCAGGAGGTTAACCTATTTATTTTTGTTCGAGGTAGGGTTTCCTATTCTCATCTTTCATTTGTATTTTTGTGTTTTCCATTTCTGATTATTGTGGATTGTTTGGGTTTCGTGCGAATTTCTTTGTAAGTTCATATGTTTTGTTTATTTCTTCGTTGGTTTGTTGCTTGTTTTTGTTTTTGTTTTTCTTTTGTAGTTTTTGTTTCTTGTTTGTTTGTTTGTTTTAAATATGGTCATTTTCACGTTTTAGTTGTGACCGAGTCATGGTGCCCTAATTTTTAAATTTTTATGGTTAAATGTTGTTTTTACAGTGAGTAGGGTTTTGTAAATGGTTGTTTTTACTTAGAAATCTATTGCACATTCAATCTGGTTAATTTAAATGGGGTTAAATTCGTGCCCTAGGTTTGTGAAATCGAAGGTTTTTTAGGTTAGGGTTTTGGGCACATTTTTGTGTTCGTGTTTTTAGTTTGAATATGATGCCCTGAAAGGTACAATCATCTCTCGGTCATATGGGGATGGTTTTATTAAGTTATGTTTAAGCCCCTTTCATGTTGATATGACCTGGTCCTTAATTCATGAAGTTATTCATCGAACTGTTAAACATTTATGATGTCATGGTTATTATAGGCGGAAGTGGGATTGGAATTGATTTAGACTTTGAACATGTTTTATAATTAGTATCAATTCCATTGTCCATCCCGTCTCTAACTCTGCTTATAGTTAGATGCAAGATTTCAAAATAATGATAATCTAGGTAGAAGTAGAAGTGGAATTGAATTTGAGATTAGAAAATCTTAATGAAATCAAATCTGTTTCCACTCTAGTTCTGATTCCGGTTACCATTCCAGTTTTGACTCCGATCCTGCTTGTTATTATTGTAAAAATAATGCTTGTTTTGACTTCGAACCCGACAGTGTGTTAAAAGAAGAGACTGTTTAGAATGTTTTCTGCCTAGTTCCACCTTTGATATATATATGAAAGGTAAAGTTTTAAAGCATTTTTTGTGATGTTCATTCAAGGATTTAATTAAAGGTTTTTTTGTAGGAAAACTAAAGAAAGTCGGGAGTATCAGGAGAAGCTTCCCAAAGGAATTGACTGACAAAAAAGTCAAAGGATGCCTCTAAACCAAAGAAGATCAAGCTAGAGTAGTTACCTTATACCTTGAGGTATAACCACAGGAGTCCTGTTGTCATTGCCAGCAAAGTAGAATCAGATTGGTTTGACATAACTGATACTAATTTAGGCCAATACAATTTCGAGGAGTCATATGCTGAAACATTCACTGAGGATGTGACACCTAGAACTTTGAGAATAGTTCAGTCCAGCTTAGCTCATATCACCTTATTTCCTCTCTCCATTCAATGCCCGAAGTTGATTATGACAACAACAGGAGCCTACAATCCGGACACTAGACAATGCTTGGATTCGCAGGGCAATGTAATCATTGACCTAACTCCCCAAATGTTTCAACACATGTTTAGTGTCTTGGATCCAAAGAACTTAGTGCAGTTAAATGAGGCAGATGCCTTAGAGAAATATAGAAAATACAAGGAAGCCAAAAAGGTTCATTTGAACAAAAGGTGGTTGAGGACAGAAAAGAAGTCTTTGACCAAGCTTCATGATAAACCCAAGAGAACAAAGTTTTACAAGGAAGTATTAGATATGATAATGATATTGTCAAGAGCTTTTGGGGAAAAGGATGCATTTCATTTCAAGGAGTGGATGTTTCCTTTCGTTCAGATAGTCTTGAATGGTACCCAATAGTTTGATTGGCTGATGATTGTTTCAGATGCTATTCATGATCAATTAACTAAAATTAGGGAAACTAAAAGCTTTTTCATGACTTCATATGTTGTGTATGCAACAACAAGAGTTGGTATCTTTCCAAGTCTGAACACAGTAGGAATACTGGGGGAGGCTGATGGACAAAATAAAATGTGGGATCACTATGATCAGCTATCTCTACAGGTTGCTGAAACACAATTCAGAAGGGTTATTGATGCATTCATGTATGGATTCATTAATCAACTTAATGGGGATGCTAGATATAGGAGCATTCAATGGGCTATTTTGAGAACCAAAGCTCCTCAGGGACCAGCTCCTAAAAAGGGGAAAGGATATAAAAGAATCAAGAGAAAGTTGACATGCAAGGAGCCTTTGGAGTTCTTCCCACCAAACATTGAAGAGATTGAGCTTGAGGCATGTGCTCAAGAGGAACCAAAGGCACAAGAGGAAGGGGTTAAAATAGGATTTGTAGTTCCAACACCAGCAATAGGTGAGTTCTCTACTCAAGTCCCATTGGCAAAGCAACAAAGTGAAGAGACGCCTAAGGGAACTCTTTATGACACGACTGAATCAATAAAGGGAAAAGGAGTGGAGGTAGAGATTCATGAAATTGGAACAAACTCGGATGAGACTCTATTAGAGAAGGAGGTACAAGAAAATATGCCTTTGGAGGAAGATGTTGAGTAGGTATTAACATAGGAAGATTAGTGGGCATTATTTGAGGAGACAAGGAAGATTGTTGAGGCTCATGCACTTGTTGTAGAAATGGAGAAACAAAAGGTGGTTGATGCTAAGGCACAAGATGATGCGTTACTTCAGCAACAAAAAATAGAAGCCAGGCTAAAATTTGATGAAATGGAGAAGCAACAAAGGCAAAAGGAGTAGGAGCTCAAGATCAAGGAAGAAAATGATAAACTAGAGTTAATACAGAAGATCCATGATCTAGAGGAAGAGAAGGCAAAGCAGTGAAAGGAAAGAGAGGTTCTTGTAGCCAAATTAAAGCTTGCTGAAGATTCCTATAAAGAGAAAGAGGAGGTAGAATGTATGCAAAAGGAAAAGGATGCTGAGGAGTTGGTGAAGATGTTGCAAAAAGATAAAGATGCAGATAGAATCAAGGCATTAGAGGAAAAGAGGAACCAGGAGTTTGAGAAGCAGAGATTAGAAGAAGAAAGGTTAGAAAAGGAAGAAGAAGACAAGATGATACAAGAATAGAGGGATAGGGAGGAAACTGAAAAGCTTGCACAAGTAAGTGTGGAGCTAGAATGACAAGAGGTACGTAGGGTTGATTCTCAACCTAGAGTAGATATGCCACAACCCTCTACTGTTGCTGCTTCTTCTTCGACTATTATGACTATTACTCCAAGTGCTCCCACTTGGTTAAAATTAGATCTTCAAAAGAGATTAGTGAAACCTTCACAACCTCTCAATTGGTAGGACATGATGAAGGAAATTGAAATGGAAAGGCCCAAGAAAAAGGCCAATATTCTACATTCCACCAGGCTCATCGATAGAGGAGAGATTGTTGCTGAATGTGCCATACCAATGATAGACAAGGATGTAGGAGACATGCAATTGACAAATTATCAGTTGGGGACTGTTAACTTAGGGAGACCTACCAGAGATTGACAAATGAATTTAATTGATGTTGTAGCTTCATCAACCAAGTAAGGAATGTTGAAGGATAAGCAAAGGAAAGATGAGCTTAAGGCTTAGTTAGATCAGTTGCATAGTTTTTTGAAAAGTGTTTATGCTGTGAGGTCACAACAAGTTGCCACCATTGAGACACCAATTTTTCTCAGTAAGAAAGAGATGGATGATTTGGTACAGGTAAGGGGCAAAGCGAAGATGTTGGATAAGTGGGTTGATAAATTGAATCAAGAAGTAGGTGAAATATTGGTCAAAAGTTTTGAGGTTCATAAAGGGACAAAAGAATTAATAGAGGAAATGAATCAATATGTTAAAACATTGGAAAAACAGGAGGAAGAGTATAAAGGATATAGTTAGAAATTGAACAAAGTTAATACATTGCCTAAGAATACTCTTCTAGAATAGTCAATACTTGAAGAAGATAATAAAGATTTCTTAGAAAAGACTTCTTGCATACTCCGGTTTAGATCAAACTTTCTATACAAACATAGAAATGAAGCTCAAGATTCTGTTAAGGATCTAAATGAACAGTTTGAGGAGTTGGAGGCAGTCATTGCTGTCATAGTGGATGTCAATATACCAGTGAAGGAGGGCCTACCTTTGAGCTAGATTAATGGGAAATGGAATGATAGGTTTAAAGGGGTTATGCTAAAAGGAGATGATGGAGAGGATTTATTGATAGACCGATTAATGGACATTAATAGAGAGATAAGGGCAGCTAAGAGGGAGTTGACAAAGCTGAAGGATATGAGAGGGTTTGCTGCTGGGGAGTTAGAAGGGATTAAGTTTGAAGACAACTAGGTTGATGGGCCAAAATTGGACATATTACAACAAGTCTTCTGCAGTTATGACAAGTAAATTGCAGAGAAAACTTCGCATGCATAAATCTCATGCATGCATGGTTTTTTTCTCTTCTTCATGCAGGACTGGAAGTTTTGATGCGCATGGTTTTCCTTTTTCCTCTATCTTCTTTTCTCTAGTATAACTGAATGTACTAATGTAGGAACTCGAGATCAAATTGATCTGAGTTTCCAAGAAGATTTTTAGCTCCTAAAAAGGTGGATTCAGCTTAAGATAGAAAGGATTCCAAATTTTGTACATCTATAAATACCCATGGGGTATCATTTTGTAAAGGCCGGTTAATAGGGAATAGAATTGGCCACCTAATAGTAGGAGATAGAATTTTACAGCTTTGCAGAGATACTTTGTTATGTTTTAGTTACATTTGAATAAAATTACAGGTTTTCTTGTTACACAATTTGGTATTAGAATGGAGTTTTGTTTGATAAGGTTGATGAATTATAATCTATATGTATGGCAGTGATTGTGCTGAAGCATAAGTGTTTCTTATGTGATGAAAATCATTAGAAGAAGCCGGATTTAAGGATTATTTCATTAGATTATCTGTGAATTGAATTTATTGAATTCTGTTGATCTATGATCTTGACAATGAATGAGAATGTTGTTCTTTTTGAATCTTTAAAGTTTTGATGTGTGATTGTGATATTAAAATTAAGCACCTTAGATGCATGCAATAGTATGGACTATTCCATAAATTGTATCATGCTATGGTTTTCTTGATCTGTTGGAAGAAAATTCATTGTTGAAGATATATGTCTGGATATTAGATAATTTTTATTCATGTTTACTGTTGTACGCCCTGATTTATCTTTTTGTTTTGTTTAAAACCCCCTTTATTTATCAAGAACAGTTCGGTGAATAAGTGATTGCTTATATTCATTGTTACTAGTATAGGCCCCTTGAATATTATATTTGCATGGACCAATTGAGTGACACCAGACAGTTGAGAACCAACTACTAGGATCTTGGGAGTTAGGCCACTATATGTTGTCTTTCTTTTTCATGAGAAATAGAGTTGAAATATTTTGTTTACACGTTGTTTGTGTCATTTTCACCATCACCAATTAGTAACTTGCAAAATGAGATATCAAAGAAGATAATCCTATAGACATCAAGACTCAAACACCAAATCGACCACAGATCTAATTTTCCAACCATGCCCACAAATGAGTAATCATAGTCAAGGAACCAAATAAGCATCAAGAAGATAAGAAAAATCTCCTAACATCAAACCATATCACCACCAAATAACCACATACATGATCATGTCATGCCAATGCATCAAATTTACCTACATACCTATGACACCTTAACCTTCTAAATCATTGTACCTACACTCAACTATCACCCATAGGAGAATCCAAGTCTCAAACCATGTCCAACCATGTCCTCAAAACTAAAGATAATCTGTGTACCTATCACCATCAAATCTCAACTCTAAAAACTACCTGTAAACCTATACTAGGAAGTACCAAACTGATAATCAGTTGTACCATCATAAATAACATATAAAAATATGTACTCACTCAAGGTTTCACTTCTTGATTTGTCTGGATACTCACACAGTAACACCCTGAATCTTAGGCTTCTACAAGCGATAAAACAAGTACCAAACTCATCCTGCTCAA
Organism: Sequoiadendron giganteum; assembly: GCA_007115665.2. Lineage (NCBI taxonomy): Eukaryota > Viridiplantae > Streptophyta > Pinopsida > Cupressales > Cupressaceae > Sequoiadendron > Sequoiadendron giganteum. Next base: position 211,651,344 of record CM021100.1, read on the forward strand.
GTGAAACTGATAAACAATCTAAATCACTATGTATCACACTACAAATTCTCTCCAACACCTCTTTGAAATAAAAAATGCAACTCAATATGCAAAATTTATGCTCAAAATAGTGAAACCAAGAACATCTGACTTTCAAGCTCTAAAAGCATGCCAAAATGAAAAAATAAAGGAACCAAACCAGCTCCATAGTGAAGAGCATGGAAAGAGCTTTCCAACAACTACATGGAGCTGAAAAATGGACATCATGGGCACAAGTTATGCAAGTTTTAAAAAATGTTCGATTTGACTATATGGACAACTTCTGGTGGACCCCAACCAACAATAAAAGCCAATTTAATTTTGAAAAATCTAACACTTTAAGGGTGGTGGATTTTTCATTTAGATATTTAAAAATTCAAGACTTAATAAATGTGGAAAAAGGTGGGAGGTTAAGTGTTTATGGAAATGTATTTATAAAAATATTTCCTTATATGTTATATAGTCTTATCAACCTTTTAAGACTTTAATTTTAAATTGTAAGGAAACCAAAGAAGGCCGACAGATAAGAATAAAGACTGACTGGGTACAAGTGCTAGGGCTGACAAAGGTCAAGGGGGTATAGGGTTTGTGGACCCCGTACTATCCTATTATATATTTTATTTTTATTTTTATTTCATATTCGAAAACTTTTTTCCTACAAACATATATTATTATTATTATTTTCAACAATTTCCTACACATGGCAAAATTGAGCAGCCAAAATGGTCGTATGCCAATTTTTTTTTCCTTTTTTTAAAATTTTACTAAAAGATGTCAAAGTTTATATCAATCTTCATCTCTTGGCCAACTTAAATCCAACCATGAGGTCCATGTTGTCTCAAGAGTTCATCTATGAAATTATATAAAAAACTCAAACCAAGAAACTTCTTTCACCCAAATTTGGAAAACTTTAGATTTGTAATAAACCCAACAAATCTTGACAACCCAAAAGCCCAAATATGCATACAAATACATGCAACCTGTGTTCCATATCTTGTAATGAATCAACCCTACATGCATTTCCATGGGTTCTACTTTGAGAAAACTCTCAAACTAGGGTTACAACAAAAATTCTTCAACCATGAAAGATCTGATACCACTTGTTAGGAAATATTTCATTCAACCCGTGATATTAATCCATTTCCTACATAACCCATGAGAGATAAACATGCATACAAGTAACCAAAATGCATTAAATAGACAAGCCACAAGATAGTACAAAATATACCCTAGGAAAACCCTCAAGAGGGAAAAACCCAACCTCCAAAAGCATCCATACTCCATCATATTATTTGGAAATAAAGAAGTACAAGAGTTACAATGAATAACTTTGAAGCATCAAGTCCTCCAAAGCACTCTCATGTGTCCAAGCATGAATCCACACATCCCATTCCATGATTCACAAATGCACTCCTCAAAAAGAATCAATAATGGTAGCCCACTCTCACATCCAACCTAAACCACTACACGTGTTTGCTTTCAAAGATACAAGCTCACACGAAATACAATTAGTGGTAAGATAAAACCATGTACCATGAAACCATGTGAATACAAAACCGCTAACCCCTTATTTCATATTGGTACAAAGACTTCACTTTATTTAATATTTCTCCAATATTAAACTATTATCACATGTCTCCCACACATTAAATAATACAATGTTACAACACAACATCAAGTCATCCCCAATTAATTACCTAGTGTGATTAACCACACCACCTAGGTCCATCACAACTAAATTATTATTTAATTATTTAATTATAATAAATCATTTTATGCAACGGTGTACACCACCATATCCTAACAATCGATGACTAAAATAATGCTACAAAGTGGAAATGTGTCTTTGTATAACTTGAAATGTAAGTCCAAACATTGATCTATATGGGTATGTCTTGCACACTCATACACTATATTGTCACAAAATGTAGACATAAACTGATACACTAAAATCTTTTGAAAAAAAAAATACGCTTTTTTTCATCTTTACCATCTTTTGTATTATAGGCCACTTTTTTATACTTGTTGAACTCTACTAGTTCATTAGAAGAAATGTCGTAAAGATGGCCTTCCTCTATTGAATATAGGTACGATCATAGCTCTGACAATAGGGAATGCAATCCTATCTATAATGGATAGATTCTCGGGATACAACTAAATTATCATAGCTCTTGAGGATCAACATAAAACAAACTTCACTTGTCCATGGGGAACCTTTTATTGGAATGTCATACTCTTCAGCCTCAAAATTGTTGGAGCTACCTACCAATAGGTGATGACTTCTACAAGATGGGGAAAATCAGGTATCATAGACTAAGTGACAACCACATCACTATCTAAGATAAAATCCAAATCTAAAACAAGAGAAAACAATCAAATGAAAGGAACAAAATGAAAACATTCAAACAAAGCACTCTCCATATTGAAGTTGAATCACTTTTGTTGTCTCTCCTCAAGCTTCCTTTGCAAGTTTTCCCTTAGATCATGGAGTGTGTACATGCAAATACCTACAAACAATAAGCATGAAAGTCAGAGATATGTGGTTGTTAAATCGAAAATGGAGGAGGAAGGCTTCTTTTATAGACATCCATTTGAATGGATGGTCAAGATCAAGCTTCTAGAAATATTACAAGATCTACGAATGAGAGGACATGGAACACAAAAAAGGGAGGTTACGAAATGAAGGGTCAAGATCGAGAAGAGACTAGAGCCAATCGACGGTTGAGATTAGAAAATGAGATAGTGGAGGAAGATAATGGGGCAATTAAAAATTAAAATCATTTAATTCATGAAAAGGAATCTTTGACCAAGTGGAGGCATAAATAATTTATTTAAATTTTATTTATTTGAGGAAAAGGCAAGTGGGCATTTATTAAAATGATTTATTTTAAACATTTTAATTAAATAGGAGGAAATATGATTAAATAATTAAATTGAGTCAATTATTTAATGGGGAGAAATGTCAAAAGATAGTTAAATAAGTTAAAATGTATTTGACTATAGAAGAATTAAAATATTGATGAATAGAAAAACAATTAATAATAATTATTTGACTACAAACAAATAGTGAAAGGTAAATAATTAAATAAATAATAATTTATTTCATTATTGAAGAAAAGGAGATGGGCGACATAATTGAATTTATTTAATTGATCATAGTAGATTAAAGAAAATGAATTAACTAAATAATTAAAACTATTTAATTAATAGAGGAATGTGATCAAAGGGGAATAATTAACTAATTAAAATTATTTAGTTATGCCAGGATGAAGACCAAGACGATAGAAAAATGGCTCTCGCAAACTAGGACATGTTTTAGTGTCTGAATTTTTCCCATCTTTGACATAATGTAGTTCATCACATTGTGTCAAATAATTTCAGCCAAAATATGCCCCGATGAAAGCAAGGTAGACGCGTGCCCCCTTGGGTGAATTTTGCAAATTTAAAAAAAAAAAAAAAAATTTTGGAAAATTATCCCGATAAGTCAATTTGACAGTCAAGAGTTCAATGGTGCAGAAAAAAATAATTTTTGAGGTCATTAAGGGGGTCAAATTTAGGTTCAAAGTGGTCCAAGAGTGTGCCCAATACACATGCCTATTGCAAACAATAATTTTTAGGCTAGAAATAGGAGGTTGATTAAGAAATAAGTCACATGCATTCTAAATTTAGAAATCTTAGGAGCTTTAGGTGAGAAAAGTTGAGGAGATGTTGCACATAGAGGCTACCACATCTGCACATTTTTCCACCTTAAGGGAGTGCCTGTCCTGGTAAGTACTCAAAACCCACTTTGTGATTTTTTTTATTTGAGTGCATTTTAGCTAGGAAATAATTTAAAAGGAAATTGCATCGCACGATGTGACACAATTGTGTGCACAAGCAACATAGGTAAAGTGATTTTCCGCAATCTCCTCATCGCCACACAAGTGCATAGGTCTAGGGCAGGGACAATTGTGTTGCAATGCATTTGAAGGGTGTATTGTGATTAATTTTTTGAGTTGCACACGTGGCCGAAATGATGCAATCAAAATTTAGTGACACAAGTGTGATTAGTAATGACACATGTGCAAGTAAATGACACAATTATAATTGCGAGCCACTAAGAATTTATATGACACATTTGATCAACACAACAACACAATTGATTGGTAAGAAACATGCCCCAATTTAGGACTAGAATGACTTGTTCAACTTAGGTCCAATAGGTTAAATGAATTCAGGTTGTACTACCTCCTATTTATACTTTGGAGTCGCGATCAAAGACATTTCGACTATGGGATCAACTAGATGAGGTCACGAGGTAGGCTCTACTAGATCTAGGATTATTATATATGACCTACATGCTTGTTATCAGGGAAAACATGGGCATATTGATGGTGCTAGAAGAGTGGTGGCACTTTGAGACATGTAGCTTTCATCTGCCAATGGGGGAGACCACTATGACATTAGAGGATGTTTACAGGATTCTATGGCTGTCAATTCAGAAAGAGCAAGTATGATATGACCCCGTTCGAGGATTGCAGGCCATTTATGATTACTATGATTGTGATGACAATTCAAAGCTTGGGATTCAGGGCTACGAGATCAAGTGGGAGACCCTAATGGAGAGATATGAAAATTTTGACTGAGTTGTGTATATTGATTACTAGGGTGATGATTCTAGATTGCAAGGGACACAGGTTTCTAGTGGGATAGGGAGATGTGCTAGGAAGTATGGTCCAGGATGAGATAGTATATGCATGGGAACCATATCTATTAGGTATGTTATACTTCCAACTCCATGATATTGCATATAGGTGGGGAAAGATCATGAGTTGTAGGGTTACATTATTGATGATATGGGATTGAGATCATATAGAAGTATTTTGACCACTGGTGGCACAACTGTTTGGATTTGGTGCTTTGTATGTATATTTGTATTGGGGTGCCATCACATAGACACATGTGGGAGATACTTGATACTAAAGACACATTATTGATACCTTGGTGAGCTTTGTCTAGAAACATTTTAGAGATTGTGATCTATGGATGGGTGAGGATGAGCATCTGCCTTGGTGTCGACATCCCAGGTATCTGATTGGTCAGACTGTCTAGCTACAACATATCATAAAGATGTATTTTCTAGAGCATGTCAGATGACAGTTCTGAGAGAGGCAAGATGTCCCTATAGGCATTGTATTTTCTAGAGCATGTCAGATGACAGTTCTGAGAGAGGCAGGGTGTCCCTATAGGCATAATAGATTTTGCATGGTCTTCATAAGAGGTGCATTCATGGGGACAGATGATACCAGTGATGACTACTAAGGAGGAGATTGATACTCTATAATCGGTACAATGGGGACAAAGGGGAGATGATGAAAATACTATTCTATTTGGTTGTGAAACCACCCAAGATCAGTTTGATTGAATTGAAGAAAGAAAAGAGATCAGGAGATGAATAAACTCAACACTCCCTTAGCATTGAACTAGTAGTTCATATTACTACTAGTCAAGGGGAGGGGTGAGTGTTGTTTATATAGAAAAATAATGGTAGATAATTCCAAGAGGAGTAATAATTCCCAAGTACCCATAATAGGTGGCAGTTTTACCTACTTGGTAAATTCTAGATTACATGGTTATGCCTACTTAGGTAAGGAAAAGCAAATGGTTATGGGTGATGGCTAATAAATCCAAAAGAGGGTGTGAGACTCAACTACCCAAAGGTGGGTGTGAGTGACACATGTGAGTGATGGATTATGCCACATGTCCTCATCCTAACCATTCTAATATAAACTAAGCAAGCTCAATAACGTGTGTAGGAAAAATAAATATTCCCTAACATAAGGAAAATAAAAAACCTACACTAACACCCCCCTTAAGTGTAGCTTAGGTGGGTGAAAATACACAAAGATGGGTCTCAAATACTAGGCCATGTTAGGTACCCATGTACAAAATGATCTCTCACAACTAGAGAAAAGGAGAAAACGCAATGGGACAAAAATCCTACCAAAAAGAGAGAAAAGGAAACAAGTTTCCCAACACAAGAAGTAATCCCATGCAAGGAAGAAGTCTTTTCCAAAATAGGAAGGATAAGAAAAACTATGTAGCCTTCCCTCAAGTAGTCAATTGTACCAATGGTTGATGCTTGAAACCGATGTAGAAGATAGACCACGATCGTCAAACAATATTCCTCCCCTTAGGAAGAAACAAAACCAAAGGTGTGTGAAGAACATCTTCCCATTCCTGAAAGGAATATAAGGGAAGAAAGCTTAAAATTTATGAAGTCTTTGAAAACCAATCATGTGTCTCCATGTCAATGTTGAAAGCTCCCACCATCAAATCAAGCATTCTAGGCCACATTGATGAAGATGAAAATCCATAACCTAGTAGAGATGCATGTAGAACAAGATCCAAAGACTCTAATATCTCCTTTGAAGACAAAGGTGCCCCACCCAAATTTTTCTCAAAAGTATCCACAATCATGTCAAACTTTGATGAATAATCATGTGGAGAATGAACAAAAGGATCCAAAGGTTCCTCCATAACAACTAAAGAAGAATCAACTTCATCAAAGAGAAGATGAGTGTCATGAATAGTGTCTCCCAAATCTAAAGTATGAGACTCTATGAACAAACCTATAATGTTTGCAAAGTAGTCATTTGAAGTAGTTATATTTGGAAGATGATGTATATCCTATTACACTGAATCACAAGTAGCCATGAATGTATCAACACTAGTATCCTTAGAAGCAATAGTATATGGAGGAGAAGTAATGCAAGGCTCAAGAATTGGATCACCTGTGCGAATTCCAAGTTCAAGTATCCAAAGTTCTCCTCAAAATCAAAGCTCACACTAGGAGTGTGATCAACAACCAAAGGATCAGAACCATCATCAAGTGCAAAGTATGATAAGGTGTATAATCAAGATGCATGATAAACCACCCCAATAGTAATTTTCTCTCTACTTTCCAAGTCTCTGATGATAACTAAATCAGGTGTGAACTCCATAGTCTTTCTTTTTCACCATGAGTGATCTGATATATGGAAAGAAGATTGTTTTAAAGATGAGGTACACACAAAAAGATCATTGAAAGTGCCATCCCTAATATCAACAAAATATTTCACAATTACATTCATGTATGTATTGTTTCCCATCATAATAGGTGGCATAACACAAGGCTCAAAAGAAGAAAACATAGACTATATAAAAGCTCTATGATGGAAAGCTCCAAAATCTAGGAGCCATCTCCATGATCCAAGACTTGTAGAAGCACAAAGAGCTTTACCTTTTCATTTACTTGCCCTAGTAGTATGGAATTTTTCCTTATCAAATTCTGATGTTTTGAATTTTCGGAATTGGAAGAAGAAGTTGAATCAACTATTCGACAAGGCAAACTGATTTTATTGTTCTCAAGATATTTTAGTTCATAAATATCCTTCTTATAAAAAGAATTTTCTTCAGGTCCACTCCTTTTGCAATATGCACAAGTGGGTTTCTCTTTCTTAGATGAATTTTCTTTTGAAGAGAATTTAGAGTCTACATTAGAACTAGATGGAAATTGATTTGAATCTTTCTTTCTTTTGTTTCTTGTTTTGCTTATTAGTGCCTTGTTTTGCAACCAAGAATTGAGACTTAGAAGATTTAATAATGCCCATTTGAATCAATTTATCTTTCTCCTTTGTGAGATCAACTACGAACTCACCTAGAGAAGACATAATAAATCCTTTTCCTAAGGCTCTTTTCATTGCATGAAATGTAGAAACAAGTACTACATAATATGGACCAAGTTTTGAAAGAATGCTTAAAATCAACTATGAGTCATCCTTTTTTTCTCCACATTTCTCTAACTGCAATCTTATGGCATTCAACTTAGTAAAGAAATCTTGAATGGTGTCAAAATTGCAAGGGCTCAATCCTATGAGCTCATTCTCCAATGAATGTGCTCTCAAATCATCTTGTTTACCAAAGAGTGTTTCCAAAGTATTCCACACTTCATTTGGTGATTTTGTAGACATAGTATGAAAGTGTAGTTCAAGAGATATAGCCATGCATAAGGTGCCAAAAGATTCATCACACTTGTTCAACCATTTAGGATTGTGTTCATCTTTTGTAGGTTTCTTATCAATATCCACTATTATTCTGTACAATTTTAACTTTCTTAAGTGAATTTCTATTTAATTTTCCCCCTCAAAATAATTGTATGGTGTGAGTAGAGGAACCATTTTATCCATTTTAGATTGTTGTTGCAATGTGAGAAAAAATACAAGAAGAAACACATAGAGACACCCCCCTTTTTCACTCAATAAAGAATCCCTCAACAAAAAATTATTTGAAACTTTATAAATCAGTGCATCTACAATTCAAGAGTTGTTTTCCATAGTTTTACAAGTGTCCAAAATGGACCCAAATACTGAAAGTACAATAAAATCTCAAAATGAGAACCTCAAAATATCACCAATGTGTAGTGCTAAAAAAAACATTCACATTTCAAAAAAAGAATCATCTCAATCCAAGGTTGTATGTGAAAATTATATCCATTTGAAGTTCAAAAAATGAGGGTTGTCCTTCAGATCTAATGATACCAGCTCTGATACCATGTTAGATTTGGTTGTGAAACCACCCAAGATTAGAATGATTGAAGGAAAGCAAGAAAAGAGATCAAGAGATGAATAAAATCAACACTCCCTTAACATTAAACTAGTAGTCCATATTACTACTAGCCAAGGGGAGGGGTGAGTGTTGTTTATATAGAAAAATAATGGTAGATAATTCCAAGAGGAGTAATAAATCTCAAGTGCCGATAATAGGTGAAAGTTTTACCTACTTGATAAATGCCAGATTACATGGTTATGCCTACTTAGGTTAGGACAAACAAATGGTTATGGGAGGTGGCTAATAAATCCAAAAGAGGGTGTGAGACTCAACTACCCAAAGGTGGGAATGAGTGACACATGTGAGTGATGGATTATGCTAAATGTCCTTATCCTAACCATTCTAATATAACATAAGCAATCTTAATACTGTGTGTAGGAAAAATAAATATTCCCTAACATAAGGAAAATAAAAAACTTACACTAAAAAATGCAAGCATGACACTAGAGTATGATGCTTGGTGGTTGGTTCATAGGTCTAGTCCATATATTGATCCAGAGCAACAAGCACTGATAGAGAAAGAGGTAGTGGCCCACGTGTTCAGAGAGGAGACAAGGGATGGAGGGGTGGAGGGTGAGGAGATGAAGGATAGGGAGGAGGAGGGGGAGATGGAGGAGATGGTCGAGGAGATTGAGGAGGAGACTAACGTCAAAGGAGGAGAGATGGAGGATGGTGGATAGTGAGACATTTGTCACCGATCTGAGAGGAGGATGAGAAGGACCAGCTAGAGGTTAGGATAGCAATGGAGATGGCGATGAAGGAGGGAGAGAAGCATGTGGAGATGCCAACTCTAGAGGTGGGACACCAGGAGGTAGAGATGATAGAGGTTGAGGAGTATGCAAAGGAGAGGTGAGAGGAGCATGCAGATGATCCTGTGATGGGAGAGGTAGCTTGAGAGTCCTCCGAAAGAGGATTATTTTGGGAGTAGATGTTGAGGAGGGGTTGGAGGAGGTCAAGGTTAAAGTAGATGAGGGTATAGAAGGTTAGAGGATAGCCACCCTATAAGATCTGTTACAAGTCCTAGAGGTAAAGGTGAGGAACCTTACGATAGAGTGAGATGGCCTAAAGGTTGAGAGGGACACCCTCCAAATAGAGAGGGATTTAGTTGTCATAAACTAGTAGCAGACTAACCAGAGGATGTTAAATTTTATGGTAAAATGTAGTGGGTTACTATTTGATGTTGCATGGGAGTATGCCAAGGCTAGCAGGGGGATGCAGTACTACAAATATATGTATGAGAGGGTAGTACCACCAGAGATGAGAGAGGTGACATTCTCATAGATTTTAGGGGGATCCCAGAGTAGATCACATAGCAATACTTACAATTGGAATTCCCATAGTAAATCATAGAGTGGCAAGACCTCAACCCCCAAAAAATCCACTCCATATGATAGGCCATCCACATCAGTGCACAGGTCTCTAGGGTCACCTCGACAAGAGGACATGCAGGCATTAGAGGCAGGGGATCAGGGCAGCTCAAGCTAGAGATTTTTTTTAACATTATGGATTGGGACATTATATTTTGATCATCGAGCCCATGAGATCTATTTTGGGATATATGATACATCTTGACATTGTACTATATTCACACACCTTGAGCGATATATGATATGATTTTGGGCGACAGTTTATGAGATGTCGTCCTATATGATTATGCTTTATGTTTTTGATTATGTTTTTCTATGGATATTTATGTTTTTATGATGTGTATGCATTCTATATGACCATGTGATGGTTTAATATGATGGATGATTATGTTATGGATGTTCCCGCCTTTATGATATGTATGGATTATAAATGTAATATGGATGACTTACTTTTATGATACAATATGATATGTGAATGTAGAAAATGGTATGCAATGATGTGATTAATGTTATGCAATGTATATGAGATGTGATGAATAGAAATGAACTATGCAATGTCATGATTAGTTATGTTAATACTATATGGATGCACTTTATGTTTTTTGTATTTTCTCATGCAAATATGTGTGGCCTAGTATGATGATGATCTCTATGATGGTGATGCTTTCGATAATTATTCCTAACATGATCCTGTATGTAGGATATTTTTGTGTATCACGAGACTATGCCAAGATGTAGATAGAAGAAATTTTAGCATGAAAGAGATGGATGTTAGCATAGAGAATGACAAAGAAGGTGCAGAGTTAGCCGAGAAATGAAAAAGTATAGACTTTCATTATTTATTTTTTTATCATCATCAAGCATCAAAATTATCGCAAATGGAGCAAAAACACCATGGTATGACATAGACCAAGGTGTGCAAGGTAAATTTTTTTGAGACAAGCAGTCAATAGACGAATCCAAAAGACAAGGAATGCCCTGACTCATACTAAGTACTCAATTATCCTAGTCTTTTTGCCAAGACAAACCATAGCCAACAAGCAAAGAAAAGAGATCACGATCCATCATTGCCTCTATAAATCCATGATAGGAAATCCTTGAGGCAACTAGTAACATGACCCAAATACCAATTAAAAAGATAAGACAAACTCAAACCAACAAAGTGTTTTCCAGAGAGATAATTTTTATCGATAGTATTGATAAGATTGATTCATTAGGTTGATTAGGTTGACCAAGATGACCGAGATGACCAATTGATTGATTTCTTGACCAAAGTTGATTGATAGAGTTAGGATTTTAAAATTCTCACTTTTTCACCAACCTCCACCTACTTATCTCCCAATCCCCACTAAAATTTTCCTCACATTAAATTAGTGATCAATACAAATTGTTGAAATTTGTGTGATCAAATCCATATTGTAACCCATGGTCCCATGAATATGGCCTTTTACATACAAATATTTGCTTGATCACAATTGAGCAAAATTACAAAGCAGATCATTTCCATGAAAGGGGTTGGTCCCCCAATATATATTTGTCTTGGAATTTCCTTCCTATTTTTGCAAATTCCCTTTTTGATTTTTATTTCCATTTTTCATTTCATCATCCAACTCCATTGTCACTTCCTATCAAGCCAAAATATAGCAGTGCTACTTCTCATGTCATTAGTATTTGGCACATATTTGGAACATTGTCATATTTCTATCCTACCAATCAACAAGTTATAAAGCCTTTCATTTGAACATTATTGCAATATCAGTAATACATGAATTTGATGATAAAAATCAGTGACCTTGGAAATTAAACAATTGGGAAGACCATGCTTGTCATTCCATCGATAAAGGCTTATTGGTAAGAAAAAATCAATTAAAGCGAAGTTTTGAAATCATACCGAGTTCTTGACTCACACTGATGGAAATCTCATCGGCAAGAAACATGTCTTATTTCATTGACGAAGAAGGAGAACAACTATCAGAGAGACTTGTACAATCAGAATGAATCACTCAGATCTCATCGACCTTATGGGTCACACTGATGAAGTTTTGGGGAGAGTCTTACCAACTCATCCAAATGAATGAAATGATGGAAGAAACATGTCGGGGAGACTAAAAACATCAAAATAATACTCTATTCTCTCAACAATGGTTCTAGTCAGGCTAATGGGAATAAGAATGGATCACTATTCATTGGAATGACATTGGGTGATGATTGAAAAGACTTCTAGTGGTCCAGACTATTTTGATATTGGGAAGGCTTTACAATTTTCTCCCCGAAGCAACATAAGTTGAAGAACAGGAGAAAGGAAAACTACATAGTATCAGTAAGAGAATTGTGAGGTCCTCCTGAGAAAGAATGATATATCAAGGGGAACATCCACATCAAAAGGAAATTTAGTTATGTCTTGGTGATTGGTTATGAGTGTATAAACAAGTGTGGCACCAAATAAAGAACATAAATTGACATGAGAGCTAGGGGTTTCATTGATGAAATATGGTTTCGCTTCGAAATTTCAAAATTCGAAGAGCTGTTGCATTCAATTTCAGTGGAAAACATTAATGGCTGCACAAACGAACTCCATATGAATACTCATAACCAATAGAGATTAAAAATAAAGGAATTTTTAGAAGTTGCAGCAAGCAAGGGCAAGAGGTCGAGCAAAATTTGAGGAATATAGTGTGGCCAAGAATTAACAAGTAAGCTTACGAACTTCCTTAAAGTTGATAGATTATAATTCGATTATGTTTCCTTGAAGAATTGAAAATGGAAGGTTTGAGTTCTATAAAAGAAAAGAGTAGGAAGCAACAGAGTGAGGTTGGTCAAACCAAGAGTAGAAAACAAAGAACTGAAACAGGGGAGGAATCAAAAACTAAAGAAAGTAAAATTCAACCAATACCTTATCGATCAATTACCCAATTCAAGGCTGAAGGCCAAGAGGTCTGCACAACTAAGGGACGATGTAGAAAAAATTGAAGACAAATTTAGACATATAGGAGATGCATGGAACCCTGTTAGAGGATATGAGTTATTCATGTTCCATTATTATCAAAGGAATAGGTTTGAACTAGTGTGCAATCCCTGGAACTTCAATTTGGGAAAACTAGTCGTTCCAAATGTATTTGTAAATTTAGAACTTGTGAAACTCCTGTCTAAGCATTACAACCCAAACCTAAAAGCTATTTGAAATTTTCAAGGTGAACACTTCATACATGTGTCCAAGATTGCGATTTATGAAGTTTTTAACCTAAGTGAGACATGTGATGAGCCAATTGTACATGAGGATTTGGAAAGGGAGTACTGGAGAATGGACATCTTACAAAGGATGAAGATTGACATTACATGGACCTAGGAAGGATGAAGACCTTGTACCACTTGAAGACAATGATGAGACTCCTTTTCATGTCGATTTATTTGAACCCTACTTAAAACACACATATTTCTCAATGTGTCAAGTATTGGGGATTGAATCGCTAAATTCATGTCATTAGGACCAATGGTGATTGCAATATATATTCACTGCCACAATGCAAGACCATTTGATTATACCTATTACTTTCCAAAGAGATTGACTCGGGGCTAATGACAATAAAAAATGGATCTCCCACACTGCACTTCAAGCAATATTCTGTCCTTATGCATATAATAGTGTATTATGGACAAGAGATATGGATGTGCCCGGAAGAATTGAGAAATACTCAATTTGATAAGGAAGGTCAACCATTACTAGTACAATTGTGAACCACTATTTGGGATAGCAGATTTGTGAATTCTAACTATGCTCATTTTGAGGAGTATTTTGTTAAGATATTGTATAGATTTTTTAATCACCCTAATGATCATTCTTTGACTGATGAAATTAAAATATTTTTGAGGCCCAAATATTTCAATTGACTTACATGTGTTGGATATAATTGGGGTGATTGGTATTGTTATGTTGATCCCACCATGATTAGGGTATATGGTTTTGAGGTTACACCTTTTCTTCTACCAAAAATAGTGTCGAACATATTTGCATACTTGAAAATTGTTAGATAGTTGGATTATTCAAGTGTTATGAATTTGAGTGCTTATGACAAACAGTCGTTCATGCCAACTACATTATTCTTTGGAGACTTTATTGTGTTGTCAAAAGAGGGGTATGATCTAATTTTTAAATAAGTTATCACATTTCAATTTGAAGAAGGATCCACCAAGAAAGGGATTTGATCCTAAGGGATACATTGATTCTGCCAGAAAGAAAGTAAATTTGGGTGGATATGTTCATATACCCTATCCGCATGATGATGTAATTAGGAATATGGAAGAAAGGGAAGGTAAAATAGCCATTGATGAATATAATACGAAGGTGGAGCAAAAAATGAAGGAAATAGAAGAGGCAAAAATTTTGTCTTCTGGAGGTGAAGAGTCTACTGGTGAAAGGGAATATCAAGGTCAAACTAACAAAATTTCCAAGTTAAGAATTGAGGAGTATCAACCTCGTAATAGAGAACAAGAAGTCAAAGAAGGTTCTTATACAGAGACAAGGTAGCTATCCTATAAATCCTTCATTTTTGATGATGAATTTATTAAATATCCTAAATTTTGATCATTTCTGTACAAACAAAAAGAGAAATCAATAAGAGAATTTGTATCAGTTATTACACCTAACAATGAAGCCCAATTGCTGAACACCATGAAATTAGATGTGGAAAATGAGTTGAAGGATACGACTCCAGAAAGAGGAAAGAAATTGTAGGATTCATCTGGTGTAATGATTTTCCCTGGTTTAGATTTGAATTCAAATCTTTTTTTTTGATAATTTTTTGCATGATAATGGTGCTACACACAAGCTTAGTCCAGAAGGGGTTACAAAAGTATACACAGGATAAAAATATAATCCTGATGAAAATTATTTCATGATTTGGTCCTTGTATCCCCCACACAAGAAATATGAGATCATTGACACTGAGAGGGAATTTGTCCATTAGATGACATTGAAGGTAGGAGAAATTGATCCTATGGCTACCTGACATTGACATTAATGTAGCCAAATTAAATAAAGCACAAATTCAGATGTTGATCAAGGAATGATACATGTACAGAATGAACAATGATAAGACGACTAAAGAAAATGACTTCCTAAAGGAAATGGTCAAAGATACACTCAAGGGATCTACCAGATTACTAACTCAAGGAGAATGCTCTCAATTAAAGGACAAGAGTGAAGAATCAAATGTGCATGCTCTAGTAAGTAAATCCAGACTTGATGCACTCTCTATAATGTTCCAAAAAAGGCACACCAACTTGATGGTTTGGATGAACAAGTTGTGGGTGACCTATTCCAAGAATTATGCTACAATTCAAGAGCATAAAAGAGTAAGCGACCAAATTTGGGAGAAGATCCAAGAAACACAAAAGAAAAATGTTTCTAACAGTGGAGCCATCATAGCTGCTGAAGATATTATGAGAAAACACAAGGAATACTATAATGAACTTCAAGTAGATGTGAAGGAACTCATTGATGCTGCAAAGGAGGGAGTTTCTGCATTATTCAAAGATGGTGGAGAGTTGAAAGACTAGAAAGAACGGATAAAAGAGTGTGGATTAATATTACATGGAGCCTTCAAAGTAGCCAAGAACGAGGAATCAAAATTGGATGAGACATGTGAGCATCTCGAGAAAATGGTGACCATGGAGATAGCTAAGAGGAACACTTCAGAGGATGCCAACACTCATAGGAGACAAGATTATTTAGATCATATGACAAAATTTAATTTATGCCTCACTAGAGGTTAATTGTTTATGTTTAATTGTTGTTAAATTCCAAAAACTCTTGTGAAGGGGTATGCCCCCTTCAAAATATTTATATATATATTGAACTTATGATGATTAGGATGATCATCACTACATTTTTATTTTAGAGTAGGCATAGTCAGAAGATAGATTGCAAAATCTTGCTCATATATTCAAGAACTCTTGTTATAATGCATACCTTTTGAAGATATATATAATGGAGAAGAAGTTTTAATCTGGTGGCTAAGATTTGGTGTCTATTGTTTGTTGAATTGAGAAATTATCTGGCTATCTCCATATTGCTATTTCTCTATTATTTGAATCTGTGTATCCAAGTTGATATTTGAGTTTCATCAAAACACATTTGCTATTTTTGTGTGATCAAGTTAATTGATTTCTATTAAAAAATTAAAATCCTTTTGATTGATTATAGTAACTTTGAAGTAATATTTAGATCAGTAAGAAGAGTTAGGTAATTGATAATATTGTCAAGCTATCTCCACATTGATATTATCTTGTTATTCAAATTAAAGATATATTTCATTTGTCAATACACATTTGTTGTCATTGTGTGATTCTTTTAATTGGTTCCTTCAAGGAAGGATTAAAATCCTTTTAATAAATCACAGTAACTTGGTAAGATCAATTGGATCAATAAGTAGAGTTTTTCAGTCACATTCTTGCACATTTATACAAGGTGTAAACAAACATAAGTGCCAAACAATTGGAATTATAGATAGTAACTAAGTTACATATCATTCACCTCTTGAATCCATTAGCCCAATAGAAGTAGGCATTACTCATTTCATTTTAGAATTCCATAGGATCTTATCCAAACATTCAAATTTCAAATTCAGTTCTAAGAGTAGGAGTAATTAACAAGATTTCATCTATTTCACTTTTTTCCAATGTGGATAGATCCATAAATTCAACAAAGTCATAAAACTCTTAATCTGCTGCAGCTATGAAGGTCCACCCGCCTAAGTTTAGCAGAGCTTGAAGTTTTGGGAGTCATGAACTGAATACGTTATATCTATTCATCAGTTCAAGAAAATTGCAAGTCTGATCATAGATCCTGGCATCCTCTTAGGATTTGTAACTTGCATTTTTGAGACCCGACTTATTGGTGACTGCACTGGGAACCAAGACAATTTTGAACCCAAGCCTTCCATCATAGATTCATTCCATAATATCATGATAAATTGAAGACTTCGCTGGGAAAGAACACATTAATTTTCCTACTTGTAGAAGGTAGGTGGCGACTCTAAAGCACTTATACGAGTGATGAAACAAATATAAAATCACAAAGGATAGTCAACAGATACCAAAGATATTTCGTATCATCCAACATGAATGGAAGAAGATATTTACATTAGGAGAGTCCCAAGAAGAACACAAATAAGGGTGAAACAATATCTAAACAACCAAAAGATAATGTGAACACATCAAAGCAACCCTTCAAATTTATTAACTCCCCTTTCCATGCTGATGGTGGAAATCCCACAACACCACCTGGAATAAACAATCTATGTGACATTGTACTCAATTTCCAACCAGATCCTCAACAAGAAGAAGATTTCAATGCCTGGGCTAAGGAAGAAAGAAAACAAAGACAAGAGGAATATGATAGGAGATTCTCATTACAATAAGGAGAAGAAAATCAGGGAGAGTGCACTAACCAGGTTTTTGTTGACTTTGATAGTGTGTGTAGACATCTAAATTTGATCACTGCCACATGATCAAAATCGTCTACTCTATTCATCTATGTCATTAATAGTGATTAAATAATTTAATTAATCATTATTTCATTTTCTGCTTAAGGTTCTTAAATTATGTAATTAAATAATTAAACACTTTACCTTACACCTTTTCTTGTCTAAATTAAATAAATAAGACAATTTGTTTAATTTAGTCATTTGACCTATTTGCTCTTTTTCTCCCTCCTTGTCACATTCTCCATAATCCTCTTTTAATCTGAATTAAATTAATTAATTTGTGATTAGGATGTGCACCACTGAATCAAGATTAGTGTCACATCCTCCATAATCTTCCGCTTGCCTCTCATCTCTCATTAATTATCATAATCTTGTGTTTGCACAACCTTAATCAAAATCATTAGCCACATTTAGCATTCCTTTTCTGGTCAACCTCTCCACTTTCCTTTCTTGGCCTTGACTCTCTTTCCTATGTGATTTATTAATTCACATTTATTCATCCAAGGCTCCTCTCTGTCCCATGTGATTTTTTAATCCACTTTTATCTTTCCAAGGTCTACCCTATCCCCATGCAAGTTCTAGAAGGCTTGACTTGTCACTTTACATGTGCCAAGGACTTCTAGAACCTTTGACTTGTCACATCACCCACATGTGACAATCCCTAGTTTTTTGGAAACCCTCTTTTATCCAATAGACTCTCTTAAGCATGTGAATTTTTAATTCACATTTATTTCTCCAACCACTTTCCCTTTTCCCATGGATAGTTTTGTAGAATTCTAAAATTCCTCAAATGTCTTTGTCATTCTCATTTGGGGACAAAAAGTTCCTTTTTGAGGAAATATTCTCATCCCCCAAGGTACCTACAAGGTAATTCTCATTCGTCCACATCATGTACCTCTCTTCCACCTCATTTCCACATCATCCCACCCTAGGCCATCTCACATTCCACATGTCAAGATGTGAAGGCTTGTGAGTCCTCAACTCACCATAGCCCTCCACCTTGATCTTGTTCGCTCAATCTCAATCGTTGAATTCTCTAGAGAATTAAAATTATTCTATAAATACCCCCTCATTTCTCTCATTTGAAAAATCAATCTTTTGCTATCAGAACTCTTGCAAATTCTCCATTTGAGCTTCTCTTGCATTTACCATAGCATTTTTGAGTTCACCGTTACCATGTCTTCACTCATCTTGCGTATCAATTTGCATATTTGATTTAACTTGCCATCCAAAGAGCACACAAAACATCCAAAGATCAAGGGCCAACCAAGGAAGAAAAAAAACAAGAAAGGTATAATCACTTGTCCACTTATTATCTTACTTTTTTGCAATTTCTTTCCTTAGGCTAATATTGAGGTGTACTCTTTATATATTTTTTTTCATTGCATTAATAGTTTGTTTAGAATCTCATAATAGGAGATAGAATTTTAGGGATCACATTTATGGCACACCTGGTGGGACCCATAAACAGGTCTCTTTGTTTTACATTTTTTGTTGTTTAAGTTGTTTGTAATTCAGGTCGCATATGGGCAGATTTTCCCCATAGAGGGGTGGACTTGCCCTCCCATGCGTTGCAAAAGGGCAGATTTGCCTTCCCGTTTCAATGTTTTTGACAGTTTTCTGCAGAAGGGCATATTTTCCTTCCTGTTCCAATGTTTTTGACAGTTTTTCTGTAGAGGGGCAGATTTGCCCTCTTGTTCCAATGTTTCTAACAGTTTTCTATAGAGGGAGGGATTTTCCCTCCTGTTCCAACTTTTCTAACAGTTTTCAGTAGAGGGATGGATTTGCCCTCCTACTCCAATGCTTCTGATAGTCTTTTTGCAGAGGGGTGGATTTTCCCTCCCGTTTCAATGTTTCTGACAATTTTTCTACAGAGAGGCAGATTTTCCCTCCTATTCCAATGTTTCTAATTTTTTTTTTGTAGAGGGGCGGATTTTCCTTCTTGTTCCAACATTTCTTACAATTTTTTTCTATAGAGGGGTGGATCTGCTTTGTTGTTCCAACATTTTTCACTGCAGAGGGGTAGATTTTCCCTTAACAACATGTTTTGGAAGGTAAAACAAGAATTTTAGCTTTGTTTTTGGCTCAGTTTTTTGTTGTTTTGAAGTTCTAACCCCCTAACCTTGTTTTTTTGAGGGTATAATTGGATTTATTGCTAATATTTTCCCTATTCTTCACACTATTTTCTAACATTTTACTACAGAGGGGCGGATTTTCCCTAAACAACATGTTTTTGAAAGTAAAAAGAGGCATTTTAGCTTCATTTTTGGCTCAGGTTTTTGTTGTTTTGATGTTCTAATGCCCTAACCTTTCTTGTTTGTGGGTGTAGTTGTATTTCCTACTAATAATTTTCAGCATTTTGTGGTTATTCACAAAATATGAAGGATAAAACAACTAACATCTGTTTGCAGGGCCATCCATTTATTCATATTTAAAGCCTTTCCTTGCTGTTTTTATTTAGGCACATAGCTTAATTAAGAGGAAGTAATATTTGTTGTGTGGTGTGCCTTTTTTGTGTTACCCAAGGGGGGAATTAGTTTGTTTTCACTTTCCCCTTGCACTTTGTGTGGACCAGGGGGGGTAGTTGGAAACGATTGGTGCCTTCTTTTTAGAGGAACCTGCTTGGGGATTTCATCACTCCAAGGGACTATCCCAACCATGCGTACTGGTGGGGTATAAAAATGAGGGAGAGCCAAGGTTGTACCCCAATCCAATCATATCATGTTTGGTAGAATGTCGAAGCTAGGGTGATACCTAGATAGACGTGAATAGTTGGTTCAAGCCTTTCAGTATCTTGTTGGGGTTCCCGACTCACGATTGTGATGAGTTGGTGTTCATGGTTGTGCCTCATGTACCAAGAGTATATCGAGGACTCCCTAGAAACCTTGTGAATCCTAGATTAAGACCTTTGTTGGGCCATACCCCTTAACACTAATCATAGGATTGTGCTTGTTTAAAGTGTCTTTCTGTGAAAAACTAATAAATCTTGATAAGTCAGCCTCATTGAGTCATTTCAAGTCCTTTCCATAAACCAAGTCACTATTTTTCTACAAAGGGATGAATTTGCCCCCCTGATCCACTATTTTTATTGCAGAAGGGTGAATACGCCCTCTTGGTCCACTATTTTTTTGCAAAGGGTCAAATTTTCCCCCCTGATTCATTGTTTTGACTATAGAAGAGTGGATACACCCTCCTAAATGGATAATTTCACCCCATTTGACCATTCCAAGCCTCCGTTTGACTGTTTGATCATCCCAAACATTCATTTAACCAACCAAACATCCATTTGACCATTCCAAGCCTCTATTTAACCTTTCTAAACATTCGTTTATCACATTCACATTGATCATTTCACAATTTGGGGTACCCGTTCTACCATCTTATCATGTGACCTAAAAATTTGCTCTTTCCAAAAAGATCACTTCAACAACACCCACCATCATATAAAAACCATCAAGAAATCTTTAGTTTCCATTCTTCATCATCTTTCAACACAAAATCCCTTAAACCTTGTTTTAGGAGTTATCTCCCGAATTGACCAAGGTGTTAAGTTTGATCATTATCCTACATATCAATCATTCTCTTCAACCTAATCAGTCCACTTCTATCTTGAGGTGGATTTGTGTTGAAATTCATAATCATTGGCCCAAATCAATCCTCTTCCATCTCAAGATGGATTAGGTGTTGTGATCATTGGTTTAGTCCTTTAATCGGATCAACCAACGTATTAAGTCATGTAGGGTGATTTTCAAATTGGGTTTAGGACCCTTTCCATCAACCAATCCTAATTCAACATCCAATCCAAAACAAACTTATCTTATCATATCCTCTGATCCAATCCCAATCTAACCTCCAATCCAGTTCTAATCTGAGCGTTAATCCCATCATCCTAATCTAAGCTTTTGTTAATCCCAATCTGAGCTTTATACAATCCCCATATGAGCTTCCAATCCATCCTAGTTCTCTATCCATCATCTATTATTTCCTGCTAATATGTATCCATCATGAATCCATACCCCCTCTCACATGACCAATAATAGTAGTCAAGGGGAATCCTAACTACATTGATGACAATAACGAAAATCTTGTTGATCACAAAGATTTTTATATAGATCCCCTTGATGCTATCATTGCTAGCAAGCTCTCTCCAACTGTCTCCCAAAATCCAACTACTCCTTCAAACTATCCCACCATGCCTTCATCCACATCTACTAATAGTCCTTATGCTACCCTTGACAAAGGATATCCAACATCCTCACCATTTACATATTCATCATATCCCTCCTCTCAACCTCTATCCTATCCAACATCCACATCATCTTATCCTCATCATAATCAACAATCCCAATATATCTACCTTAATCACCCATCCCAATCCAACACTCACACATTCCTATAAAAATCTCATATCCCAATATTCCTCTTATCTTAATCCACCATCTAAATCTCCTTATCCTAATCCATCATCCCTATCATTTTATGCCAACTCACCATACATGTCTTCCTATGGTGGTCTACCACCTCAATCGTCCTATTCTAATCCAACATCCACACCTTCCTATCACAATCCCCCATCCCAATATCATTACATTAATTCCACATCTCCCCATTCTAATCCTTCATCCACATCTTCCTATTATTACTCACCATCCCAATCTTCCCAATCTAATCCTGCATCCACATCTTCCCACATCACTCCCCCTTTCACCGCATTATATCTTTATCCTCCATATAAACATAACCAACCTAGTCCTCCATCTCCTCCTAGTCCTCCATCCAATCCCATCCACTCATCTAATCATAATCCTCCATCTCCTCATAGTTCTACATCTAATCCTCCAATCCCTAACCCGAATCCTCCATCCATTCCCATCCCCTCATCTATCCCTAATCCACCAATTCCTAATCCCAATCCTCCATCTCCTCCTAGTCCTCCATCCATTCACATCCCCTCATCTAGCCCTAATCCACCAATTCCTAATCCTAATCCTCCATCCATTTCCACCCCCCCAGCTAACCCTAATCCACTAATTCCTAATCCTAATCCTCCATCTAGCCCTCCATCCAATCCCATCCCCATGTCTAACCCTAATCCTCCATCCATTCCCATCCCACCATCTAACCCTAATCCACCAATTCCTAATCCTAATCCTCCATCTAGTCCTCCATCCAATCCTATCCCCACGTCTAATCCTAATTCACCAATCCCTAATCTTAATCCTCCATACTTCCCTGATCCTCCATCCATTCCCATCACTCTACCTAATCCTACATCCCTTCCAAATATCACCTAGGGACTCATGATAGGAGAGACACCATGCCCTCCCACTCTATCATGTACTGTCACTAGTGATGAGGCCCTCCTCCATCCTACGCCTATCCCTCCCATCAACATTCTTGACACCATCCAAACGGTTGAGCCGGTCAAACCCATCGAATCCATTAAATCCCCATCTTCTACTACTAGATCCACCCAATCCATTGAAGACATCCAATCCCCTCCTCCCAGTCCTAATATTCACAAACTTCAATCCTATGACCTTCATGAATCCTCCATCCTCCTATCTCCCCTAGTTGAGGAGTCCCTCCAACACTCTTCCATCATCATACATGCTACACAAGATGAGTCATGCCAAGAGCTTGATCCAAATCCTACAAGCATATCCCCTCCTCCTAGTCAATATCCTTCCATCCCATCTACTCCATCTCAAGAACATAGTCTTCCATCCATTTCATCTCATGATCCATATCCTCAACAAAGTCATGATCCTATCCTCCCATCCACCCCATCTCAAGATCACACTATCTCATCCACTCCATCCCATGATCCCCTTTGCATTCAAGAGCTAATCACTCCCTCTCATGAGCCCTTATTATCCACTGCCATAAATTTGGATCCTGCCATACCATCTAATCCCTCTCCCGATCCCTTATCACTCATTCCTCTTGATCAAGATGTTTCTATCCCCTCATCTCCATCATTGCCTAGCCTTGTCACCACAACACCACATTTATATCACCTCGATAACATTACATGTGTCCATGGTGGTCTTCTTGTGGAAGAAAAACAAAGTATATGCACCACCCATCCTTCTTTACCTAATAACGGACTTGCATCATGCTTCCAAAAGAATAAGAATCCTACCATAAATCACATGTTCTAGAACATGAACTATCAAGGAAAAGGTTTAGGCCTTCATGAACAAGGTACTTTAGAGCCCATCCAGGTCAAAGAACATCCAGGCACACATGGTCTTGGATATATCTCCCAAAACTCACCCTCCAAAGATGTTGGTAAAACCTCGTACATCCTAAACGATCCTCTTCTCAAGGCACAAGAAGTACTTCCCATCGTTCTACCAAGTCATTTGACGCCATCCCCCCTCCTCCATCATATTACCTCAAAACAACCGTCCATATTCAACCCTCATCCTCTTAGTCCATTTTGGGTCCTTATATCCCAAAATCAGCCCCTCCATCTTATCCCATTCATCCACCCTCTATCCCTCGTACACAACATAAAAATCCTACCTTCATAAATCCTAATCAGGATCAACAAAGGCACCCCTCCATGCATGTTATCTCACATCCTGCATCCAAACTTCCTCATAAAATGCCTACTTATATCACTCCATCCACGTCCTCTCCACATCATCCATCTCCCCATACCCATCCTCTTGCTACTAAAAGCACTTTGGATGCCAAAGAAAACATATATAGATCCAAAAATCCACATGAATCTACAACTCCTCATGTCCCCTCCAAAAGACATGTTGAAAAAAATAAAAATCAAATCCAAAATCCAAATCAACCCAAACAACCACAAACGCCCATCAAAGCAAAAATCAACACCATGTGGATCACAAAGAAAAAAGAGACAATTCCTTCAAATGAAAAATCGATGACAACATCCAAAGTTGCTATTCCCAACACTCATAATTCACATCCTCCATCTCCTAAATATGTTTTGGGTCCTTATGTCCCAAAATTCACTATCCCAATACCTCTAGTTTCACCACATTCTCCATCCATCAACCCTCCTCTCATTTCAAATCCCCCACATGTGCCAATGTTGGTCCTGAACACCTTCCCCTATCACACATTCACTCCATCATTCCATCCATACACTTTCCAACACCCCATCCACTACCCCCTATCTCCCCCATCCAATCCCTTTGACTCATCCTCTTGCATAATCCATTTCTCCTACTAAGGTTGTACCGACATCCAATGGTCACTTTACACATGGGGTCTTATTACCTCATATGGAACTTGATGCTTGAGTCCTTCATCCATCTCCTTATAAATTATCCTCTAAATCCGCATATCCATATCCCTATCTTTATCCATCTTCATCCATATCCTAGTCCAAAAAATACAAAAAAATAGTAAAGAGAAAATCATTCGTCCAATGGTGAAAACTTGGAAAACAAGTGCCTTGGATAAGTACCATGTTGAAAACCTAGAAAACATGCATCATGCGTAAATTCCCCATCTAGTCTCCTTCCACGATTGGGGGCAACATCCACTTACACATTCCTTTTCTCCATCTCCTACATCTTCCTATCATCCACATCCTATCCATCCCATCCCATCATCCCAATCCCTCCATCTTCTTTGTGATCTTGATAAAGATAGGGGAAAATATATATACATGCTTTGGACACCTCTTGGCATATATTCCCTTCTTCCATTGCCCATCTCACTCCCTTATCCACCCATCCCTCTTGCCTCGTCATGCATGACACATCTAGAGTGGGGGCATCTCCTTATTTGTGATTGGGTCCTTGGAGACATCATCCATCCATCCCTTTAGGTAATCCTCTCCATCTCCCCATCCTGCCCATCCTTACCTCCCCATGCATTTATCCATCCAGTAATACTTGCCATCTACCAAATCCTTATCTTCCTATACTCTCATCCACTAGTCCTTTTTCATCCTTTCATCCTTATCTACCCATCCCTCTATATAAGCATCCTGCCCATCTCCCTATCCTTATAATCCATTCCATCCTTCTAATTCCTTATCCCTCTATCCACCTATCCTCGCATCTTTCTATCTCCCCATATTTATCCATCCATCCATTTACTTCTATTTTTCCTCGTATCTCATAATCCCTTGTCATTGGTATCTAGTTATAAGCTACCCCCATGCACTCCAATGCCCTGGTACATTCCTCTCATCATTCCTATTTATTTTCCACATCTTTCTCATATCTTCATCGATCATCTATCCATCGTCTCACCTTTCCAATTCATATTCTAATGATCTAAATACCTATCCCATCCTTGAACTTCACATCATACATATCTTACACATATCAACCATCCCCTCTGCATGACCTATCTCATCTCATCATATCGGCTCCATCCTTTTATCCATTTATCATGGTCATCTCATCATCCCTTATATGTTGTCTGTCATTGGTCTTGTTCTGAACTATGTTGCCCCTACACTTTCACATAGGTAAGGTTGATCATTTCATCCACCCCTAGGGTTCTATCTTTTATTTGTCTTGTCATTCTCCGTCATTTGTCTTTGGACTTGTTTCACACTACGTTGCCCTTGTGCTTTCATGTAGGCAAGGCTAAATCGTTTCTTCTGCCTCTAGGGTATTTTTCCGGTTTGCGTCCTCCATCGTACTCTCCATTATCCTCTTTCCTCTTTTATCCATGGTCTTTTATCGAACCATGAGGGCTTTGAGCTTTTATGTAGGAAAGGATGATCTTTGATCAACCCTCGAGCCCCTAGGTCTTTAGGAGGTGTCAGTCTTGTGTCCCTTAGGTATTTAGTTTTCTTTATCTAGTGTCTTGTCTCATCATCTTTTCGTGTCATCAAGTATGTCCTTATCCTAGCTGGTGCTTTCAAAACAAAGTTCATTAGTCTCATGAGATCCAATCAGTTTAAGATATCCTACGTCATGTCAATCAACCAATCTATCCTCCATCTTTGGTCTCAACAAGATGTATCCTTCCTAACATATCACACCAACCCCATCCATCCTCTTGATCCTATGGAAAAGGATGTTTAAAATTGATTCTGATCTTTTGATTCTTTTGGATTTTTTTTATCATTTGAGCTCCCTATCATCACTTGCCATGGTCACATTGATCCATCATATCATGGTGTGATTTGACTAGTAAACACAGGGGCATCTCTTGACTATTTTTTTTGTTGTTGTCTGTTGGGATGCTCCACGTAGTACCCACCAAGATTCCTCTCAGATCCTGCGTTATGTGGGGGCATCCCTTTGTGCTTGTGGTTATTCCAATACCTAGCCTGACCAAAGTCATCGCGACTTTGGGGTGTTGGGATAGCCTTCTTGTTTGTTGTGTTTATGTATGCATTAGACACTAATCTGCCTTGGTTCCACATACCATGGTATATGGTGTCTTATGCTATAGAAAAAATCAGTGCTCCGAAAATGGAAAATTGCATCTTCCATTGCATTGTATCTTTACCTCCATCATCATTCATTTTAACCATCTCAGAGCTCCATCCAATCCTAACCCATTCAAGATAGCACAAATCATCTAATCACATCCTTGGTCTTATTCCCAGCCTTGCTACAAGCCTTGATCCAATCATCACCATCATAATCAACATCAGGATGTATCCTTCCCTATCCTTGTGTTGTTTTGGGATGTATCCTTCCCTCATCAACAATGCTCTCATTGGGATGTATCCTTCCCCATCCTTGTGTTGTTTTGGGATGTATCCTTTCCTTATCAACAAGAATCCATCAATCATTAACCCATTTTGGCTTATAGCTTGACTGGGGCAACATCATATTTGTCTTGGAATCCATTTGTGCTTCTCATCATCTCCCATCGCTTATCCCCCTTTCATATCCATCACTTTACATAATCATCCTCATATACCCTTTCATCATCTCATCCATTTTGAGAGCACACTTGTGTTCTCATGAACCCGCATGTCCTCTCGAGGGGGTATCCTCAATCCTCATCATTTATTTTTCCTTCCTAAGTCACTCCTTTGAATGACTGGAGCATCTTTTCCAAGCTATCCATCTTCTTCCGGGTTCTATATTTTAATATTCTTTGAAATGATTTTACTTCATAACACCATCTCAAAGAGGGGAAAAATGTAGACACCTAAATTTGGACACTTCATTTATCCTAAATTACCCCTTTTTCATCTAAAAATCCTCTTATTTGCATTAATTGAGTAATATCACTATTATTTAATTAATATCCTTAATTATGCTAAATCCCTAAGGTATTTAGTTAATAATTAGATACCTTATCCCTTTTATTCTCCTTTTCACAAAATGAATTAAATAAATATGAAATTTATTTAATTCCTCACATGTCACATCCTTTTCCTTAATCTTAATTCATCTTCTAATCTCATCATTAGGGATGTGCACATGCCTAATCCTTGATTAGGATGTGTCACATCCTCCAACTTTTGCAAGTTGGCTTCTAATCTTACTTAGCCACTAATTATCTTCTAATCACTAATCAGTTAAGCCTAATCAGTACCTTGGTCAAATCTCCCCATCCCCCAAAGAATTTTTAATTCCTTTTTATTCATCCAAGGCTCCTCTCTTCCCCACGTGAATTTTTAATTCACTTTTATCCCTCCAAAGAATCTTCTCTTCCCCATGCAAAATTCTAGAACCTTTGAATCATCACATCACATGTGCCAAAGTCTTCTAGAATCTTTGACTTGTCACATCACTCACATGTGCCAAGTTCCCACCTTTTTGAGAACCTTGTCTTATCCACTAGATTATTCCAATCATGTGAATTTTTAATTCACTTTTATCTTTCCAAGATTCTCCTCTCCCCCATGTGATCATTGAAAGGTCACATCATCCCTTTCCCAAGGTACTTGTACTTCCTCCACATCATGTACCTTCCTTCCACATCACTTACATGTCATCTCACCCTTAGCCATATAACATTCCACATGTCAAGATGTGAGGGTTTGTGAGTCTTCAACTCACCATAGCTGTCCATCTTGACCTTTTTGGCTTAATCTCAACCATTGACTTTTATAGAGAATTCAAATTTCTCTATAAATACCTCATCCTTCCTCTCATTTCAACAATCAATCTTTTTCTATAACACTTGCAAATTCTCCATTTGAGCTTCTCTTGCATTTACCATAGCATTTTTGTGTTCGTCGTTACCATGTCTTCACTCATCTTGCATATCACTTGTCATATTTGATTTAACTTGCCATCCAAAGAGCACACAAAACATCCAAAGATCAAGGGCCAACGAAGGAAGAAGTGGCACAAGAAAGGTATAATCACTTGTCCACTTATTATCTTACTTCTTTGCATTTTTTTTCCTTAGGCTAATATTGAGGTGTACTCTTTATGTTATTTATTTCATTGCATTAATAGATTGTTTAGCATCTCATAATAGGACTTAAAATTTTAGGGATCATAGTATGTCTAACCAAGAAATGAAAGCACATTTGGAGTGGAAGATACAAAAAATTATAAGAAATCAATAGATGATACAAGAACGCCTAGAGATAGATCAAAAAATGGCACAATTAAACATTCAGGGGCAAAAACCAACAAGATATGTCCCCCCACACAAACAAAATGGCAATACGAATTCACAAGGAACATCCTAGAACATTGGTGCTCTAGGTACATCAAGGGTACCTCATAATACAGGTGGTAACATAAGACAACATGCTTGATGTAATATACCATCACAAAGATCCCAACCCCAAAATGTTAGGAATATTTCCCAATACTATCCACAACCAGGCCAATAGTATGTTCTACAACAACAAAATGTCTACCATAAGCCTCAATATAGATACCAATATCATCCCAACCCACCACCTCTGAATTTTCCTCCATAAAACCCTATAAATAGAGAATTTGATGTGACAGGACATCAATTATATCCATACCCAATGGACAACAATTGGATAAATATGGTTCCCAAATTCACTAGGAATAATGTGGTATCAACTGAGGAACATATCAAAAATTTCAATGCCTTCATACAAGATATTGGTATGGAGTACGAGGATGTAAACATGAGATTATTCATGATGTCACTAATTGAAGAAGCATGGGATTAGTTTAATAGTTTACTTGATGCCTTAAATGATTCCATAGCATATTTTAGAACCAATTTCTAGAACAATATGGAAATCAATGTGCT
Organism: Sequoiadendron giganteum; assembly: GCA_007115665.2. Taxonomy (NCBI): domain Eukaryota; kingdom Viridiplantae; phylum Streptophyta; class Pinopsida; order Cupressales; family Cupressaceae; genus Sequoiadendron; species Sequoiadendron giganteum. Next base: position 211,681,003 of record CM021100.1, read on the forward strand.
CCTGAATTTTCCCTTCATGAACTATTAGGTATTCAGAAATACCAAAATGAGTCGGTCAATTATCTCAATCAAATTTTCTCCAAATTATATAACAAAATACCCCAAGGATCTAAATTGATTGATCAGGAAGCCTTAAGTATTTATTTGAAGGCTTTCGATCCAAAAATAGTGCATGAACTTAGAAATAGATGCCCTAGAATTTTAACTAAAGCACATAAAACAACATTGACCATTGATAATAACAAAAAGGCTATAGGGATGACTGGAAAACAGGATAACCTTAGAGTTCCCCAAAACTTTAACAATCCCCAAATTAAGCAGGAGAATTCATATAGAAATGACTGACCTCGATTGCATGATATGTCATACAACACAAATTGGAAAGATGGAAAACCCATAACTGAGAAGCCCAATCATAAAGAAACTCATGATCCCTTAAAGAAAAAGGGATCCTATATGGTGAACAACAACCCTTGGTGTCAAGTTTGGAAACAACCTCATTCCTCAGATTATTGTGTTGTAGCAAAATCAATACAAGAAGAAGAAATTCCATATGACAATGAAGAGGAAGAAAATATAATATACTTGAATTCACATACTCCTCATCCAATTGAACAGGAATATTCATCCTCAGGAGATGAAGGCTATGAGTATGATGTGAATAACCGGAGATATAATATTCACATGGTAGAACAACATGTCTTCTTAGACTAGGAGAATGAAAGTAGTGATGAATCACAACCTCCTTACATACCTCTTAATTTGGACAAGTCAAGATGGAGAAGGCCAACTGAAGAAGAGATCAAGGAGTTAACTAGTGCTACAATAGAGAAAGAAAAAAACAATTATGGGATAATAAGTAGAATGACAAATGTAGATGAAGGCACTCCAAGAGGATTGTTTATGAAAGAAAAAGGAACAAATTAGGAGAAAACAAAGAAGGTAGAGAATAAGGAACTCAATAAGAATGAGCAAACACACGTTTCCAAGAAAGAAGACAAAGAGTGAAAAGGAAAACATAAGCATGATGAAAATAACAAAAAGGAGAAAGAAGAAAATAAAGGAGATTCATAGGAACAAAAGAAAGTAGCCAAAATAAAAAAAACCTCTTCATTTGAATTCACACAAGCATTGTCTTAGGTGAAGATGTTTGTGCCACTATTGGAAATGATGAAGATAAAAGAATATAGAGACACTTCTATTCAACTAATATCTAGTGGAACCAATAAAAACACAAACTTGGAAAATAAAAGAAATAATAGGTAGGGAGATATAAAAATTCTTGAAGTTTGTCTAGGTGATGCATTGATGAATTCCCCACAGGTGGACACATTTTTTACCACATTGCTCATAAACAAAAAAATGGTGAGAAATTGCATGATTGACTTAGGAGCTACTATTAACATCATGCTAGTGGGGTTCATGAAATAGCTGGGTATGTGAGTAAACATTACTGGTGGAAAATTTTATGCTATGGATAGTAGGCCTGTCTCGATGGTAGGAATCATGAAGGATGTAGACGTAACGTTATCCACTTATCGACAAGTAGTATACAAAATTGACATAATGATAATAGATAAACCCCCTCAATTCAGGATTCTCCTATCAAGACAATGGACTACTTTAGTGGGAGAAAATATGCAATTTGACTTGTCCTATGCCACAATACCAATAAATGGTAAAGAGGTTAAATTGTATAAAGAAACTAGAGTGAACCATAATCTGGAGCATGATGATCAAAATCAGATGAATTTCTTCTATGATGTGGACTTGGGAAGTTTTAGAGTAGAACCTTCACAATCTGAATTGTTGAACAATGATCCAATTGATAGGGATGTCTCCAAGAATGAGCATGGGGTATGATGAATGTATTTTGATGGAGCATAAAGTAAGGACGGAAATGGAGCAGGAATGGTTTTTATTTCACTTGAGGGTACAACATTCAAATATTCATTCTTATTGACATTTGAATGCACAAATAATATAGTGGAGTATGAGGCTCTTCTGATTCGATTGAACATGGCTTCCAAACACAAAATTAAACTCCTTACTATTTTTGGAGATTATGAGTTGATTATCTCATAAGTGAGATCAAATTATGCTACAAAAAACAAAATACTAAAGCAATACAAAAATGTTGCATGGGACACCATTGAATTATTCAATGCTTTCTCTATTGAATGGATAGATAGGTCCAATAATTTAATGGTAGAGTTCTTGGCGAATGTAGCTATGAAGAAAGATGATATCACTCTTGCAAGGATTTCACAAGTTGAGATCACAAAAAGACCTGCAATCCCTGAAAACATCTATAGTTGGCAAGTTTTCAATGATTATGTTGATCTAATTAAATTCTTACATTTCATTGATTAATATGAAACCCAAGAAATTAATTTTAATGCATTTGTGGAAGAAATAGATGGAAATCAAACTGTATTCAAAATGGAAGTTGTTTAGCTCAAGACTAATAAAATTCCTAAGGGACTTGTGGCATTGGAGAGAGTGTTTGATTGAAATGATCGATCCCTCATGAAACAAACAACAATAAAAGGGGAAAACATTGAAGAAATCAACTTAGGCACTTAATTGGCACAAAAAAGGGTGTATATTAGGAAAATGATAATCCCAACAATCAAAAGGATTTTGATTGCATTATTGAGAAAATCTAAGTATGTTTTTGCATGGTCTTATGATGATCTTAAGGCTTATAGAGAGGATTTGTTCCAACATGAAATCCCATTGAAACCAGATGCAAATCCTTTTAGACAAAAACAAAGGCCCATAAATCCTAGCTTAGAACCTAAAATACATGAGGAACTTATGAAGGTTAGGGAAGGAGGTATTATCAAGCCTATCAGACATTCATCTTGGGTCTCTAATTTGGTGCCTACCAGAAAGAAAAATGGAGATATAAGGCTCTATGTAGATTTCAAAAACTTGAATGTATCTTCTCTTAAGGACAACTACCCTCTCCCAAATATGGAGGCTATGTTGCATAGGGTCAGAGGGTGTGAGGTGCTATCCATGATGGATGGATTCTTAGGCTATAACTAGGTGAAAGTTAAGGAACCAAAACAAAACAAAACAACCTTCACCACACCACTGAGAACGTATGTATATGTCAGAATGCCATTTGGACTCACAAATGTTGGTGCAACTTTCCAGAGAGCTAGGGATGTTGTATTTTTTTATCTAATTAATGCAATCATGGTGCTATACCAAGATGAATTGACTGTTTATTCAAAGAAGGTAGAAGACCATTTTGAGTATCTTGAAAAAAAATTCATCAAATCCATTGAGTATGAAATATCTCTAAATCCAAAGAAGTGCCACTTTGTATTCATAGAAGGAAAACTATTAGGGCACATAGTGTCCAAAGAAGGAGTAAGGATTGACCTAGAAAACGTGGAGGCCATTGAAAAAATTCCTATTCCTAAGATAGTTAAGGCCATCCAGTATTTCTTTGGACAAATAATTTTTTTGAGAAGATTTGCATCAAACTTTGCTAAGATAGTAAATCCAATATTAAAGATGTTGAAGAAAGGTACAAAGATTTATTGGATGACTGAGGCTATATATGCATTTGTATCCATCAAGAGAGCAATTAAGGAAGCCCCAATACTGAAATCCATTGATTTCAATAAGCCTTTTCAAATATTTTTATTTGCGTCCTATCACACCATTGCAACAGTAATGTTATAGAAAGATGATGAGGGGTATGAACAACCTATTTATTTTTTCAGAAAATCCCTTCAAAATGAAGAATTGAACTATGATATTATAGAGAAATAGGCATATAAATTAGTAAAAGTTGTCAAAGCATTTAGATCATATTTGGTGGGAGAAAATGTGATAGCTTATGTACCTAATGCTGCAGTAAAAGATGTGTTTGTACCGACTGAAACAACAGGTCATAGGTGTAGGTGGATAAATAGAATCCAAGAATTTGACATTGAGTTTAAAATCACTAAGCTTGTAAGAGGACATGGACTGGCCAAATTAATGGCTGAAATGAATATTGAAGCTTCCCAAGTGTGCAATTTGAATGAGGAAGATAACATGATTACCAATATTGAGCACACACTATGGTACACTTATGTTGTGTACTATCTTAAACACATGAAATGTCCTGAAGGATTTAATGATAACAAGAAAAGGACACTTAAATTACATGCTTCAAAATATGTGTTCATGAAAGGAGACCTCTATTGGAAGAATAGAGATGGTGTTCTGTAGTTGTTCCTAGATGAAAGTCAAGCAAGACATTTTTTGAAACAAATGCATGAAGAAGTATACGGAGGGCATTTATCAACAAAAAATACTGCACATAAGGTGCTAAGGGTAGGATACTATTGGCCTAGATTTTTTAATAATGTTTATGATTATACTAGGAAGTGTGAAGAATGTAAGAAGTTTTCTAGGAAATTAAAGGGGAAATTAAAGTATCAAGGAGCATTTCCTTTGAGACCTTTGCAAGTAGAGGCTCCATTTCACCAATGGGGAATTGATTTTATAGGAGAGATTGCAGAAAAATCTAATGGAGGATATAGATGGATACTAGTAGCCACAAATTACTTCACAAAATGGGTAGAGGCTATACCTACTAAACATACAACAAGTAGGGTTGTGACAAAATTTCTATTGGAGAATATTATAACTAGATTTGGGGTACCACCAAGAATCATAACTGATAATGGGATGTGCTTTAGGTCAAATGAATTTAATGGATTTTTCCAATCTTATGGTTTAATGACTTCATATTCTTCACCTTATCATCCACAGGAAAATGGGCAAGCTAAATCCAGCAACAAGAGAATCTTGAAGATCATAACGAGAATGTTGGATAATAAAAAAAGGGCTTGGGATTCCAAGCTGAGACTAGCCTTATGGGAAGATAGAATGACTGTGAAGAAGGCCACCAAAATATCACCCTTTGAACTTGAGTATGGGAATCAAGATAGGCTCCCTTTGCATAATTTGTTACCAGTATGTAAGTTTATCTTGCAAGAAGATTTAGAGGTTCCTAAACCCATGGAGGAAAGGATGGAGGAATTAATGGAACTTGATGAAGCTAGGAATCAAGCTCAACAAAACAATAAATAGAAGCAATTGTAAATGAAATACCTATATGAAAAAAAGGCCAAAAATAGAAAATTTGAAGTGAATGACATGGTTCTCATGTGGAATGAGAGGAGTCAGGACAAAGGGAAGCATGGAAAATTTGAAGCTCTATGGTTACGACCATTTATCATTGTTAGTAAGGGTGGAAAAGATTCATATTATCTTCATAACATGATAGGAGAGGAGCAAGAATTGCCAGTACATGGGTAACTCTTAAAAATATTATTTTCTTGAAGATCATAAAGAGGATTGATGATTGCTCATGCATGGACGATCCTTAACAAACCTCTTAAAATATTTTTCCATGCATAGTAGTCTAGGAGAAGGTCAAGAATTTCCAGTGTATGGACAATCCTTGAGATACTTCTTGAAATATATAATCTCCATGCACAGTAGTTTGAGGTTCTCATGTTATTCCATCTTTCATCCATAGTCTACTTCCTAGAGATTTTTTTGGATTCTTGCAATGATCTCACAGCCATTCATCCCCAATCAGAGCCACTATTAGGACTAAAAAAATCTCACTTTTTCAGTAGCCTCCACCTACTTATCTCCCAACCCCCACAAAAATTTCCTCACATTAATTTTGTGATCAATACAAATTGTTGAAATTTATGTGACAAGATCCATATTGTAGCCCATGGTCCCATGAATGAGGCCTTTTATATACTAATATTTCCTTGATCACAATTGAGAAAAATTGCAAAGCAAATCCTTGCCATGAAAGGGGTTGGTCACCCTGATATATATTTGTCTTGGAATTTCCTTCCTAGTTCTGTAAATTCCCTCTTTGATTTTTATTGCCATGTCATTTCATCATCCAGCTCCATTGTCACTTCCTGCTGAGCTAAAATATAGCAGAACTGTTTCTGATGTCATGAGTATTTGGCACATGTTTGGAACATTGTCATATTTGTGTCTTACCAATCAACAAGTTATAAAGCCTTTCATTTGAACATTATTGCAATATTGACAAGATATTAATATGATCATAGCGATCAAAGACCTTGGGAATTGCACAATTGGGAAGACCATGCTTGTCATTCCACCGATAAAGGCTTATCGGTAAGAACAAAGAAATTAGAGTGAAGTTTTCAAATTTTGTTGAGCTCTTGACTCAAACCAATGGAGATCTCATCGATGAGAAACATGTCTTATTTCATTGATGAAGAAGGAGAAAAACTATCAGAGAGACTTGTATAGTCAAAATGAATCACACAGGTCTAACCGACCTTATGGGTCACACTAATGAAGGAATTTTTGGGGAGAGTCTTACAGACTCATCCAAATGAATGAAATGATGGAAGAAACATGTCGGGGAGACTAAAAAAATTGGAATAATACTCTATTCTCTCAAAGATGGTTCTAGTCAAGCCAATGGGAATAAGAACGGATCACTATTCATCAGAATGACATCGGGCAATGATTGAAAAGACTTCTAGTGGTCTAGACTATTTTGATATCGGGAAAGCTTTACGATTTTCTCCCCAAAGTAACATAAGTTGAAAAATAGGAGAAAGACTAGCTACATAGTATTGGTAGGAGAATTGTGCAGTCCTCCCAACCAAGAAAAAATAAATCTAGGGGAAGGTCCACATTGACAATAAATTTAGTTATACCTTGGTGATCGGTTATGAGTGTATAAACAAGGGTGGTGCCAACTAAAGAACACAAATCGGCTTGAGAGCTAGGGTTTTCATTGATGAAATATGGTTTCACTCTAACATTTCAAAATTCGAAGAGTTGTTGTATTCAATTTCAATGGCGGACATTAATGGTTGCACGAATGAAATCCATATGAATACTCATGACCAATAAGATTAAAAAAAAAAGAATTTTTAGAAGTTGTAGCAAGCAAGGATAGGAGGTCAAGCAAAATTCAAGGAATATAGTGCAGCCAAGAATTCACAAGCATACAAACTTCCTTATAGTTGATAGATTATAATTCAATTATGTTTCCTTGGAGAATTGAAAATGGAGGGTTTGAGTTCTGTAAATGAAAATATTAGGAAGCAACAGAGTGAGGGTGGTCAAACCAAGAGTACAAAAAAAATAACCGAAATAGGAGAGGAATCGAAAACAAAAGAAAGAAAATTGAACCAAGACCTTATTGATCAATTACTCAGTTAAGGGCCGAAGGCCAGTAGGTTTGAACAACTAAGGACCGATGTAGAAAAAAATGAAGATAAATGTAGACATATAGGAGATGCATGTACCCCTATTAGAGGATATGTGTTATTCACGTTCCATTATTATCAAAGGAATAGGTTTGAACTAGTGTGCAATCCCTGGAACTTCAATTTGGAAAAACTAGTCATTCCAAATTTATTTGTGAATGTAGAACTTGTGAAACTCCTGGCTAAGCATTAAAACCCAAACCTAAAAGCTATTTGGAATTTGCAAGGTGAACCCTTCATACATGTATCCAAGACTATGATTTCTGAGGTTTTTAACCTAAGTGACACATGTGATGAGCCAATTGTACATGAGGATTTGGAAAGGGAGTACTGGAGAATGAACACAACTTATAGAGGATGGAGATTTCCATTACATAGAACTAGGAAGGATGGAGACCTTGTCCCACTTAAAGAAAATGATGGGCCTCCTTTTCATGTCGATTTACTTGAACCCTTCTTAAAACACACATATTTCTCAATGTGTCAAGTATTGGGGATTGAAGCCTCTAAATTCATGTCATTAGGACCAATGGTGATTGCAACAGATATTCAGTGCCACAATGCAATAACATTCGATTATGCCTCTTACATTTCCAAAGAGACTGACTCGGGGCTAATGGCAATAAAAAATGGATCTCCCACACTGCACTTCAAGCAATATTCTATCCTTATGCATATAATAGTGTATTCTAGACAAGAGATAGGGATGTGACCAGAAGAATTGAGAATTACACAATTTGATAAGGAAGGTCATCCATTATCAATACAATTGTGGACCACTATCTGGGATAGCAGATTTGTGAATTCTAACTATGTTCATTTTGAGGAGTATTTTTTTAAGATATTGTATAGATTTTTTAATCACCCTTGTGATCATTCTTTGAACGATGAGACTAAAAGATTTTTGAGGCCCAAAGATTTCAATGGACCTACAACTCTTGGTCATAATTGGGGAAACTACTATTTTTATATTGATGCCACCATGATTAGGGTATATGGTTTTGAGGATACACCTTTTCTTCTACCAAAAATAGTGCCAAATAAAATTGCATACTTGGAAATTGTCAGATAGTTAGATTATTCAAGTGTTATGAATCTGAGTGCCTATGAGAAACAGTCGTTCATGCCAACTAAATTGTTTTTTGGAGGATTTACCATGTTGTCAAAAGAGGGGTATGATATAATTTTAAATAAGTTATTACATTTCAATTTGAAGAAGGATCCACCAAGAAAGGGATTTGGTCCTGAAGGATACATTGATTTTGCTAGAAAGAAAGTAAATTTGGGCGGATATGTTGATATACCCTATCTGCATGATGATGTAATCAATAATATGTAAGAAAGGGAAGGTGACCTAGCGATTGATGAATATAATACAAAGGTGGATCAAAAATTAAAGGAAATAGAAGAGGCAAAAACACTATCTTCTAGAGGTGAAGAGTCTGCTGGTGAAAGGGAATATCAAGGTCAAACTAACAAAAATTCTAAGTTAAGAATTGAGGAGTATCAACCTCCCAAGAACAAGAAGTCAAAGAAGGTTTTGATACATATACAAGGCAACTAGCCTATAAATCCTTCATTTCTAATGATGAATTTATTAAATCTCCAGAATTTACATCATTCTTGTACAAACAAAAAGGGAAATCAATAAGAGATTTTGTATCAGATATTACACCCAACAATGATGCCCAATTGCTGAATGCCTTGAAATTAGATGTGGAAAACGAGATGAAGGATATGACTCCAGAAAGAGGAAGGAAATTGTTGGAGGATTCTGGTGTAATTATTTTCCCTGGTTTAGATTTGAATTGAGCTCTTGTTTTTTATAGTTTTTTGCATGATAATGGTGCTACACACAAGCTTAGTTCAGAAGGTGTTACATAAGTATACACAGGATCAAAATATAATCCTAATGAAAATTATCTCATGATTTGGGCCTTGTATTCCCCACACAAGAAATTTGTGATCATTGACACTGAGAGGGCATTTGGCCATGTGATGAAATTGAAGGTAAGATAAACTGATCTTGTGGCTACTACTTACATTGGCATTAATGTAGCCAAATTAAATAAAGCACAGATTCCGATGTTGATCAAGCAAAGAGACATGTACAATATGAACAATGAGAAGATGATTAAAGAAAATGACTTCCTGAAGAACATGGTCAAAGATACACTCAAGGGATCTACTAGACTACTAACTCAAGGAGAATGCTTTCAATCAAAGGATAAGAGTGAAGAATCAAATGTGTATGCTCTAGTAAGTAAAGCCAAATTTTATGCACTCTCATCAATGTTCCAAAAAAGGCACACTAGCTTGATGGTTTGGATGAAAAAGTTGTGGGTGACCCATTCCAAGAGTTATGCTGCAATTCAGGAGCGTAAAATAGTAAGTTACCAAATTCAGGAGAAGATCTAGGAAACAAAAAATAAAAATACTTCTAAAAATGGATCCATCATAGTTGCTGAAGATATTGTGAGAAAACACAAGGAATACTATAATGAAATTCAAGCATATGCGAAGGAACTCATTGATGTTGCAAAGGAGGGAGTGCCTACATTATTTAAAGATGGCAGAGAGTTGAAAAACTAGAACGAATGGATAAAAGAGTGTAGATTAATGTTACATGGAGCCTTGGAAGCAACCAAGAATGAGGAATCAATGTTGGATGTGACATGTGGGCATCTGAAGAAAATGATGATCATGGAGATAGCTACGAGGAACACTTCAGAGGATAATGACACTCATGGGAGATAGGATTATTTAGATCATATGGTAAAAGTTCATTTATGGCTCACTAGAGGTTAATTGTTTATGTTTAATTGTTGTTAATTCCAAAAGACTCTTGTGAAGGGGTATGCCCCCTTTAAGATATTGATATATATGTTGAACTTATGATAATTAGGATGATGATCACTACATTTTTGTTTTAGAGTAGGCATAGTAAGAAGATATATTGAAAAATCTGGCTCATCTATTCAAGAAATCTTGTTATAATGCATATTATTTGAAGATATATATCATGGAGAATAAGTTTTAATCTGGTGGCCAAGATTTGGTGTCTTGTTTGTTGAATTAAGCAATTATCTAGCTATCTCCATATTGTTATTTCTTTGTTATTTGAATCTATGTATCCAAGTTGATATTTCAGTTTCATCAAAACACATTTGTTATTTTTGTGTGATCAAGTTAATTGGTTTCTATTAAAGAATTAAAATCCTTTTGATTGATTATAGTAACTCGAAAGTAATATTTGGAACAGTAAGAAGAGTTAGGTAATTGATAAGATTGTCAAGTTGTCTTCACATTGATATTATCTTGTTATTCAAATTGAAGATATATTTCATTTGTCAATACACATTTGTTGTCATTGTGTGATTCTTTTAATTGGTTCCTTCAAGGAAGGATTAAAATCCTTTTAATAAATCACAGTAACTTGATAAGATCAATTGGATCAATAAGTAGATTTTTCCAGTCACATTCTTGCACATTTATACAAGGTAAACAAACATAAGTGCCAAACAATTAAAACTATATCCAATAAGTAAGTCACATGTCATTCCCCTCTTGACTCCATTAGCCCAAACAAAGTAGGCACTAGTTTTACCCATTTCATTTTAGAACTCCATAATATCTTATTCAAACATTCACATTTTAAATATAGTGCTAGGAGTATGAGTTATTAACAAGATTTCATCTATTTCACTTTATGCCAATGTGGATAGATCCATAAATTAAACAAAGTCATACAAATCTTAATCTTCTTCAGCTATCAAGGTCCACCTGCCTAGGTTTAGCAATGTCTGAAGTGTAGGGAGTCATCAACCGAATAGGGTTATCTCCATTCATTGGTTCAAGAATGTTGCAAGTCTAATCATAGAGCCTGGCATCCTCTTAGGATTTGTAACCTGCATTTTTGAGACCGAATAGATAGGTTGAAAAAGGTTGGTTAAATGATTTAACTGATTATGTCTAGTTTCAAGAAAGACATATCCTGAATAAGGAAAGGTTAAGTTGACCAAGATGACAAGATTGATTGACCAAGTGATGAATGCGAATTGATTTGATAAAGTGTTGTTGATTTGATTGAATGATGTGACAATACCTAGTTTCAAGAAAGACATATCTTGTTCAAGGCAAGGAACACATCTAATAAAGTTAGAAAATTGACCAGTTTGATAAAAACCTGGATGCAAGAGAGACATATCCTGCTTAAGGTAAATGAAAAGATTGATCGAAGACAATGTCTAATCTCAGGAATGACACATTTTGATAGAAGACAAGTGATAAGACTGAATGAGACAAATGACATAATTCCCCATTCTGATATAATACCAATGATCCGATAGTGATCGCTAATAAGGTAATTGATTGACTGAAGATTGATTGAAGCTTAAATACTTGTTGGATATGTTTGTTTATTGATTCATGATTTGATTTCAATAATGATTGATTGTGGAAAAATAACAAAACTAGACTCAATATACACTAAAGGACTGACCTAGGGCCTTGAAGGCTCATCGATTGATGGACTTGCCTACATTATACATGCAGAGACCTCGTAGTTTTACATGAATTGACTTTGTTTTATTTGACAAAGGACTGAGTCATGATTTTATTTGAGTAAACCTAAAATGGGCTGACCTAATGTCTCGAGTGCCCATTGAAGATGAGCCTTTACTACATAGAAAATGTGCAGAGACAATGTAGTTTGACCCTACTAACACAAACTAACTCAGACTCGAACTTTGACTATGTTTTTTGAAGTTTTGAAGTTTTCTGATGTTTTTTTGGATTTTGAAGGTTTTCTGTTTTTTTTGGATTTTTGATGTTTTATGATCCTTTTGGATTTTGATGTTTTATGATTTTTTTTGGATTTTGATATTTTATGTTTTTTTTTGGATTTTGATGTTTTATGAAAGCTGATACCATGCACCAGATCCCATGAAAAAATTACTCAAGGAATTGTCCCCAGTCAAGAGTAGGACCAATTTATTATATACGAGGGGAATCAACAGATGAATGCAAAGGATAATCATGAAGGCAAAGGATACTAAGTTTCAGTGGTTCTTAGGCCATGTGAAGGATGAAATTTTTTTATTATGGATGATATGGGAAAATGGATGAAGGATGGAAGACCAGGTAGAGTGATAGTAGATGAAGGAGCATAGATTGACTACACATGACACCTATTTAACAGGTTTTCACCATGATATTTATCCAAAGAAGCACCGAAGTGGGTTTCACTTTTGGATGAATTATCTCTTTACTATTTTTTGTTGTCACCAAGATGTGTGTTTGCCATGTTTTCATCAAGGTGACCATTTTTTTATTTTTTTATTTTTTTTGTATTTTTAAAGGGATACTCTAAGAATTAAGTGCAGTAATTGTGAGGTTTCATGTTGTTGATGGGTTCAGACAATGGTTCACCTTCAAAATTAGATTGTTGATAAGCAATGGATCCATATGTTGTTATGATGATATAAGGGCCCAACCATTTAGCTTCAAAATTTTTGGGCTTTTCTCAATTTCTCTAATTATTTAGATTTTATTTTAGGAATAGGTCACGAATGTCAAAGCTTCTAGGTTGGACCTTCTTATTGTAGTTGCATCAAAGGCGGTTCTGATATGCTTTCAAATGAATCAAGGCTTTCTATCTCTTTTCATCTAGTAACTCTAGCTCATGTAGATGGGATACACAATATTATTCTTGATCAATCAATCTGTGCATAGATACTCTTAGGGATTGTTACTCAACCTCAATAGGAAGTATGGACTTAGATCCAGAGACAAGGGAATATGGAGTGGATCTTGTAGGGCTTCAAACACTGGTATGGTAGACCCATAAAATAGGATTGACTTGGAGGTGCCAGTCATGGCTATTATCATTGACAATCTTCTTTAAGATTTTAAGGATAGTCTTATTAGATACCTCAGCTTGACTATTTCCCTAGGGGTAATATAGGGTAGCAAAATGGTGTCGGATATGAAAATTTTCACAGAGTTCATGGAAATCTTGATTCTTAAAAGGGTGACCATTTTCTGTAATGATGGACTGGGATACCATAGTGGTACATAATGTAATTTAGGATGAATTTGGATATCTACTTTTTAGTAATATAGGTCATCAAGATGGATTTGATCTAATTCTTAAAGTATTATGTAGCAATAAGGATGAATTTATGTTCGTTTATAGAAGTGGGATGGATCTTTCCCACGAGGTCAAGTCGCCATTGAGAGAATGGCTAGGGTGATGTGAGTAGTTGCAATTCCTGAGTTGGTGCATGTATTAGATCTCCATGAATTTGACATTGGTGACATCTCTTCACAAAGTGATAAGAATCATGCTCCATTGTAGGCCAATAATATGCCATCCACATAAGCTTTTTAGCTAAGGTAGGACCAGAAGAGTGATATCCACATATATCGTGATGAACCTTTTATAAGGTTGCTTGTGCTTCCTTTGAGTCAAGGCATCAGAGGAGGGTGCTATCTAGACTATGATGGTAAAGGGTATCTCCGATGATGGCATATTTAGAGGCTTGTTGGATAAAGGTTTTACGTTGGTTGGAAGAGTCTATTCATGCAAATAATTGTAAATATCTTTGTACCAGGGAGATTCAAGACCAACAAGTTCACACACAAGTTCAGTTTCAGGGACTTGAAATGCAGGGACCAACAATTGTTCCACCAAGAAATCATATTGTGATGCATTGGTAGGTGTTAGAATTGGCTATGGCTGCCAAGATCTTTGGACCAAATGGAAAGCACAAAGAAGAGAGAATAATGTGACAAGAATAAACTGTATTCTCATCAATATGAAAATGGAATGATTGATTTACAATGAGAGAGACCTTGGCTATTTAGCCAAGGTGATAACATAGGAGGGCATAAGATTAAGACAAGTGTCGTAATCTTATGACATGAGACAACTATGAAAATTTATCACTCCACCTAAAGTGGAAAGTGATAATGTGATAACCACCACAAATGGTGGATCACCCACAAAAGGTGGAGAGGTAATCACATGATATGTCCATGAAAGGTGGAAGTGATTAAGTAATAACATGATAAGTCCACCAAAGGTTGAAATTCTCCAACTACCTCCTATGTGGTCCCTAAGTAAACTTAGCTAAGGTTTAATTATGACCTAGGACAAGTTACAACACATTTAATTACACCAACAATATGAATGTCCAAGAGAGATCCAATTGTTGTCATTACATCAATTGCCTTGTCCTAGATTCTTAGTATCTGTTCAAAGGTAATAGCATCAAAATATAGTCTAAAAATTTCAACCATGGACTTGTAGGGAATAAGCTTCTCATCCTTGGTATCATAATCATCATTGACTTGCTTGATCACTAATGGGAATCACGATAAAATTGAAGATCCTTGATTTTCCATTTTATGGTCATTCAAAGTCATGTCAATAGTGCCTCATACTCGACTATGTTATTAGTTCATAGAAATGCTATTCAAAATGATTTAGGAATGGAATCCCCTTGAGGTGTGATAAAGAAAATTCTAGCTCTAGAACCATGACTTGTGTAAGACCCATCAAAGTACAAATTCCATGTCATTGGTGTTTCCATGAAAAAGATTGATTCATATAGGAAGTTAGATATTAAAGGATGGTTTGCCTTCACTGGTGCATCTACGAGTTGATCAACTATCACTTTTACTTTTATTTCCTTTTGGTCAACCTATTCAATGTCATACTTTTTTAGGATCATAACCCACTTAGCTAATCTTCCTGTCAGAGTTGCTTTACTAAGAAGATACTTGAGAGGATCAATTTTGGCTATTAATTTATCTTATGGTTCAACATGTAATGTATCAATGTTTAGGCTGAAAATACAACTGCTAGGCATGCATGTTCAATAGGGTTGTATTTTAACTCACATCCGAACAAAGTGTGACTGATGTAGTATATTCCTTGTTCTTTATCATCATTATCATTTTTGGCTTACAATTCCCCAAGTGCTAATGTATTTGTTGTCACGTACAATATTAACTATCTCCCATCAATCTGAGGAATAAGAATTGGCGGAGTCAATAGATAATTCTTGATTTTATCAAATTATTCTTGAATTTTTTCTATCCAATTGAAGGGATTTCCTTTTCATAACAGGTGTTGAAACAGGTGAATCTTATTTGCTAGTTCGGTGATGAACCTATAGATTGATTGCAGTCTCCCTTGTAAAGTCCTTAACTGAGTGATTTTGGTTGGCGATGGCATGTCCAAGATAGCTTTTACTTTAATGAGATCAACCTCTAAGATTGCACCCTAAAAACACATTTCTTTGGATTTAACCAGAGTTTTTATTTTTCAAATTGTGTGAAAATCTTATCCAAGACTGTTAGGTGACCACTTCATTCTATATATTTTGAGAGAAGATCATTGACATAATCCTCCATAATTATGTGTATATAATCATGAAAATAGTAGTCATGGCTCTCTGATATATAGCTCCAACATTTTGAAGTCCAAATGGAATAACATTCCAACAGAAAGTTCCCCAAGCACATGTAAAGGTTGTCTTTGGTTGATCTTCAGGAGAAATTCTTATTTGGTTATAGCCCAAGAATTCATCCATAAGTTATAACATGTCATATCTAGTAGTGAGGTCAACTATGATGTCAATATTTGGTAAGGAAAAATCATCCTTAGGACAAGCCTTGCTAAGATCTCTGAAATCCATGCATACTTTGATTTGCCCATTCAGTTTTGTGATAGGAACAAGATTTGATATCCAATCTGCATAATAAATAGAGTGTATGAATCCAACATCCGAGATTTTCTTTAGTTCAACCTTGACTAGGAGTGCAATCTGCGGGTGCACTTTCCTTAGCTTATGTTTATATGGTTTGGCATTTGGTAACAATGGCAAGTAATGTAAAACAAGCTTGGGATCCAATCCAAGCATATCAACATATTCCCATGCAAAATTAACTTGTCTCTCTAAAAATAATGTTGTGAACTCAGTATTTTCCTTGGTGGTCAAAGATGTTGCAACCTGTATGATTCTAGAGTTGTCATGTGTCCCAATGTTCACTTCTTCTCTTTCTTCTATAAGTGATGGTGATCTCTCTCAGTCTATAGGGAGAATTTATAGTCCTCCATCCTTAGGTGCCTCAAAGAGGTTTTCACCTTCAGATACGTCCCTTATTTTTACTTTTCATAGTCAGAAGGTGCCTTTCGGTTTTCACCTAAAGACCTATTCTTTTTATTTTAAATTTTTTTATTTTTACTTTTGTGACTAGAGGAAAGGAAAACCTCACCAAAGTATGCTACACTATTGAGTTCTATGAAAAATTCAACCTTATGATCCCCACTTGGTATTCCTTCATGAATTCCTATGAACTCAACAATTGCTTCGTTGTTCTCTAATGTGTCTAAACTCGGTGGTTCTTGTTGATCCCAATCTATTAATTGTGGGTAAACAAGGGGAAAACATAATCAACAATTTCAAGGGTCATGGTGTGGGTAGATAGGGTAAAGACGAAGGTAGAGTCATTAGGTTCTCAAAAGGTAGAATCGTCGGTTTCACAAAAGTGTTTAAACCAAGCTTCCCTCTTCAAGGGGACTTTTTGGTGGGGACTTACTAGGGGACCAATTTTAAACATATGATTGAATCTTTCCTCAAAGGTAGGTTCACCAAGTTCTCTACAAGTTTCCTCAAGGTTATAACTAATGATGGATCTATTAGATTCCAAATCCAATTCCCACTCATTAGAGTCAGAGTCGGTATAATAGTCCTCAAATGTCTCGATTTCATTTGAAGCATTAACACTATCACTCAAGAGTAACCTAGTACCCCAAATAGTCACTTTTACTGGTACAAAACCTAACCCTTAATACTTTAGTAATTTGGGATGTTGTAAGGGTTCCAAAATTCCTTGTTTTTTTAGACCAAGGCTATTGTCCATCATATCCTTGCTGCTTCATCAATAGGAACCCTTTTGGATACTGTTCAACTAGTATCTATTTATGTTCTATGTCCTCTTCTTTATACAACCATGCGTAAATGTGGTCATCCAAATATTCTTTAGCTAGCTCCCCCCATTTAGTGAAGGTAGTAGGGGGATTGTGGATGATAAGTTTAGGTTGTACAAGATGTGGTTTTCCATAAGACTTTGGTGATAAGGGTAGCTTTCCAATCAAAAGAGACTCTTGATATTATATTCTTCGCATCCTTTGTCTTGAATCTGGATTTTGGGTTTGGATGGTAGGGTGAATGTAGCGAATGATTTGACAAGGTCAGATGGATCAATGTAATGAGATGAGGTGGAAGATGAGGCCTCTTGATTTATAGGCACTTGTTGCTCAACAATCCCTTTTAGGTTTATACAATACTAAAAGGGATCGAGATCACCAGGAATATTAACTTATGTATCATTATGTGGAAACTTGAGGAATTAGTGGTATGTGGATGGTACAGACTTCATGGTATGAATCCATGGGAATCCAAGGAGATGGTTTTAGTGTAAATCTAGATCCAAGACTTGATATTTTTTGTTCTATATAGCCAGGCCAACTCTTACGAGAGGTGAAAAACTCCTTCAGATGAGCGTTCAATGTCATCATAAGCCTTGATAACAATTTTCTTATTTTGGTCTATGCAATTCTTAGAGTATCCCAATGCTTTTACCAATTTCAAGGAGAAAATTTTCAAACCTGCTCCACCATCTACTAGGACTCGTTTGATATTATGTACAAACTTTAGGGTGTAGGGTATCGTTATGCTCTGTCTTTTATGTGGCAAAGTCTTGTTAAAAAAATGACATGATGTGGCATAGCTAGGTATCCAACCATGGCTTGAAATTCATTGACATCTAGATTGGTGGGTACAGATGCTTCTTGGAAGGATTTATCCAGGATAGCTCTTTTTGGAAAAAAATGTGAAGGAGTTCCAGGATAGAAATATGTGCGCAAGTCTTCCCTAGCTAGTCTAGGAGATTGTACTTGATTTTTGGTTGTGGATTGGAAGGAGGTCTTGGAAGAGTTATCTTGGTTTTTCAAGTGGTGAAATCACACTCTTAACTTTTCTTATTTATGGTAATTGTGGCAACGCGATCATCAAAGGGTCTTACATTAAGGATAATAGTGCTATAATCATATTTGACATTGGTATAATTAGCACTGTTGTTATTCCTTGAACCGAAGGATTTTCCTTTTTCATGATCTTGCAAGGGAGTTTTAAATATGGCATGATCAACATTCATCTTGCCTTGCGAATTTTCTATTGAAATAATTCCTTGTTCAATGAGGTCTTGGATGACATTTTTGAGTGTCTGACATCTAGATGTTTTATGTCCTTTTCCACGGTGATATTCACAATATTCATCTTCTTTCCACCAATCAGGTTTGATCAATGAGGGTTCATACTTTTTGATGTATGGCAGTTGGATGACATTGGATTGTAAGAGTTTTTATAGGAAAAATTCGATGGGTTCACCCAATTGGGTGTATGTTCTCTTGGCGTGGGGAGGACCTCTACATTGTTGGTTGTTTTGGACTGCATTCAATGTTTGACCTTGACCTTTTGTTTGGGTATTTGATGTGTTTGATATGTTTGATGAGGAAGGACCTTTAAGGTGAATGGTATGACCTTTTTTATCACTTTAGCATCGACAAATCCATCATTAGTGACATTCTTGTTTTGGAACCAATATTTTCTTTTGTCATTATTGGGCTTTTGGACCTCTTTGTGTACTTTGACTAGTCCTTTTGTGACAATACATCTTTCAATAAGGACACCTTTCTCAAGGACCTCATCAAAATTTGTGCAACATTGTATTTGAAGACCACTCATCATTTCTCTATTAAGGTTTTCCACAAATATGGTGACAAGTTGTTTCTCAGGAATGTGACAAGGGAAATTGCTAGCTAGACTTCACCATTTTTGGTAAAATGAGGTAAGTGACTCCCCTTCTTCTTGTTTGGTTGAAGATAATTTTGAAAGGGTTACATCACTTTCAATATTAAAGGAAAAGTGATTAATGAATTTATCAGCCAATTCACCCCATGTTCTATTCCCTAGAGGAAGATGTGCAAACCAATCTAGGACTGGTCCCATGAGAGTTTATGGAAATAGTCTCATAAAATAGGTAGGATCATATGTGATTTCCATACATGTCGTATTAAATTCTTGTATGTGTTCCACTAGATCCCCTTTCCCTTTATATTTGGGTAAACTTAGTGTTGTGAAGTGAGGGGGAAAGGGTGACATATAGAGATTTTTGTCAAATGGATAAGGGCACAATTCGTCCAAGGAATTAATTTTCTTGTTGGTCCCCCATTGCATGTTTTTCATTTGTTTTTGGATGTCTTCTATTTATTTCATCAAGCTATTTTCAAGGGATGGTGTTGTGTTGGTTTGATTTGGTGTTATGACGTTGGTGTTGACGTCATATGTTGGATTTGAATTTGACTTATAATTTTATGGCATAGGACCTTGGTTACCTTTTTGATATGGATGTGTAAATATGGAATTTTATTAGTTGGATTTGGAGGCAAATTGGCATTTAGATTGGTCCCAAAGGTCATGTTTGTATTTGGTATGGTGTTTTGGAATTTTGGTGTGGGCCCTTGATTTGTTCCTTGGTTTTCGAGGGTTGGTCTTTGGTTCATGTTTTGGAAAGATGGTGTGGGTCCTTGACTGATATTTGAAAATGTAGGTCCTTAATTAATATTTGAAAATGATGGGATAGGTCCTTGCAATGTAGCAGTGGGCCCTTGGTTGGTATTTTGAATTGGTATTCTTCACTGGACGATGTGAATTCTCCTAGATTTGTTTGGTTGATTTTGATTTGATGAGGGTGTGGTTTGGAATTGGAATTAAGGACCTTGATTCATGTTTTGAAGTGTGGGTGTGGGACCTTGAGATGTAGTACCCTAGTCTGTGTTTTGAAAAAGAGGATTTGTGAAGGTCTTACCCATGGAATTGGATGTTCTACCAAATGTAAAACTTTTTCCTTGTGTTGTCGCATGGGTTACCTTGTTTCCAAATGTGGAGATACTAGGGATATGTGTGGTAGTGGTTGCCATGTTTATTGTTGTCCCAAGTGGTATAGTTGACTTGTTTTGTGAAGATGGAATCATTAATGCAAATGGGTTTTGAGTATTTCCTTCTACAATGGTTGAGACATCAAATCCTTGAGGGAGTTTAGCACCCTTTTTGGCTAGTGCATAGAAGAATCTATTAGGATTAGAACTAACAATCTCATCAACCCTACATAAAATTCTTGGATCTTGGTAAGCTCTTTCAATCTCTTCAAGAGTCATTTTATTGTTGAATTCATCTAGACTTAGATTGCCTAGTGTACTGGTTGGGTCCCTTTGTTGGTGTTTCTCTTCATGGATGAGATTGATTTGAGTTTGATCCAAAGTTGGTGTCATGATGTTGACTATAAAAGGGGTAATTTAAGGAATCCATGTCCTTTCTTTTAGTTCATGACCTTGTTTCAACCATGTAAGACTTGCAAGTTGGAATGTAATGCAAGGTGATAATGAAGCTAAACTATGTTTTGGGGATTTCTTGGATATAAGGATGCAAGGTAATCATACAAGGATGATAACTAAAGGATGAAGCTAAATGAACCTAAACGAAACTAATGGATCATGCAAAAGGACACCAAAGGTGAATTAAATAATGATTAAGGATAATGATAAGGTGTTAAGTTAACGATCAAAGGTAGTGGTGAAACAAAGACTAAGATGAAATTAAGCTATGTTTTTTTTGTTTTTGGGATATAAAGATGCAAAGTACAAAATCTAATATGAAGGAGTGATAGGATGATAGTGTTATTATGGTCAAAGGGTATGGTGTGAAGCTAAATGATACTAACAAGATGAACCTTTAGATTTAAGAAAAATGATGGTAACCAAATTGGTGTAGGTCCAAGATAGCTAATCCCAAATGTCATTTAACTTTGTGATGACCAAGGTAATGGTTTTGACAAGGTGATTCTAAAGTAGGAAACAAGTTTGAGACTCGAGTGTTGATCAAAATGACAATAGAAAAGGTTGATAAAATAAAAGATGAAGGTCAATGAAAAGATGGATAAGTAACCATGGATTGTCCAAAGTCTTAGTAATCTTCCTAAGTCTAAGATCTAAAGGGTAAGGGAAACCTAAGGTCTAGGATTAATTTATGCAAGGAAAAAAGGATGAGGAAAACAACCTAGAATGCAATGTAACCCTAAATGCAAATGCTAGAATGCTCTGGTAAAGCTCTATAAGTCTTTGGTTTAGAATTCAAGATCACTGTTATGATGAATTGATTCTATTTTGGAAAAGGATTTTGTGAATTTTTGGTAATTAGGAAATTACATCACTATTTTTCTCAGATGCTTGATTTTAGTTGCGGGTTTCTAATAAGCAATTACGCTTCACAATATTAGTTACGACTCTATTTCTGGTAGATGCGGTACAATATATCAATTGTGGTTTTCTGGTAAATAAATGTGGCACACATTTTTAGTTGCAGGCCTAATTTTATCAAATGTGGTTCTGCAAGCAGTTGTAGGATTTTTCTAAGAAGTTACGATGAACATTGAGTTTTTTTTGGTAAATTTGATGTTTCATAATATTTTTTGACTAGTTTTGGTGAGATTTTGTGAGATGAAATTTGGAAAACACAAAAAATAGTCAACAAACACTTTTTTTGGTCTGATTTCGAGTGTGAAAATGTTTGGTTTCAATGTGAACAAGGCACCCATAGACAATCACAACCTAGGTTGGAAAAGATACCACTCATTAAGTCACTACTTGGATTTCTCCAACCACTTAAACAAGATGAACAAATAGAGACTTGGTGACATTGGCTCCCCCTTACATGGCACACATTTCTTAGGCACACCAAGTCTCATTCCCCAAAGAGGAATTTCTACCTCTACACTTGATTAGTGAAGACGTGGGGTAGCTTCAGAACGGTCGTTCTTGCACCAAAAAGTGAATGGGTTTCTGGCCATTAAAACAATGGCTATTAGTGAATACTTAGGGACATGGCACCTTGTGATCATCCAAAAAGCCACTTAAGGCTTTAATCACTCCTAATAGGGGCCCTTATACTTTTTATGGTAGTGCCCCATTCTGAATGACATTGTACGGCTAAGGCCTGCATACCATGAGGAATTGATAGTTTAGTCTCATCCTTTTCTAAACCAGCCCAAGAAAAAAACCAGTTGGACTCATTCCCTCTTTCAAGGTAGGCCCCTCTAAAGGTAAATAAAACTGAGATAGGTACATTGTTTTTTATCTCCTAGATCGCACGAAGCGCAAGGAAAGATCATACAAAAAGGCTTTATCTCACACTCACATGGGGAAGTGTTGGAGTGAAAAAGACACTAAGAGGGGGGCGGGGGTGTGAATAAGTGATTTTAATTGTTTTCACAATTTTAATAAAACTAAAACAAACTAGATGTATGCTCTCATTTATCAATGATAAACTCATTCATGTGTTGAATGCAATCACATATACTGAAATGAGAATTATAATAGTGAAACATAGCATATTAAATAATTTATGTAATGAATCAGATGAACCAAAAGATAAGAAAATAGACACAATATAAGCCGAGTGGAAAACCCTCTCAGGGTAGAAAAACCACTCCTAAACTGCTTCCTTTTTAGGCTTTCATTTTAATAATCATTTTTGACAATGCCTCATAGGCTGATTGCTAAGCACCAACTCAAGGAGCACCAACCCATTTTCTATTCTTAGTAAGACATACAATGATATAGAGGATCTCTCTATTTCTCTAGTTTCTCTCAAGTGCCTCTTGACAGACAATGTTTACAATCCTCAAGGTTCAAGCATGACCCTTCAGAATTCTAACCATTGTCAAGCCTTAAGATAGCTTGATAATTAACTCTAAATTTTGATTTTCAATCTCAATGCTCAGAATTTCTTCAATACAATAATAGTGATATGCTCACACTGGGTTTTCACTTTCTTTTTCATACATTTCTCATAGCTCATCAAGAACAGTTAACACACTCTTTCTATTTTTCACTGTAAAATTAAGAACTCTTATTTCACACTTATTTTCCAAAACAACACCTCAAATCCCTAATCTCTCTATTTTCCATCTTACAAAAATTTCATTTCATTTCAAAAAAGAACATTATAGCAGTAGCTCAAAATTCTTTTTCAAAAGAAAAAATAGAGGTGATTATTTAGATTACCCACTTTCTGTCGATCAACAATTCTAGATGTTACTTTGTTCTTGAGAGAAAGATCAACATGTAGAATTTCTTCTGAGAGGATACCCGAGTAGTATGCAAATTAAGAAAGCAGACTGAACCTTGTCCTCTCAAGCAGCTTGCACAGGCAGTGCTAAACAAACCAGCATAAAAAATACTAAATATTCCATGCACAATAGCCACTAAAATTGCTGCAACAGTAAAGTAACTGAATTCACAATGCAATGTAACCAAAACCCCATAATAATGCATCCAAGAATAGTTATAAATGAATCCAGGTAAGAAACTAAAAAGATTTGTAGACTTCATGATTACCCACAAACCAAAAACACCGACCCATAATTCTAATATTGTAAACTATGGTGAAATGTAGTTTAGATCAAGTGAATTCATGCATTTAATTCTGAACATGAAGTGAATGAACCCATTTTTCATCTTCCATACAAAAGTAAGCACATATCTTCAATTATCTTTGCCAGTAGAAGTAATGGTTCTGCAAAGCAGTTAAAGAGATGAATACCTGAGAAGACCGGAAGAGATTTTGTCATGTAGCAATTTACCAGACCAACAAAGCAACAAAGCAACATGAGCTTCTTCCAGTTTTGAGCTCTTACCCAATGATAGGAGACTGACAGGATAATCAACCATGGTAATGGTCTTTCATATTCCCCCATACGTTGTCCAAGAAAATCAAAAAGCCAACTAACATAGTGAAATGACCAAGAGGAGATCTCCATGGTGGCAGCCAAAGTAGGGTTTGAAACCCACAAACAATGAAAGAAAAATGTTTTCCCTAATCTTCCAAAGAAAAAACAGCCAAAGACCTTTACCATTTTGATAAAGATTGAAGTCCAAAATGACTGAATTAATAATTCAACAGTCATAATGTATTTTTAAATCTGTGGACTATCCAATGCCTTGCATGTCGACCAAATAATTCCTTAAATTATTTGACATGACCACTTTACACATCAAATTATTATTACCTTAGACTTGTTTGATTCCTATTAATCAAAGCCAAGTCACTTCCATGGTGACATTTTAGAACATCATAACCTTATAACTCCTATCAGCCTTAAGGCCTAGTAATGTGTTGACCAAAAGACCCGAATCACATGCATAAGAATGATCAAATGTTTTCCAATTTTCAAAATCGATTGCCACCATATAATGCCATATATACCCAATGCCTATGAAATATAATAAAGGATAATATTCATGCTAAATTCAATATGCCATTCACCCATGCCAAATTCAGTATACCGAATGATCAAGCCAATATCAAGTATTTAGGGTTTAGGGTTTAGGGAAATATCACAATATCATATACCCATGTCAATATCACAATATCATATGCCCATGCCATTAACAAATATTTAAGGAAACCCGATAGGGTTTTCTTAAGACAAAGAGCCAACTGAAAGAATTACTTGACAGAGAAGCCCAACTCTGATATTGTTCAGAAAAAAACTTGTATTAATGTCATAATGGTAGAAAAATTGAATGAGACAACATCATATAATCTTGTAGATCACTTTTGCACAAAATGTCAAATCAGAATCATGTCACCTGAACATGGGAACATAAACCTATAACCAAGTTTCCTTATGATATGCACATGGAGTCAAGAGATCAGTGCCACCAAAGATAATATCATAAATTAAATAAGTATACCAATGACAGAATGGAAATAGTTCAACTGAGTAAGCAACCACCAAGATGCCATACTGAAACAAATGTTGTCATCAAGGACAAATAGCAAAAATAGAAGTTCAATAGGAAGTTCATTTTAAATCCAAATTGAAGTGTATGGGTGATTGTACAAGGTACCAAAGGAATGATTTTGATTCTCAAGATGTCCAAGTGGCACAAGAGAAGAGCATACACATCTAGTGGCACAATGCAAACAACAAGACATGACAAACACTTGTTAAAATTTTAACTCTTGCTTATGATGAAACAATCACTTCGGTAATTTTTAATCTAATGATGTGTGATGCTTGTTCATTTTAAAACTCATGAGTGTAGATATGAATTTTATTTTTCATTTTAAACCCTTATGAATGAAAAATGCATGTTCATTTTAACCTTCTGAATTTTATGCAAGTTGTAGGTGTTGTAAGAAAATAAAATAGAAATTGATTATCCTTAAAGTGAATGATGAAAAGCTTTATTTTTGTTTCTAAAGAAATGGTTTTGAAATTCCTTAAATCCAATGACACATGCTAAAAAGAGATGATTAGCACAACAAAAAACTTATTCTAATGAAAACCCAAAAGGAAAATTTGAAAAAAACTAAAAACAAAAATATTTATACCTAACAAGCGATTGCGTCATTCAGGCTATCACTTGCTTCACTATAATACACCATTCTATATCAACTGCATCATGATTTCAAATGAAAATCTCCCACCTTCAGATGTGTCACTACATGTCATGGATGCATCACTATTTCAAACTCAAATTTCCACCTAGCAGTTACATCATAGTATCTTTCAGTTGTGTTGTACGAACCTATTACACGGAAAAACAAAAGAGAAACATAGATTTATTTGCAAAAAAAAATCATGCATTCACATCAGGTTCACCAATGTAAGATGGGGAAAATCAAGTAGCATAGACTAAGTGACAAACAAAAAACTAACTAAGCTAAAATAACAATCTAAAATTGTGGAGTGTCTATGAAAATTCCTGCAAACAATAAGCATGAAAGTCATAGATATGTGGTTATTAGATAGAAAATGGAAGAGGAAGGCCTCTTTTATAGACAACCATTCAAATTTATGGTCAAGATCGAGCTTCTAGAAAGATTCCAAGATTGAAGGATGAGAGGCCATGCAACACAAAGAAAGGGAGGTTACGAAATCAAGGGTTGAGATCGAGAAGAGACCAAAGCCAATTGATGGCTGAGATTCAAAAATGAGATAGTGGAGGAAGATAATGGAAAAACTAAA
Source organism: Sequoiadendron giganteum (assembly GCA_007115665.2). NCBI lineage: Eukaryota > Viridiplantae > Streptophyta > Pinopsida > Cupressales > Cupressaceae > Sequoiadendron > Sequoiadendron giganteum. Next base: position 211,707,468 of record CM021100.1, read on the forward strand.
GGGGGGCCAACTACTCAACATCCCGAGTCATGGGAGGGTCTAGAATAATTGGCTACCCTGATCTACCTCAAGTTAAGGGAATTGTTTTAGGAGAGTTTAGAGCTTAAAGGCTAAAAGGAAGAACAACTAGGTTGTTGTTGTCCTTTAATAACAAAATTCAATGTTTCAGGAAGTCAGGTGAGCAAGTTTTCAGAGTCTGGATTGTATCTTAGGTAGCTCAATGCTAGAGGACTATAGTGCAAGACACAAGCAACAACATGGTGCGTTGGCATCCCAGTGGGGCATTAGCATTTGTGTTGATAGAAAGTGTAAAGTACAATGAGAGATTGAAAGAAACTCACTAACAGCCTAAAGGGTATGAGTTAATGCAATAATATAAATAGAACATAATACAACGATAGTAGAACAAGAAGAATACTTTAACTTGATCTAATCTATGAATTGATAAAGGAGGATGAGGAAATAACACCTTCCTACCCACACATTGATGTCTTAAAGGTCTTCACTCAATGAACAACCTACACACACAAGAATTAGAAAATGTTGGGGCTATGTTTAGAAGATTTCTATAGTCAATTCCCTTCTTTGGTGTTTCTTCCTCCACAGACAACTAATATAGAAACGATAGGAGAAATATGATAAAGAAATATATTGAAACAAATATACCAAGCAATACGTTGAACAACAATATGCTACAATATTAAAATGATAATGAAAGAGAAAGGGAAGACAGAGTGATATCACCTTCAACCACATGCATTCAAGGACAATGGGAGAAGGAGTGAGCTCACAAGCTATCAAAGATCGACAATACTGCAACAACGAAGAGAGTGAACCAATGAAATACCAACTTTTAGCTTCAATGGAGGTGATGGAACTTGAGAATGTTGTGAGAAAAGTGTGAAGACAGTTTTCTAGAATAAATCAGATCATGAGAGAGTGAAAGAATGTAAGAGATAGTCATTTGAATGGTAAAATTAGAGGAAAAAGTGTTGATCAAGGTTTTTCAAGGGAGTAGAGATGTTATGCTTCATCAATAATGGAGATTTATAACACCTCTGTCGATTCTAGAGGTAGGAATCATGCTAGGATAACAACATGCCACACATATGTCTGCATGCTACACTAGTGTCCCAGACATAATATCCTCCATTGACACAAAAAACAACTACCAAGTGAATGGAAGGTGAATGAAGGATGTGAAATTACATTATCAGACATAATTCTCTAAGGTAGGAGGTATATAGATGTGGAATTTGTAAGGGGTGAAAATTCACGCTGTTACACCTACCAATCTTAAATAACTATGTAGCTTAGAAGGAAAATTCTAGTCCATCTATTATTTCATTGCATAATTAGAAGATAAGTGTCATACTTTCACACATCATTTTCATAAGGGTGTTACTTGGAAGTGGGAAAAAATTATCAATGGGAATTCCAACAATTAAAAGATTATCTTGCATCTTATCCAATGTTAATTCCACCAATTCAAGGAAATCTTTGTTATTATATATATCTACCACATCAAAAACACTAGGTTACCTTCTCACACAACATGATGGGTAAAGAAAGGGACATCTACTACCTTATTCATACTCTGGTTGGTTATGAACTTAACCATACACCTATTGAATGCACCTATTTAGTAGTTGTGTTTGCTTCATAGAAACTTAAACATTACATACTCACCATCAAAATAAACTCATTGTAAAAATTGATCCACTTAAGTACATGTTGAATAAGGCCACACTCATAGGGATATTCGATAAATGGGTTATGATCCTAAGTGAATTTGACATTGCGTATGTAGATAGAAAGGTCATCAAAGGGAAAGTGATCACATGCCAGTTAGCAACTGCTCTTATTATTGTAGTTCACCCCCTAGTGTTAAAATTCCTATATGAAGGAATATTCACAATGATGATTCAGACATGGAAACTTTACTTTGATGAATCATACACTCAACATGGATTAGGAGTAGGTATACTATTTGTCACACCCAAAGGAGATTGTATACTAAAATCATATCGATTGAAATTCCCGTGTATTAAAAATACTATTAAGTATGAATCATTTATCACCGGACTCAAAACTTAAGGAACTATTGTAGACACGTAAAAATGACCAAGGCCTGCAACCAATATTTTACCACATTTCCTCCTAACATAATTATGACATTTTAATTATGTTTCTAACCCACCTTCAACTATTAATTGAATAATGCAATAATTATTTAATTAATTCATGATTTTTTTCATGTTTATTAAGTAAATAAATCTTAATTATTTATTTAATGTCAATAATTATCAAAGTCGTCTCAAAATTAAATAAAGTCTCTTTTATTTAATTAATCTTTATCATGAATGTCCTGATTATTAAATAAGTATACTTTAATATATTAATTTAATATGTCACTAATTCCTAAATCCTCTCTTAATTAAATAAATTCATTAATTTATTTAATTAATTAACTACCTCTTCTAAATTAAATAATTATTCTTAATTATTTGATTGCTTTATGTGACACTTCCATCTTTTTAAAAATCAATTACTCATTAGCACACAAAATCCATATTTTGAATTAATTTAATTCAAAATAGAAATATTCTTCTACAAATCAAGTAATTGCTAAAATTACTGATTTTCTAAAATCTCATCTTCTTATCTCTTGATTTTTACTAATTTCATCTCAATATCACGTTTATTCTCCACCATTGATTTAATTTCCTAAATTAAATCTTGTCCACACATTCGGGAATTTTATCCTAACCCTAATTGAGAGTTGTCATTTTGAATCTTAACCATTGATTCTAGGGCATTTCTCAATCTCTCATCTCATCTCTCTGTCCAAGATTGCGTTTTCTATAAAATGACAATCTTGTTCTCATTTTTGACATCTATTATTATTATCTTCTGATATTTTGCAATCTTTTATTATCATCTTTAGGCTTCTTAACTACTTGCATTCTAGATTTAATATGCATTTGCATTAAGTTCATATAAATCCTTCAAAGTTTTGCTTAGGTCTAGTCAAATATAGAGTTTGCTCAACACAAATCTGAGGGCACATTCTTCAACACAACAAACCAAGGAGGTGTAATGGAAATCAACCATGGAGGAGAGAAGAATGGGTGAGCTTGTTCCAGTTTTCCTTTCCTTTCTCATTTTATCCTTTGCATTCCATTAAGTGTTTGGATTTAATTGATATATGCATGCATTATACGACTAACGAATCTATATTGCAGAAATCCATCATTATATTGGTGAACCCGACCACCCATTTTGACACATTTTTGCACGTTTTCGTACGTTTTTTCTAGTCATTTGCAGGAACAGGTACGAAACGATGCGTTCACCTTCATGTGCGATGCAATTGCTCTGCTACGCCACATTTGCCTTCACTTGAGACACAAGTGCTCTGCTCGGCTGCATTTGCCAACCACAGGGACACAACTGCTCTGCTGCAATGCACACGACAATCACAGAGACGCATTTGACATCTCGAGCCACAACCGCTTTGCTGCGACACATTCGCTTTGCTGTGATGTAGCCGACTAGTAAATTTTTTTCTTTGCAATTCTTTTTGGTTTTTGATTTTTTTCTTTTTTGTTGTCTTTTTTTTCCTAGGTTAGAGATTTCTTGTGTTACTAATTTTTTTTTTGTGACAGCATGTGTCTAGTTGGATTTAATTAGTTTTCTTAGTTATTTGTTTCAAACAAATTGCATTTTACATGCATTGGTTAAAAAGATCAAACATACAAATGCATATTGGTTAAAAAGAACAACAAACTTTGTTTTTCATTGGGTTTAAAATTAACTTCTAGATTAGAAAATACTACAAATGGTTTAAATGAACCCTCTTGTCTGAAAAACGGTACAAATGGATAAAATGAACCTTGTGCATTCTCTATTTGTAAACATTTTATTTTTGGGTTAAAAATAACACCATGCAAGTGTGATCTGAAATATTCATGTGCTCTCTCTTTGTTTTTAAACAAAGATCGATTGAGCTATGAATATTTTGGTTCGCTTTTGTTGAACTTTAGAAAATTGGGCCTGCTTTAGTGGGAAAAATTACTCACCCCAAAGTGACTCAAATTGATAATGAAGCTCTTTAGCCAAGATTCTTCCGACCGGTATATAAATGTGAATCCTAAGGGAAAGCCTAGGATTACGAGTGCAACTATGTCATACGAACCAAGTAGTACTCCCTAAAATCCTGTTGAGCTTAACCTCTTCAAGTTGGAGTGCCTCCTTAACATACCTTAATCTTGGCCCCATGTATGACCACTCAAATAGATGTCTGAATTAAATCCTTTGTTATAGAAAGCCATAAACCTTCTATTCTTCAGGGCAACAACAGTTGTTTCCAAGGCACCCGCACATGCGCAGTTCTTAGTAGAAATGATCAATCTTCCATGGGAGTTTCATGGAGGTTGGAAGCTTGGTTGCCTTGAGAAGTGAGTGCACTGTAAGGGGGAGCCTATGGGGCCAAGATTCTGAATTCATTCACTAAGGATATGTGGTTAGTCAGATCCAAAAGAATACTGTCTTTGCAACCTTCAGATTTTTTTTGTTAATGTCTTCAATGTGATTGATTTTTTTCAACACCAAGTGTTTGCCAAACTATTCTCAGAAAACTTCAACAAACTGAACATCAAAAATCTGAGACAAAATTTGTCAAATCTGCAATTTTTTTTTTCAAAAATTGCTTCCTGCGACGCAAACGCTTTGTCAAACCGCGATCGCTATATTTTGAGCCATAATCGCTCTGCTGAGTTGCATTTGAAATTTTTTGATCCGCATTCACTTTGGTGAGCCGAAGTTGAATCATCCTGCATCACATTCGCTATACTACGCCACATTTTCCAATATCAAACTACATTCTCTATACTGAGCCGCATTCGCTAGTCCCAGAACCACATTCGCCACTCTGAGCCACATTCACTCTATCGTGTTGCATTCACTGTGATGCAGTTGCAAAAATTTCATAACCATCTCCCCACTATCAAAATTAAAGTCCACAACTTGTCTTTTCCAGAATTCAATCAAGTCTTCCTTCACTGTTACTATTTAAACCAAACACTAAATTGTTCAACTTCCCTTAAACATTGCATTATAGGTACCATTTTTAGGATCACAATAGGATTCCATTTCCATTCCATTAGTTGCATTGGTAACTTCACCATCTCCTTAGACACTTACTTTTGCAGATTTTAGGAGTAGACTCTTAGCATCCATTGTCAAAACTTTGCATTCAATAGTAGGTTATCATTGGACCCAATTACCCTTTGTCACTTAGTCAAAACTTTTGTGAATTATTTCTCACTCATTAGTCTAGTGTGGAAACTTCACTTTGTCCTCTTTTAGTCCTTTTATGGTCCATTGTATTCCCAACTTGAATCATTGCAAAAAATTGTTTGCTCAAGTTGTCATCTCCTTAGAAATTTCAATAGTGAGTACATCTTAGGCTCCTTTAGTTGCATGCCATTTAGCATCTCCATTTTAGTGTCACACCATTGGCATTCACAAATCTTTATCCTCATTTTGGTCTCATTTGCATTTCATAGCATTCCTTAAAATTCCAAAAAACCCAAAAACATAGTATAATATTTAGATCATTCTCCCCCATCATCCCAAAGTTAAGCAAAAATTTTATGGTTGAAACTAGATTACAAAAAAAGAAAAGACTCGTGGATTCCTTTGGACAAGACACCAAATTTCTTGGTTTCACAACTAGCATGGATTCTTTCCCTAATGACATGAACAATCCTTCTTATAACATGGGAAATTCCAACATCAATCCTTTCAGAGAGATGAACATCCCACCCGCTCCACAAGACCTTTTTGAACAATTTATCCATAGAGACTCAAATGGGGAAGTCTTTGAAGAAGACATATTAGCTTTTGTCCAACACCCAGAAGTTGCTACTTTTGTGGAAGAAGTAGTCTTAAATGAATCTTCCAGATTCCTAGATATGCTCCTTGACCAAGGGGCTAAGTTACCAAATGGATTTGATCTTAACACTCTTAGAACAACATACCCCATCACACAATCCTTCCATGGGAGCTTCTTCACAAAATATCATCAACACCATCAATGCTACCTCCCTTGGTCATACTACCATCACAACCAACACAGAATGTATTGGGGGATCATCTACCCAAACCAACACCACATCACAATCCATCCCCCAACAAACGTCTACCATCCCTTCACAATCAATGGGTACAACCACCTCAACACTCTTTGGAACTTCATCTAGTTCCATGAGTACATCAGCAAACCTATTATTAGGTTCTTCAAATGCTATGGCAACCAACTCATCCAACCCTTTTGGGAGAAATAAATGAAGAGTTTTCATACAAGGCACCCAACCTAATTCCTCACAGGTTAATACCGACATTCTTGTGAGCCAAAACACCAACATTCCTCATGGCCACAATTTATTATTTGGGCAAGGCAATCAAGGTGCTCAATCCTTCACTCCATTTGGGCATCAACAAGCTTAAAATCAACAAGAACCTCAATCCTTCACTACATTTGGGCATAAACAAGCTCAAAATCAACAAGGCCCTCAAATTCAGTCCAACATGGTAGGATATCACATCCCCACTTGTGCCTCTCAAGTTCATACACAACAGCACATCCCTCATCAAAACACTCATTTCCAACAACCACATAATCATAAAACTCATTTTTCTCATCGACAACCAATCCCAAATCAACACACCTCATCACAATAGGTGGGAACTCAATCCATCCCTATCACCAACATGTGTGATGCTACCAACAACCCAATTGTGGAATCACTCACACTCCAACTCATTGCTCTTCAAACACAAGTGGAGACCTTGCAACAATCCAACAAAAAGTCTTACATGTCACATGAATTGTGTCCATATCCATTCATCGCTACCTTGTATATTCCACCCTTTCCTCATGGATATGTGGTACCTCATTTTCCCAAATACAAAGGCAAAACAAACCCTATCGAACACATAAGAGAATTCACCACTAGTTGCATGGACATTGCATATGAGCAAACTTATCTCATGAGATTTTTTCTAGAAGTATCGTAGGCCATGCACTCAAATGGTTCTCACTATTGCCTAAGGGAATCAAAACATGGGAGGAATTGGCAAACAAGTTTGTTGAAAAATATTCCTATAGCATTGACATGAATATCGACATTGCCTCCTTATGGAGACCTACCCAAGAGGATGCAGGAGAGACTTTTATCCCATTTTTTCAAAGATGGAGAACCTTAGCAAGCAAATGTTTAGTAGAAATACTTGAAAAGAAGAAATTCACCATTTTTGTAAAAACTCTCCTAGGACCACTAAGGTATGGCTTACAAGTCCATTATTGCACCACCTTTGTTGACCTTGTTGAAAAGGGTGTTCAACTTGAGAAATCCTTGATCGCCAAAGGTGAATTAAAATATGGTGGAAAAACTATTAATACCACCACAAATAATAACCCAAGTAGCTCAAACAAAAAAACCAAATACTGGGTTAAGAACAAGCATATCACCAATGAGGGTGTGGTTGATGAAAAAATCATCAATACGATAGGTCATGTACTCACAATCAAAGGAGTACAAAATCAAAATTCACCTATAACAACACCAACACAAACTACCAATGCTATTCAAAGAAATCTTGCTCAAGCTAATCAAAGGCAGTTGCGTCAACCATGACAATTCCAAAAATGCACATACACCCCTTTAGGTGAACCTATCGAAATTATCTTGAAGAAAATTCTTCAAAATGGCATCATAATAATGGAAGAGCCTAAACTGTATGACCCTAGTCAGTTCAAGCCATCATGGTCGGATGAAAATGCATTTTGTGATTACCACCGTGCCAAAGGGCACACAAATTCCTCTTGTTGTCAGTTGTGAAATCTAGTTCAATACCTCATTGAAAACCACACCATTAAGTTAGGTGGTTAGTCATTTACATATAATGTGGATCATACTATCCACAAGAATCCTCTGTAGGATCATGGTAAACCTTCCTCATTTGGCACAAAGAATAACAATAATCAAGCCAATTACATCCGTCCTACCTACAATTATCCCGGTGGTACCATTATTAACAATCTTCATGCTACTGATGAAGATAAGTGTGTTAATACCATTAGCATTAAAAAGGCCACGAAATGCAATGTCACCATGCGTAAAGGAAAAGTCACTATCCTAGGCCCTTCTGCATGTCAACCTAAAATCACCATACCTGGTCCGTCCACCAGACAGTCAAACCCTAAACCGGAGTTCAACCTTATTGAGAAATTGAATAAAACACCTACTCAAATATCCATTCTCGAACTGCTCTGTATTTCACCCGCACAAAAGCCATCTTGGATAAAGTCCTGCAAGATTCGTCCATCCCAACCAAAATTGATAGCAACCACTTTGAGACTATGGTCGGATATTTGAATTCGCCTCATCACATCACCTTTTCGAATAGTGACTATTAAACTCCCAAACCATCTCATAATGATGCCCTTCACATCAAGGTTTTTGTCCACAAACATAAGGTTAGACAAGTCTTAGTAGATGGTGGAGTGGGATTGAACTTCTGCTCTTTAAAATTGGTTAAAGATCTTGGCTTCTCTGATGTATGTGTAGATGCTAGCAAGAGCATTGTCATCAAGGCATATGATGATGAAGAACGTGCTTCTAAAGGTATCATTACAATTCCACTCCAGGTGGGACCAACTATCATAGATACAAAATGCCAAGTCTTGGATCGTGACATACATTATAATATCTTACTTGGTCGCCCATGGATTCATGCTCTAAAGTCCATTCCATCCACATACAACCAATGCTTGAAATTCCCTTTTGATGGTACTGAAATCACTATCCCAGGAGATCTTGATCCATTTCAATACTATACCAATTGCGAGCCACTACTGAGCACCAGGTACCCATCAATCGAGAAGCCTCAACTTCCACCTCATCCAAATATTGACCCATCTGCACTCACCCAATCATCCATTCCATCAACCTCTACCACACCCTCTTCCTCAGTCTCTATACCAAGTAAAGACCTTCAGATCTAGGACCTTGGCTTTGGAGAATTCAAACTGAATAGGGCTTACTGTATCACCACAATACCTAAGCTGCCTAAAGGCTATGGTAGACCGTGTTTCACAATCGAGCCCAAAACAACTTTCAAGGTTCCACCAAAAAGTGTTTTCACACTGTGGGGTGATATGGGTAATGAAGTCATTGTCGACATAGCTAATTGGATCTACAAAGACCTAGAAGAGTTGCCTCCCCTACTAGTGCATCTCTATGGAAAAGGCTATGATATATGCAAGGCCATAGGTTTTGACGACACAAGTGGTCTTGGAAAGGACATCAATGGAAGGAGGGAACCTGTCATCATAAATGCAAGACCAAGGTACGTAGGGCTAGGGTTTGACCAACTCAGAACTGATGATCAACATACCTATGAACTTTCAAGTGAGGGCGTAGCGGCTAAAAAAAGTGTCAAGACACGCGAAGAATCCCTTACCAAAACTAACTCTAATGAATGGGAATGGGGATCTAACAAAACCCTAAGTGACTATGGCATTGACGAACTAATCCTTGAACCTGGCCAACTCCACTTTGAAGAAATATTTTGACAAGAATATAGCATTGACCCTATTGATCAACATTCCAAAAAGAAGGAATGGGTAAGCATTCCTTGGGATCCAGAAGAACATAAGGTGTTGTTGGCAACACCTGAATCATCCCACCCCATTACCAAGCCCACCCAAGAGCCTAACGTGTTTGAACGTACTGTGCATGCTTCTGAAATTCCAACCACTAGTCATGATTCTAATAATTTTATCCCCTATTATGACTTTGAATTCGACTCATCTGATTATGAGTATGGTCCATCCATTGCAACTGACACAAAAGTTGAAATTGAAAACTTTCCCTTCACACTTGAGGCCTCAATTTGCACACTTTCCACATCTTCCCCATCCTTTACCAACACTGACAATGGGATTCCCCTTCTTTAACCACAACTGATTGACTGGGACCAACAAGAACCACTAGTGATGGACATCTTTCAGAATGATGAGGCAATTGTAGAATTCATGAGGCTCTAGGAAGGCATTCCATGGGGTGATCATAAAATAGGGTTTCCATTGATCTAGATTGTGCAACCTACTTTCGGGAGATTGTGCAATCCTCTAGTCGCAAAAATACAAAGAATAAAACAAAAAAAGAAATGTCTTTAGGTGAAAACCGCAAGGCACCTTTTGACAACAAAATAGTAAAAACAAAGGACGTATCTGAATGTGAAAATGTAGATGAGGCGCCTAAGGATGGAGGATTTTATTTTCTTCTTGTGACATAGGAAAAATCAGCTATGCTCATTGAAGACACAATGGAAGTTAACATAGCCACACTAGAGAATTCCAAAATGATTCTCTTGGCTACATCATTGTCAAAGGAAGAAAAATTTGAATTTCAAAAATTCTTCACAGACATGAAAGTTAACTTCACATGGTCATATGCTAACATGCCAGGCCTTGATCTAGAATTGGTTTTACATCATCTTCCTCTAATCTCAGGAATCAAGCTAGTCAAACAAAAGTTGCGCAAAATGCATCCATAGATTGCACTACTGGTAAAAGCTGAACTAAAGAAGTTACTGGATGTTGGGTTCATAAGGTCAATAGATTATGTTGATTGGATATCCAACATTGTCCCTGTCACAAAGCCAAACGAAAAAATCCGTATCTGCACAGATTTTAGATATTTGAATAAGGCTTGCCTAAAGGATGATTTTCCATTACCAAATATAGACATGATTGTTGATCTCACAACAGGGTACGAGATGCTATCTCTCATGGATGGTTTCTTGGGATATAACCAAATCCAAATTGCAATAGAGGATCAACACAAAACAAAATTCACTTGCCCTTGGGGAACATACTGTTGGAATGTCATGCCTTTTGGCTTAAAGAATGTCGGCGCCACATACCAAAGAGCTATGACAACAATATTTCATGACATGATGCATATCGTAATGGAAGATTATGTGCATGAACTATTGGAAAAATATTTAACATGGAAAGATCATCTCAAAGTCCTGGAAAAATTTTTAGACGACTCGAAGATTACAAGGTTCGGTTGAACCCAAAACAATGTGTCTTTGGAGTCACTTCAGGAAAGCTTTTGGGATACATAGTTTCATGATGAGGCATTGAGGTTGATCCCAGAAAAGTCAAAGAAATTATAGACATGCCTCCACCAAAAGGAATCAATGAGCTGAGAACACTTCAGGGCAGACTGCAGTCCATCCGCCGTTTCATCACACAATTGGCAGACAAGTGTCAACCATTTCAATATTTGTTATGCAAAAGTATTCCCTTCAAAGGGACAGACAAATTCCACATAGACTTCAAACAAATTAAAGAATATATATTGACACCACCAGTCTTGATGCCACCCATTGAAGGCAAGCCATTGATCATGTATGTCTCCACAACTACAAATGCACTGGGGGCATTATTGGCTCAAAATGACCATGAAGAGAAAGAAAGAGCCATATACTTCATTAGTCGCAAACTGATAGGATATGAGTTGAACTATACAACAATTGAATGTGTGTGCCTTGCAGTTGTCTTTGTAGCACAAAAATTAAGACATTGCATTCAAAGCCACCAAACACACCTAGTAGCCAAGATTGATCCACTAAAGTATCTTCTAAGTCGAGCGGCATTGATAGGCTGTTTAACAAAGTGGGTCATGATATTGAGCGAGTATGACATACAATATGTTGAGTGCAAGGCAATAAAAGGTCAAGTAATAGTAGATCAGCTGGTAGATGTGCCCATACAAGCTACTCATCCACTGATAACTGATTTTCCTGATGAGTCTATCTTTCATGCAAAACCTGCACTACCATGGAAGCTATATTTCGATGGGTCCCACACTGGTCACAACTCAAGAGATGGTATATTATTCATCCCACCACAAGGGGATTCAATTCCTAAATCATTTTGGATCACCTTCCCTTTTACAAATAAGATTGCAGAATATGAAGCACTGGTCACAGGTCTCAAGATAGCAATTAAATGGAAAATTCAGACACTCGTATTCGGGGATTCTTAGTTAGTCATCAACCAAGTGAGTGATGACTATGAAACAAAAGATGAGAAGTTGCTTCCCTACAAGCGGATGGTGGATAGTTTCATGACATAATTTTAAATGATTGCTTTTGAACAAATCCCAAGGACACAAAATAAGGCAGCCGATGCAATGGCTACTATTGGATCTCTCTTGGACATCCCTAAAAAACATGTCACAATTTGAGTTCTTAGTGGAACGGTTATTGATGTCGACATATGATATCCCAGAGTCAGAAATGGTTTGCGAGATTGTTGGTCCCAGTTCACCTTGGTACCAAGACATGTATGATTATCTTAAGTCCCAAACCCTACCACCCAACATTTCCAACAACCAACGAAAGTCCTTTATCCAAAAATCTGCTAGACACACCATTGTCAGTGACACCCTATACCGTTGTGGCTTTCATAACACCCTTCTTCATTGTCTCGACACTGATGAAGCCCAAACAAATTTATGAGAAGTACATGAGGGTATATTCGGATCTCATTCGAGTGGTCCAACGTTAGCTCAGAAAGTCACCAGACTTGGACACTATTGGCCGGCATTAGAAAAAGATGCTCTTCATTTTTTTAGAACCTGTCGGAAATGCCAGGTGCATAGTAACCTAATTCATGCACCTGCATAGGAACTGAGACTGATCACTTCTCCATGGCCTTTCGCACAATGGGGACTCGACCTCGTGGGCAAGATCCATCCATCCTCCTCTAACGACCATAAATTCATAATCACCGCCATTGAGTACTTTACTAAGTGGATTGAAGTTGTCCCTCTCACTTACATCACTGGTAAGAAAATATCCAAGTTTATCCTAAATTACATCATCTGCCGATATGGTGTCCCACAATCCATCATCATAGATAATGGCAGTCCATTCAAAAATTGGGACGTTTGTGAACTCTGTGAGCGATTCCACATCCAACATCATTTCTCCACCCCATATTACCCACAAGGTAATGACCAAGCTAAGGTGTCAAATAAAACAATTCTTCACATTATTAAGAACAACGACACTAGCCGAGATTGGCACCTACAACTTAATCCTGATTTATGGGCCTATTGTACCAACATTCGAACCCCCACTAGAGCCACTCCATTTTCCCTAGTTTACGGATCTAAGGCCATATTTCCCATCGAGGTTGAAATTCCTTCTCTCTGAGTCTCCTTGAAAGGAATGATTGATGATGAAGAGTACAAACAGTCTCACCTGCATGAGATAGAAATGTTACAAGAAAGATGACAAAATGCCTTAAATCACTTACAAGCATATCAGAATTGTCTCTGTCGAAGCTATAACAAAAGAGTAATGGTGAGAAAATTTGAAATAGGTGACTCGGTCCTCATGTAGAACCCAAGAAATCAAGTGGACTATGAAAAGCCTGGAAAGTTTGAGGCTAATTGGCTCGGTCCTTAAATTATTACTTTTGCATTCGGTTCTGGAGCTTATCAGTTGGCCACACATGATGGAGAATAGTTGACGGAACCCATCAATAGCTTACATCTAGGAAAGTTCTACACATAGCATCAGAGAGCTTGGCTAAAAACCTAAAAATACAAAAAAATGAAAAAATAAAGAAAAAATCATCCCTTGATGAAAACCTAGCAAACAGGCGTCTTGGTGACACCAAAAATAAAAAATAAAAAAAATAAAAAAACAGCAAAAATAGTAAAAAGAAATAAATTCATCCAATGGTGAAAACCTGGCAAACAGGCACCATGTGTACTTGTTAATTGATTCTCCATCTACTGTTTCTCAAATCTACCTTTATCCACTTCCCATAATCGCAAAGGCCTGACACATTCATGACGCTCGTCCTAAGTCCTATCGATTCCAACCATGGTTAGCATTTTGTTGACATCATCCCTTGCATATCCTTGCCTTTTTGCCTTGTGTCTTCCTATCTCCATATCATTGGACTCAATTAATCCTTGATCTGTCTGGGGGAAAGACCTTTATCATATGACTGTAGTGGGTGTTGCACATGATCCTACATCCTTAAAAAGTCCTGAAAAAATCCTAAAAATCTGAAAAGTCTTGAAAAAATCCTAAAAATCTGAAAAAGTCTTGAAAAAAAGTGATAAAAACTTGAAAAAGTCTTGAAAAAAGTCCTAAAATTTTGAAAACATCGTGAGAAAATACAAAAACATCCAAATCAATTTCAAAATTCCAAAAACAAAGTCAAACTCAATATCTGTCTGGTCAATCCAATTGATCACGTCATTCAATATTTTGGCCATGTCCAAACTACGTTGTCTTTGCGCATTTTCTACGTAGGCAAGATTCATCTTTGAATCCTCGAGAAATTAGGTCAGTCTTTCTAGGTTTTTCAAAATAAAATCATGATTCAAACTTCTGTCCTTTGGACAAAGTCATTGGTCATGTCAAACTACAAGGTCTCTGAGTGCACAACATAGGCAAGGCCATCAATCGATGAGCCCCCGAGGCCGCACTAGGTCAGTCCATTAGGGTTCATGGCACAACATTTTCACACACGTTAGGATTTATTCAAATCAAGCAAATCTTCTTTCAAACCTGAGAGGGTAGTCTATCACCAATCTATTTAATCAACATTTTTAGTTAATTTAGCATGTCAGCAATGACATGTAATCAAATTCTATCAAGACAATTCACCCTGGCAAAATTTTGGGTTCTTCTTCAAATGCATCCTTCTGAAAAGCAAGTTTTGTCATTTATTTATGCTCTTGGATGTTTCCTTCTTAAGCATCATCATTGTCACTTCGCATTGGGATGGATTCTCCTAACTCCGAGAATTGATCTCCTAGATATCAACGTCATTCAGGATGTGTCCTTCCCGAATTTGATATCTCTTGACATTAAAACACTTGGCAAACTTTATTTGTCTTTTTGATGATTATCCTAATATTAGTTCCTTATGTCTTAGGAACCACGACATATCATGATGATTATCCTTATATTAGTTCCTTATGTCTTAGGAACCATGACATATCGTGATGATTATCCATGTCTTTTTATCACTCTGCTATTAGTTTCTCCAGGATGTCCTGACTTCAGGATTTAGAGAAGCAACGATGTAGTATGATGATTTTCTTGTCTATTTTTGACTATCATGTAGCTAGTTTCTCAGGGATGTCTTGATGTCAAGATTTAGAGAAGCAGTGACGTCTCATGATTGTTTTGGTTTTTCTGGTAGTTGGTCATGACAAAAGAACTAGGGGCAATTATGTTCCTTGTATGAGTCATGATCATCTTTGTCTACGACTATTGATCAACGTGACGGTTAGACCTTGCACACTATTGATCTATGTCATATCATAGTGTTTGTTGACCATCATGACATTTTTGCCCAAAGATGATTAAGAGAAATATTTAGGATAGCACTATAGAAAAGATTTGAAGGATTTTTGTTTTCACACTAACATGCATAGCTTTCTTTGCACTAACATCAATCTTCACCTTCTCTTCTCTCATTCTCTGATAATATCCTGTGACATACAAAAAAACAAAGTTGCATACATGATCACATGAGCAGTTCATAATAACATCTCACATTTGTATAAATCAAATACCATAATTCACATTGCATTTACATCCATCCATCTCACATCATAATACCATCATTTGCATCAACATATAGGCATCATAAATAACATTTGCATTAGCATATAAGAATCACATCATCATCACATTACATAATGCATACATACATAACCACATTCATAATTGCATTCATAAGCATAAGCATAATATCCACCATCTCATGGCATCTTAAAAGCATTGCATAACATTTGATAAAGCATAAAACATCATAACACATAAAATCATCTAGGCCACATCAAAATTGCATCGCATACATATAATCTCAAAAATGTAATGTCACAGGATAAAGTCATATGATATCCCAAAAATAGAGCTCGCGGGCTTGAATATAAAAATATGAAAGTATCTAAAAAGAAGTCCTATGATGTCCCTCCTCTATTCTATGGAGGTGAACTATGAGGTACCTAGAACTGACTCATCAAGTATAAAGTGACTTGGATAGGTGTGGTGTCCTGAGTCTCACTCTGAGAGCCTGAGGCCTCAGTAACAGGAAGTTGGCTCTGCTCTGTTTGGTGTCCTGATGACAATGATCTGTGCCCATCCTCTGACCTATGGCTATGGCCTGATGAATGCCTATGAGAGTGGTGTGACCTATGGCCTGATGACTATCTTGATGAAGTAGACCCCCAAAACTCGTATGACTATTACTATGTCATTGGCTATTGTTGTGGATCTGACTACCACTACCTGTCCTGTTGTGGGATCGGGACAATCCCAGGTCCCGTTTGTCAGGTGGAACAACCTGCTCATATAGAAACATGTACCACCCCCTACTCTCTAACATCCTAGCCAGCTCCCTATCCATATCCCCTGTCGGTCCTCAACACAACTTGATGAACTTAGTAACCCATTGATCTACCTCCTGTCATTGAATAATGGCTTGATCTCTCTCTACTTGGGTGACCTCTAACTCTGCTACCAAGGCCTTGTTCTGAGACAAGGCCGCATCAAGTTTTCTCTGAAGATTTGCGATCCTCTGATCAATAGTAGCATCGACAGGAAAAATTGGTGATCTGTCACCCTCCTCATCCCCGACAATCATCCACTCCCGTAGTCTCTGGTCTATCTCATCCTCCTCCTCCTCCTCATCTCTCTCCTCATCCCTCTCCTCCTCTGCCCGGATCTCCTCGACATCAATATCAAGAGTTTTTCCTCTGACAAATGGATCCTCCTCTACGAGCATCTCCACCTCCTCTCCACCTCGGACCACCTCCTCATCCCTCATCTCTGCCTCCTCCTCCCCCCCTTTGAGCTCCTCCCCTACCTCCTACTCGGCCGGTAGCTTTCTCTCTTCACCCTCCTCTCAAATGGGTGACAATGGTGCACCACCCACCCTTTTCCTAACTCTCTTGGGTTGTCTTTGCCCTCTGTCATCCCTCCTCCTCCTAACACCCATCCTATCTGCTTCGTCCCCTCCTCCTTCGCCACCCCCATCATCCTCATCTCCTCTGCCTCCATCTCTGCCTCTATCACCGCGACCTCTGTCTCCTTTGCCTCTATCTCCCTTGCCTCCATCTCTCCCCCTGGCCCCTCTGCCATCTTTGCCTCCATCCCTACCACCCAAGCCTCTCCTTGGTACCCGTGGGATGACTGAACTTTGATCTATAGGTGATGGACCATCTAGATCTGTCAATGGGATAGGCTTGTGAATCTGCCACCAGGTGTCAAAATCGAAAGATGTACCTGCATCTGCTGGACCTCCCATCCAAATCCACTGAACTACAATAAGGTTATCTACCTACTGCTCGACCACTGTCACTGATATAGGTGGCTCCCATATGGTCTCTCCAGAAGATCGTGCTTACTCTGCGGTGCCTAGTGGCACATCTTGTTGCTCTTCGAACTGACGTAATACCCATTGGGGTAGGTACATCTCTATAATTTGTTGGCTCTGAACCATGCGGGAAATCAAATACCGAAACTATCTGCACAATGACAAATAGCCATCCTTGTCTAGCCATTGGGCGCAATCTTTGTATGGCCTCCACACGAAACTAATCATGGTGTCCATCCTATGATGCTAATAACCGGTATCCCCAACGCGAGTCTGACTGACTAAACCCGTATACAAATAGACATATGGAATCCCATCACCCAACTGCTGCATCTGAACTGGTGGCCAAAAAATAGGAATGTGCTCCCATGCCCAAATCATGAGGAGAGTGGTCCCGCAACTAATACTCTAGCCCTAATGATAGACGACCTCATACAACTGATGATATAGCATGGCCAAAAAACAAGGCTCCCAAGCAAAAATGGTTCTCTTTCCTCGCATTCGGACTAGTACATCCCCCCATCCAAACTGGTTGGCCACAACATCCCAACCATCTCGTAACCATCAATATGCATATGGGCACCATCCACATCCTCATACATCTCTAATAGAGCTTGTCGCCCTTGGTGTGGATCATACACAACTCTCTCTCCGTAGATTGGTATGCGAAGAATGCAGTACATATCCTCTAAGGTAATTGTCGCCTCTCCTATAGGCAAGTGAAAGGAGAAAGTCTCTGAGCGCCACCTCTCGCAAAGAGCTTTCAACAAACCCCTATTTGCAAGAATAATTGACATGTATGTGATGTAGTATAAACCCAGTGACATCAAGGGTTGTCTCTCCCTATCGGTCAAATGGTCTCTAAAGGCATATGTCACCGACCTAAAATCTCGCGTATAAATAGGCACAAGTCATCTATGCACGGGCACAGACAAGAGTTAGCACAACATAGCAGTAATCCATGACCATGACGATCTATAATCAGTAATCCAACAATCAATTTCATCAACATAGCATCCCACCTGGGAAACTGTTTGGCCACAACATCCCAACCAATCTCGTAACCATCAATACGCATCTGGGCACCACTGAAATCCTCATACATCTCTAATAGAGCTTATCACCCTCGGTATGGATCATACACAACTCTCTCTCTATGGATCGGTATGTGAAGAATGCAGTACACATCCTCTAAGGTAACTGTCGCCTCTCCTATAGGCAAGTGAAAGGAGCAAGTCTCCAAGTGCCACTTCTCACAAAGAGCTATCAACAAACCCCTATTTTCTTGAATAATCGGCATGTATGTGATGTAGTATAAACCTAGTGACATCAGGTGTTGTCTCTCTCTATCGGTCAAACTATCTCTAAAGGCGTATATTTCCGACCTCAAATCTCGCATATAAATAGGCACAAGTCGTCTCTGCACAGGCACATACAAGATTTAGCACACATGGGACAACATTGTTGACAAATTATTATTATTGAGAAGTCCAAGGTGCATCTAAGACTAATATCTGCACAAAGTCAACACTAGTCAACTACAACTACGTCGCGTTGACTACAAGTGCATCGTGATTCATCACTTGCGGCTCTGCACATGGTAGTTGTGTTGCAATCTATCAAATGTGTCGCCCAATCTAGAAATTACGTGACCTAACAACAATTGCGTCATGATTTCTCAATTACGTCGTTTGACTTGGCAATTGCGTCACAACAGTACAAATGCGTCACAAAATTCCTCATTTGCATTACAATCTGACGATTGCTTTGTTTCCCCTATAAAATGTGCACTTTAACAAAAAAACCTAACTACCTAGTGCACTTGCGTCACGATGCAAAAAAATGCATTGAATGTGAAGGCATTTGCAACTTACATGACATCATTTGCATCGCAACGCATTCGATTACCCCCCACAAACCCTCATAAATGCATAAAATTTAAAACTTGACAAGGGATAGGATACTTACCAGTGCCTCTGCACCCTCAGGTCATTGAAAGGTTAGCACACAGTATGCACGGTGGTCTGTCAAAGGAATCACCATTGTCTCTTCGAGCTCTAATCTCTGAAAATTCTATATAGAAAATGAGCAAATGACACTTGGTTTTGATTTTTCAACCTATTTATTGGCTGAAAATTAGGGTTTTGACTTAGTAGGTTTGTACTGGAGGCTCATTTGATTGCCTTTGAACAACCTACACACACAAGAATAAGAAAATTTTGGGGCTATGTTTAGATTATATCCATAGTCGATTCCCTTCTTTGGTGTTTCTTCCTCCACGGACAACTAATATAGCAACGATAGGAGAAATATGATAAAGAAATATATTGAAACAAATATACCAAGAAATACAATGAACAAAAATATGCTACAATATTAAAATAATAATGCAAGAGAAAGGGAAGATGAAGTGATATCACCTTCAACCACATGCACTCAAGGACAATGGGAGAAGGAGTGAGCTCACAAGCTATCAAAGATCGACATTGCCGCAAGAGCGAAGAGAGTGATCAACTTCAATGGAGGTGATGGAGCTTGAGAATGTTGTGAGAAAAGTGTGAAGACAATTTTCTAGAATAAATCAGATCATGAGAGAGTGAAAGAATGTAAGAGATAGTCATTTGAATGGAAAAATTAGAGGAAAAAGAGTTGATCAAGTTCGTTCAAGGGAGTAGAGATGCTATGCTTCATCAATAATGGAGAATTATAACACCACTACGAATTCTAGAGGTAGGAATCATGATAGGATAACAACATGCCACACATATGTCTACATGTCGCACTAGTGTCCCAGACATAATGTCCTCCATTGACACAAAAAACAACTACCAAGTGAATGGAAGGTGAATGAAGGACATGGAATTACATTATCAGACATAATTCTCTAAGGTAGGAGGTATATAGATGTGGAATTTTTAAGGGGTGAAAATTCACGCCATTACACCTACCAATCTTAAATAACTGTGTAGCTTACAAGGAAAATTCTAGTCCATCTATTATTTCTTTGCATAATTAGAAGATAAGTATCATCCTCTCACACATCATTTTCATAAGGGTGTTACTTTCAAGTGGGAAAAAATTATCAATAGGCATTCCAACAATTAAAAGATTATCTTGCATCTTATCCAATGTTAATCCCACCAATTCAAGGAAATCTTTGTTATTATATATATCTACCACATCAAAAACACCAGGTTACCTTCTCACACAACATGATGGGTAAAGAAAGGGCCATCTACTATCTTAATCGTACTTTGGTTGGTTATGAACTTAACCATACACCTATTGAATGTGCCAATTTAACAGTTGTGTTTGCTTCATAGAAACTTAGACATTACATGCTCACCATCAAAATAAACTCATTGTAAAAATTGATCCACTTAAGTACATGTTGAACAAGGCCACACTCATAGGGAGATTCGATAAATGGGTTATGATCCTAAGTGAATTTGACATTGTGTATGTAGATAGAAAGGCCATCAAAGGGAAAGTGATCACATGCCAGTTAGCAACTGCTCTTATTATTGTAGTTTACCCCCTAGTGTTAAAATTCCTATATGAAGGAATATTCACAATGATGATCAAGACATGGAAAATTAACTTTGATGAATCATACACTCAACATGGATTAGGAGCAGGTATACTATTTGTCACACCCAAAGGAGATTGCATACTAAAATCATATCGATTGAAATTCCCGTGCATAAAAAATATCATTAAGTATGAATCATTTATCACTGGACTCAAAATGACAATACAATCAAAACTTAAGGAACTATTGTAGACACATAAAAATGACCAAGGCCTGCAAGCAATATTTTACCACATTTCCTCCTAACATAATTATGACATTTTAATTATGTTTCTAACCCACCTTCAACTATTAATTGAATAATGCAATAATTATTTAATTAATTCATGATTTTCTATTCTTCATGATTATTAAATAAATATATCTTATTTATTTATTTAATATGTCACTAATTATCAAAGTCATCTCATAATTAAATAAAGTTTCTTTTATTTAATTAATATTTATCATTAATGTCCTTCTGATTATTAAATAAGTATATTTTAATATATTGATTTAATATGCCACTAATTCCTAAATCCTCTCTTAATTAAATAAATTCATTAATTTATTTAATTAATTAACTACCTCTTCTAAATTAAATGATTATTCTTAATTATTTGATTGCTTTATGTGACACTTCCATCTTTCTAAATAAAACATTTTATTTTAAAATGACTTCACATAGTTAACAGATTCTTCTTTTAGTAATTAATTTCAAAAATCAATTACTCATTATCTCACGAAATCCATATTTTGAATTAATTTAATTCAAAATGGAAATATTCTTCTACAAATCAAGTAATTGCTAAAATTACCGATTTTTGAAAATCTCATCTTCTTATCTCTTGATTTTTACTAATTTCATCTCAATGTCACATTTATTCTCCAGCATTGATTTAATTTCCTAAATTAAATCTTGTCTACACATTTGGTAATTTTACCCTAACCCTAATTGAGAGTTTTCATTTTGAATCTTAACCATTGATTCTAGAGCATTTCTCAATCTCTCATCTCATCCGTCCATCCAAGATTGTATTTTCTATAAAATGACAATCTTGTTCTCATTTTTGAAATCTGTTATTATTATCTTCTAATATTTTGCAATCTTTTATTATCATCTTTAGGCTTCTTAACTAGTTGCATTCTAGATTTTATATCCATTTGTATTTAGTTCATATAAATCCTTCAAAGTTGTGCATAGGTCTAGTCAAATATAAAGTTTTCTCAACACAAATCTGAGGGCATATTCTTCAACACAACAAACCAAGGAGGTGTAATGGAAATCAGCCATGGAGGAGAGAAGAATGGGTGAGCTTGTTCCAGTTTTCCTTTCCTTTCTCATTTTATCCTTTGCATTCAATTAAGTGTTTGGATTTAATTGATATATGCATGCATTATACGACTAACAAATCTATCTTGCAAAAATCCTTCATTACAACTATAAGTCTATGGTGATTCCAAGTTGGTTGTAAAATAGGTGAATGATGAATGTTAGACCAATGATGAAAACATTTTACCCTACAAAAATATGGTAGATAGTTTGAAACAATATTTCAATGGAATCACATTTGAGTAGATCCCTAGATTAAGCAACAAAGAAACAAATTTTATGGCGAACATTGGATCTCTCTTAGATATGCCACATAATACTCAATAGTGTGAATTCTTAGTGGAACAACTCTTGATCCCTAATTTTTATGTCTCGATGTCTGAGTTGGTGTGTGAAATCATTGGTCCCAATTATCTTGGTACCAATACATATACAGTTACCTCCATAAAAAATCCTTCCATATTATCTATCAAATAAATACAGAAAAAAATTCATTAGACGTTCATCTCGCTTCCTCATTTTTGGCAATACACTCTATTGAAGGAGCTTTGGTAGTACTCTCCTTAGTTGTCTTAACTTGGAAGGAGCACAAAATTCCTTACATGAGGTACATGATGGTATTTTTGGGTCACACTCTAGTGGTCCAAATCTAGTGAAGAAACTAATGAGAACTTGATATTAATTGCCAACAATAAAACACAACACCCACTATGTTTCTCAAAAATGTCAGAAGTGGAAGTAACACAATAATCTTATACATCACTAGCTCAAGAACTTCAAATAATTACCATATTATGGCCCTTCCCACATTGGGGGTTTGACCTCATAGGAAAATCCCACCCCCCATCATCCAAGAAACACAAATTCATTATCACAACCATGTGATACTTCACAAAATGGATTGAGGCAATTCCTCTAACTGACATCACTAGAAAGAAAATTGGTAAGTTTATCATAAAATATATCTTTTGATGGTATGAATCTCCCTTGACAAGTGTACCTAACAGTGGTCAACCTTTTAAGAACTAAGATGTCCATGAGCTTTGTCATAAATTTCACATCCAACACCATTTAACCACCCCCTATTATTTGCAAGATAACAGTCAATTGGAGGCATCAAATAAAACCATATAGAAAATCCTTAAGAATACTATCAATGATGTTGGCCATTATTGGAACATCCACCTTAACCCTACATATTGGGCTTGTCAAACTAGCATTCACACATCCACAAGGGCCACCTTGTATTCCTTATTCTTTGGAGATGAAATTTGACCTATAGAGGTCGAGCTCCCACCACTTAGAGTTTCTCTATAGAATTTCATTACTGATGAAGAATATAGTGTTTCCAAACTACATGACCTGGAATTTCTAGACAAACCTCACAATACACTCAATCACCTACAAGCCTATCAAAACCGCCTTCATCAAAGTTACAATAAGAAGGTCATCTCAAGGAGGTTCAAGATAGGAGACTTGGTACTTAAGGAAAATAAGAAAAGCCAACAAGAGAATGAGAAGTATAAGGAAGCTAAGGTAGAAACACAAATTCTTACACTAATATTGAGAGGAAGGCTACACAAAAAAATCAGATCTAAATAGTTACAAAAAAATTAAAAAGAAAAACATAAATAATATTCATACCACAACACAATGATTTACGTGAGGAAAACCCTTTTCATAATATATTATTCAAAAATCAACATGATTATAATATAATTGTAGAGAAAGATTTCTCACGAGAGTATCACCAACCAAATATGTAGAGGCAACTCAAAAATTATAACTCTACACCCAAAATCCATTTCATGCACCTAATATATAGGAGATACAATACATAAAACTGCCAAATGATATTACAAAACCATGAGCTAAAGCGACCTAAAATGTTGTGCCTAACCTTATCTACAATAATAGATTCCTATGATGTGTCTAAACACATAAAATCACATGTAACTCCCGCTTTGCATCTCATTTATGTGTTTAAAAAATTTTACATCTCCCATTTCAGGAGACCCAACTTTCAGAGGCCATAAATTTTGATCTGAGTGTCTGAGTGAAAAACCATTTGAACTATCAAAAAGCTCATGAAGTTCTCTATCAAGCTATAACCTACTACACTTGTTACAAGCAATTTCAAGCCCAAAAAACCTCTAAGGCCTTCAAAATGGACTTTGAAACTTTGAAAAACCAAAACTTTAATATATTCAAATCCAAACATGACCTTTGGATGAAAATTTATGAGAATGCTTATTTAGCCAATCCAAAGCTTTGGGGATAATTCCACATCAATCCATGCTCAAATGTAAACTTGCTATAACTAGTAATCTCATGTAATTGCAAGGTTGAGACACTATTTTTCTAAGAAGAAGAAAGGGAAATATGAGCCTAATTGGTTAGGACCTTTTGTTATCACAACAACCTATGGATCAAGAGCTTATAATTAGCTTTCTACATCAGAGAATGAACTGCTTGATGAGCCAATCAATAACATTTAATTAATTTTTTTTACATGATCCTCATAGTATGTTAATGAAAAATAGAAAAAATAGAAAAAATATCAAAAATAATAAAGAGAAATAATCTCCCTATGGTGAAAACCACTTCGGTGTTGCCTTGGGTAAGTAACATGATAGAAAATTGTTTATAGGTGTCTTGTGTAGAAACCAATCTCCACCATCTATGAGCACTTCCATAACTTCATCCATAATACAAAAAAAATCACACTTATCACCCCTATCATGGCTTGATATTGGCCAATGATAGAGTCATTCATCCTACTTTAGGACAACTCACAATAAATCCATGACACCCATCCCATTAATAATAAATCCTAATCCTAAATGCAGACATTTACTCAACCTAGTGTTCAAATTGGATACTTGAAAGTTAGTATTTGAGGAAAAATATTTCATATGAATAATAGCATAATCTCACACTATCCATAACATTATATAATAAACCCACATTACACTTGCTCACCATAACCATAATATATTTTCCATTGCCTAGGTGAAAAATTTAAGCAAAAACAAATTATGCAATACCCAAAGACATTGAGCATTCATGACATAATAAAAAATAAGAGACTCTTGCTAAAATATCTAATGGCACTCTCAAATTTTGCAAATTTGAAGTGCCCATTTCCAAAGTTTTGCCTCTGCACTTTCAAAAGTGCACTTGATCAATTTGTCTGAATGACCTACTTTGGAAGGTCGTAATTTGGAGCCAGATGATTTTCATGCAATATCCCTTGATAAACATATTCAATTCACATATGTGAATGTGCATGTCAATTTTCAGCTCCCCATGATAAATTTTTTTAGGGTTTTGAAAAGTGAAGCTGGAGGGTTTTGACACTTTTATGCTATTTACAAACTTTCAGTTTTGCAAAGTGGCCTCCTGTTCAAGTTAATATTTCACAGATGGAGGATTTTCATGACAAAATGATTGTTGTTATGCATTATCCATACCAAGATGAGCTCGTATGTCAGTTTTCAAAGCTTCATGAGCTGATTTGCTAGTTTTACTAGGTCAAAACCAAATGCAATTTCTTTAGTTTTGCATCTGCATTTCCTGAAATCTTTCAGGGTGGTCAACTTTGACACCTAATATCTTTTGATGGTAGATTATTCAATTAGAGACCTCTTGCACACATGTTCAGTGTACCTAAATGATCTATTGTGTCTATTGGCAACCTCCCAAGAGTTGAAATGCTATTTTTTTCAAAATGACAATTGGGTGAGTTTTAATTGGTTCAAAACAGGTTGTTGCAGAAAGTTCAGCTGTGCCACTTTGACACTTAATAAATTTTGCTTCGTGATCTTTTTCTCTGAGCCATTTGTTGCACTGCATTCTAAGGTCATATGTCTACATACCTGCTCAGTTCCAAGGTCTCAAGATGAGTTTAGATGGGTTAATTAAATATTTTCTGGTCGCGACAGGGCCATAAATGGTGTTTAGGAAATTTTAAAAGTTTGTAATTATAATGACAACCCATTTCTTCTTTTGGTCTAGAACCTCTATATCTCCATTTTCATCAATATTTAAGGTCATATACATTATTTTAATGTATTTTTGTCGCGGCTAACATGTCCCGAGGGACCAGTTTACAAAGGAGGTACCTAAATTTTAATGGCTGAGAAAAATTGGAGGAAACCGGGTTTCTCTAAATAATTGATAATGGGTGCACACGAAAAATATTGGCTTCAAGTGTTCTGGTTTGCCCACAATAAATTTTCTTTATTTGGGTCGTAGTCGAAATTAATTTTTTCACTATTTCTTAATGTTCAAATTGCACATGTTTAAAATATCTTACATATTTTAAATCTTACAAAAGGCAAAATACATGAGAATTAAGTCATTTTAGGGCAAGTTAAATGTTTTTTATGTTTTAAAAAGTTCAAACTTTATAAAACTCAATTTCCTATGCTTTCTCGCAAGCCTCCCACTAGTAAATAAGCTTGTGGAGAAACTTGTGAGGTGTGCGAGAAGAGTGTTGAGAGGGTGATTTTTCATTAGCAAGTTCCATTTGCAATCAAAATTGAAGCACTTCACTCTCCATTGAGGTGTCTCATGGATTTCAGTCGGATTTGAGGAGATATTTTTGGTTGAGAAGCTACTATTCACGTTTTTGGCTTTGAGGCAGATTTTTGAAGCTGTATGCGTGCTGCAAATGGTGTTTTTAATCTCCCAAATGAGGCCTGGACTTATCCACATATGTTGAGAATGCTTTCACCGTTGTTCTAGCCATTTTCTTGGTGCTTGCAACCATTAAAGTGCCCTCTCATTCAAAAAAATGACCCAATGTTATCACCATTTCTTAGCGGCTTACATTGGAGGAAAATGTATATGAAGATAAGGACGCCATTATCAAATAGAGACTTGCAGATAATATTGCAAAGTTTGGATCCTATGACTGCAAAACGACAAGACACAGAGCAATTAGGGCAATCTCGCAAGCCTCGCAAGACTGTTGGTGACATCATGTAAAAGGTTGCGAGGTTGCCGAGATTTCTTTCCGTGGAGTGTGGAGCCATGAAAAATTAAATTCACGAGTATAGTTAAATAAAGGTGGGCTTGAGAACATTTGAAAGCAAAGTTTGTTTTAAAATAAATAAATTAAAACATTGCCGATGGTAAAGGTTATGAGGAGTTTTAATTTTTAAAAAGGGCAAACGGGGGATGGAAGAGCCTTGCAAGCCTCGCAGGGATGAGGTTGATGTCAGGGAAAGTGTTGTGAGGACAACAAAAATTGGACACATGGATGGTGGTCCCGACAGGAGAAAATGAAGACTCGATGGTTTGATTTTTTTTGGAGGTTCTCATTTGTTTTGAAAGCCCTCATTTAAATGGTAAAATATTTTAAAACATCAAATGTTGTCCAATAAAGATTTTTTAAAAGGGTCTTGAGAGGGCCCACTGAAAATTAAAAGGTGGAACGCATTTAAAATTTAAATGGCTCGATAGTGTTTACTTAAAATGTTTTCATTTTAAATAAATGTCTTAGCAAGTGAGTAAAGTGGGAAGTAAAAGGTCCGTGAATTAAATATTGCTCAAATGCAATATTTAATAGCTTATTTTAAAAGCCAAGCTAAAGGTGGAAAATGTGATTTGAGAAATATTCTAAATTTTCACTTTTGAAAATGAAATTAAATACTCATGGGGAAAGGTTTTAAATGTTTCATGTATTAAAAGTAAAGTGCAGGGAGATAAATCTTTTAAAGGTGAAATACAGGCATGAGAGATAACTTGGAAAAGTGAATTTAATATTCACTTTTGTTTTCAATTTGCTAGGAGATAAATAACGTGTGAAGTGAAAACATGGAAATGTGTTTTACATGTGAAAGGTGAAAAGACAAATGTTTCAATGGTAAGTAAAATGTTTTAAATAAAACATTTGAAACATTATCTGTAGCTTAAAAAGAGTAGAGATAAGAGTTTTTCATGAGAAAAGAGGTATGTTCACACAATAAGTAAAATGAGTGAATTTATCACGTGGGCAATTTTTTTGTTGAAGAGCAACTTGAAACAAAGGTAGATTCGAGAGGCAGAAAAATTTTGTTGAAGAAAAATGAGAGAGGCTTTACTTGTTGCAAATCAACGGTGAATGAAGATTTCAGATGGCCTCTTCAGATTGATTTTATCGCTTCTTCTATTCCTTCTTATTCTCTTCTTCTCTCATTTTGTAGGGGTTTTGAGTTTTGATATTGGGCTGGGTAGATAGAGAATTGTAAATTTTGAGTCATTTCTTGAGTCTATAAGCTATAATTTTTTATTTCATGAGCAAATACGACCAATTTATGCAAATAAAATCATGAAAGTGTTTGCACATTCATGAATATCTTTAGATTATCTCCATACTTGTGTAGTTAAATCATATGAATTCGATAATACCAAGTGTTTTTGGGTTTTTCATCTCAAATTTCATGAGATTGTGTTATTTATTTGTGGGTCTATTTCAAAGAAATGGTTAAATACTTTGACCAGATAACGGTGATTTCAAGTGTGCAGGTTGGATTTGATAAGGATAATTTGGTTGATAATAATAGAGGGATTGTTGGTGCAAGACACTAACAGCTGATGCAAATCATTAGCAATTTAAATCCACTAGTTGAAGTCTATTTGCAGATGAATTCATTTTATGTGTTTGACTCCATGGCCCAAAATTGGCACTGATCTATTATTTAGTTTTATGCATCTCAGAAACATTTTAAAAATTCAAAATCATTTTAAATACTAGTTGTTTGGTTGTGGTTCAGTGTTCTACTTCCCAATTGATGAGTAAGTGTTGATATTCTAAGAATTTAGCCAGATTTGAGGTTATCAATGTTTTCCTTAGTGTATTTTCATTGGGAGTTAGCTGCTATAAAAAACAATGTCAGTGTATGAGTGAATTAAGTTTTAGGCTTTGTAAAGGTTTACCCACCTTGGTCCTATAGAGCCAAAAGTGTAGGAGAGTTTAGTCTTTGATTGAATCTTGTGAGTTGACCACTAACTTTGAGAATTCTTAAACATAGAGGTTGGCTACCTCTTAGAGAGTTTCAAAGCTTAGCTAGAGAAATAAAATACCAATAGAATGGTGACTCTGCTAGGAAGAATTTGTTAAAATTTTGATTGCAGAATCTCGCCTTAAGAGTCATTGCATAGATTCAAATGATTTTTCATTTTGAATTTAGTTCAAGTACTGAAGGATTTCAAACTTGTAGGAAGATTTGTTGCAGTGAATCTTGGGATTCCATGATTTGTGGTGCTCTGTTGGTGGAAGGAACTCAAAAGAACATTTATCTATGAAAGAACTTCATACTACTTGAAGTTCAGTCCTCTTTGAAGAGAGGCGATGACTCTTTTAATAGAAGTTGTTGAAAATTTGAAGAAAGTTCCAGATTTACAAATGTTTCCAGTCAAGAAGATGATTTGCAGCAATTGCAATGTTTCCAGGTATTCTTCATTCTTGGTTTTCGAGAAATTCATGTATGAAAACCATATTTGAACATTTTAGAAGAAACTTTGGTTCCCTATTGGGTGATTAGCACTAACAAAGGGAAATGATAGTAGAATTAGGTTTGCATACTTCTGAACTATAATTTGCAGCCTATGTATTTTGTTGGAGAAGTATGTTTATTTTAAATTTTCCCATTAAGTAGAGCAAAGGCTTAGATGCATTTGAATTATGCATTGTAATATTATGAGATCATGATAAAAGATAGAAAAAAGGCAATGAAATGATCAACTATAGGGTTGACATGTGAAAATTTGAAAGAGGCATGTCAAAATGCTTCAATATATGCATACTAGTATGGTTCCTAGTGCAACTATGGTTTGTGATCAGTCCCAGATAGATTGGAAAATAAATTTCAGAAATGCAAGGTATAGTGCTATCAATTTCAGTGGCATTAGTGGTTACCCAAATGACATTCCAACTAAAGTCAGAAATAAGTTACCAAGATTCATTGGTGATAAATCTGAATCAGCAAATAAGCATCTCTAGGAAATCAATAATTTGATGGATAATTATGAGATTGACTACGGAGATGTGATCATGAGATTATTTGTTTAGTCTCTAAGAGGAGATGAATGGGGTTGGTTCACTTATTTACCACCTTCCTCCATTCATTCATGGGAAGAGTTTAAGGAAGTGTTCATGGAGCAGTTTGGAGAGATGATTAACCCTATTTTGATAAGGAAAAAGTTCATGAACATGGAGAAAGGAAAATATGAGTTAGTCCCATCTTTTAATCTCATTTTTTCAAAGATCATAAAAGAGATTCATGAAGACATAAGACCAAATGATGTTGAATTTTTGGTCATATACTTGGGAGCATTTGACAAGAAAATGAGTCATCTATTAATGGATAAAGAGCCCGCAACCCTGCACTAAGCATATCAATTTGCTATGGACATTGAGAATAACTTGAGGTAATCAATGATGAAAGGACATATGGTTGTAAGTGTTGATCATCCTAAAACATCTCATGCAAATAGAACTCATGGACTAGATAATAGAAGTGCTTGTCAAGATAATGATGTTGCTGCTTTGATTTCTCCATCATCACAATCTACAAATCCTAATGAACTCCATGTTGAAATGTGTACATCAAAAAATGAAGATTCATATTGTATGGATGAGGACATTAATTGTAATCAACTTACAATCGAGACATGTGTAGATCCTTGCAACAATAATAAAGATGAAGATACATGGTATGATGAAGGAATAGATATGCATGAATTTTTTTCTTGCAATATCTTGTGTGATGAAGAAATGAAAGAGATGAAAAAAATCATTCTATGTCTGGTTTTGGTTAGTGAAAATAATGCAATTGTTGATGACATCCCCTCACAAATAAGTGATTGAGACATTGAAGATAGAGGTTCAAACATTTACTCTGAGGAATCTGAACATGGTTTATGTAGTGATAAGTCTTCTTGTGATAAAGATGTGGATTAAAGTCAAATTGATTGTTCTTTTTCTGATTATGAATTTTCCTAGAGGGATGATCCAGAGGCAATTTCTTCACATCAAGAATGTGAAGACATGAATGCTCATGAAACCACTTGTTAACAATTGAATGACCTAATTGCATTTGATGCAAACTTAGGATGTAGGTCGGGTTTGACATCAATAGAGCATGTTGATTCTGTCAGTAATGAAGGCTTTGAACACAAACATATGTGTGTTCAATTTGTGATCATGAACATAGTAAAGCTAGAAGTGATGAAAATGTTGATGAAACTGCTTGTGTCTTTGCTTCCCCTGATTGCTTTTGTGAAGAAAAGTTTGAAACTTTAGTTACACATTCAACTCATAAGGTTGATCATGTTGATTGTTATTATGTTGGTCATACTAGCCTGAATGAAGTAGACTTGAAGAGTTTTATATCATATGAGGATAACATTAGTATGCAAAATGTGAATGGCATGATTTCACTCTTAGGTGATTAGATTATGCATTATGATGAAAATTTAAGTAATAGGATGCCACCATTTTTGGGTAATATTTCTATGGAGCTTGAAGAGATTTCTGACCATGATATCTCACATTATGTGGACATGGCAGAAATTAAAAACGTGTGTACTGAACAATCTGAGGATGGGAATGGATTTGAAAATATGTCTATCTACTCTTCTAGTGATTACAATGATTTTGAGTGCAAGACACTAACAGTTGATGCAAAGCATTAGCAATTTAAATCTATTGGTTGAAGTCTACTTGCTGA
The DNA here is from genome assembly GCA_007115665.2 of Sequoiadendron giganteum. Classification (NCBI taxonomy): domain Eukaryota; kingdom Viridiplantae; phylum Streptophyta; class Pinopsida; order Cupressales; family Cupressaceae; genus Sequoiadendron; species Sequoiadendron giganteum. The sequence goes on from CM021100.1 coordinate 211,739,591, forward strand.
TGAATTCATTTTATGTGTTTGACTCCATGGCCTAGAATTGGCACTGGTCTACTATTCAGTTTTATGCATCTCATAAATATTTTTAAATTCAAAATCATTTTAAATCCTTGTTGTTTTGTGGTTCAGTGTTCTACTTCCCAATTGATGAGTAAGTGTTGATATTCTAAGAATTTAGCCAGATTTGAGGTTATCAATGTTTTCCTTAGTGTATTTTCATTGGGAGTTATCTTCTATAAAAAAAAATGTTAGTGTATGAGTGAATTAAGTTTTAGGCATTGTAAAGGTTTACCCGCCTTGGTCTTGCAGAGCCAAAAGTGTAGGAGATTTCAATCTTTGATTGAATCTTGTCATTTTTCCACTAAATTTGTGAATTCTTAAACATAGAGGTTGGCTACCTGTTAGAGAGTTTCAAAGCTTAGCTAGAAAAATAAAACACCAACACTATCTATAAGATATTGATTAATTGATAAACCCACTTTACAAATCTTATCCAAAAAATCATTCCTTAATAGATGCATCCTTCCTACAATAGGCATTATTCACTTCGAGCAACTATCTTCTAGCAAGAAAATTTAATAGTTGTTGATTTGTTTGGTTCTTGAGTCTTTTTATTTCCTGATTTGTCTTATTGTCCTATTCCAATGTTCATCGATGATATCTCAAAGTGATTAGAGGACAAAGGATGGGGCAAGGTTATTCCTTTTATATGTTGTGTTTGTGGAATGTCCTTAAGAATTTCTATGACATGTATGATCCTTGTGTTTATGGGTCTAGATTCTAGAATTAATAAATATCTCTATGTATATAAGGTCATTTAAACACCTTTGTACACTAGTGTTATCATTCTTTGAAACTATATTCCCTTGCATGTTTCAACAAGGTTCCATCATGTCTATTACATTTAAGTACAATACTTGTTTGTTGTGTCTAAGTTTGGGAAAATGATAATGAAGTCACCAGGGTTTGTCTCAAGTTGGTGCACATATATCCACTTTCATTTCTATTTATTTCACTCTATTTATCATACATTCCATTATATGACTATAATGGTGAAAATTTGTACCCTAGGAAAATTTCCCATTTGATCACCCCTACCTTAGAAAATATATATTCAATGATGCAAAATCCTCCACTGCCACCTTGCTCCATCCACCTAGCCACATATTTTGGTGTCGGTGGAGGAATCTTTGTCGCGGATGTACACAAGCCACGTAGATAACTATACGCTGCACTATCATCCTAATAGGATTCTTTCCCCTAGAATCAACATAAATGTTACATTTCCTATTGGATGTGAAGTGTAGCATCTCTTGCCTCCTTGATTGATGAAATTCAAGCCTTCTACCTCCCTTTTTCTAATTCAAATCTATCAATTCTCATTCTTTCACTCTCTTGGACTCTCTTGAACTCTCTCTTGCATTCTATCTCATTCTTCTCTCATTCTCTTGCATCTACACCACTTCTCTTGGTTGCAAGCTCTTTGTTTTGGCTCCAACACCATTTCTATCAGAGGATCATCAAGCTTCTTCATCCCACTATTGGACTTGAGTGCTCGTAGTCAAGAAGGTAATATTGTTCATTGCTACTTATTTTTGCATCATCTTGTTTATTTAGTATTCTAGTTGTTCGTGCTCTCTACTTAGCAATACTATTTCCTTTCTAATTTCTCCATCACTTATACACTTTGTGGCTATTTGGTTGTCCATGGAGGTGGGAACACAAAAATGGGGGTCTAAAAGAGGCAAGCCTTGAATACAACCCAACATTTTTCTCATTTCCATGTGTGTAAGTTCTTTTGAGTGGAGCTACTTGAAGAATAAAATCATGGGTGAAAAGGTACATTTCCCACTCTATTTGTTATTTCTACACCTATTTCTAGTATTCCTTTCATTATATTTCTAGTTTCTATAATTTTATTGCATTATGTTAAATCATAAAACTTAAACAATTAGATAGTTTAGTAGAATTCTTATTTTTTCCTACTCTCTGGACCTCTATCCATACAAGATGGCAGTGTATTCTTGAGACACTAGTGCATTGTGCTAGAGTCTGGGATCCAATTGTCATTCACAAGAAGTGAATCCTTTGGGTAGTAGACCAAACCTTTGAATTCAACTCTTCCTACCTTGTGAACATCTATTTTTAGTAGAAGCAAAGTGATAAGCTATTTTTCCTTCCTTTTCAGCCTCAGTACCTTGTCCTTTTCAATATATTTAGGAAACTCGAGGTAGTTTAGGGAAGCCTATTCCTTGGGGTTATCCTATGACCTAGAGTTCGGGGGGTGATGGGTCTTATAATATTTGGCTATGGAGATAGCCACCCAAGATCTAAAGGCCTATGGAAAGCACAAAATACTCAGAAGATCAGTATGACAAGAATAGGGCTGATGCAAGAAGTTGGGTCCACAAAAAGCTCAAAAAGTGGAAGTGTTTTTGTTGTTTTTCAGAATTTGTCACACTTGGACTGAAAATTTGAGGCACTTACACAATGAATTTTTAAAAAAGTCAGTAATATGAAATTTAGAAATTTGAATCTAGTTTATAAATATGTAAATTATTCAAATACCCAGATTGTAGAAGTTAAATTTTGATAAGGATCTATAAAAACCACTTTTTAAAAGTCCCTGTTTTTTTACCATCCCATGCACATGTACAGACAACACTTTTTGACTCAAATAAAAGTATTTTGCTAATTCCTTTTGGAAAAAGAGAGCTAACAACATGAAGATTGATGAAGATGTTTTTTTGTAATTTTTTATTGAATATTTTTTTTTTTATTAAATTTTTATTGGCTTTAATTGTTGTTTTTAAAAATCAACGTGTACGGACAACATAATTTGACCTAAACTAAACATTTTTTGAAACTTTTTTTTTTCATTGTGTAAAGAATTGTCTGAAGATTGATGTCATATAATTTTTTTACAAAAAACCTAACAAAACAAAAGTTATTAAAAAACAAAAAAAGTCTGATATTTCAAATTTAAGGACTAGTTTGCTTTGAAATTAATTAAAAAATAGAAAATATAATTCAATCTTAATAAAAATTATATATTTAAAAACTAGACATTGTTTTCTGTAATGGGTTTTAATTTTATAGATTGATTTAGAAAAAAATTCATTAGCCATATTGTCAAAGTTGAACATTCTTCTTCAATTTGCCTTAGTTTTTTAGTTGTAGGTCAAAGGCTAAGGCTCGGATTGCCAAGCCTTTACCGAGCCTAAAACCAAGGCTGCAGGTGGGTTGGGAAACAACTTTTAAAAAATGCATACGCATTACAAAACGCATATGCGTTATTTATTTATTTTTATTTTTATTTTTAAAATGCTTTTTAGAAATGGGTACGCGTTTTAAAATGCATACGCGTTTTGTGTATGCGTTTTAAAATGGGTACCCGTTTAAAATTATTAAAAAAAAAAAAAAAATTAAAAATAAATAAATAAATAAATAAAAATTTAAAAACGGGTACGCATTTCTAAAAAGCAATTGAAAAAAAAAAAAATGGCTTCTATGGGTTATAAAATGCATATGCGTTATATAACGCGTACGTGTTTTATAGTGCATACACATTTTTTTAGGCTTGGGTACCCGATGCATAACGCATACGCGTTTTTTAATAACGCGTATAAGTTTTCTACGAGATTTATTTTTTTTGCCGAAACTTCCCCTCTTCGTGGACCCAACTTCTTGCACTTACCCAATAAATTGTATTCCTATCAATGAAAGCAAAAAGAATCAATGGATTTGGCTTACAATGTGTGAGAGACCCTTGGTTATATAGACAAGGTGAAACATAAGATGTCATAAGATTATGACAAGTGTCTTAATTTGATGACATGAGATAACTTATCACAACTATCTAGTTCACGTGTGTTACAAGTCAAAAGATAAGATAACAACTAATGATAGCTAACACCTTCTAGAAAGAATCTTAGGACCTAAGTAAACTTAACATGTGAATATGTCCCCTGAGTCCCTAGTAAGTGAAATAATTAGGTACAAGACATTTATTCACACCAGCAACCTCCCTTAAGTACTACTTAGGTAGAAGATTATTATGCAAATGACACCAAGATGCGAAGATGGTTCCCAATGACTAGGCCATGTTATCTACCCATGAAAAAATGCAATGCAATACCTCACAAATGGAGAAAGGAAAAAACCTAGTGGGACAAAAATCCTCCCCAAAAGAGAGAAACAAAAAAAAAAAACTACTCTCCAAAAAAGAGAAGGAAAAAACCTTGAGTGAGGAAAACATCTCCCCACTAAGCAAATGTAGAAGATCAAGTTGTTGGCACTCTCAAATTTTGAAAATTTTGGATGCCTATATCAAAATTTTGATTTTGCACTTTCAGAAGTGCACCCTAAGAATCAGTCCTGACTAACCCACTTTGGTGACTTATATTTTGAAGTCTGATGATTGTCGTGCAAAACCCATTTGCAAACATACTCAATTGACCTATGTGAGCAGGCATGTCAAATTTGAGCTTCCCACGATAAGTTCTGACAGCGTTTTGAAAAGTGAAGCTGGAGGGTTTTCACACTGTCCTGTTGTTTGCAAACGTTCAATTCTGCAAAGTTGCTTCCTGTTTGAGCTTGGATCTCGCAACTAGTTCAATGTCATGTCAGAATGAGTGTTGTTCCATATTTCCCATATCAACATGATCTCGGATGTCAATTTTCAGAGCTTCATGATCTGATTTGCTATTTTTAGCAGATTGAAACCAAATGCAGATTGTTTTGTTTTGCACCTGCATTCTTAACAACTTTTCTGAGAGGCCAACTTCGACCATCAATAACTTTTGATCAAAGATGTTTCATGGATTTTCCTTTTCCATACGTGCTCACGGTACCTTAATGATTTACTATGTCTAATGGCAGCTCATTAGGGGTTGATTTGCTATTATTGCAAATTAGCAGTTGAGTCAGTTTGTGTCGGTTCAAAACTGTTGTTGTTTTAGAAAAGCTTGACTGAGCGAATTGGCAGATTAATATCTTTCACCTCGTGACTGATTTCTCTGAGCCATCTTTTATCACTATACTTTTTGGTCAAGTGACTATATGCTTGCAAGTTTTGATGTCTCCTAAAGGTCGTTTGACCAGTTTCCCAGATTGATTCCTGAGGCAACTTGACATGTTTTGACCATTTTCCAAAATTGTCAAAAAATAGTTTATGAAGGCAACCCAATTTACCATTGCACTTCAAATGCATCCAGATGTTGTCCTAGGCTGATTGGAGTTTGAAACTTGTTTGAAAACGAATTTTTTTTAGCTGGGCCCATTTGAGGACTCGACATGCTTCACTCAATTCCAAGGATTGATCAAGCATCAGGGAAGTTTTATCATAGTTTGAGGATAGTGTTATTCACTATGGGATAATGTCAAAATACTTTTTAATCTTTCCATCAGCTACTTGAGCAACTGCATAGTTTTTCTCTCGGGAGTGTTCTAATTAAGATGTATGGTAATTGCAAAAGCATTGATGGCATTAATATTTGGTGAGGTTTGTGTTCAGTTTGATGTTAGATTGCTTGAATTTTGTAAAGATCATGAAATGGTCTATTGGCAACTTGATAATTTGTGATATAGAGTGGAGGCTTCAATTTTATCCAATACCATGTGCTCGGTTTCAGTCCCAAGTATTGTCGCCACTTCAAGAGGCCAGAAGCCAAAATCATGCTAAATCTTTGAATCGAGCAACCCTTTTAAGGGTTCAGCCAAAGGAAAGAATAGTGAATTGATGAGCACATTGGCAAGGAGCAGTATGTAGATGTTGGGAGCAGGCGTTTGGAACTTCCAAGAAAATCAAGGAATGAGAGGCACGACGTGGCAAGCTTCATGGGCACTCTATGTATTTATAAAACTTTGGGAGCTTTCAGCTAGCAAGTACAAGGTATGGGTCCACACATTGTATGAGGGGATACCCGTGAGAAATGAGCAGGGGCGTGAGCAACATGTGGGGAGCAGGTGGGAGATCCGCGCAAGAAGATGGAGACCATCATCCAGCGCCAGTGAGCAGGGAGACCTCTGACGGGAGGTGCAAACACAGTGTGGGTATCCCACACAGTTATAGGTGTGACCAACAATGGAAGAGAAAGTGTGAACAGTGTGAAGTTGGGCGCCATTACACGCAGGTGTATTTGGAGAGACCTGCGCAGTAGGAGGTTCACGTGGAGGAGCCCATGATCAATGAGGAACTAAAGCCCGTGCTAAACAAGGAGAGGCCCCAACCCTGTCAGCAGCATAAGACACGCAACCAAGTGAGCTGGTGGGGCGAAGCCAAACATAGAGAGTGTTGGATGTAAGAACCCGTGGCCAACTAGAGGAAGGGAGCTCGTGGCTAGCGAAGGAGCTCGCGCCATGAAATGGATGAGGCATTCATGTGAGGCCTGCTGTAACAGAGGGACGAGAGGTGGAAGGCCCGCAACATGAAGAAAAGGCTGATGGTGAATGGAAGGTCTACACTGTATGGAGGCTGCTAAATGTAGAGCACGAAAAACGCATCGAAAAATCAAAATTAGGACATTCTCGCAGACCTCACGAGGATGATGCTGACAAAGGAAAAAACCCTGGAAGGTGTGCGAGAACACGGGAGGAGCCCATTTTTATTAAATTTAAAAATTTTTAATAAAGTTACATGTTTGGGATGCGAAACAGAGGTGGGTCTCGGGAAATTTTAAATGGAAAATTTTATTTAGTGGTAAAATAATTCACCCAAGAAATTAAAATGTAAAATATTTCAAATATGAAATATTTAAATGAGGCACAGATAAATTGTTTATTTGCCAAGCATATTTAATGTAAAATGCAAGATGGGGATAAATTTATAAAGTGAGTAAATATTCACTTTGCAAATTATTTTATTTGCCGGGAGAGTTGTGAGACTTTGTATAAAGTGAATTTTATTCATTTTATTAGAAAGTATGTGTTGGGAATTATAATTACAGCAAATAAAAGGCTGAAACAAAATTTTCATGGGAAAAAGCAGCTGGATAAAAGTTGAAGATTCTCCACATGGGCAGATTTTCTGTTGCTGGACAATGATGGGCAAAGGCAGTTTTGAGAGGTAGAGTTTGTTGTAGGAAGAAAGAGGAAATATTATTTTGTAGAATTGATGATCAACAGTGAATGAAGATTCCAGATGGCATTTTTGGATCAGTTTTAGGGTTGCCTTCATTCTTCTATTTCTTCTCTTCTCTTCTCATTGTAAAGGGTTTTGAGTTTTTTGTATTGGGCTGGGTAGATAGAGGTTTGTTAAGTCTGAGTTATTTTTGAGTCTAGAAGCTGTAATTTCTGATTTTATGAGCAAATACAACCAGTTTGTGCAAATAAATCATGAAATGTGTTTGCATTTTCATGAATATCTTCAATTTGTCTCCATACTTGTATAGTTAAATCATATGAATTCAATAATACAAAGTATTTTGGGTTTATCATCTCAAATTTCATGAGATAATGTTATCTGTTTATGGGTCTATTTCAAAGAAATGGTTAAATACTTGGAGTAAATAATAGTGATTTCAAGTGTGCAGGTTGGATTTGATAAGGAGAAGTTGATTGATAATAGGAGTGGGATTGTTGTTCTAAGACACTAACAGTTGATGCAAAGCATCAACAATTTTAGATCCATTGGTTGAATGCCATTTGATGATAAAGTTGTCTTATGTATTTGACTCCATGGCCCAAAATTGGCACTGATTTATCTTGCAGCTTAATGCACGTCAAAAACAAATTTTAAATGTAAAATCATTGTTGTTCTTATTGTTTGGACATTTGTGTCTGTCGTGTTCTCCTTGCTGATTAGTGAAATTCATTCAATAGTTTGCCAATATTGAGTGATACTTTAAATTTCTCAGCAATTTTGTGAGAGCATAATCTGTTAAGCAATATCCTGTTACTTGTGTGTCTAGATTGTTTGATATTGTTAAAGGGTTACCCCCCTAGGTCTTACAGAGCCTGAAGTGTAGGGGAAATGTGTATCCATTCCATTTCCTGTCAGTTGGCCACTAGGCTTTGTTGTTCTTCAATATAGAGGTTGGCTACCTCTTAGAGAATTATAAATCCTAGCTGGGTTGTTATTTTAAACACCAACAGAATGGCGACTCTGTTGGGGAGAATTTGAGAATATTCTAATTGCAAAATCCACCCTTAAGAGTCATTGCATAGAGTCAAACACTTTGTCATTCTGAATTTGTTCAAGTTTTGAAGGATTTCAACCCTGGAGAAGAAAGTGTTGTAGTGAACCTAAACAATTTTGTAATCTGTGGTGCTCTACTGGTGGAAAGGAACTTTGAGAAAAGTTTATATGTAAACAAACTTCATACTGCTTAAAGTTTAGTCCTCTGTGTCAAGAGGTGGCGACTCTGTTTGATAGAACCTATTGAAAATTTAAAGAAAGTTCCAGATCTACAAACATTACCAGTCAGGAAGACAATTTGCAGCAACTGAAAAGTTTCTAGGTATTTTTCATCCTTGGTTTTCAAGAAAATTGTATATGGAAACCATACTTGAACATTTTAGGCAAGGCAAAACTTGGGTTCCCTATTAAGTGATTAACACTAAAAGAGGGAAATAAAAGTAATACTTAGTTTGCATACTTCTGAGTTGTAATTTGCAGCCTATGTATCTTGTTGGAGAAGTATGTTTGTTTTAATTTTGCCCACTAAATAGGTCTTATGTGTAAATGCATATTGAATCATGCATTATGGTTCTCTAAGATTGTTATGAAAGATACAAGTAGGGCAATGAATGATCAGCTGTAGAGTTGATATGTAAAATTTGAAAAAGGAAATTCAAGATGCCTCAATGCATGCATCTTGGCATGGTTCCAGATGGAATTGTGGTTTGTGATCAATCCCAACCAAATTTTCAAAGAGGTTTTAGCACTGGAAGGTACAAAGCTATCAATTTCAATAACCTTAGTGGTTACCCAAATGAAATTCCAGCTAAAGTCATAAATAAGTTACCAAGGTTTATTGGTGATAAGGCTAAATCAACAATTAAACATTTGCAAGAGTTCAGAAATTTGATGGATGATTATGAGATTGATCACAAAGATGTGATCATGAGATTATTTGTTCAGTCCTTGAGAGTAGATGCAAGAGAATGGTTCTCTTATTTACTAGCCTCTTCCATTCATTCATGGGGAGAGCTGAAGGCAGTGTTCATGGAACAGTTTGGAGAAAGGATTAACCCTATTTTGATAAAAAAAAAGTTCTTGAACATGGAGAAAGAGAAAGATGAGTTAGTCCCATCTTTTAATCTTAGATTTTCAATGATCATAAGAGAGATCCCAAATGATGCTGAATGTTTGGTTGTGTACTTAGGAGAATTTGACAAAAAGATGAGTTATCTGTTGAGGGATAAAGAGCCTACAACCCTGCACCAAGCCTATCATATGGCTATGGCCATTGAGAACAATCTGAGATACTCTACGATGAAAGGACATAGGGTTGTAAGTGTTGATCATCCTAACACACTTCAAGAAAGTAGAACTCATGGATCAGATAATAAAAGTGCTTGTCAAGAGGGAAATGATGTTGCTGCTCCAATTTTTTCATCATCACAATCTGCACAAAATATAGTGTCTCAAAATGAAGATGTTTGTTGTATGAATGAGGACACTAATTATAATCAGTTTACGATCAACACATGTGTCGATCCTTGCAGAAGCAATGAAGAAGAAGACACATGGTTTGATGAGCAAGTGAATATGCATGAAATTTTTTCTTGCAATATCTTGTGTGATGAAGAAATGAATGAGATACAAGATATCTTTCCATGTCAAGTTTGTGTCAATGAAAATAATAAAAATGTTGATAACATCTCCTCACAAATAAATAATCAAGACATTGAAGATGAAAGTTCCAAAACCTACTCTGAGGAATCTGAGTATGGTTTCTGCAGTGATAAGTCATCTTCTGATGGGGATGTTGATGAAGGCCAAATTGATTACTCTTCTACTGACTATGAATGCCCTTATAATGATGAAGAGGGTGATGAACCTGTTTATACTTTTTCTACTCATGACTGTTTATGTGAAACAAAGATGGAAACAGTTTTAGATGCTTGGCATATCACATCATGTAATGAAACTATTGGTTGTTCTAGTGATGAGATCACAGAGGGGGTCCATCTACAGTCCTATGGTTCTAATGAATTTGGTAATTTGTTTGATGATAAAAGTGATGATGAGATAATGTATTCATCATTCAATGTGTTAGAACTGTGTAATCCTGATTACAATATTACCAAGTTGAAAATCATGCTGATTTTTCTTATGCTGGCCATACTAGCTTCAATGAAGTAGACTTGAAAATTTTTATATCAAATGAGGATGATGTTAGTATGCAGGATGTGGAGGACATGGTTTCACTCCCAGATTATGTGGAAATGGTAGAAATTTCAGATGTGTGTACCGAACAATCTGAGGATGGGAATGAAGTTGAAGATGTGTCTATCTACTCTTTTAGTGATTGCAGTGAGTTTGAGTGCAATGATGACTTGAAGAATTTGGACATTCATGCTGAGGAGGTTGAGACTCTTATTTTAGAAATGAATATAATGGACAATCCATTGTTTGATGAGCCTCCATCTTCATTGGAGATGAGAAATGATGAAACGTATTGGTGGAGAAATAATCCACTCTTTGTTGAGAGTTCCAATGATGCATTTCACACATGGTTGGAATGTAGTCCTGAGCAAGCAATTGAACAATTTGATGAATTCCTTGAGGGCACTTCCTATGACTATTTTACATTTGAAATAGATGTTGCAGGTAAGGTTGAACATCTTGGTGTCAGTTACTTGAGGGAGTTTGAAAATTTTCAGTTTCCAGTTCAGTTGGAAAGTATCTTTGTAGAACATGACAATGAGATGAGTAACAGGAAATGTTATTTTCAATCTGAGCATATTACATATGATGAATATAACACATATGTGTCATGTGATGATGAAATTTTGTAGTTGGTGACTGATTATGCAATGAAGACTGACAGAGATTGTAGTGGTAGTGTTTATAATCGAGCAAATTTCAGTGGCCACCGCATTTCTCTGCTTGTAAGAAGAAGGCCACATATGTTATTATGGTATGACAAAGGCAAGCACCAATGGAGGGTGAGAAATTCTTTTTACAGATTGGTATTTGATAGAGGTAAATGTTGATTCCCATTTTTCATTTGGTGACTTGGGGTCATCAGATGAAATTGAAAAATAAAAGTTGAATTAGGGAGCAGTTTGAGGGCACTTGACAGACTCAACATTTGGTCTACTCTCCCCAAAGATCTGGAATCTTGCTATGCCCACAAGGACATACATCCCTAGTCGGAGCCATTGTTGGCACTCTCAAATTTTGCAAATTTGAGATGCCTATATCAAAATTTTGCTTTTGCACTTTCAGAAGTGCACCCTAAGAATTAGTCCTGATTGACCCACTTTGGTGACTTATATTTTGAAGTCTAATAATTGTCGTGCAAAACCCATTTGTAGACATACTCAATTGACCTATGTGAGTAGGCATGTCAAATATGATCTTCCCACGATAAGTTCAGACAGCGTTTCGAAAAGTGAAGCTAGAGGGTTTTCACACTGTCCTGCTGTTTGCAGACGTTGAATTCTGCAAAGTTGCTTCCTGTTTGAGCTTGGATCTTGCAACCAGTTCAATGTCATGTTAGAACGAGTGTTGTTCCATATTCCCCATATCAACATGATCTCGGATGTCAATTTTCAGAGCTTCATGATCTGATTTTCTATTTTTACAAGATCGAAACCAAATTCAGATTGTTCTGTTTTGCAGCTGCATTCCTAACAACTTTTCTGAGAGGCCAACTTCGACTATCAATAACTTTTGATCAAAGATGTTTCATGGATTTTCCTTTTGCATGCGTGCTCAGGGTACCTTAATGATTTACTATGTCTGATGGCAGCTCGTTAGGGGTTGATTTGCTATTATTGCAAATTAGCAGTTGAGTCAGTTTGTGTTGGTTTAGAACTACTGTTGTTTCAGAAAATCTTGACTGAGTGAATTAGCGGATTAATATCTTTCGCCTCGTGACCGATTTATCTGAGTTGTCTTTTGCACTATAATTTTGGGTCAAGTGACTATATGCTTGCAAGTTTTGATGTCTCCTGAAGGTTTTTTGACCAGTTTCCTAGATTGATTCTTGAGGCAACTTGACATGTTTTGACCATTTTCCAAAATTGTCAAAAAATAGTTTCTAAAGGCAACCTAGTTTACCATTTCACTTCAAATGCATCCAGATGTTGTCCTAGGCTGATTGGAGTTCGAAACTTGTTTGAAAATGAATTTTTTTTAGTCGGGCCCATTTGAGGACCAGACATGCCTCACTCAATTCCAAGGATTCATCAAGCGTCAGGGAAGTTTTATCACAGTTTGAGGATAGTGTTATTCACTATGGGATAATGTCACAATACTTGTTAATCTTTCCATCAGCTACTTGAGCAACTGCATAGTTTTTCTCTCAGGAGTGATCTAATTAACATGTATGGTAATTGCAAAAGCATTGATGGCATTAATATTTGGTGAGGTTTGTGTTCAGTTTGATGTTAGATTGCCTGAATTTTGTAAAGATCATGAAATGGTCTATTGGCAACTTGCAAATCTATGATATAGAGTGGAGGCTTAAATTTTATCCAATACCATGTGCTCGATTTCAATCCCAAGTATTGTTGCCACTTCAAGAGGCCATAAGCCAAAATCATGCTAAATCTTTGAATCGAGCAACCCTTTTAAGGGTTCAGCCAAAGCAAAGAATAGTTGATGAGCACATTGGCAAGGAGTAGTACGTAGATGTTGGGAGCAAGCGTTTGGAACTTCCAAGAAAATCAAGGAATGAGAGGCGCAGCTGGCAAGCTTCATGGGCACTCTATGTATTTATAAAACTTTGGGAGCTTTCAGCTAGCAAGTACAAGGTATGGGCCCACGCATTGTATGAGGGGAGACCCATGAGAAATGAGCAGGGGCATGAGCAGCACGTGAGGAGTAGGTGGGAGATCCGCGCAAGAAGATGGAGACCATCATGCAGCACTAGTGAGTAGGGAGACCTCTGAGGGGAGGCACCAACATAGTGTGGGTATCCCTCACAGCTATAGGCGCGACCAGCAATGCAAGAGAAAGTGTGAATAGTGTGAAGTTGGGCGCCATTACACGTAGGTGCATTTGGAGAGATCCGCATAGCAGGAGGTTCACGTGGAGGAGCCCATGCTAAACAAGGAGAGGCTCGCACCCTGTCAGTAACATAAGACCAGTGACCAAGTGAGTAGGTGGGGCGAAGCCAAACATAGAGAGTGATGGATGTAAGAACCCATGGCCAACCAAAGGAAGGGAGCCCGTGGCCAGCGAAGGAGCTTGGGCCATGAAATGGATGAGGCATTCATGCGCGACCTATTGTAATAGAGGGGCGAGAGGTGGAAGGCCCGCAACATGAAGAAAAGGTCAGTGGTGAATGGGAGGTCTGCACTGGATGGAGGCTGCTAAATGCAGAGCACAAAAAACCCACCGAAAAATCAAAATTAGGGCATTCTCACAGACCTCCCGAGGATGATGCTGACGAAGCCAAAAACCCCGCGAGGTGTGTGAGAACACGGGAGGAGCCCGTTTTTATTTAGTTTCATTTTTTTTAATAAAGTTACATGTTTGGGATGCAAAACGGAGGTGGGTCCCGGGAAATTGTAAATGGCAAATTTCATTTAGTGGTAAAATAATTCACCCAAGAAAGTAAAATGTAAAATATTTCAAATATGAAATATTTAAATGAGGCATAGATAAATTGTTTATTTTCCAGGCATATTTAATGTAAAATGCAAGATGGGGATAAATTTATAAAGTGAGTAAATATTCACTTTGCAAATTATTTTATTTGCTGGGAGAGTTGTGAGACTTTGTATAAAGTGAATTTTATTCATTTTATTGGAAAGTATGTGCTAGGAATTAAAATTGCAGCAAATAAAAGGTTGAAACAAAATTTTCACAGGAAAAAGCAGCTGGATAAAAGTTGAAGATTCTCCACATGGGCAGATTTTTTGTTGTTGGGAAATGATGGGCAAAGGTAGTTTGGAGAGGTAGAGTTTGTTGTAGGAAGAGAGAGGAGAGATTCTTTTGCAGAATTGATGATCAACGGTGAATGAAGATTCCATATGGCATTTTCAGATCAGTTTTAGGGTTGCCTTCATTCTTCTATTTCTTCTCTTCTCTTCTCATTGTAAAGGGTTCTGAGTTGTTTGTATTGGGCTGGGTAGATAGAGGTTTGTTAAGTTTGAGTTATTTTTGAGTCTAGAAGCTGTAATTTCTGATTTTATGAGCAAATACAACCAGTTTGTGCAAATAAATCATGAAATGTGTTTGCATTTTCATGAATATCTTCAATTTGTCTCCATACTTGTACAGTTAAATCATATGAATTCAATAATACAAAGTATTTTGAGTTTATCATCTCAAATTTCATGAGATTGTGTTATCTGTTTATGGGTCTATTTCAAAGAAATGGTTAAATACTTTGAGTAGATAATAGTGATTTCAAGTGTGCAGTTTGGATTTGATAAGGAGAAGTTGATTGATAACAGGAGTGGGATTGTTGGTGTAAGACACTAACAGTTGATGCAAAGCATCAATAATTTTAGATCCATTAGTTGAATGCCATTTGCTGATAAAGTTGTCTTATGTATTTGACTCCATGACCTAGAATTGGCACTGATTTATCTTGCAGCTTAATGCATGTCAGAAACAAATTTTAAATGTAAAATCATTCTTGTTCTTATTGTTTGGATAGTTGTGTCTGTCATGTTCTCCTTGTTGATTAGTGAAATTCATTCAATAGTTTTCCAATATTGAGTGATACTTTAAATTTCTCAGTAATTCTATGAGAGCATAATTTGTTAATCAATATCCTATTACTTGTATGTCTAGATTGTTTGATATTGCTAAAGGGTTACCCCCCTAGGTCTTACAGAGCCTGAAGTGTAGGGGAAATGTGTATCCATTCCATTTCCTGTCAGTTGGCCACTAGGCTTTGTTGTTCTTCAATATAGAGGTTGGCTACCTCTTAGAGAATTACAAATCCTAGTTGGGTTGTTATTTTAAACACCAACACAAGTGACCCCCCCTCAATGGTGAGTCTCAATTCAAATGTCACAATGTCAAGAGTCCCCAAATCTTAATTGAATAAAGAGAAAATGTAGAACAATGTGAAGACTGATGTAGAGTGAACCAAAGATGATGACAAGTCCTCCAAATGTTGTTCCAAAATAAATTAAAAATTATGACAAGCACTGATAGAAAGAATCAAGTACCACTGTAGAATATGTCAACATAACTTGTGACTAAGATGAAATTGTCAACTCAAGAGTAACTGTAGAATCTATCAATGAATAACTATAGATGAATCCAAACTACAACTAGAATAAGGTCAGAACCAAGGAGATAACTGGACAAGTATCAACTGGACACTCTCTTGATAGATTGGTATATCCCTATCACAACTTGGAGACAGGTACCAAGTCTCTGGATGTAGAACTTGATTTTTGAATACAAGTAGATTGCTTCCATAATAGGAGTGTCTATATGGTCTCTAGTCCATCACACCAAAATGTATGGGTAACTAGCCACTGCATTCGCTATGTATATAGGAACCAACACTAGATACATAGATCAATCCAAAGAAGCATGAAATGTGACAAAGTACACTGAAATAGCAAGATTGTGGCACTTTATTTTAGTGCGATTACAACATTAGAAGGGGAGAACTGCAACAATCATGATACAAATTAAGAAATGTTGATAAAGAAGCCAACCAAAAAATGTGCCCCAAAGTAGATGACCATGAAAAAATCCCTCCAGTTGGTTGTTACCATAATGACAAGAGCAATTTGCCCCTATTGGCTACTGATTGGAGGTACAAACGGTGCTCAACAAGGCTCAATTGGTAGGGATATAGATAAGTTTTCTAGGTTTACGTATTAATTCATGATTTATTTTAAAATAAACTTTATTTAAAAGTTCAATTTAAAACTTTATGAAAAGCTTCATTATTAAAAATGATAAAGAAAATTATTTTATTTAAAAAAAAATAAAAACTTTATTAAAAATTTAGAAGAATTTTTTATTTTTTTGAAAGACTTTTTTAAAAACTTAATAAAGAAAACTTGATTTTTTACTTTAAAAAACTATATTAAAATAATAAAGAAAATGTTTTTATTTTTAATAATTAAAAACTTTAATAAAAGATTATTAAAGAAAAACTTTAAAAAATTATTTAAAAATTTAATTAAAAATTAAAGAAAAATGTTTATAAGAACTTATATTTAAAACATTTAAAAAATATTTTAAAAAGTTTTATTTAGAAGACATTTAAAATGTTTTTAATTTAAAAAAACTTAAAAACATTATTAAAAAAAAATATTTTGAAAAAAAGAAAAAGGTCTGTGGGTTGGCAAGGATGTCACCCCTTGCCATGGCCAATGTAGTCATGCAAGTAAACTTAAAAACATTATTAAAAAATATATATTTTGAAAAAAAGAAAAAGGTCGGTGGGTCGGCAAGGATGTCTCTACCACCGCCAGTTGCAGGCCCGTGGGCCATAGGGGTTGACGATACCTATGGTTGCAAGTACCTATTAGGTACCCTGTACTCGTAGGTCAAAAGACCTTTTTAATTTTTTTTTTTTAAACTTTGTTTTTAAAATAAAAATTGCAATTAAAAATAAATAAATTTTTATTTTCAAATTTTATTAAAAAATCACAAATTTTTGTTTAAAAGAAAATTGTACCTCTATGCAAGTAGGGTCGTACAATCCTTGCTAAATTATTTTTTCCTTCGAGAACAACTTTTTCCAAATTCGACAACTTGATAGTCAATCTTTGGGTTTTTGGGCCTTCTAGACGTGATGTCAACATTCTTTTTGGCTCAAAATGCTCCAAAAATATGGCTACCTTTTGGATGTGGCAACCGACACCTAAATTCAAACCCTTGTAGATTTGGCCTCCAATGTCCAACTGGGATGAAACAAAGGGTGAATAGATAAAATTTTTGGATGCTTAGGACACAATGGTGAGCTCAGATCTAATGCAACAAGCTCCCAAAATGCACCTATAATACAAAGCCAAAAAAGGAACCCCCCAAAATTTGGTATTCTATCACACTTTTATGTTTCTCTGGATCATCCAAAGATGCAAGAGAAGAGCATACTCAATGCTTCAATAAAATACAATATTTGCACTCAAGATCTCCTAAAAGGCTAACATAGGCACTCAAATTGCTCTGATAACATGCAAGATTTGGCTATGGAGATAGCCACCCAAAATATAAAGGCCTATGGAAAGCACAAAATGCTCAAAAGATCAATATGGTAAGAATAAACTATATTCCTACTAATGAATACAAAAAGAATCAATGGAGTTGGTTTAAAATGTGTGAGAGATCCTTGGTTATATAGCCAAGGTGAGACATAAGATGTCATAAGATTATGACAACTGTCTTAATCTTATGACATGATACAACTTATCCCAACTACCTAGGTCACATGTGTTACAAGTCAAAAGATAAGATAACAACTAATGACAACTAACACCTTCTAGAAATAATCTTAGGACCTAAGTAAACTTAACATGTGAATATGTCCCCTAAGTTCCCAGTAAGTGAAATAACTAGGTACAAAAAATTTATTCACACCAATAGGTCCTCCTTCTCTACATTTTGTTGAACCCAATGTGAACTATTTTTTGTTTTATTTCTTCATATCAAAGAACCTTCTCTTGTATCCTAGGTGTGTTGTAGATTTATGTGTTATAGTGTGAACAACCTTGCAACCCAATCTATGACCCCTAGTTGCATATTTAGAAGTGATCTTAGATATTTAGGAGTGGAATTTAGATAGGTCACCATTCAATCTCCTAGAATTTGACATCCACCCAGTTTTTTCCACCTATGGACGTTAATATGGTCTCATTCACATGTATTTCTCCCACGTAGCATGCGAGCAGATCACCGGACATAGCCTTTACCTTTCTAGATTTACCTATTAATAAAGATCCTTATCCCTTGTACATTCCTACTCATGTCAATGGGAACATTGTGACCAGTGTCCTAGTTGACATTATGAGCCGAGAGAATGTTATAATTGAAGAAACTCTGCTAATAAAATTTTTGCATAGGGAGGAATACGAAGAATTAAAATCCACTATATGCACACACAATAGACTTTCGGTACCTCCTATTGGTTATATTACTCTTTCAATCCTGGTAGGACCTAGGGACGTGGATACATATTTTGTCATAATTATGGAATTAGACCCATTCAAGGTGAAACTAGACATTCTATGGGTGGTTTATATGAATGGTGTCACTTTGGTGAGTCACAAATGTTTCAAGTTCTGTCATGAGGGATCTAAGCACGTTGTGCACAACACCGGTTACAAACCACTAGTGTCATGTGGGGGCATCTCATTGGACTAATTTTGGCCCCCTCCAAGGATAGATTTTCTCTATCATGCTTAT
The DNA here is from genome assembly GCA_007115665.2 of Sequoiadendron giganteum. Taxonomy (NCBI): domain Eukaryota; kingdom Viridiplantae; phylum Streptophyta; class Pinopsida; order Cupressales; family Cupressaceae; genus Sequoiadendron; species Sequoiadendron giganteum. The sequence goes on from CM021100.1 coordinate 211,758,096, forward strand.
GTGAAGTATAATATTGGGGGAATGGTGCCAGAAGTCACCTATTTGATATATGCCTACACTATCTCAATAAAAGGTTCTATGATTGTGCAACACAAGTTGCTTCCTCCTCCCACAAAAATGGGAAGGGGAAGCTTACTCATGACCATAGGCCTTCCTCTTTTATTCCTTTTTCTCCATCCACTTCCACTTCTCACCATGTTGTGACATCCTTGGCTCTTTCTCCCATGCCTTACATGGGGAGCTCAATAGTGCCCACTTGGCGTAAAGCTAAGTGTCAAGTGTTTGAACTTCCCTTCTTTCCCACGGTTCCTAGACCCATTTTGTATGATAAGGGGAAAGGTCCTCAAGGAGTGGAACCTATGTCTCAGCCTCTATGACCTCCTACATTCTTCCTCCTACCCCTCTGATAGGAAATGGGAAGAGGCCCACTGTTGAGGAACTCATGTCTACTTCTCCACTTGTTGTTTCCACTCATTCGCTCCCTACTTGTGCCCCTGTCTAGGAGGATGTCCTTCAACTGGAAATGGTTGTGGAGGAAACCTCTATGGAAAAAAAAGAGCTTCGTGTCTCTTCTTAGGCTATGAATTCTAGTGTTTGAATTCGATGTAACTGGTTTAGGCATGAGTGAAAGTGCAAGAGAAAATCTCTAGTTGTTGAACAAGTTGCCTTGCAGAAGACAAAGGGGAAGCTAGTAGCTCCTATTTCTATTGTGCCTCCCCCTTTTTCAACTTCTACTTCAATTCCACTCACCTTCATTCTACTTTAGTCTCCCTCGATGGGTGTTGATGATCCTCACCTCAAAAGGGTGCAGTTATTCATCACTCCTTTTGTGGAGCCTCCTCTCTTGATGTCCCTCCTAGACATCCCTCAATTTTCTCAACCCATAAACATGTCCAACATAATAGTGGTATATGTTTTAGCTCTGCATTCTCCCTCCTTTGTCTCCACTTCTTCCATGGGGATCCAACATCCTTTGCTGAAGGGTGAGCTAGAAGATGACCTCACTTTGAATGGTGGTCAAAAGAAGGGCTCACCTTTTTTGAGAGCTAGTCTTGCCTTGGCTTATGCCATCATTGTGATGGAGGTGGCCCCTGCATCCCCTAAGTTTATCAATTCCCCTCTCAACGAGGTCAATAGTGGATCTCAAGCATCTCCTCCTTCTCCCACCTAGTTAACACATGGAACTTCAGTGAAGTGCATGTTTAACTCAGTGGATGATGTCCTCGATCTTTCTGCAATCTTTGCAAGATTGATGACCTTCACCTCTCAAGAGCTTAATGAAGAAGACCTCAAGGGGCCTTCTTCCTTGGCCCTTGTTGTAGGAGAGTCAAAGGGTATTCCCCTTGCTATCTTGACCTTGCAGTCTCATCCTCCCTCCCCGTATAATGATCTATATTGGGAGAAGGATATCCTACTGGTCAATGAGGAGTAGGGTGGTACCTCTTCTTTATCTGTATATTAGATTTTTGTGTGTGTTGTTTTCCCCACGTAGTTGTGTTTATGTGTTTTTGATCCTACCTAGAGGACCCTTTCTACCCTTGTAGGTGTTTGGATACATGCCTAGAATTTTTTTTGTGAACTTTGTCTATGTGTTTCATAATTCTTCTATATGCTGTACATTTTCTTTTCAAAAATTGGAGATGATGCAAAGTGTTGGGGGAATTTAGGCCCTCTTCCATGTTGAACCAATTTTTTATTTTCATTTTTCTTTATGTGTTCTTCTTCACAATTTGTAACTTCAAGGATTGATGACCTTTCATTCGTACATCATGTGTTACCTATTTGTATATATGAACATATTTGACCCTCAACTCCCAAATACCCGTGTCTCTTGATTTATTTGTTTCTTCTTGTCGCTCGTTTCCTTTGTTCTTGTTTGTTTCTCTTTTTGGTTGCTTCATGATGTTGTGGTGTGTATTTGTTGTCCCTCGTGTGTATGACAACATTTACAAATTTACATCTCACAATTTATCATGGGCCACAACATCCCTACCTCTTATTTCTCTCATTAAGATAACACGTACTCCTCTACTTCGCACAGACCATCCTAAGGGGAGGAAACCATGCTCTTCTCTGATTTTCAATAAGGTGAATTCGATGGCCAATGAATTCCCTATTGAATTTATCTCATTTTTCAAAAATACTTTCTTTAACAAGGACCCCTTAGTGAATTTTTTCTTTTAGAAACAAGTTCGTAGTTAAAGAATCTAAAAAATATCCTTCAAAAAAAGAGTACTTTTTTTATGAAGAAGTCTAAGAAAATTCGTTTGAGAAGGAGCATTCTTTTGATTGGATTCTTTGTTGACAAAATCATTTATGGAAAATATTTTTCTTTTTAATTGAAGTGTCCCTTTGTGTGGGCCCCTTGCCATGGAACCCCTTTGAAAAATTCTCCTTCAATTGCATGCTCTATGATATGTGTAACTTTTTTGGCTTCTTTTCTACCTAACATGTTTTTTTTGTAGCTTAACATGTTGCTTTGTAGGACCAAGCACTTATAAATCCCCTTTGCAATTAATCTTTCCATATAGGAATGAGCACCTTGTCAAGCTTCCCTTGCAAGACCAAGAATATGTAAAGGCCTTTCACATAAAAAATCTTTAGGACCAAGCGCCCATAGAGTCCTTTCATGTCAAGCCTTGGAGGACTTAGTGAAATAGAATAACTCTAACTATAATAACAATTGAAAGAATGAAATCAACACAAGATGGTAATACATATGAACACTAGTATTTTTACGTGGAAAACCCAAAAAGGGAAAAACCACGGTGTAGATTAGCTCACAATATAATATATCCAGATATAAAATATTACAAGGGCTCACTATCAAGACATACTATCCTTCAAGGCTCAAACATTGAAATAATTTACAAAATAGCTGTGACCCCACAATAGTGGTTTACACTTTTTGGGAGATCCTATTTTTTGCTAAAATCACATATTTTTAGAAAATATAATGATTTAAGCCTTCAAAATTTCAATTTAAAGGATTCCAATTAAAGAGGGTTTGATTAAACCACCTTAGATCAAACCCCCTTGGATAGAACCCTCCTACTTTTAAACCATATCTATAACAAAGTCTCTTTTACACCTATCAAAATGCTGATAAAAAACCACTTTTGATTTATCTTTTGGGGGATCAAATGAATTCATTTAATTTATTTTTTTTGTATGTAGTCCTTATTATAAGGTTACCAAAAATTATAATTTTAAATAAATTTAATTTGATTATTATATTTGTTTTTTACTTGTTTTGAATTTAGGTTTTTCACTAAAAATCAAGCTCTCTATTCTTCACATGTGGAAAAATAGCAGAATATCAAAAAAATATCTAAAAAATATCTATGCACTAGATATTGATATCCTTGATCTAACAAAAAAGTAAAATTGAATTTTGATACATACAAAAGAAGTTATGTTTTAGCCAGTAAATCATGTCTAAATTATAACTGGTTTGACTTTGAAACTTAATTAAGAGAAAATATTCAATGAAATTCTATGAAACCAATTGCATGCACTAGATATCCTAGTTACAAATCTAAATAAAATAAAATAAAAAAATTATCCTTCATAGAAAAAAATTTATGTGTTATCTAGTAATGGGGTGATCCCACAATAGTGGTTTACAATTTTTGGGCAAACTGGACACTGCAATTATTATTTTTAAATAAATCTTCACTTTCGGGCTCTTGTAGCGGCTAAACCGTGAGGAATTTGAAAATGATGCAAACTAGAGTCTCATCAAATTTTGTCTCTAGATTCTAAAAATATTTTTTCAAAAAATTTTGGAATCAGATTGCACTTTTTTTTCCATCTCCCACGAAAACTAGTTTTTTTCAGAAAACAACATTTTTTAAAAGTGACGCTCACCGTACACAACATAACTTTTTTTGTATGAAGGATAAGATTCTAATTTTTTCGAATTTAGATTTTTAAATATCGTATCTAGCACTTCCATTTGGTCTTATAGTTTTTTATTGAATATTTTTTCCATAATCAAGTTTCAAAGTCAAACCAATTGCAATTCAAACATAGGCGGACTGTATACAACATAACTTTTTCTGTACGAATCGAAATTCAATTTTTTTTTTTTTAATGGATCAAGGACATCAATACCCAGCCTCAACATATTTTTTAAAATTTTATTTTGATACTCTTCTATTTTTCTAGATGTGTAGACCAAAGATTTTGATTTTCAGTGAAAAACCTATGTTTAATAAAACTAAAAAATAAAATACATAATAAAAGAAAATCATATTAAAATTATATTCGACAGATAGCTCATTCCGAGGACTATCATTATCTAGTTGGGTTTCTGAATTTTTGTGCATTTTCATTTTCAAATTGAGCTTCGAACAAAAATTTTTTACAAAAAAAATCATTTTTTTAAGGAGATAGGGGAAAAAGGGTGTTCGGCTGAACTACTTGCCGAACCTATTTACAATAAAATATGAAAAAAAAATCACGGGGTCCGGAAAAATGACGGGATTTTTTCAAAAAAAATCCTTATTAAAGGGGGTTCAACCGAACCCTAGTTCGGTCGAACCCCTTTATTTTAATATTTCCGGCTCACATGTCAAAGGGGTTCGGCCGAACATTTTGGTTCGGCCGAACCCCTTCACTTTGTGTAGAGGGAAAAAATGACTTTTCCCTTCCTCCACAAAAGTGTTCACCACTTATGTGGGTTCACCCAATGCCACTCTTTAAAAATGGTGTTTATTGTTAAAAACTAGTTTTTGAAGGACATGGAAAAAAAGTGCAATCTAATTCCAAAATTTTTGAAAAAAAAAATATTTAGAATCTATAGAAAAATTTCACAAATCACTAATTTGCATCATCTTCAATTTCCTCATGGTTTAACTGCTATAGGTGCCTGAAAGTGAAGACTTATTTCAAAAAAATTAGTTCAATTTCCACTTTGGCCAAAAATTGTAAACCAGTATTATGGGATCAATTAGAGTGAGGTTCACTATCAGGAGATGAAATGAGATATAATTCACTTCCGTGTGTTGGATTTTAGTTCCAGTGAAGTACTGAATACAAAACACTTCTCTATAGAATACACTCAACAATCATGTCTGCTCATACACACAATACCATACATTCCCATTCTCTAACTTTCATCCTTTCTTTATCTCACAACTTCACTTCCTTGCTTGCTCTCACTCCTTCATAAAAAAATGTTTTACATATATACCATATACATTCGTTTTTTACTAATTATGTTGGCCTGATTAGAGAAACCCCATTTTAAATCAAAATCAACTCTGTCAATATTGTCGTCAAAATAATATTCATCTTTGTGCCCAACACAAGCATCTAACATATGATATTAGTTGACATGGACCTAAAATAGATCCATTTAGCATTCATAACACATATTTGATCTTCTTAAAACCAATTCATAATTAGGTCGGCTAAGGTAAAAAATAAAACATCAAAACTCCGAACATATATGCAACTCATCAAATATGTAACACAAAAAATTGAACTAACACATTGAATTCTCCTTTAGACGACATCAAATAACTTATCTTCAACTTTGCAAAGAAAAATAATTAATCATGAAAGAACATAGAATCCCCCACATGAATGAACTATACAAAATGTTACTGTAATCCTTAGAACATAACACTATTATTCATTTATTCCGTATGCATTTAAAAATCATCATAAAACTTTGGTGTAAGATGTGTCTTGTAGTCACAAATCTATGTACAAAGTCCTGTAGTGATATCTTTCTTTGAGGTAGAATCTAGACCAAAAAGCTCAATGCGTTGAACCAGTATATACACAGAACATTATTTTCCAACCTACTGGTAAGTGTATCTTTCCAACCATATAGCCAAGTCAACTGAAATCTTGTGAGTGGATGCAAATTATGTCAAGATAGAACATAATTTCATCTTCTGATCAAATCTTACAAAATAAGATAATTTGGACCAAAATATCGGATCAACTTCCATTACTGGAGCAACTACTGAACTATACAAGAATGTACATCAATGACAATCTTCGAATTTCCATTGTTGACATCAATGACAACCTTTTAATTTCCAACAATATCCCCCTTTGTCATTGATGGTAACATATGATGTGAAAACCATCAAAAATTCTTCTTCTCAAATTTTCATTTCTCTCGGTCCCAATACCTTTTTACAAATTTCTTCACATGCTACCTTCTCTCCCCCTTTGAAATCAATGACAAAGGATAAAAATATATTGAATGCTTTAATAGTTTCCTTTACATACTTGAATATTCCCCCTGGGGAGTATATCCAAAAAAATAGTTGTGGGTAATCAATCGGAGGAGGTTGTCCCTTGAAGTTTTCTAAGAGATTTTTCCAAGAGGATTTCTCTTCATTCTAAAGCTTCTTTACTTCTGACAAGGCTCTACATAGAAAATTAAGATCAAATAGGATGTCTTTTCCTTCAACGAGAGTCCCAGGAGTAACATTCGAGTTTAGAATTTTGTCATCCAGAGAAAGAGCATAGTTGAAAGGAGTGAACTTGATATTTATTAGATCTCTGAGCTGCCCATACTATTCAACTATTTCTCCTTTCTCCCTATGTAATACAAGATATTATTCATCTAACTTTGTTAAATCATACCAAGTTTAATCATCCAGATCTAAAGCTAGATTAAAGGTGTTGAATACATACTTTATTTGTGTCTCAACTATGTCCTCAAAATCTTTGAATCTTTGAACTACATCAGGCCATGTCCATCAAAATTAGATTAGAATTTTGGTCTCTTTCTCACACTCTTGAACCTCTTTAATTCAATCAAGTGCAATGTTATGTGTAGACTTGCACATGTCTTCAATTTCTGACAATCCTTTTTCTTTGACCCAAATGACCATTTCACTTACTACTTGACTCTTCAATTCTTTCAATTTATCAGTCAATGAATTTGTGCTTTCCACAATGGATTGTGAAGAACTGGTGACTACTCTAGGAACTATCTGAATAAGTTCCTTACTCCTAGCTAGCTTCTTGAGTCCCCTTGGAGTTGGTTTAGTCTGGGAAATTACTACATGAACCTCAGTAACTTTTCTCTTTTCTCTGGAGGCAGTCATTGATTTATTAGAGATCAACTCAATTTTTTTAAGAATTTCTCGAGTGACTTCAATGTAAGTTCCAAATCTAGGTCTACTAGGATCTCAAGGGCCGTTGATTAACATTTCAATATAGCCAACATCATAATCTTTTTCAATATCATACCCTAGATCAAGAATCCATGTGTTTCTCGATTGAACTACCTTGATAATGTAGCTATTAGTGGATACCAAAAATGTTATATCATCCTTATATTTTGTGACTAGTTCTCTCAAAAATCTCCTTCTTTTGTTCATTCTCCTTTGGAATTTTCCAAAGAATGCAACAAGGGAATCTCCTTATGCATTCAAATCTCCAATATTTCTCATTAATTCTCTGATCTAATGAGCAACCAGTTTGGTATTTACCCAAACAACTTCTATACTATTAGAGAAGGTTAGACATAATATCAATGTTCCATATGTAAATGCATATTTCTTCTTTTTGTTATCATTCATATTTTCCAACAGTTGTTGTCGGAGCAACTCACAAAGATCAAATTCTCTTCTTTTCTCAACCATTTCTGATGCTAAGTCAATTGCAGAGGTAGAGACATCATTATCACCAAAAATTAGGTGTGAAATAACCAAAATTGCATATTGAACTATTGGGTTATTGATTCTAGTACCTATGTTCTTCATTAATCCCTTTCCTTTGTCAAGTTTACATTCAGGAGTAGATTTGGTGGATAGTAAACCAGTAACATCTCTGATTGCCTCTCTAGATATCATATACGAATTATCAAGCCACTGAAATTGGTCATGAAATCTACTAAGTTCCAACCTAACACATCTCTCCTCATTGCTAAAATCTCGAAATCAATCCCACACATCTAGTTTCATCTTTGTAAGCATGTTGTGTTCTAGTTTTAGAGTAAAGTCTTCTCCAATTAATTCTTCAAACCATAATATGTGTGCTTTTCCATAAGTAGGTTCTTCCAATTTTCTATGAACATATATCCCAATGTCTTCAATTGTAATAACACCAAGGGGAACATCCAAAAATACACCCAAGGGATCGAGCTCTAAGGTTTTAATAGATTTCTTCTTAAAGTGTGGTTCTAGTCTCACTAAATTTTCTACGACTCATGGTATATCCATCACATTCAAAAAAATTCAATGAATAGTTTAGAGGGAATAATGTATAGCAACAACAACTTACCTCTTTCTTGCACACCAAAGCCAACCACCAAAGTTTTGTGGTATGGAAATGCTCTTGTTTCTTCAAAATTTCTCTACATGCTTCTATTCTTCCACAAATTATTTTCATCAAATGAGTTTTCTTTAACATATACTTAAGTTTTTTTCTTTGATACCAATTGCCTCAGCAATAAATGCTTTAGATCGTAAGTAGATTTCCTTGGAATCTGTGTATACTTCCATCTTTTCAAGCTCTGCAAAATTTATTCTTCGCACATGTACACCTTAAAATTCATTTTGCATGAAATGTTGAATTCATCACCTTCAATAAATGTATTTATGTTATGACATGGCATCAAAAATCAAAAAGGAGATATTAAAATTTCTAATTATTGCTCCCCTTAGCTACTACTTGGATTTAATTTTTGACAGGATTATCTACATTGGAGGACAACATAGATGAAATTGATACTTCTAATTCTCCTTTCTTTTTAAATTCTCCTTCCTTCTTCCAAATCCTTTCCATTTCTTCTTAACCTCTACCAGATCAATCTTAATGATTGGTTCATATATTTTTAGCGTTTAGTCTCTTTTCATATTTCTTCTTCTGTAGCTTTTGGAAAAATGTTCCAGTTTGCTACAATTATAACAAACAACATTCTTCTATCCAAAATGTCCTTTATCTAATCTATATCTGCACTGGTTAACCTTGTGTGGAAATAAATTGCAGTGATAACATTATCCCTTAAATGGATAAATCATTTTTTTTAACATCTAACTTTTGCATTCTACAACTTTATGTCTAATTCTTTTGCATTCAAAACACTAACCAGTGAGTGATAAAGTATTGTGTTTCATTCCATCATTCTATTTTATTTTATCTCCACAATATTTTTCCCTATGTCCAAGCCTATTGTATGAAAAACAAATACCATTAAAAGATAAGTACCTTTGAGCATTGGGTCTTCTGATAGGAATCCTTCTGATATTGCTTCTTTGATTCTTGATCTATCTGCCATTGGGCCATGAGTTTTGTTTTGATTGTCAGCCATGTTAGGGGATTGATTTTCTTTCAAAATTTGTCCTTCAAATCCCAAACTACCTTTATCCTTAGAAGGTTTTTTTATTGCAATCAGTTCATCAAGCATTGTATTACTTATTTTGAATTTGTCCTCATGAGCTCTTGCTTTCTCCAGATCTAATTTCAGAATTACCACTTCTTGTTCAGGCTTTGCACATTCATCCATCTTTCTTTGAATTTTAGCTTTCTATCAGTCTTCAATTCAACTCTTTTCTTCCACTTGTTTCATTAGTCTGATGATGTTCTCATCTAATTTCTTCAATTGATTACTGACTTCTTAGATATGTTTACTTGAATTTCTTGATTTGTTCTCTCAGTTTCTCAATGCACTCATTTGCTTCCATCAAGCTTTCTTTCAAATCCTTTTTTTCTTCTTCAGCACTGTCAAGATCTTCAAGACCAATTTGAAGTTCACTATTATTATCTAAGATACAGTATTCTTCAATATGTTTAGTAGGAATCTCTTCTGAAGGAATAGGAAATCTCTTATCTGCCATGTGTTAAATTCCAAGATCTTCCTCAAGTTGTTAGGCTTATTAAAAGGAACCAAGCTCGTATACCAATTGATGAACACCTATAATAATAAGAGGGGGTTGAATCAATATTCCATCAAACCATTTACATAATATTCGTCCAATTAATAAAATAACTCTAACTATAACAAGTGAAAGTATGTAATCAACACAACATGACAATACACATGAACATCAATATTTTACATGGAAAATCCAAAAAGGGAAAAACCACGGTGAGGATTAGTTCATAATATAATATATCTAGATATAGAATATTACAAGGGCTCACTGTCAGGACACACTGTCCTTGAAGGCTCATAGCCTAAAATAGTTTACACAATAGAGTAAGGCTCATTTCTAAGAGATGAACTAAGATATAATGCACCTTCCTTATTCTGGAGTTCAGTTCTAGTGAAGTACTAAATAAAAAAAACTTCTCTATACAATATACTCAACAATTTTTTATGCTCATACATACAATACCATACATTCCCATTCTCTAACTTTCATCTTTTCTTTATCTGACAACTTCACTTCCTTGATCACTCTCTCTTCTTCACAAAAAAAATGTATTACATATATACTATATACATTCACCTTTTACTAATTAGGTTGGCCTAATTAGAGAAACCCCATTTTAAAATCAAAATCAACTTTGTTGGAATTGTCCTCAAAATAATATTCATCTTTGCACCCAACACAAGCATCTAACATATGATATTAGTTGGCATGGACCTAAGATAGACCCATTTAGCATTCACAACACATATTTGATCTTCTTAATCCAATTCATAATTAGGTCAGCCAAGGTTAAACCTAAAACATCAAAACTCCAAACGTATATGCAATTCATCAAACATGTAACCCAAAAACCTGTTAACACATCAAATTCTCCTTTAAACAACATCAAATAACTTATCTTCAAATCCACAAAACAAAATAATTAATTATGAAAGAACATGGAATCTTCCACATGAATGCATTTTACAAAACCTTACTATAGTCTTTAGAACATAGCACCATGATTCATTTCTTTCGTATGCATTCACAAATCATCATAAAACTTTGGTGTGAGATGCATCTTGTAGTCACAAATCTATGTACAAAGTCCTATAGTGATATATTTCTTTGAGGTAGAATCCAGACCAAAAACATCAACACATTGAACTAGTATATATGTAGAACACTGTTTTCCAACCTATTGGTAAGTGTATCTTTGCAACCATATAGCCAAGTCAGCTGAAATATTTTTGATGGATGAAAATGATGGTGAGATAGAAAATAATATCAGCTTCTAATTGAATCTTACAAAATAAGATAATCTGGACCAAAATACCGGATCAACTTCCATTACCAGAGCAACTATTGAACTATACAAGTAATGCACATTAATGAAAATCTTTCAATTTTCATTGTTGACATCAATGACAACCTTCCAATTTCTAACACTGAGAACCTATGGTGCTCCTTTTGTAGGACCGAGAACCTGTGAAGATCCTTCTTTTTGTAAGACTAAGAACCTGCATAGCCTTGTTTAATTTTTATGGGAGCGAGAAGCCGTGGGCCAATTTTGTAGGACCAAGTACCCATGGATCCATCTCTCTCTCTCTCTCTCTCTCTCTCTCTCTCTCTCTCTCTCTCTCTCTCTCTCTCTCTCTCTCTCTCTCTCTCTCTTTCACATTAAGGTTTCCCTATGGGACCAAGAACCTATATAGCTACCTCCTTCACATCCAGGTGTGCTAGATCAAATAACTTCTTCCTTGATGGTTAAGGTATATTCTCTTCAATTTCTTTCTACTTTACCTCAAATTTGCACCAACACTTATGCTTGCTAAAGTGGGGGAAAAATGTAATGGTGCAAATTTCAACCCTAGGAAAATTCCCGAATTAATCACCCATAGCTTAGGAAATATAAATTTGATAAAGCAAAATCCTCCACTACCACCTTGTTGCATCCAATTAGTTGCATCTTTTTGTGATAGTGGGGGAATCTTTATCGAGGTTGCACGTGAGTCGCATGGATGTCCATGCACCATGATGCTATCCTTACAAGATTCCTGCCCCTAGAATTAACATAAATGTTATTTTTCCTATTGGGTGTGAAGTCTAACATCTCCTATCTCCTTGACCGATGATATTTGAGCCTTCTACCTCCCTTTTGCTTATTCAAATCTATCAATTCTCATTCTTTCACTCTCTTGGACTCTCTTGAACTCTCTCTTACATTCTAGCTCATTATACTCTGATTCTCTTGCTTCTACACCACTTGTCTTGGCTACAAGCTCTTCATTTTGGCTCCAACACCACATTCTTGTTGCAACACCATTGCTATCATAGGATCGTCCAACTTCTTCTTTTCACTATTGGCCTTAAGTGCTTATAATCGAGAAGGTGATATTGTTCATTGTTACTTGTTTTTGCATCATCTTGTTTATTGAGTAACATTCTAGTTGTTTGTGCTCACTACTTATTAATATTGTTTTTGTTTTGATTTCTCCATCGCTTTCTACACTTTGTGGCTATCTAGTTGTCTATGCAGGTGGGAACACCAAAATGGAGGTCTAACTAAGGCAAACCTCGAACACAACCCAACATATTTTTTCATTTTCATGTGTGTAGGTGTTTTTGAGTGGATCTACTCAAAGAATCAACTCATGGGTGAAAAGGTACATTTTCCCACTCTCTTCGTCATTTCTGCAATAGCTTATTTCTAGTACTCCTTTTGTTATATTTGCAGTTTATGTACTTTTCCCGCATTTTGTTAAATCATAAAAATTAAACAATTAGATAGTTTCTAAAGTAGACTTATTTTTTTTGCCTACTACCTAGACCTTTGTTTGTACAAGACGCTAGCATGTCCCTGAGACACTAGTGGGTTGTGCTGGAACTTGAGATCCATGTTATCGACCTCAAGTAGTGAGCCATTCGGTAGAAGACAAAACCTTTGAATTCAACTCTTCCAACCCTATGAACATTTGGTTTTAGTAGAAGGAAAGCAGCAAGTTGCGTGTCCTTCCTTTTCAACCTTAGTACCTTGTCCATTTCAATATGTTTAGCAAACCTGAGGTAGTTTAGGGAATCCCATTCCTTGGGGACGTTCTGTGACCTAGAGTCTTGAGGGTGACAGGTCCCCCTTCTCTGCAATGACATTGATCAATAATAATCATTTCCTCATTATCTTCTAGCATGTACTAACTTTCATCCAAGCATGTATCATAACACAATAAAAAAAAATGCATAGCAGATCCATATTATCCATATATCCTACATACACACATGATAGGAACCATACAATGTATATCATAAAACAATCCATCATTAACTACATATACCACACACACACACACACACACACACACATATCATCACATGTATATACCCTACGTCCATTAAGTCCACATCATATAAGTCACATGTCATATAGGTCATCATCATCATATCCTCAAAACTACAAAAATATCATAGAATTACATCATGCTAACATCTAGTCTACCCATCACATCATCACATAGCAAGATCAAATAAGAACCATAATATCATCGTATAACATGCATAGTTGGCATAGCAAAAATTGACTCTCATCTCATTTATATGTAAAATAATGTGTCATGATACATCGCTAAATAAAGTTTACACATGGTCTCATCAGCCATAAATATGCAATACTTTATCCCATAAGACAAAAATCATCATGTGTCTACAAAATTAGTACATCATGGTATATAGAGAGCTCCACCCTTTAGAATGGGAAGGAGTTAATGATTGTGACCATGATGGTCTTGGATGCTATGATCCCCTTTGACTATGCTCCCCACTCTTCCCTTATGGTGATGGATGAGGTGGTGGTACCATCTCTCCTTTACACACTGATCTTTGAGACATCGATATCTCATATCTACTATGTGTAAAGCTAGGAGCTCAACACTTTGGTGGAACCAATCCCTCACCAAAATAATTTTAATAGAGGGCCTCTTGTGTTGATCTCGTAATCTTCAAGATCATCTTTGTTATAGACCCTTGTGCCACATCTCTGACCTTGAGTAGAGATTGCTCTGCTCTCTAAATTAACTGAAGCATTGTTGCATCCCTATTCGTAGTTAAACTAGATAATTATACCTACAATCCCTGCACTTGAACCTATGCATTTTCCAACTATTCTTCTAAGCCCTACACCTGGGCTTGAAAATCTATAACCAAACCATCCCCATCATGACCCAATGCCTCCCCTACTAGTGGGGAGTGCACTACATCATCTCTTACTAGTGTGGACTATATTTCATGTTGTAACATAGGTGGTTCCACCACTACTAGGTAGTTACTAGGTTATCATCCTCCATCTCCTCCATCTCCTCCATCATCACCACCCCTCCATCATCCCCATGACCGACTTAGTGAAATAATATCTTACCTCTCCTACTTGGCTAGACTCTCCCCCTCTCCATCCCCCTTACTTTCTTTCCTCCACCATCACCACCTACATGATCTATCAATCATGTAGGTCTCATCCCCTCCCACCATCTATCATACTTTGGTGTCATCTTTGCATCACTAATATCTAGTTGTGAAATCCACTGCACTAGTACAAACCCCTCAAGATCACTAATAACTATCTCTGAGTTAATCATAGGTCCCCAATATATAACCTCTCTAAATGTACAAGCAAATATCACCTCACCAGATGTTACACCCTGTTGGTCACCAAACTATATGCAGACTCTATCTAGTAAATAAATATTAATAAATTTTCATCCTCCTAATCAAACAATGAGTATTTCGATAATATAAAATATGATGTCCATCATTTGAAAACACCTTGCATTGGCTCCAAGGTCTATAGGTGAAACTAATGATGTCATCTATTACCCATCACCAATAAGGAACATCTCCTAACTTGCGATATGTCAAATCCTGATCATAACTATAAGCATATTGTAATCTAGGTGCTCGTGAACTTTCCATCATCAACTGCATGACTACTATGTGCTCCCATTCCTATATGTGGAGAAGTTTCACCCCACACCCCATGCTCTCTCAATTCCTATAAGCAACTCAATGAAGCTAATGACACAAAGTAGCCAATACACATAGACCCCATGTAGACATGGTCCGCCATTCTCAATTTTCAACTCAATCACTATTTTGTATCCAAAAGGAAACCCACGACTCTTCCCATTAGAGACTAATACACTGCTAATCATGACCAGCAACAACATACGTAGCATTTCAAAATGTGCTTTCATGTAACTCAAATTGATCTCATAATCCTCTATGCCTAGTTTGTATGTCATAAACACTCGATTGAGCACCAACTCCCCACCATCTATATCATAGACCACTTGCTCCCCATGGATTGAGATCCACAAAATTCCTATGGATTGAGATCCATAGAATCCTCTATACATCCTCGAGGGTGATTGTCACCTCTCTGATTGATAATAAGGAGCTTTTCTTGCTATACCATCTCTTAGCTAAGAGGTCATCAAAGCTCTGTGTACTCAAATCTTTGGTATATAGGTAATGTAGAATAATTCCATGAAACCTAATGTAATGGCATGAATTTGATCCCCTAAAAATTTCCCCATCTTCATACCCTTTACCTTAGGAAATATAATTTTGATGATGTAATCCTGACATCTGCCACCTTTCACTGTCCACTCAATAGCCTATTTTTGTGTCGGTGGAGGAATTTTGTTAGGGACATGCACACACTCCATAGACATCCAAACACTCTGCTACCATCCTAACATGATTCCTACCTCTAAAATATATAGATATGTGTTACATTTCTCCATTGGACATGAACCATAACCCCTCCTCCTCCCTTGACCGATGTAGAATGACTCCTTTTCCTCCATTTTCCCTTTCAAATTGCCTATTCCTTCATTATTCCTACTTCTACATACTTCTCGGATCAATTCACTCTTGGCTTCAATCTACACAGTCATTTTTAGCTCCATTCTCACACTTCAAGCTTCATCATACCTATAGGATGCTAGTTTTTCGACTACCACACTTTGTTTGTTGTGACAACATTGTTGTTGGAGAGCTTGCAAGCTTGCTCCTTCCTCTACTTGCCATAAGAGAACATAGTTGCGAAGGTGATATCACCATTGTTATTTTCTTTTTCATCATTGTGTTACATAGTAGCATATTATGTTTTGTGTATTACTTGGTATTTCCATTTCTATACACCTCTTTATCATCTTTCTATACACCGTTTCTATCTAGTTATCTGTGGAAGTGGAAACACCAAAATGGGGGACTAATTGAGGTAGTCCTCTAAGAATAGCCCCAACATTTTTCCTTGGTCTCATGTGTGTAGGTGCTTTCGGTTGGAGTTGTTCAAAGAATCATGTTGTAAGGATTTTGGTACCACCTTCTCACCTCCTTTGCCAATTCAAAGATAGGTTAATTAAAGTATTCTTCTTGTTATAATTTATTTATGTACTTTGTCTACATTATGTTATAGAATAAAACTCTATCAATTAATTTGTCAACTTGTTTTCTTTTGTTTTCATCTATTCTTTACACTCCTTATCTATACAGATGCCACTACCCCACTAAGATGCCAATGTACCATGTTGAAGTCTATGTGTTGTGGTGTTATCCTTGGGAAGTGAGTTGTCTGAGCTACAAATTGAGCTCTAGAAATCAGCTTGTTTGACCCCCTAAAACATTCAAGTTCGCAGAAGAATAGTAGCAATCAGATTGTTCTTCCTTTTCGACCTTAACTGCTTAACCTTTCCGAATCACTTAGTAAGCTTGAGGTAGATCAAGGCAACCTATTTCTTAGGACCCTCTCGTGACCTTGGGTCTCGAAGCAGTCGACCCCCCTCTTCTACACCTAAGAATGCTTGCTCATTTTCACCAATATGCCACCTAAGTCTCACAGCATATGGATGCCTCTCACAAGACATCAAAGCCTCCCAACCACCCTACATGCAATACAACTTAGAAATATAGTTTTCAACATTTTCCCAAAAACCCCTATAATTGGTGCCATTTTTGGCATCAATTGAGTCAATCCCAACATTTGTGCCATTTCTGGAAACATATGTTCCCCTCGCCCATTCATTGGGAAAATTTTCATAGTTTTCCTAAATTTACGACAATTATGTCACTATAGGCACAATTGTGCAACTTCTACAGTTGTACAACTATGCAACAGTTGTGCCCCTATGCAACAGTTGTGCCCTTACACTTTAGTTGGACCCAAATTTCTCATATTTGCATTGTTTTCAACAATTGTACCCTTTTCACTAGCATTTGTACAATCATCTGGTTGTACAAATGCATCATAATAACACATTTGCATTTTAATAAACCTCAATTACACCAAACTAGGGTTTGGTGCACTTGCTAAAAACCCTAGTTTTTCCCTAACAAATGCATCAAATCATGCAACGACAAAGCAAGTTAGGAAACGTTGCCTCAGTTGGCATGCCATCCCTTTGTCTGAATCTTCACACCTATTTTGCACAATGATCACATAATTCCCACAATACTCTCCACAAATCCACTCTCAATAAGTTAGAGCTCACTAATTTCCACAAATGAAGGAGTGCAAATGAGGAGAAAATTCCACCCCACCCACTTTTTATACCCAGGATCAAACCCTAATTTTTTATTTTACCATTCCCTCCATCCCCCTAACCTATTTCCATCCCCTTCACTAGACCCCCATCACATAACTTCATTTTATTTTACTAGAATTTAATCGTTCCCCATATCCTCAACTCAATTCATTCATTTTCGTGAGTCCATCTCAAAAAATTAGTTTAATATATTTTTTCGCCAAACTCCTGAGGAGGCATCCCACCTCCATTTGCATTTGTCTCAACACTATATAAAAACACATTGTTTCAAAGGGGCAAAAATGTAGACACTGAAAAATTGACTAACATTCCTCGTCATCACATCACACTAATTATTCTTTTGATCTTCATTATTTAATTAATCTAATGTTATCTTCTATAGTTAAATAATTTTTAATTATTTCTAAATTTTATCTACATAATTAATTAAATAATTTGATGTCATCTCTATAGTTAATTTTTTTAATTATTTAATTTTTTCTAATTTTTCTCTACATTATTAATTAAATAATTTTAGATTATTTAATTAATTCATATTATTATTTATTCTTTTATGATAAGTTGAATAATTTTATTTATTCAATTTACTCACTAATTATTTTTTCCCTCCTCAATTAATTAAATAAATAATTGTATTTAATTAACTCCTTATTGTTTATTCATCCAATTAAATGATTATACTAAATTGTTAATTATTCAGTCCTCCATTAATTAATTACCTATTTATCTATTTTATATATGATTATTAAATACCTATGTCTTTCCACCTCATCAATCGACTAAGACTTACTCTTACTCCAGTCCTCAATCAAATCCACTTCACTCCCACTCACTTTGAGTTCATTGATCAATCAAATCAGTTCACTAAGAAATCAATTTTGTCCATTAACCATCACTCTCAGTTATCACTCCAATCAATTGTCTTAAAACTGGCCCATACGATCAGTTACCTACAATCAAGAGATCAGTTAACTCTCCATCAATTCCTCTCACCAATTCTACACTATTGATCCTTTCAGTCTCTCTTCAGATCTTGATCGTCAATCGGTGTCATCAAATAGCTATAAATTTAGCCCTCCCATCATCTATTCCTCCTCACAGATTGTTGTAGAGAAACTATACTCGTATATTAAATGCTTTATTGTTGTTGTTCTACCAAAATCTGAGAGAAGTACTATTACACCATTCTCCAAGGTGAAAAGAGGATAACACTAGAGCAAAGCAAAGGATTCATGTAGGTTTGTGGTATTGGTTTTATGTGATTTCTTTTATGCTTCATTGATATGATGTTTTGTTGAATTTGATTCTGGATTTCAATTGTTTGCTATTTGTTATTGGTTTTCATAATCATATTCTAGGTCATACTCTAATAAAGATACACATGATCATGCCTACACTTGTTAATCTAAAATCATTTTCTTAAATATCTATGAATGTATCAATTATCCTATTTTTTAGGGTTTGCAACTACATTTTAGTATGAAACCAACATAATCATTGCCAATCAAGAAGCGAATTCACTTAATTTATTTAAAACAAATGTGACTTTGATTGAATAGAAGTGGTACCTAACTACCATTAACTAAAAATTGATGAGATAATGACGACACTTGTCTAAATACTCAAATCAAAATATGCATATATATCATTTTTAACTAAAAGAATGAAAATAATTAAATATTAAGATATCCAAAATAAATAAAATATTATTAGAAAAAAATAGGTGGTCAACCCTTTGAATCCCCTTTATCACCAATTACACAAAATCTTTCAAGCCCTGAACGATTAGTCTAACACGTGGGCGGGGCATTCAAAGCCTATTTATGCAACTCTCTAAATATAGCTAACTAATGCATATGCCCACTCCCAAACTGGCGAGTTTTCACCAGGTGTCACCGCATAGCCTGATGGTCCCCTGTAGCCACACCTTTTCCTTATCTAAATGAGAACCACACAAAAGTCCTGAATTCACATTTTATGCTTGGTTTTCATAGCCTGCATTATAATTCTGATAGGTTTCCTGTTGTGGGTGGCAAATTAGAATAGGAATGGCTTCCTTTGCAAACAACGCCGGTGAATCTGATAGTAATCCAAAATGGGGTAACCATTTTGTTGGTGTGGAGAGTGTGCAGGAGCTTGCACTAAAGAAACCCAATGATATTCCTCAGAGATACATCAGATCAGAAGATGAGAGGCCATCTTTAACACCACTTCCTTCTCTCTTGACAGTTCCTGTTATCGACATGGAAAAGCTACTTTTGCCCTCTGACAACCATGAAAGACAGAAGGAGATGGGCATTCTTTCTAAGGCCTGCGTAGACTGGGGCTTCTTTCAGGTATCATAAACTTCTTTCAGAAAATATAGTTAGCACTCACACAGATTTCTGGTATTATGGGTTTGTAGTTGTTCTAATGCTGCAGTGATTTTCAGGTTGTGAACCATGGAATTCCACATTCTTTGATAGATCGCATGAGAGGAGTGGCTAATGAATTCTTTAGTCTTTCCTTAGATGAGAAGCAAAAGTATGCTCCGCAAGCAGGAGATCCTCAAGGGTATGGTAATATGTTTGTGGTTGACGAAGATCAGAAGTTGGACTGGGGTGACTTGATGGCTTTGGCACTTATGCCTAAACAACTTGTCAACTTGGCTCTGTGGCCAACTACACCATCGGATTACAGGTACTTGATTCATACATTCATTTAGACGAGTAGTAGTGGGCAGTTTCATATTATTTAGTTAACAAGAATTCTAGTTACAGTCAAATTTATTAATCCCTACCTATGACAGGATTCTTATGTTTTCAGTCCTAGGCACAGACCCCGGTCCCAAAATTGGGCCCTGTCCCTATGCTGCCAAGTGATGGCGCTCCTATGTCACACAAGTCAACCATTTTACCCAAGATCAGGTACGCCTAGTCTCTAAGGTGACCTAGGTCAGTTCTGGGCTCAGGCATATCCTTGACGCTGACCTCGACCCGAACCCTGAGATGGGTTTTAGGCTCAAATTAACCTAGCTACCATTGGAAATGCATTCTTTTACAGTCTATTATATCAGAGGATTTGTTTTTCTTTTACAATGATTTATACTAATATTAGCATATTATATCCAGAACGTACCTAACTATATGTTACATATGAAACGTAATTGCATTTAATTGTCTGTTACAAACCAGATGTAAATACTCTTCACTATAAAATTTAAACTTGTAACTTCTCTTTCAAGAGTACAAGTTCTCCACCATTGTACTTTCACAAAACACAAATCAAGACCATGTTTTAAAGTGATAGTATTCCTTAATGTTTACTTAACTGTACTACCAATGATGTGTAAATACCCTACTCCTACAATTTGAATTTGTAATCTTTCTTTCAAAAATACAAATTGTCTGCCATAATATTTTGATAACACGAAATCCAGACCATATTTTAAAGTGATGGTATTTTCACAACACAAAATTGAAACCATATTTTAAAGTGATAGTATTCCCTAGATCGTCTAAATCATCCAAGTACCCTGAATCAGAAAGCTGTTGTAATCAATCTCAAGCCTAGGACACTTAGCCCTAACGAAGTTAGATGCGTGACATGAGAAATATAACTTGTATAACAGAACCTACAGCCATACCATGTACCCCTGATTTCTTCGAAGTTGTATGAATAAGTATCGATTTCAGTTCTCAATAATAACACTTTTGAAAAGGGGTAAACAATTTTTACAATCCTTATCCAAAATTTATCAGATTACATATATTTTGTTCAGACTATTGTTCATTCATTAGCTAAGAAATTTGATGATAGACTTACTTTAGTTCATCACGCAACTAAGATTTTTTGTGGCTGGTGGTACCGCGTACATTATTCAACAGTTCTTTTCGGCATCTCCGCTTTGATTATAGGAAGAATCGAACGAACAAGATACGTACGTGTACTTTCTGCCGATATTCTTCAATACGACTATTGAACATAAAACCTTAACTTTGACGTAAACATCTATCCACACTCCTTGAAACGCGTGTGGTTCTAATTCGCTTAGAATTTCCTCAGTATTTATGACGTCAGCAGAATGTACGTTTGATATTATTTATTAATTAGTTGAAGGCATTTTTTATTTTTAATTAATTAATAAATATGTCAAATGTGCATTCTGCTGGTTGGGTAGATTCTAATAGATTTTTTTTAAATTAAATTCACATAGATTTTGAGGGAAGTTTGGGAAAAGTACAAAATCATATAATCAGATGACTTATCATTATAGAATAAATGTTTAATTATTATTAAGAAAGGGAAATAGATTTTTGGATGAATTTGAAAAATAAATTTAATTAAGTACAAACTGCTTCTAGGATGGTAGATAGAAATAATGTAGGATGTTAGATAGATAGAACAAACTGAAGTGGGCAAAAGAACTTGCATTGTAAAACTTACTTATGATTAAGTTATAGAATATTCGTTTACTATTCTAATTGATTGTAATTGACTATTTCAAAGGTTTGTATAAAGCTTGTTACATGTGTATATGGCATATGCGAGCTCTATATTTGATGTAGATAAGTGCTTATTTTTAAAAATATTAGTGTAATTGGAATTGATGAATTTTGTCTCTTAAAATTTTAGTAATTTTTTGTGTTCAAATTTCTTTAGTTTATATTGTTACATAAAATTTAGCTGTCTAATAGTACTTTACTTAAACATTATCTGATTCGATGGTCAAGTAGTCAATAGTAAATTTACACATCATTTATATCAAAACTGATAAATATTTATACCATTTTTATTTGCCAAAATTGACCTTCGATTGTTAAACTAGATTATGTTAAGAGATTTTATGTTTCCATGATCCATAGTGATGAATTAGATTTATCAGGTACTAAGAATTTGTAAAACTATTTTATCATATAATGATCTCATTTTTTATTGATATCTTAATATTACTGCATTGAAGGTTTGGATTGGGTACGAACAATTATCCATCCTGTACAATTAACTTAAATTTTTCTTTTACATGTAGCTCTCTTGATTTCTCAAATTTCCCTCCATGGTCATGCCAATTGTTGATGTCATTGCAAATTATTCTAGCAACATTTCGCGAGGATTGTAGTTGTATGATAGCTCTTACATGTATTTATTTTCTTATTATTTATAATTAAAACCTATTTGTACTTATAAGGTTATTCTTAAATGTTAAAAGACCTAATAATTAAAGGTATTTTTTGTTAATTAAAAAATTATTATTATTTAATACTTTTATATGCATATGAGGTGTAAAATTGTTATTTCTTATTTGATAATTAAATAATTTGATGTTTAAGTAGAGTAAGTATAATCAAATAGATGAAATTCCACTTCAAATTTCAAAGATTTTCTTTTCTTTTTAGGGTTACACTCTTGGAATTGTGTACCTTTGTATTTTCTAAAATAATATTTTTAAAAATAAATTTTGATTTGTTTGTAGTAAACACCCACTAATTTAGAATCAAATCATAATCTCATAGAATTAATTGTTTATAATAAAGTCTTTGGTTAATACTATTAATCACTACCTAATGAATTTTCAATATGTGATTGCAGGAATACATTACAAAATTACACCACACAGGTGGAAAGGGTGGCCCAAATGATCTTGAGTCTATTTGCTGAAAACTTACAATTACATAGAAATTATTTCAAAAAAATGTTTGGAGAAGATCCAATGATGACAGTGAGGATGAATTTGTATCCACCTTGCCCTAGGCCTGATCTAGTGTTGGGGTTAAGCCCTCATTCAGATGGAGGTGCCATAACACTCTTGCTTCAAGATGATCAAGTAGAAGGCCTTCAAGTCTGTAAGAACAATGAATGGATTCCAATTCAACCCATTCCTTATGCACTTGTTGTAAACATTGGTGACCTTATAGAGGTAAATGTTGTGTAAGTTTGTCTACTGATTAAGTTGGTCTCTAGTATAAATAATTTATAAAATATTATATCTAACATTTTAATTGCATTATAGGTGATGACAAATGGAATCTACAAGAGCATAGAACATCGAGCAGTGACAAACAAGGAGACGAAAAGATTATCTATTGCTATGTTTTATCATCCAGGATTAGATGATGAAGTGGCTCCTGCAAGAAACCTTGTGGATGAAGAACACCCCTCCTTATATAAGAAGTTCAAACATCAAGAATATATCCAGTATTACATGACTAAACAACTCAATGGAAAAAACTCATTAGCTAACTTTTCCAAAATATGTGCATAGTATTTAATTTGAATAGTTAGTGTGTTAGGCATCAAATGAGTAACAAATCAATCTATGTGTTATTGTACTTGGACTAGGTGGTCATTCCATTGATCTAGAATACTACTAAGGAAAAAACATAATCATGATATATATTTCCTTATATTTTTTAAGATATATTGTTGTAGATGTGATGTAAAATACATAATTTTATATGACAATAAATGTTATCATGGATATGAGAAAAATTCATGTTGCTAAAGTGCATGCAATGAATTTCTTTCTCTCTCAAGTTTCCTATCCATTAAATAATATGTTTGGTAACCCCTAAAGATGTATATATTATAAATTTTTAGCATTTTTAAGTAATATTATAACAATATATTGGTCTTTTTGAAATATATTGTTCTTTAATTTTTCAAATTTAATTCAATTTGTTGGTGTAATTTTTATTACTAATTTAAGGATTTTTTTCTTGCTATTTATGTAATTTTCCCCTCCAATATTTTGAGGGAAGACGTCAAAAGGGTAGAGTGTCACAATTTGATATGAAATATTTAGAGAAAAGAGATTCATGAATGCAAAATCAATGAATATTTAACTTGCATTATAATTTTTACCTTATGAATGATAACAATGTATTATAATTAATGAGGATTAATTAGCTTAAAAATCAATTAATTAAATAGGTATTAATTGATTGATTTAGTTGGATGATTTAGAGGATAAGGTTTTAAAAAATATATAAATTTATTTAATTCAATGTGAGAGAAAATTAAAGAATTGTAGTGTAGAAAAAGGTATCCCTTTATCTTGTTATTTATCTAATTTTCCCCTCCAAGATTTTGAGGGAAGACATGATCAAAAGGGTAGAGTGTCACAAGTTGATATGAATGATTTAGAGAAAAGATATTCATGAATGCAAAATCAATGACTATTTAACTTGCATTATAATTTTTACCTTATGAGTGATAACAATGCATTATACTTAATAAGGATTAATTAGCTTAAATCAATTAATTGAATAGGTATTAATTGATTGATTTAGTTGGATGATTTAGAGGATAAGGTTTAAAATAAATGCAAATTTATTCAATTCAAGGTGAGAGAAAAGTAAAAGGATTGTAGTGTAGAAAAAGGTATCCCTTTTTCTTGTTATTTATGTAATTTTCCCCTCCAAGATTTTGAGGGAAGATATCAAAAGGGTAGAGTGTCACAAGTTGATATGAAATATTTAGAGAAAAGAGATTCATGAATGCAAAATCAATGACTATTTAACTTGCATTATAATTTTTACCTTATGAATGATAACAATGCATTATACTTAATGAGGATTAATTAGATTAAATCAATTAATTAAATAGGTAGTAATTGATTGATTTAGTTGGATAATTTAGAGGATAAGGTTTTAAAAAATTTAAATAAATATAAATTTATTTAATTCAAGGTGAGAGAAAATTAAAGGATTGTATTGTAGAAAAAAGTATCCCTTTTTCACACTTAGTTAGGGAATAATTAATAATAAAATGAGCTTAATTTTGCCTTGATTTATTGTTGTAATGTGTTTTACACATTCACATTAAGTTTAGGGCCCTTTTAAACTAAATTGACTTAATTGTGGGGCAGGTGCATGGAAATGGGTAGCCAATTTGTGGCCAATTTATTTTTCATCCCTAAATAGCGAAAACGCAAGTGCATTATATTAAAACGCACTCACATTATGGCTTGGTGATCAGTCATTACCAAGCCATAACATGAGTCTATTATAACGTGCTCGCGTTATGGTTTAAATTTCAAAAAACGTGCACATTTTGAGCTAAAAAAATGTGCACTTTTTGAAATAAAAAAAAAAATTTCCAAAATGCGAGCGTGTTATAACACGCTCGTGTTTTGGTCTACATTGAAATTTTTTTCTTCTCTTTTTCTTATCTCTTTCTTCTTGTTATCTTTTAGGGAAACTATATACATGAAATAAACATTTAAGTATAAGTTGACATTTACATATGGACATTTAATTTCTTATACTTTAAGTTATATTTCATGTATATACTTCCAAGATGTTTGAGAGTGGTTTCAGATCTATAGGAGTTATAGTGAAAATTCTATTTTTTGGAAGATCTTAAAAAATTTAGACTTAGTCAAATTTCAGTAATCAACATGTCAAATTTCAATAATCAGGAAGTCAAATTTTAGTAGTCAGCAAGTTGTATCATCTTTCTCTCTCACTCTCTCCTCTCTACTTTCTATATCTCCACTCCCTCTCTCTCTCTCTCCCTTCCTCCCTCTCTCCCCTCTCTCTCTCTCACACACCCTTGTATCTCCTCCCTAGATCTACCTCCCCTCTCTACTTCTCTCTATCTCTCCTCTCCTTCCCTCTCTTGACCTCACCCTCCCTCCCATTATTTTTGTCTCTCCTCCTAATCTCTCTCACTATTGTCCCTCCCTCTACCCCCCCTCTTTCTCTCTCAATTTATCTTTTTCTCTATCTCACCATTCTCTCTCTCTCTCTCACTCACACACACACCTCTATCTCCCTCCCTTCCCTCTCTACTCTCTATCTCTCCTCTCTCTTTCCCTCTCTATACCTACCTCTCCCTCCATCACTCTCTCTCCAATATCCCTCTCTATCTCACCTATGTCTCCTTCCCTACCTCTTTCTCTCTCTACTCTTTATTTCTCCTCTCCCATCCTATACCTAACTCTCTCTCTTTATCTACATCCCTCTCTTTCTCTCTCACTCTCTCCTTCTCTCTATTTCACCACGATCTCTATCCCTACCTCTCACTCCCTCCTCTCTAAATCATCATTCTCTCTCTCTCCAACTTTCTCTCCTTCCCTCTCACTCCCTCCTCTCTAAATCACCATTCTCTCTCTATCCCACTTTCCCTCCTTCTCTCTCTCTATCTCACCTATCCCTTTCTACCTCTCCATCCCTCCAAGCTTTATTTCTCTCTTTATCTCTCTTTTGCATTCTCTCCTTACCTCTCAACTCTCTATCTCACCACTCTCTCTCCATCTCACTTTTCCTCCTTCCCTCTCTCCCTCCTATCCCTCCCTCCCTCCTTCCATCTCTACCTACCTCTCCCTCCACTACCTACCACTCTCTCTACCTCTCTCTCTCCCTCCCCCAACTTTCTCTCTTACTCTCTCCTTCCCTCTCTACTCTCTATCTTTCCCCCCTTCCCTCTCTACTCTCTTTCTCTCTCTCCCCCTTCATCTCTCCCCTCATTTTCTCTTCTCTCACTCTCTCTTCTTCTCACACAAAATCACCTCTATCTCCTCCTTTCCTCTCCCTCCATGCCTCCACTCTCTACTTCTCTCTATCTATAATCTCTCTCTACATCTCCTTCCCTCTCTATTTATCTTTATCTCCCCTCTCCCTCCATCACTCTATATCTCAATTGCCTCCTCCCTACCTATTTCCCTTTCTACTCTCTATCTCTCCTCTCCCTCCCACTGCCTCTCTCTCTCTACCCCCCATCTCTCTCTCTCTCATGCACACACACACACACACACTCACCTCTATCTCATCCCTACCTGTCCCTTGATCCCCTCTCTACTTATCTATATCTTTCCTCTATCATCATCTCCTTCCCTCTCTACCTATATTTATCTCCCCTCTCCCTTTGTTTACCTACCTCTCCCTTTATCACTTTGTATCTCACCTATGTTTCCCTACCTACCTAGGGTTGAGGGATTAAGGGTTGAGGGTTGAGAATTGAGGGTCGAGGGTTTAATGTATAGGGTAGATCATAGAGGGTAGAGGGTTTAAGGTTTGAGGGTTGAGGATTTAAGGTTGAGGGTAGAGGGTATAGGGTTGAGGGTCCAATGTATAGGGTAGAGGGTATAGGGGTTGAGGGTTGAGGGTTGAGGTGAGGGTTGAGAGTTTAGGGATTAGGGTAGATAGTTTACTTCAGTTTAAGGGTTTAAGGGTTGAGGGTAGAGGGCTGAGGGTTTAAGGGTTTAGGTTTTAAGGTTTAAGGTTTAAGGGCTAAGAGTTAAGGGCTAAGGGTTTAGGGTTGAGTGTTTAAGGGTTGAGGATATAGGGTTAAGGGATTAGGGATTAGGGTAGATAGGGAGGGATGGAGGAGGGATATATGGAGGGAGAAGTGAGAATTAGAGAGGAGGAGGGAGGGAGGGACAGAGATAGATAAGGGTTGAGGATCCAATGTATAGGGTAGAGGGTTAAGGGTGGAGGGGAGAAAGATAGAGGGAGTGAGTGAGAGAGATAGACTTGAGAGAGGGAGAGGGTGTAGGAGGGAGATACTTGAGAGAGAGAGGGGGCGAGTGGGAGAGAGATAGAGGGAGGGAGGGTTAACTATAGAGGGTAGAGGGTTTAAGGGTTAAGGGTTTAGGGTTTACAATTAAGGGTAGAGGGGAGAGAGATATATAGAGGTAATGACTGAGAGAGAGAGAGACCTAAGATAGGGAGAGGGAGAGAGAGAGGGAGGGGAGAGAGATATAGAGGAGGGTTAAGTAGAGGGTAGAGAGTTTAAGGGTTAAGGGTAGAGGGTTAAGGGTTTACGAGTTTAGGGTTTAAGGGTTAAGGGTAGAGGGTAGAGGGTTTAGAGTAGAGGGGGGAGAGATAGAGGGAGTGAGTGAGTGAGAGAGGGAGCTGGGAGAGGGAGAGGAGGTAGGAGGGAGAAAATTGAGAGAGAGAGAGGGGGAGGGAGTGTGAGAGAGATAGAGGGAGACAGGGTTAAGGGTAGAGGGTAGAGAGTTTAAGGGTTTAGGGTTTAAAGGCTAAGGGTTTAGGGTTTAGGATTAAGGGTAGAGGGCAGAGAGATAGAGGGATTGAGTGAAAGAGAGAGAGAGAAATGAGAGAGGGAGATGGCATAAGAGGGAGAGGGTTGAGAGAGAGAGAGAGGGAGTTGGAGAGAGATAGAGGGAGGGAGGGAGGTTAAGGGTTTAAGGTTTTGTCTTTAAGGATTAATGGAAGAGGAGGGTTAAATGGTGGGAGTAGAGGAGAGATAGAGGGGTGAGTGAGTGAGAGAGGAGGCGAGAGAGGGAGAGGGATAAGAGGAGACTTGAGAGAGAGAGAGATAAAGGGAGGGAGTGGGAGAGAGATAGAGGGAGGGAGTGGGAGAGAGATAGAGGGAGGGAGGGTTAAGGGTAGATGGTAGAGGGTTTAAGGGTTTAGTGTTTAAGGGTTAATGGTTTAGGGTTTAGTGTTTAGGGTTAAGGGTAGAGGGGAGAGAGATATAGGGAGGGAGATATTTGAGAGAGAGAGAGAGGGAGTGGGAGAGAGATAGAGGGTAGAAATTTATAGGGTTTTAGGGTTTAAGGTTTTAAGGTTAAGGTGAAAGGGTTGAGGGGAGAGGAGAGAATGGGATTTTTGTGTCCAGCAGAGACCTAGGAGAGGGAGGGTAGGAGAGAGAGTTGAGAGAGAGAAAGATGGAGAAATTTGAGGAGAGATAGAGGGTAGGGGGTAGAGGGTTAAGGTTTTAGGGTTAAGGGTTAAAGGTTTAGGGTTTAGGGTTTAGGGTTAAGGGTAGAGGGGAGAGATAGAGGGGAGAGATAGAGGGAGTGAGTGAGAGAGAGGGAGGGAGGGAGTGGGAGAGAGATAGATCATAGAGAGTATAGGGTAGAGGGTTAATGGTAAAGGGGAAAGAGATAGAATGAGTGAGTGAGTGAGAGACTTGGGAGAGGGAGAGGGGGTAGGAGGGAGAGACTTGAGAGAGAGGGACGGAGTTGGAGACAAATAGAGGGTAGAGGGTAAAGTTTTGAAGGGTTTAGGGTTAAGGGTAGAGGGTAGATAGGTAGAGACAGTGAATGAGAGAGAGAGACCTGAGAAAGGGGGAGGGGGTAGGAGGGAGAGACTTGAGAGAGGGGGAGAGAGAGGGAGTGGGAGAGAGATATGGAGTAGAGGGCTAAGGGTAGAGGGTAGAGTGTAGAGTGTTTAAGGATTTAGGGTTTAAGGGTTAAGGTTTTAGGGTTTAGGGATAAGGGTATAGGGGAGAGAGATAAAGGGAGTGAGTGAGAGATAGAGATAGAGAGAGGGAGGGAGTGGGAGAGAGATAGAAGGAATATGGTTACAAGCAGAGGGTAGAGGGTTAATGGTTAAGGGTAGAGGGGAGAGAGATAAAAGGAGTGAGTTAATGGGAGAGAGAGTTGAGAGAGGGAGAGGAGGCAGGAGGGAGAGACTTGAGAGATAGATAGGGAGAAATGGAGTGGGAGACAAAGAGAGGATAGAGGGTTAAGGGTAGATGGTAGAGGTTTTAAGGGTGTAGGATTTAAGGGATAATTTTTTAGGATTTAGGTTAAGGGTAGAGGGGAGAGAGATAGAGGGAGTGAGTGAGTGAGAGAGACCTCAGAGAGGGTGAGGGGGTAGAAGGGAGAGTCTTGAGAGAGAGAGATGGGGTATGAGGGAGAGTCTACCCTTAAACCCTCTACCCTCTACCATTAACCCTCTACCCTCTATCTCTCTCCCACTCTCTCTCTCTCACACATCTCTCCCTCCTACCCCCTCTCCCTCTCTGAGGTATCTCTCTCTCAGTCACTCCCTCTATCTCTCTTAGGTTTCCAATTTCACTGAATTGCCAAGCTAGTAGGCCCATGCTAGCTTGCCAATTCAGTAAAATTGGCAATGTAGTGGCCTATTTTTAAAAAATGGGTCCAAGAAATGGGGTCTCCTAGTGATTTCTTGGACCCATCTTTTCAAAAAGGGAAAGTTAGGTTGCCAATTTCACCAATTGGCAAGCTAGTGGGCCCACTGGTTTGCCAATTCGGTGAAATTGGTAATGTAGTCGCTTGTTTTGAAAAAATGGGTCCAAGAAATGGGGTTTCCCGGTGATGTAAATCATCGAGAGAACCCATTTCTTGGACCCATTTTTTCAAACAAGGCAAGTTAGGTTGCAAATTTCACCAAATTAGCAAGCTAGTAGGCCCATTGTTTGAAAAAATGGGTCCAAGAAATGTGGTCTCATGGTGATGTAAATCACTGGGAGACCACATTTCTTGGACCCATTTTTTCAAACAGGCAAGTTAGGTTGCCAATTTCACTGAATTTCCAAGCTAGTGGGCCCACTGGCTTGCCAATTCGATGAAATTGGCAATGT
>CM021100.1:211788821-211799371 GCA_007115665.2 Sequoiadendron giganteum
TGGTAGGGAGTGATAGAGGGATATGCAGGTAGAGAGGGATAGGTGAGATAGAGAGAAGTAGAGAGAGATAGAGATAGAGGGAAGGAGGGAGGGTGGGCAAGAAAGGGGAGGAAGGGAGAGGTAAATATGGATATGTGAGATAAAGATAAGTAGAGAGAGAATGGTGACATATAGAGGAGAGAGTTATAGAGAGGGAAAGAGAGAATGGTGAGATAGAGAGGAGAGAGTGAGAGAGAAAGAGGGTGAGGGAGGAGTGAGAGAGAGTGAGAGAGAGAGGGAGAGGGAGGGAGAGGAGAGAGAAGAGAGAGAGAGAGAGAGAGAGAGAGAGAGAGAGAGAGAGAGAGAGAGAGAGAGAGAGGGAGGGAGGGAGAGAGAGAGAGAGAGAGAGAGTAGATAGGGGAAAAGGTAGGGAGGGAGACATCTAGTGAGAGAGAGAGAGGGATAGGGGAGATAAAGATAATTAGAGAAAGAAGGAGAAGTAGAGAGAATAAGGGAGGGAGAGAAGCAAGATAGAGAGGTGTAGAGAGATTGGTAGGGAATGATAGATGGAGAGGTAGGTAAAGAGGGATGAGGGAGATTGAGAGTATAGAGGGAAGGAGAGGGAGAGGTATAGGAGGGGAGAGAGGGAGGTGAGATAGAGGTGGGATAGAGAGCAATAGAGAGAGTGTGGTAGGGAGTGATGGAGGGATATGCAAGTAGAGAGGGATAGGTAAGATAGAGAGTAGAGAGAGATAGAGATAGATGGAATGAGGGAGTGTGGGTGAGAGAGGTAAATAGGGATAGGTGAGATAAAGCTATGTAATAGAGAATGTTGACATATAGAGAAGTAGAGAGTTAAAAAGAGGGAAACAGAGAATGGTGAGATAAAGAGGAGAGAGTGAGAGATAAAGAGGGTGAGGGAGTGAGAGAGAGAGAGAAAGATAGAGGGAGGGAGAGGATATATAGAGAGTAGATAGGGGAAAAGGTATGGAGGGATACATCTAGTGAGAGAGAGAGGGGGGGATAGGGGAGATAAAGATAATTAGAGAGGGAAGGAGAGTTAGAGAGATTAGAGAGGGAATGAGGGAGGTAGGGAGAGAAGCAATATATGGAGGTGTAGAGAGAGTGTTAGGGAGCAATGGATGGAGAGGTAGGTAGAGAGGGATTAGGGATATATAGAGTAGAGAGGGAAGGAGAGGGAGAGATATGGATGGAGAGAGTGGGAGGTGAGATAAAGAGTAATATAGAGATAGTGGTAGGTTGTGATGAATGGAGAGCTAGGTAGAGAGGGAGAGGGGAGATATAGATAAGTAGAGAGGGAGGGAGAGAGGGAGGGATATGTAGTGAGGGAGAGAGAGGTGAGATAGAGAGAAATAGAGAGTGGTGGAAGGAGAGGTAGGTAGAGAGAGGGAGAGAGGAGATAAAGATAAGTAGAGATGGAAGGAGAGGTAGAGAGAGAGGAGAGATAGAGAGAAGTAGAGAGGGAATGAGGGAGGGAGGAAGAGGTAGGGAGGGTGAGAAAGGTGAGATAGAGAGGTGTAGAGAGAGAGTGGTAAGTTTGATGGATGTATAGGTAGGTAGAGAGAGGGATTGGGAGATAGAGAGTAGATAGGGAAGAAGAGAGGGGGAGAGAAGTATGGAGGGAGAGAGAGAGAGGGAGGTGAGAGAGAGGTTAGGTAGAGAAAAATAGAGAGAGTGGTAGGGAGTGATGGAGGGAGAGGTAGGTTGGTAGAGATAGATAGAGAGAAAGAGAGAGAGATATAGGGAGGGAGATAGAGATAAGTAGAGAGGGAAGGCTCAGGGAGGGAGGGAGAGAGAAGTGAGGTAGAGAGAATTAGAGGGAAAAGGAGAGAGAGACAGAGAGACAGAGAGTTCTTAAGATCAAGGGAGAGAGAGACATAAAAATGAATGGAGATAGTGAGAGAGAGGTCTGGAGTGTACAGGATAAAAATGAGTGAGATAGAGAGAGAAATAATACAATTCGCTGATTACTGAAATTTGACCTCCTGATTATTGAAATTTGACTAAGTCTGAAATTTGTGAGATCTTCCAAAAACTAGATGAGAGAGAGGGGAGAGAGGGAGGAAGGGAGAGAGAGAGGGAATGGAGAGATAGAGAGTAGAGAGGAGAGAGTGAGAGAGAAAGATGATACAACTTGTTGACTAATAAAATTTGACCTATTGATTACTGAATTTGACATGTTGATTACTGAAATTTGACTAAGTTTGAAATTTTTAAGATCTTGAAAAAACTAGAATTTGCATTATAACTCCTAGAGACTTGAAACCACTCTCAAACATCTTGGAAGTATATACATGAAATATAACTTAAAGTATAAGAAAGTAAATGTCCATATGTAAATGTCAAATTAAATGTTTATTTCATGTATATAGTTTCCCTCAAAGATAATGAGAAGAAAGAAAAAAAAGAGAAGAAAAATAAATTTGATGTAGATGAAAATGCAAGTGCGTTATAACGCACTTGCATTTTGTCAATGCATTCACAAAACACAAAAAATTTATTCACAAAACACAAAAAATGAATTCACAAAACACAAAAAATGCATTCACAAAACATGTCAAAACAAAGATATAATGCAAGTGCGTTATAATGCGCTTGTATTATATCTTGCTTTGGCAATCCATGAGCCTTAGGATTGGTATTTAACTTGGAATACCAACCCAAAGGCTTGGAGGGCACTCCCAACGACCAGAGACATTATTTTACAAAATCTACCATATTCACATAATTGAGTTCGTGCTCACCATCAGGATTGCATGTGGTTCAATATCGAAAAAATCAAACACATGGGTAATGTTGGGTTCTCTCTTAGCTATCCAATAATGTAATTTTTTTCACTTTCTGACAATGTTAAGTCTTTCATTTATAATTTATTTTATTTGTATGTCTCTTGTTTTCCAAAAAATAGTGTTTTTTTTTCGGCATTATATATTAACTTTTCGTCAAAGATTCAAATAAATTACATTTTTAGAAACTTGAATCCATTCTACAAATTTATTTATTTTAAAAAAAATCAATTAGTTTCCAAAATTTTTAGGGGTAGCACGGCCAAAATTATGTTTTTCAGGAAGTGTCCACTTCGAAAACTAGTAAAAAATCAAATATTCATTAAAAAATTATTAGAAAAATCATGCATTAGCTACATACTATTAGCTAACTTCTGACCATTGCGATTTTAAAAATACTAAAAAAAAGTTCACCGTATGAGGGTCATACAAGAGTTGTTATGTTATGTTTTTCTGACAAAAATAAAACCAATTTGTGTACATCCCTCTATTGAACCCCTTAATCTCAACCATTTAAAAAATAAATTAGTATTTTAGAAAGTAGACTTGGAGAAATTTGATCCTTGTTTTTGTTCTATCTCAAAATTTTGAGTGTAACTATCCTTAATTTCACGTCCAAGGTCAATATTTCCTTATTTCAGAAAAAAAATGTGGCTACTTAAGTCCCCTTTTTGGTAACCATCTTGGTGCACTTACCCTGTGCCTTATTTAGGGTGTTGTAAAGTGTATCTTTACACTTCCACACTAATATATGGATTTATTAATTAATTGAAGGTTAATTTTCCTTAATTGGACCATTTAATTCAAATCCAAGCCTAATTAATTACAGATTATGAGGGATAAAGCCCAACATTCATAAATTATATTAGACAAAACTTAATTTTTGAAGGTGTGCATCCTAGATTAGTGACCTAGGACCCATTCACCACTAGGTCCTCACTAGGTCCTAAGACCCTATTTTCACATGATCTTTCACATTGTCTAAAGTGCAAATCCTAGCTAAGTGAGCTAGGACCCATTCGTTACATAGAGAATGGATCCTCACTTATACCTATGAGCCCCCCTTGGGATATATTTTTGGTGGTATTTTAATGATTTGAAATTCAAGATTTGATGTTGTCTTGTGTTATTTAGAATTTTGGGAATTAATCTAAAGTTATGTATAAATATAAGGTTATTTCACATAGTTTGATCTAAGCTTTCAATTTTTCAAGTCCTAATAGAAAATTTATGAGATCAAGAGTTCACAAGACCATTTCTAAGGCATTCAAAAGTAGATTATTGTAGAAATCAAGAGTCATTTCACCATGTCAAAGGCATAATGCATAATGCATGTTGTTGAGCTATTGTGTTGATGTAGCATTCAAGATCTAGTTCAAGCATTGTTTCATATCAAGGTTCATGATCAAGATCTACATCCATTGAGGCCACTTTATGCTAAGTTGTGAATTTGTTATCCAAGATTTAAACTAAGGTGTGGGGAGTTGTGAGATTCATTTTGTTCATTCATCATTCCTTTTATGCATTGCTTCATTACAAGGTTTAATTACATAATGGGGTTTGACCAAGGCAAACCCCTATTCCCTAACAAACAAAATTTTCTCTCCTTTGATGTGTGATTCTAGGTTTTAGGTTGAAGCTCATTTGGAGAGAAAAATTAGAGAAAGTTGAAAAGTTGTCAAAGTTGTCACCTTTCTTGCAAAATCACATAAACTAAGCTACAAAATTTATTTTCAAGTTTTTGATAGTCTCTGACTAGGATCTAGGAGTGTAGACATTGAAGAACAAAACCAAAAAACTATTTGTCTAGAGCCCTATCTAGGACCCATTTTCCATAGGGTGAATGAGTCCTTAGTGAGGTCTGAAAAAACACTTTTTGTAAAAGATACACAACAATTGACCTTCTTAAAACTTTCCTTTTTATTAGAATTTGGGTTAGGATTGATGTCTATAACTCAATTACACATTATAACCCTCATATTGAATGAAATTAGAGAGAAAAGAGAGGTGTACCACTTTTTCTTACATCTTGGTTCATCACCTCCCCTATTTTTCTTCATTTCATTTTGGTGAACCCAATCTTTTAAAAATTGTAGTTTTATAATTTTGGATTACTTTTCATCCTAGATTTAGATCTTGCATTCATTTGCATTGAATTAGATCTCATTTAGGGTGTTTAGTTTGCATTCAAATTTTCATCTCATATAGGGTTTTAGGAATGCATTGTTTGCATTCTTTAAATCTGAAAAACATAAAAAACTAGTCATCTTGCATATCATTTACATCATATAAACTTTCATTTAATTTTTTTTAAAAAATTGCATATCAAACTAGGTCTTTTAGCTCATCATTTTGTCACATTTTCAACTTGCATTTCACATTGCATTTATAGAAAATCAACCTGAAACGTACTGTAGAAAACCCGAATATGAAAACACTAGAAACAATTTGAAAATCTGTAAAAATTAGTTTCAAAAGCCTTTAGATCTAGGACCCATTCACCATAGGGAAAATGAGTCCCTAATCAGGCTATAATCTATAATTCTGGAAATTAGAATCTTCATTTCTATGTTTTTTTTTATTTCTTTTAGATTTTTGTTACAGTTTGTTGATCATATCTAGCTTAATTTGGTACATTTAGTGCATTTTCTAATTTCAAAATTGCATTTACAAGATTCCATTTTCATATTGTTGCATAGTGTAGTAAACAAATTACGTTGTTTAGAATCTATAAACTGCATTTACACATTGCATTTCAAGCCTCTTTCTATTTCGATTTTGTACACTAAGCTTGTGAAAATTGTATGAGATTTACAACATGTTGTCCTATTAGTAATACTATTGTGAGACATAGTTCGAGACTCATGTACACCATTTTCCATGGATCTTGGGTTTTCTGACTCTCTTTCTAATAGTATTGATAATCAAACCCCCTATGGATCATAGTATGCATAACTCATTTCCCATGACTTCCTTACCTACAACCAATGTGCATGATGTTAGCAACATAATCCCTACCATGACTAGTTGTCCTCAAACTTTGGGGTATACCCAAAGCCAAGGTGGAACTTCAATTCCTCCTTCTACAATTCCTATTTCTATTCCTACATACACTAGTACTCAAGTTACCACAACCATTCAACCTAATAGCAATGTCAACACCTCCTTAGGTATTTCCACAAGGAATCCTTGTAGCTTTGTCCATTCACATACCATATCTCCTCAACCATCCTCCCTCACAAATTTATAATTCACTTACCCTCCGCATACATACACCACTCCACCTTACTCCCCTCCACTTTATAATAACAACAATGATTCCACCCTTAACACACTTTTTCAAAACATGTCAACCCATCAACTACAAATCACAACCATAAATCAAAACCACAATGGTCAACCTTCATAATACATCAAAACCAACACATTATCCCTAGATATGTTGAGAACACAAATGACACAAGGTATAAAAGTTCCTAGATTTGAGAAATATGGTCAGAAAGGAGATCATGTTTGCCATGTTTCCACTTAAACAACCCTATGTAGTGATTTCATCTTTGAAGATAAGCTATTGGCTAAACTATTCCATAGGTCATTGAAGGATATTAATTTAGAGTGGTTTTTCTCTTTACCGAATAATTCAATTTTCTCATTCAATGAGCTTATTAATGCCTATTAGAACCACTTCCATATTCACATGGTTCCCAAGATGACCCTAGCTGATTTAATGACATGCAAGAAAAAGGATGATGAAAAGGTTATTGATTTTATAGAACACTATCAAATGCTTTATTTATAAATAAACTTTAAGATTCTTGATGTCGACCATCAATGAATGTTTATTGCCAATTTACAAAAAAAAATCCAAACCAAGCTTGAGATGTTGAAATTTCCATCCTTCACACAATTATATACAACCCTTCATTATTACCAGAATGTAGGAAAATTTTGGTCATCTCAGAGAGAACACCTAAGATCATTAGTTCCTTCGGTAGTTTTATTTCATCAAATTGGCTCAAAGACATGAACTACTATGCCAAAAACTATGGAATCAGACATAGTTCATTTACCACATCGACCCTTAGAGAAAAGTTAATGCTAATTAAACTAGTTCCAAAAAACACCATTAAACATATTCAAAAACTAGAATCAACAAATGTGAAAGGCAAAACAAACAATAGGAACAAATAGATTTTACGTGGGGAAAACCCTTTCAGCTAAATAACCCCCACACTGCAAAATGATTGAGACATTATTTTATTAAAAAAAAAATGGAGTTACAATACAATCTTAGGCTCGTAGCCTTTATAGGAGTTTTCATCTTGTTCCATTTTGGAGAGAATCTGATAGCATAAACCTATTCTCTTTTCTTCTCTCTCTCTTGCAATACAAAATGTTCTACGGTTTTATATCATTAACCCTAGTTACAATATTCCAACAAAAACAATTCAGTTTAACTTCCAACAAGAATTCCCTACAGTTAATAGAATATTGAAGAGTCAACTACTCCATCCACTTCACAACAATAATGTGAAGTG
The DNA here is from genome assembly GCA_007115665.2 of Sequoiadendron giganteum. Classification (NCBI taxonomy): domain Eukaryota; kingdom Viridiplantae; phylum Streptophyta; class Pinopsida; order Cupressales; family Cupressaceae; genus Sequoiadendron; species Sequoiadendron giganteum. Next base: position 211,796,146 of record CM021100.1, read on the forward strand.
AGCAATATATTTCCATATCGATGTGGCATCATATCACCTTCCATTGATACAAGGTAGTCACACTAATGTTCACTATACTAGTCTAGGTGGTCCCCACTACCGAGTCAACATGGATTGCACCATCTATCACTTCCCTCTTGTGAGCTTTGGTTCCCACCAGAGTCGCCTCTCATAATTTCAAGTTAACCATCATTGTATTGGGGGGATACTAGGTCATCTCCCACCGATATAAAGAAGTCCCACCAACGTTCACATTGCATCTTCATGTCTATTGAATAATCGATGAGACAAGGTCAAGAGTCTCACAAAGTCCATGAGTCCCACCAATGAGATTCATCGGTCCATCAAGGAAATCACTTTCAAAGTCCTCCCAATGAAGCATTATCCCAATGACACAAATCTTTAGTACATTCACCACTCCGTCGTTCTATCGGTGGGAAAAGCTTTAGTGTCTTGTCTAAGACACAACTTCCCACCAATGAGGATCCAATGCTATGTATTAGGTTGTCGATGTGATAGCTCATAGACTCCCATTGGTGATGTTATCTCCCACTGATAATTATTTACCACCATTCAAGTCACCGCTCCATTGAAATATTAGAGGAACTAAAGACAAAGTCACACCAACAACAGGAAGTCCTTTCGATGAGTGACCAAGGAAAGACATTGGGCTATTGCAGAGAATTCTTGGAGACTTTCGTCAACATGACTAAATCCCGTTGATAGAACACAATTCCAGAGGAAACTATTAATTCAAAACCATGGAGGTCATCGAAGCATCGAGGGGACTAAGATCAAGTTTCCGCCAATATGAGGTAGTCGGGCTGATTAAGAGATAGAAATAGGACTTCAAGGAGTATGTCAAAGACAATAATTTGAGACACAAATCCCAACATGCTCCCACTTGATGAAGAACTTATTGGTTTCTCCCATTCAAATATTGAAATCCCTATCTCCAAGAAATATGCAACAACATTGAAAATTTGCACCATCTCCAACAACTATTCCAACCATGCTCTAAAGGAAAAGAACTCACCATGATGTATATGCACCAGTCTAAAATAAAACCATCTCTAGGCCCAACTTAAAACATGATTACAAATCATTGCCATCACTCCACTATACTCATAGATTATACAAAAATACCAACTTCAAAGCCCCAAATAGAACACAATCATGAAGCTCTTCTCCATAAACAAGATAGAAACCAACCCGAACACCAACCAAAAAATTGACTTCTCCCATCCAATTGATCAACCCACATGACTAAAAATAACACACAAAGAAAGTTCTAATCCATCCAATCACACATCCCTCGAAGGTATTTGATAGGGAGGTTGGATGAATCAATCACCGATTCATGCTCTAGGTCTTGTTTGGAAGACCTCTAAGGTGTCTCACTCCACCACTTCAACCTTTAGGACCTTCTCCTAGATAGGTTCCCCTAGTCTCTCCTTTCCAACCCTAACTACCAATCCAATTCTTCCTACCAAGTTCACCTTGGTGCAATCTTGCAATTCCATCCTTAGCCCTTAATCTACTCTAAATGTTGCAATCCTCCAATGTGCTGAATTTGACTTTGCAGAGGTGAGGAGGTGATTTCATAGGCTTCATTCCATCCTAGCAAGGTATTTAGGGATCCACCTAGCTTCATTTCCTAGTCGCTTTCACCAAACGCTCATTTTTAGGCCTAGAACCTAGGGTTTCTTCTCCGAGAGATCAAAGTTTTCCACAAGGTTCCTCCGAATAACCCCCAAACTTTGCTTCACATTCCTGGTCCTTATGTCCACCACTCAAAGATTATTAGAGCCTTGGGCCTCAACTGGCTGTACAAAGCCCTAACTTGGAAGTGGACTGTCAATACTTTCCCTCACCAAATGGACCAGTGGATTCTCCTCCTTGTTACCATAGCTTTGCAAGCCTCACATAACCCCTCTCCAAAAGGAAAATTGATCCAACCTAACACCTCTGCAATGTTTAGTGCTAAGCACTTTGGTCTTCCCTAGCCAGACACTTCTTGGCTCGCCTAGGAGAAGACTTCCATGGTGCTTACAAAACTATCAAGACCTCCTAACTCTATAGTATGTATAGGCATGGATTCTAGTCACAATTCCCAAGGGGTCGTACGTTACATATAGTGGAAATGTGATCTAACCCTCCATTTTCTACAATTCAACCTGTCAAATCAACAAGTGAAAGGAAACAACTATCTACCACAACAATTGAAACTAAACTAATAAACTAATCCACTACCACACAGTGCTTAACCAACAAGTACACTACATCCTACTTACATTATAGTATCAAACTCAATCCATTAAAGCTCTACTTTGAGACAAAAAAAAAATTCACACTAAAAACACCACTGTTTTCCTTGAATTCAAAAACTCCAAACAATGTAAATGCTTCCAACCTCTCTTCCATGCCGAGGTCACCCTTAAATAGGGTCTCTAAAATAGTTAGGCTCTGTCTTAACTACTCCTTGGCCGCTTGTGGATTCCATTAAGCCTTATTTTCAAAATTTAGAAAAACTAACACCTAAAAAGGTCTAAAAAGGTCTTAAGCCTTCCTTGTAGCCATAACCTCAAACCTATCCAATGGTCAACATGACCTTTACCAATTCAACACCTGATCACACATGCCACTAAGGCACAAACATGAAGGAATGAGAATAGGGAGATAAATTGGCCTAGGCGAATTGGCCAAACATGACCTTCTAAACAACCTTCCTATGGGGACCTATTGGGTGCTCCTACACTAGTATTCACACCAATAAATTCATGCCACCCTCATAGCCAACCCATCAACTTCAAATACATGCTCCAAGTGTCAACTAGTCGAAGAAGACAAAACACATCCAGGAACTCCCACTCCATGAGTAATGAATCCAAAAGGATCAAAGCATACCAAGTCTAGGTATGTGCAGGATCATCATGGAAAAAATAGGTCCTTAAGTGGCGATGAAAATTCAAAAAATTAGAGTTAGGAAAATTGACATAAAAATTTGAATAAGTTATCTATATTATTTCAAAAATATGTAAGAATAGAATTTGTAGAAAATTGAATGTAGTGTCTAAACTAATAGGGTTTTTTTTTTTAATTCTATTTGGTGAAAGTTTGAAATTTCAACGTTGTAGTACTTAAATTTTAGGGGAAAAATAAGAATAAGGTATTTGTCTAACCACCCTAACCACAATAAAATAATAATATTTTTTTATAATATTTT
>CM021100.1:211801308-211854784 GCA_007115665.2 Sequoiadendron giganteum
CCAAAACTCTAATACATAGTAAAGAGTGTAGCATGACATAAAGCAAAAAAAATCTAAACCATCACCTATCAAGCACCACCAACACCTAAACCAAGACTCCAAGAATCCTCCATGGTTTCAATATGTTTCACATATTCAAATAGTGTCCATCCAAATGCGAAAGAACCCTTCTACAAAACCATGTTCTAGAAGTCCCTCCTAATAACATCTGTAACACTAAACAAGATCATTCACCACCAAGTGATGAATCCACAGTCACTGCTAAAGATCCCACTGAACCGTGACACCCAAGCTCTCCAAGCATCATGACCAAACATCTTCTAGTTTGAAAATCCTTTAGTCCCTCACAACAACATTTCCATCTAACAACAATACCAAGCATACAAAACCATCACTGTCAAAAGGAAACATAAACCAGTGTAACCAAGATATCCATGACATTGTGATACACATGCTACAAGTCCCCATAGTCGACTATTCAGGTACTCTACATCATTTTTCCTCTCATCTCACAGTAACCACACCAATGGACAATTGACCATAGACAAGGCCAACTAACAAATCTGCACCATCATAGAATCAAACCTCATGGATATTGATAGTCCACTTCTGAGTTGTCCCACAAAAAAACATGTAGATAAAGACAACCCACAACATTTCTCAACCTATGGATTCAATCAATGAAATCATGCAAACCCATCATCACACTAGAAACTACAAAACTGAAATCTCTAGGAGAATAACAACATAGAAAACTTGACTCAAAGACCAGGTCAAGTTCAAATCTGATTTCCTAATCATACCCAAAATGAGTACCATAGTCAAGGAAACCACCAAGAATCACCACAAGAATGTTGAGTGATAGATCATGTACCAACACTCCCATGAAGAGAAGACATCACACCTCATTCCATGCACAAAGAATGCATGTTGAATTGCAACTATCTCATCTAGCACCATCCCAAAAGGACCAAGATATAGGAAATAGCTCTAAACATAGCTCCACAAGTTTTTATTGAACGTGTAAAACCTACAAAACCACTATGTTCAAGAACACCCATACACAACCATATCCACTTCACATCTAGATAACTCAAAAATCTGAAACAAGAAACATCATAACGATTAAACTATTAAATGGATTATCATGAATGAGCATCACCATAGATTTTTAAGAAAACCTATAAAAAAATCTCAAACCCAAAAGCATGAGTCTAAACCATGCAAGTAGAAATCATCCTTGAAAATAAGTAGTAGTCCAATAACTCCAAACCCATAATAAACCAAATCCAAAACCACCAACATGCACATGCACCCAAGAGAGAGACATGTTATTTCAGAAGCTTCCAGACCATCCAATGATCATCTCCATAGCCTTCATGTATCCGAGGTACCATTACAACCATGCCTTCCAGTACCAAGATAAAACACCCAGCATAAGCACATTTCTCCATAGCTAATAAACAACCTAAACTTCTTCATATCAATAGGGATACCCTCACATAGACACCCAATATGAATTTTTTTTTGCAACACAACCATAGAGTAAATAATATTCCACCCCATGCATCAGGATTGTACCACTACCAACTCATGAGCTTCAGGTCACATCATTTAAATATGACCAACTGAAGTTTCTCCATATTTCATATTTCCTGTTGCCTCTTGGAACTCAAACAAAAAGAGAAAGAATTTCTACTCACCAAAGGATCAATCTATTAGTTGATTCCTTCATATTTCCTCAAGCCTTCCACACTAAGAAATCTTCATAGAATGAATGTTTAGAACCAGTAACACACTAGGAAGAAACAAATCCTAGAAGAAGGCTCTAATACCACTTGTAGGGAAATTTTTGGTCATCTCAGAGAGAACATCTAAGATCAGTAGTTCCTTCAAAAGCTTTATTTCATCAAATTTCCTCAAATACATGAACCACTATGCCAAAAAGTGGAATCAGACATAGTTCATTTCCCACATTGACCTTTAGAGAAAAGTTAATGCTAATCAAACTAGTTTCAAACAACACCATTAAACAGATTCAACAACCAAAATCAACAAACATGAAAGAAAAAATAGACAATAGGAACACATATTTTACATGGGGAAAACCCTTTCAAGTAAAAAAAACCCCACACTCCAAAACAACCGAGATATTGTATTATTTAGCAACAAACAGAGTTACAATACAATCTCAAGCTCATAGCCTTTACATGAGTTTTCATCTTGTTCCATTCTAGAGAGAATTCGACAGCATAACCTTGTTCTCTTTTCTTCTCTCTCTCCTACAATACAAAACATTCTAAAATTTTATATCATTAACCCTAGTTACAAATTCCAATGGGAAGCCACTTGGTTTAACTTCCAACAAGCATTCCATAGAGTTAATAGAATATCAAAAAGTCGATCATTCTATCTGCTTCACAACAACGATGTGAAGTGAGAAATATATCACCATATCGATGGGACATCATATCACCTTCCACCAATATAAGATAGTCACCTTGATGTTCATTGTACTAGTTTACGTGCTCCCCACTACTAAGTCAACATGGCTTGCACCATCTATCACTTCCCTCCTATCAACTTCGGGCCCCACCACAATCACCTCTCATAAGTTTGAGTCAACCATCGTTGTATCGAGGGGACACTGGGTCATGTCCTAGTGATATAAAGAAGTCCTACCAATGTTCACATTGCATCTTCATGTCTATCAGATAATCGAAGAGACAAGATCAAGAGTCTCCCCAAAGTCCATGAGTCTTACCGATAAGAATCATTGGTCCATCAAGGAAACCACCTTTAGAGTCCTACCGATGAAGCACTATCCCAATGACAAGAGTCTTCAATACATTAATCACTCCATCGTTCCATCGGTGGGACAAGCTTCACTGTCCTACATAAGAGACAACTTCCCACCGATGAGGATCTAATGCTACATATCAGTTTGTCGATGTTATAGCTCATAGGCTCCCACCGATGATGTTATCTCCCATTGACAAGTCTTTACTGTCATGCAATTTATTGCTCCATCAGACTATCGGGGGGACTCAAGAAAGAGTCACATCGATGACACAAAGTGCTATCGATGAGTGACCAAGGTAAGACAACTAGCTATCGTGGAGACTTCTTGGAGACTTCCACTGACATGACTAACTCCCATCAATAGAACACAATGCTAGAGGAAGTTGTTAGCTCGAACCATGAAGATCATCGTGGGGACTAAGAGCAAGGTCCCGCTGATATGAGGTAGGAAAGTTGATTATGATATAGAAATATGAATTCAAGGAGTATGTCAAGCCAATAATTTGAGGCACAAATCCCAACACAAAATATTTCTTATGGTCATGATATGAAAAATCCCCCTATCCATCTTGAAAAGCTTGAATCCAAAACTCAAAATAGCTACCAACCTTTCAAGAAACAAAATAGGGGCTTTTTAAAACTTATCTCCCTTTAACCAAATCAAGAATCCGATAACCATGTGGCTACTATAAAGAAGACAAATCCCTTTGCCTTTTGGAATAGGAATAAAAAAATTACTCCTCTACCTGATACCCTTCATAATATCACGTTGCAGCTCATAGAAAAGAATATGCTTTCTCTACCTCCTTTTCAAGATGATAATCCTCATAAACCATTACCCACATGTTGTAGACCAAATTCTTATTTCCATTATCACCAAAAAAATGGATATGATACAAAATTTTGTAAGCATTTTAAACATCTTGTGCAAGACCTCATTGATTCCAATCATCTTATAATTGTAGGTGTGAATGATCAAGGTAATAATTTTGTAGCTCCTAAAAAAACTTACAAATTTTTACAAGTCCCATGTTGAAACACACTATTTCATTTGTCAAAGCTAGTGAAACAAAGAATGATTCGATGAATGTTGACACAAATGATGAAAACATAAAAGATGAAAATGTGGATGAATCAACTAAAGTAGTGGCATTTATCAAAGCTAGACCTTGTAAGGGCTCAACCAAAATTCCTCTCGATATTTCTTTCTCACAAAATGATATAATTAAGAATGCACCTGATGGTCCTCTTTACATGGCTACAAGAATGAATGACAAGCCTATTAATAGGATATCAATTGATCATGTCTATGTAGAGAACGTCATTATTGAATAATTCCTATTTGTGCATGAGCTCTATCAAGTCACATATGATAAACCAAAAGCATGGATCAAAATGCATAATGGTTTTGCTTTTCCAACAATGGGCTCAATAAATATCCTTGTAAAATTTGGACCGAAAACATTAAATGTCTCATTCACTATCATCCCATCATTAGACCAATTTTGTGTGAAGCTAGGATATCCAAGGCTTCACTCTATGAATTTCATGCCTTTATTTATGCATAAATTTTTAAATTTTCCCTTTGGCAATGAAATATTTACAGTACATGATAGTGGATTTCATCCTATGTCTTCTTATGGGAACTTTTCATTGGATTTATTTTGGACCGAGCCTATTGAACCTATTAGACCTCATGAAGACTAATTTTCAAATCATATCAAAATTTTAAAGTGAAGCACATAGAAAAATTATCCCTTAGAAACATGTTGCAACTCATGATTGAGCAACCTATTCAAAATATCCAACAACAACCTATGACAAATCCCCCTACCATTTCTTATAAGAGACCACGAGATAACCAAAAAAAACCCATTATGCCTCCAAAAGTCAATTTTTTTTACAAAGCTAAAGAGGAAGTGCTCGAACAACCTCCTATAGTTCCTTTCATTCCTCCCCTAAGGAAATAAATAAAATCAATGGTTGATAAACCCGCTACACAAATCCAACTTTACAATAGATTAAAACAACATCAAAATTCTAGAGAGCATAGGCATAGATGTCGTGTTATTTCTCATATGTTACAAACTAACAAAGAAAAGGGAAACATGGAAAATCAAAATATCAACTTACCTAAAGCAGTGCATGATGATCCTATACCCTCACCACAACATAAACAAGAACGTTCCTGAGACATTATCATTCGACCTCTTGTTGTATTAATTTAGATGATGACATTGATATTACAGAGATTGATGAGCAAGTGCATAATGAGTTGAATTCATTTTTCTCTTCTCACACAAACTTAAATGATCATAAGAGTGTTGAAATTGGTACTTGTCCTAGTTTGGAACTTGTTTTCCCTTTGGCTAGTTGTCCACCTTCTGTATATAACGGCTAAGATTGGGATGTGGATTACCTGCTATAGGTTGACTCACATGTGCCTTACTAGTATTTTTCTTTTCTTTCATTTTCATGTTTCTTTATGTGATTGCATATGTGTAATGTGATCTCCCGTAATGTTTTGTTTGATGTATCTCTCTCTCTTTTTGTGTATTCCTCTATATGTATATACATTCTTCTCTATGCTGTAAACATTTTATTCTTTTTTTCTTGTCTTGTATTTTCCTTTTGGGGATTGCACAAGGCGTTGAGACATTTAGGTCTCTTCCAAGTTGACCAGAAAGGATTTTCTTTGTTTTCACCCTTTATGTGTCATTCTTCTAGTTCTATGTGTATCTGGTGAACGATGACATTTCTGAGCTCTATAACAACATTGCAACAAAGACATATTGAACTTGAATATATAGATCCCTTATGTATTTTTGGGGACAAACCCTTACTCCCTTTTCATGACATAGCTTTATTTCAAAAAAATATGACTTGGAATAGGCCTTTTTGAGGGAAGCTCTCATATCTTAGGATTAAACATTGGCCACTTTAAAGAAATTTCTCACAACACTGGTGCTAGCAACTGCTTTAAAGTGGAGGCATACATCGATAATATCTTTCAACATTTTTCACATTTCATGGTGCAATTTTTTTTCTTGTGATGCATCCTTTTTTGGTGGTTTCATTGAATTTGATGTCTTCCAAGAGTGCAATATTTCTTAGCATACAACTTTCCTCTTAGTGGTGATGCGATGTACTGAATTCCTTAAGTTGTGAAACTTTTACTCTCGACTTGTCCTCTCTTGGAGATATTAGGCACGATGATCCCTAAGAAGAAGACCTTACACAAATGAAGCAATATCCCCTTAAAAAAAAACCTATACATAATGTTCATAAGTGTAGCATAACAAAAATTTATGACCTTGTGAAGCTTGAAACCCTAATTCAAGGCCACCTAGCATAGCACACCTTGCTTTCCTGTGGATCCTTGACATGTGCATAGGTTCTTAGCATAACACAACTTGTTAAGCACAAAATAGGAATGTGATTGGAACCCTATCGAAGTTATCAGAGGGATGGATTTGGTATGGTAAGTATAGTGAGAGCCGATGTAGAGGCATGACTTTCTCACTAAGACACCTTCCTAGAGGGATACTCACCTAGTGGACAACTTGAGGTTCCAATACCCAAAAGTGAGTGTGTGACAAAAAAACAAAAACTAATAGTCTAGATGTGTTCCACATCACGTTGGACCATTTAGGCTTGATATTTTCTTCTTGGTCTTTCATAGTGTATGATTTTGTATCTTTCTCATTGTTGCATACATAAGTGTCTTGAATGTCTACTTTAGTGTGAGTTTGACATGGGGTCATACTCTCACTAAAGTGGGGGAAACATTTAGTGTAGAAAAAAGTATTTTTTTTTCACACTTAATTTATGAATAATTAATAATAAAATGAGCTTAATGTTGCCTTGATTTAGTGTTGTAATGTGTTTTACACATTCAAATTAATTTCAAGGCCCTTTTTAACTAAACAAAATTAATTGTGCCTTATTTAGGGTGTTGTAAAGTGTTTCTTAACACTTTCACACTAATCTAGGGCTTTCTTAATTAATTGAGGGTTAATTTACCTTAATTTAATTCAAATCCAAGCCTAATTAATTGTAGATTTTGAGGGATAAAGCCCGACATTCATAAATGATATTACATAAAAATTAATTTTTGAAGGTTTGTGTCCTAGATTAGTGACATAGGACCCATTCAATACCTTACAAATGGGTCCTTGCTAGGTCCTAAGATCCTATTTTCACATGATCTTTCACATTTTCTTAAGTGTGTCCTATCTAAGTGAGCTAGGACCCACTCACCACATGACAAATGGGTCCTCACTTAGACCTAGGACCCCCCTTGGGATATGTTTTTGGTGGTATTTTAATGATTTGAAATTCAAGATATGATTTTGGCTTGCATTATTTGAATTTCGGGAATTAATCTTAATTTATGTATAAATATAAGGTTATTTCACATAGTTTGATCTAAGCTTTCAATTGTTCAAGTCCTAATAGCAAAGTTATGAGATCAAGATTTCACAAGAACATTTCTAAGGCATTCAAGAGTAGATTATTGAAGATTATTGTAGCAATCAAGAGTCATTTCATCGTGTCAAAGGCATAATACATCATGCAAGTTGATGAGATAATGTGTTGATGTAGCATTCAAGATCCAATTCAAGCATTGTTTCATGTCAAGGTTCATGATCAAGATCTATATTCATTGAGGCCACTTCATGTTAAGTTGCAGATTTGTTATCCAAGGTTTCAACTAAGCTGTGGTGAGTTGTGACATTGCATTTTGTTCATTCATCATAAATTTTATACATTACTTCATTACAAGGTTTAATTACCAAAATAGGGTTTGATTAAGGCAAACCCCTATTCCCTAACAAACAAAATTTTCTCTCCTTTGATGTGTGGTTGTAGGTTTTAGGTTGAAGAGAATTTGGAGAGAAAATTTGGAGAAAGTTGCAAAGTTGTCAAAGTTGTCACCTTTCTTGCAAAATCATGAAAACTGAGCTACAAAATTTATTTCTAGGTTTCTGGTAGTCTCCAACTAGGATTTGGGAGGGTAGACATTGAATAATAGAGCCCATAAACCATTTTTCTATAGCCCTAGCAAGGACCCATTTTCCATAGGGAAAATGAGTCCTTAGTGAGGTTCAAAAAATCACATTTTACAAAAGGTACACAACATTTGACCTTCTTAAAACTTGCCTTTTTACTTGTATTTGGGTTAGGATTTATTTTTTGTAACTCAAGTAAAAATTATAACCCTCATATTGAATGAAATTAGAGAGAAAACAAAGGTGTACCACTTTAACTTACAATTTTGATTCATCACCTCCCCTATTTTTATTCATTTCAAGGATAAATCACTAAAATCAATAATATTGATTTATTATTGTTATTTTAGTAATATTGATTTATTATTGTTATTTTAGATTTGAAAGGGAGAGTCTCCCTTTTCATCACAATGTATTGGCTTGGCAGTAATAGGTTTTTTCAAGTTCAATAGATAGTTTTGGTGAATTCACAGCTCTTTGTAGAGTAGAAATTGGCTTTGTAGTTTTGTAGAGTTGTTGACAAGTGTCAATAGTGCATATATTCCAAATGGCATAGAGTTTGGAAGTCTACATGTCCAAATGTGGGCATGTAATTGGAATTTTTTTTTATTAGGTCTCTACCAGTATTAACCTAATGAGTTTTATATATTGTGGAGTTTGAATAAGTGTTGATCCATTATGTATGAGCTATTTTGGGTCCTTTTTGACCTATTTTGAATTATTATGAATTTTGAATCTTAGCGTAAAGCGTGTATGTATGTATATTGAGCCGATAAGTTACATTTTATATAATACATACCAATAGGCTGACCTAATTGATGTTGTAGGTGTTTGTGGATGAAATGAATATACAAGATATTTTTTATGTTTTTGATGCATGTGTGTATGATGAGTATCATTTGATGTGAGTTGTGTTAATATAAGAAAATGAAAAGTAGAGAAGAGTACTAATTTATATTAGTATGAAGTGTGTGAAGTGGGTATATTGAGATTCAATGGAATTGTACTCTAGCATGTTGTAGATGTATTTTGTAATAGTTCAAATTTGGTTGTGTGCCACCACTCTCTTCTATATTTTATTTTCTTAGTGGGTAGTAAGTCCAATCGTAGTGAGAATTTATATAATATACTATAACAAGTTATAATATATTGTGAGCTAATCCTCATCATGGTTTTTCCCATTTTGGGGTTTCCACAAAAAAATCTAGTGTTCATGTGTTTTGTGATGTTGTTGGTTGTTTTATTTCTTTCCTTCATTACTATAAATCAAACATGCTATGAAGAATGAATGTTGATATTATTAAGTGGTTTAAAAGAATACTAAATCACCCCTCTCAATATTTTGGGTGTTCAACATATATTTATTAATATAATAGGATATATCAAACTATATCAATGAGAAGTACATAAATGATTATGCACTTTGAAAAAAATTATAGCCACGAATGTGACCATATGAACTCAAATAAAGCCTTGGAAGTTATCAAAATGAGAACTAGCCGACATCACTTGAGATAATTTATAAGAAATAAGAAATAAAAGTACAAAAAATAGAAACCATTTGCAACACTAGGACACTCTAAAAATATTGTCTCATATTAAATAAACTAGTCAAAAAATTTAGTTGATATAGTTGAGTATGGAGCTTGCAAAGTTTAAGTACTAAATTAAAAATGTAAATGGAGAGGGGCTAGATTGGGAGGAGAAAATTAATGATCTCATGTTGAAATAAAAAAAATATTATTCTAAGATTCTCCCAAAATATTCCTTGCTAGAATAACCAAAATCATTATCAAAATGCCTCAAGAATTGACATAGTTGAAAACTACTCAATTAAAAATTGAAATGACATGTCTCAAGTGTAGAACTATGATTTCAAAAATTAGTCATTCTACCAATAATTTTCACCAAATATTATATAGGTTTGGAGGTGGAGACACAATTGGTGGTGATAGAGTATAGGTGTTTGGTCAGAACCAGTGGTAGGGTTGCAAATAGTAGCAAAGCTATGAACCAACATCATTATCAAACTTGATGATAGTGTGTGTTAGCTTGTGTAGTATATGGTTGATGAGATAAAATATATTGACAATAAATAAAAGTGCTTTCAATTCAAGGATTTGATATTTAATCTATGGGTTCTTAGGATGTTTGAATACAACGGTAGTGTTAGATTCAACCTAGAATGCTCCAAAAAATCAAAAACCTCTTGGCTCTATCATACACCTACCTACTTCAAATATTTATAAGTATGACCTCTAGTGTTCAATTTGGATGTTTCAAATGGAAAAATTATCTTTCGTAGACATTGTGAGCTCAAATTTACACTAAATATTTCCTATCGTTACTTGCAAAACAAAGTAAAAGAAACCTAAAATCTAGGATTTGTATCAATTTTTTCTAATTCTCCAAATAATAATTTGATGTAAAAGAAGATAATACTGAATTTTTCAACAGTAATCACAATCTTTAGTCCTAGAAATGAACTAATTTTAGGACATCAAGGCCCTAATAATATATTAGAATTTTGAGAATTTGGAACAAGACCAAAATACCTATACACTAGTCACAATTTCATATTCATAGAATAATGCTAAATTCTATACAATATTATGAGACAAGTTATGAAGAGTGTCATAAAAATATAGGTCTCTTGAACGTATGGATCAAAGAGATGACAAGCTCAAGTGGTATAGTTAATTCTCAATCAATCTTAATCAAGAGGTGAATTAATTTAGTTCAATTAAAAATATGTGTCTTTAACTAAATATAAGTAGCACCTTGTTGGTTCCCAAAATTGCAGATTGAAAACCCTAAGAGTGTGCCAAGCTCTATGGTAAGGTTTAGCAATGTTTTTTGCCAACAAACGGAGTCAGCCAATATGGCTTAGAACTACCTACTCTTCAGGTTCTGCTAGACCTAGGTGGGTGTACCTGATTTAAATTTTATCCTCTTTTGTTTAATGTTAAACAAATTAAATGTGGTTTATGAAATATTTATCTATTTCTCCCTTATCTATTTGAATATGGCACAAAAGGTTTGAAATAGATGACTGAATATTGAGACTAACTGATGCTTCTAACTATTAAACCTAAAAATTTGGAAATTGGAAATGTATGAATGAATTTTATGAAATATTTTTTTAAATGGAATTCATCAATGTATTATTCTATTGGGCAATGTATTCAAATGTAAATGATGTATGTATTCTCTTTTTGGATGTAACTCTAATTACTTGGCATTGTTAAAGTTTATGACTTTCATAAACGTGCAATGAACTAACTATGGGGTTCTTCTTATTGATCCAAATGAGACTTCTAGGTTACTATGATTTATTTAAGAGGATTTAATCCTTACTTGAAGGAACCAATTAAAAGGAATCGGACAAGGGCAGCCAATGTGTCTTGAAAAATTAAACTTATACTTGATACATTCAATTTGAATAACAAGAAAATATCAAACTGGAGACAACCACACAATATTACACAATGATATAAACAAATAATTGAGACCAGAACTTGAACACCAGATTAATTCTTCTTCTCCATTGATTGCTTTAAAAGATTTTACACTTTATCAAAAGTATTTTCATATGTTCTATTCTATAATGGTTGTATGATGATGATCAAAAGTCAGTCTTGGTTTCCCTCTATATACGAGAAGCAACAAGATTCATACCATTACATCTCAAATGGTGTCTCTTCATTTATCTTTTGTTTATATAAACTAAAACCCTAACGATGCAATTAACAAAGATAAGCAATAAGTAATGAATTCCAAAAGCATTCATGATACACCACCATTCATTAATCCTCATAAGGTTCCTATGATCACTTCGGATTTGGAAAGGTACTCTCTCCATCCAATTCTATGTGACTTCGATGAGGCTCTTGGTCCTTATGTTGCTTGCGCAATGAATATGCTACACCCTTAATATTGGTCTACATTGGGTTATGAATAGTTAGCTTGTGGCTATCTTAACTCCTAATTAAGTCATATTATCATTAGTATATTGTTATTTAGTTTTTTAGGTCAGACTTAGACTTATATAGGGTTATCTAGGTCAGCCTAGGTGATATCCTAGGCATAAATAGGTATATATAGGAGGTTGTGAGTCTTATTTGATCATCGTGTTGAGTATTGTGTTTTTATTGAAGACTATTGGAGGTATCCCCCTTGAAGTGGATTAGGAGGTTTTCCCCTCGAAGTGGCATATTATTATCAAGTATTTTCCAATTATTTCATATTATATTCTTCTTGTGCAATTTATTTCATTACAAGTGGTATCATAGCATGCTCTTGGCACCATAGAGGCAAGGTTTTTTTCTCAATATTGAAGGCAATTTTGGGAAGAGAATAAATTTTCAATTTTAGCGAATATTTTTCTGATTTTTAAAGGGTTTTTGAAGACCATATTAAAGAAGCTTTGGTATGGATTTGAGAGGAATTGGAGCATATTTGAGTGAGTTATTGAAAAATTAGGATTTCCACAAATATCATGTCGGGGCCTGCAACAAGGGGCAAAAAGAATGTTGTAACATCGGGGAAGACTCCTATTAAGGATGGGGTAACGATAGAGGATATTAATCCTAATGATGAAATAAGTAAGGTAAAGGAATAAATTTCATCAATAAATATGGATGTGTGTGATCTAAGAGGAGATATATCGGATATACGAAGCATGTTAAGCGCCTCTATGAATGAACCAAGAAACGATTTTTCAAGAAACAAAGGTGAAACTTATAGGTCAAATAATATTGACACAAAATTCAATACTCCTATGGGATCTAGGAATTTATTTCCAAAGGTGGATATGCGCAATTTTGATGGCAAGGATCCTCTAACATGGATAAACCAAATGGAGATTGTTTTTGA
Organism: Sequoiadendron giganteum; assembly: GCA_007115665.2. Taxonomy (NCBI): domain Eukaryota; kingdom Viridiplantae; phylum Streptophyta; class Pinopsida; order Cupressales; family Cupressaceae; genus Sequoiadendron; species Sequoiadendron giganteum. The sequence continues at coordinate 211,813,998 of CM021100.1, forward strand.
AGTACATCAAATCCCAAATGGACAAAAGGTCACAATGGATTCCCTATATCTAGAACCAAATCAATTCATTTGGTATCATTGGATTTGTACTCATCAAAGGAAAAATGGTCTCACCATCTTTAGGTCAATTTTTTATGGATGAACTCCAAGCACAATATAGCAATAGTGTGACAAACAACTTCTTTAGCCAACTTGCTAAACTTCAAAAAATAGGATCAGTTAAGGATTACATTCATCAATTCCAAAATCTATCCTTAAGAGTGGATACAATTATAGAGGAGAACTTGAATGATTTATTCTTGGGTGGTCTCAAGGATCACATTCAACATGAGGTACACATGTTTAATCCTAACTCTATAAATGAGTAATTTACCTTAGCATGTAGGGTAGAGGAGAAGTATTTGGTTCCTAAAAAGCAAGGGGATAATGTGATAAGAGAGTAAGGATATTCAACACCTTCTCTTCCTCAACCTACTAGGTTGACTCCACAACAAATTGAGGAGAAAAAATCAAAAGGGTTGTGTTTCAATTATGATAGAAAATACAGTCGAGGATATAAATGTAGTGAAAAGAAATTGTTCTATATTGAAGGGCCAAGTGAGGAAGAAGCGAAGGAAGCCATATTAGATGATGAAAATGAGTCAAATGAGGAATCAAATGATTCTCAATCAATCATTTATTATCATGCACTCTTAGGTTTCAGTGCTCCACAAACTCTCAAGGTAGTGGGGTTCGAACTAGAAAGTAACGATGTTGATTGACTCAGGTAGTACTCATAATTTCATCAACAAAAAGTTGGCTACTTGTTTAAATTGTTTTATATATCCAGCGCCAGAGTTTCTGGTTTTAATTGAAAATGGTGGTATAGTTAGTTGTTTAGGTAAGTGTCATAGCATTAAATTATCCATGGGAGATTATTGACTTGATACCCCAATGCATGTGATATCCATGGGTGTAACAGATATTGTTCTGGGAGTACAATGGCTTACTACATTGGGAACAATCAAGATGAACTTCCAAGAACTATTCATGAGATTTCAATCAAAAGGAAAGGTAGTAGAGATAAGGGGATTGAAGGCAAAGTCACCACAATTGGGTAGCTCTCATCAAATGCAAAAGTTTCTTAAGAAAGGAGTAGATGGATTTGTAGCCCAACTATGTTCATTAGAAGTCTCTCAATCTAATGCTTCTACTCATCTAGATTTAAAAGCAATAATTGATCATCACTTAGTTGTTCTTGGAGATATGCCTAAAGGAATTCTTCCTAAGAGGGATCATGATCATGCCATACAACTAGTTCTAGGGATCCAACCACCAAACATTAGAACTTATAGGTACCCACACATACAAAAAAGTGGGAAAGAAAAAATTGTTGAGGAGATGCTAGAGGCAAGAATTATTAGGCATAGCCAAAGTGCTTACTCCTCTCCAGTGGTCATGGTACGTAAGAAAGATGAAACTTGGTGCATGTGTCCAAATTATAGATTTCTCAACATGTACACCATTAAAGATAAGTTCCCTATTCTCGTTATTGATAATTTTCTAGATGAATTGAATGGAGCTATGTATTTTACCAAGTTGGATCTTAGATCTGGTTATCACCAAATTCAAATTAAGGAGGAAGATATTTGTAAGACAACATTTTAGATTCATGAGGGTCATTATGAATATTTGGTGATTCCATTTGGTCTTACCAATGCACCATCTACAATCCAAAGTTTAATGAATTCCATTTTAAGAAGTTCTTGAGAAAGTTTGTATTAGTGTTCTTTGATATAATGATTTATAGCAAGACTTGGGAAGAACATTTGCAGCATGTAGATCAAGCATTAAAAATACTTGAAGATCATCAAATCTATGCTAAGCCATCCAAGTGTGCTTTTGGTCTTAAAGAGGTGGAGTATTTGGGACACATAGTTTCACATGAAGGAGTAAAGGTGGACCCTAAAAAAATTAAGGCTATCATGGAATGGCCTATTCCAAAAACCATTAAGAAACTGAGGGGTTTCTTGGGATTGACAGGGTACTACAAAATATTTGTGAAGAATTATGGTCGTATAGAAACACCACTCACCACTCTATTGAAGAAGGATTCTTTTCATTGGAATGAGTCCGCTAATGCAACATTTGAGAGATTGAAGGAGGTTATGTGTACAACTCCAGTGCTTGCCACTCCTAATTTCACCAACGAATTCATTATGGAATGTGACGCTTCTAGAAATGGGATAGGAGTAGTTCTAATACAAGAAGTTCAACCAATTGCATTTGAGAGTCGCCAATTAAAGGGTAAGAATCAACTAAAACCTATTTATGAGAAGGAAATGCTAGCAATCCTTCATGCAATTAAACAATGGAGGCCTTATCTAATGGGTAGACACTTCAAGGTTAAGATAGATCATGATAGCCTAAAATATGTTTTGGAACAAAGATTATCTTCTAAAGAGCAACAAAAATGGGTCACTAAGATGTTAGGATATGACTTTGAGATTGTATATAAGAAAGGGAAGGAAACTATTGTGGTAGATGCACTTTCTAGGAAGGATGAGAAATATGAAGCCTTATTGTGTTCTCTTTCAATATTGCAAGAAAATTGGGTGGAAGAAGCCAAAGAAGAGTGGAAAAATGATGTTGTGACAAATGATCTCATCCAACAATTAAAAAGTGATCCTAGTAGTTCAAAAAAAAAATTGGAAGGGAGATACTCTTTGGTATAAAGAGTGCTTGTATCTTTGCAAGAATTCCACTCTTAAACACAAGATTCTCATAGAACTACATGAATCTCCAGTTGGTGGTCATTCAGTATTTTTGAAGACATATCATCTAGTCAAGCAAGATTTTTTTGGGAAGGGCTAAAAGGTGACATTCAAAAAATTGTGGTTGAATGTTTGGTTTGTCAAAGGAATAAAGGGGAGACGATTAAGACACAAGGTCTCTTGCAACCCTTATCTATTCCTAGCTAGCACTGGGAAGAGGTATCCATGGACTTCGGCACAGGGATTCCCAAATTGAAAGGTCTTAATTTCATCATGGTAGTAGTTGACCGCCTCACTAAATATGCTCATTTCATTGCATTATCACATCCTTTTATAGCAAGTATAGTGGAAAAAGTTTTTTTGGAGAATATTCAAAAGCTACATGGTACACCTAAGGTTATTGTCAGTGATTGTGACCCTATCTTCGCTAGTCACTTTTGGAAATATTTATTCTCATGTTTGGGTACTCAATTGGCTCATAGCTCTTCATACCACCCTCAATCAGATGGAAAAACTGAGGTTGTTAATAAGTGTTTGGAAGGATATCTTCGTTGTTTCACTTTAGATAAACAGTCACAATGGGTAGATTGGCTACCACTTGTAGAGGACCACTTGCTTCATCAACAATAGGTACTTTCAAGAATCAAGGAGAATTCAGCCATGGCATAAAATAGAATGAAACAACAGGCAGACCAACATCGTAGTGAATTTTTTTTGAAGTTGGCGATTGGGTCTTCTTGAGATTGCAGCCTTATAAGAAAATCTCACTGAAGGAAAATAAATAAAATAATAAATTGTCACTGTAGATGCTAAAAATTTGCAAAGGTTTCATCTCAAATAATTTCATGTTGTTAGCATGAAAGTTAGTTTAAAATAGCAAATTTAACATCCCTATGAGATACTTAATCATGTCTAAATATGCAACTAATGAGCATAAAAACAAGTTAAACTAGAAGCATATAAAAGGAAACACGATCAAACCTTCATCCCATAGTGGATTGGTGCCACCATTGTTGTGTAGTAAGCAACCCTTTCCCAATCCTTGAACAAGCTAAATGATAGTATGAGTAAGATTAATTCTCTAATGAAGAGAATAACCTTGCATGAAGATGTGGAATGTTGAGATGAATTTGAATATATTGAGTATACTCGAAGTTGTTTGTGGATGAAATGAAGTATAGTATACTTGCTTGAATTGTGAATGGACGAATTTTGAGTATAATAAGTTTACTCAAAATTATCGATTTATAGAAGCCTCCAATTTATAGATTTCTAAATTGGAAAAGAGAGTAAAATAGAGCAATGTGGGATCATTCAACATCCAATGGCTAAGTGCCACTTGTCAAGATGTGAATGGCTAAAGGTTGTGCACATTTTGGCCAAAGTGCCAATAAATGCAATTAGGTGGCATTTCAAATTTGAGAAATGACATGTTGAAGAGGGAAAAGAAATGAATTAAATGTCACTTGGCTCAAGGTCAAGGACATGTAAGAGGTTTTTAATGCCTTGTTGGAAGGACCAAGTCCACTTGGACTTTTTGAATTCAAAAGAGGAATATTCTCTTTTTGATGCTTTGTGAAGGAAAAAAAGAGAATTAATAAATCAAAGTAATTGATTTATTGTGCAAGTTGCATTCTCTAGAGGATTTTAGTGAGAAGGATTAAGTTAATCATGGATTTGATTAGCTTAATGAAGAATTAAGTGATGTGACAATTTAGACTTAGAATTATGAATTGATTTAAGTCAGAAATTGAGAGGAAATGATTTATTAAATAAATGATTTGATTTATTTAACCAAGAAGGAATATGTTAGATTAAATCAAATAAGGTTTTAATTTATTTAATTTAATAGGAGGACTTTAGAGATTTTAATTAAATAAAATGATTTATTTAATTAAACAGCAATGTAAGGTTAATTAAATTAAATTGATTAATTTAATCAATAGAGGTGAAATACTTAATTAAATAAATAATGATTTATTAAATTAAGAGATAGAATATGATGAAATGCTGAGAGTATAATTTTAGAGGAACTGATGTTAGCGATCAGGATCATGTGTGTTTGAATGATATTTGTACATTTTCCATGTCTACAGTCACTAAAAATTATGGGCCATACCAAATCATGGAAGGGATTGGTAGTGTTTCCTACAAGCTAGAGTTGCCACTAGCAACAAAGACATCTAGCTTTTCATGTCTCTTGTTTGAAGAAGGTAATTGGGCATAATATTCCAACTCAAACAACACTACTTGAGCTCAATGAAGAAAGAAGAATAATTTTGGAACCAAATTGTATTCATAAAAAATGCACAAAGAAGTTGAGGAATAAAACTCTCACCGAGTATCTCATCCAATGGAAGAATTTACCAGTTGAAGATGCCACATGGGAGGATGAGGAGTTCAATAAAAATAATCCACACTTGATTAGCATTGAGGACAATGCTTCTTTGAAGAGAGGGGCATGATACACTCTTAATATTGGTGTACATTGGGTTATGAATAGTTGGGTTGTGGCTATATTAACTCCTAATTAAGTCATATTATAATTAGTATATTGTTATTTAGTTGTTTAGGTTATCCTTAGACATATATAGGGTTATCTAAGTCGGCCTAGGTGATACCCTAGGCATAAATAGGTATATATAGGAGGTTGTGAGTCTTATTTGATCATCATGTTGAGTATTGTGCTCTTATTGAAGACTATTGGAGGTATCCCCCTTGAAGTGGATTAGGAGGTTTCCCCATCGAAGTGGCATATTATTATCAAGTATTTCAGCATATTTCATATTATATTCTTCTTGTGCAAGTTATTTCATTAAATAATATGTTGACATGAGAGAGATTTTAAACATATTTTTCTTTGGTCCAAGTGTCTTTCAAGCAATCAAATATTTCATTGTAAATTCTAAAGTAAACATACCTTCTAGCCATGAATATGCATTATCTACCACCATTGATTAATCATTTATAGAATTGAGGCCTTGAGGTTGTAGTTGAGCTAATTCATCTTTCCATATTCCTTTCTCCTTAATATTACCTTCATCACCAAATAATTTAGGAAATTTCATGTCCAATGGTTTGTAAAATTCATTGAGTTCCTCTATAACCACTTCTTGAAAATGATTGTGCATATCCATTAGTTTATCCCATACCGTAAGTTCCTTTAGTTATCAATTCTTCCATTTTTTCAATCAACCTATGTTGTAACCTCTCATGTTATTGAAATTCATTGTAATTCTCAAACATATTTTCAAACCTTCTCTTCAATTTTTTTTTAAACAATGTTGAATTTAATTTCCTTTATTTCACTATCCAATTTGTCATTTTTTTTTTTAATTCTCTCAACTTTGTTCTTCCAATAATCCCTTTCAGTCATGGTTTCTAACAATTTTACATCACTATCCACCAACTATGGATAAGAGTCATACAACATCTTTTCTTTGTATCCAATTATCTCTTGCTTTAATCTCTCATTCTTAGACATTTATCTTTTGTTTTCCTTTACCAACCATTCAATTTGTGCCTTGGTGAATCTTGCAGCATTGATGTTCAAATTTGTAGTTTAAATAATGTCAATGTATCCAACTCTTTGTACCAGAAGATGGCCAAATACTTTGTCAGGTTCATTAATGATTGTAGGTCTTTTGTCTAGTGTATATAGAGCCCAAATTTGCAAATTTGCATTATCTAGATTATATCCTTATCTGGTGTATATTCTATCCACTCCTTCTGTACTTAATTGTAATTTCTTATTTTGACTTCTAAAAGTGTCAAAAAAAAATTGAACTAATATCCCACCCTCAAAGGAGCATAACTCCAACATCTTCCAACAATTCACTTCCCCAAGTTCTGAGGTGATACTCTCCATTTCCATATCTACTTCATTTTGTAAATCTCTTAAGGAATATTCTTCCTTTTCAGGGGTGATATCTTTAATCTTATCCCTCACCAATTTCCCTTTGTATTCATAAATAAACGACTTAAATTTTGGAGACTTTACAAAAGACTCATCATAGATGAACTTCTTGCTTGCAAGGTGTCTCACATCATCAAAGAGTTTCTCTGGGGATTCAATTATGGAAATGTTTCTTTTTGGTGGAGGCTCATAACTTTCAATTACAAGTTTAATTGCTTGCACACCTTCATCTTCATCCTCCACTTCCTCTTCTTCTACAATAGATGTGTCAATATAAAAGAGAATGTCTGGGGTAGGCTGTGGAGATATGTTGTGTAGTGGGATCTCATTTTCTCCCTTCTCTCCCATGACATCTTCTTTTGTAGGAACATTTCTTATTCCGTTAAACACAACATATGACACATCTCTAGTCAATTCAGTTTCACGTGAAACTAATATGTCCAACCTTTTTATGGGATCTTCAATTTCAAGAAAGGCACCTTCATATACAGGATTATTGTATGTCCTCCAAGCCTCTACCACAATTACTCTATTATACAAGATTATCCTTCTAACTGCATGGTGCTCATCGACATTTCTAATCCAATCATCTTCTACAAGAAGTATGTCATTATATTCGTTCAACCGTTGTTGACCTTAACAACATTTATAAATTGTTCAAGATCAGAATTCTCCATCTTATTTTCTTTGGGAAAACTATAACTAGTTCTCCATTTTTTTACGAATCAATTCATACCTGGCATAAGTGATTGCTTACTATAGATCTTCAGGTATAGAAAATATAAATAGGCCAATTGCTTGATGATTTCCAAATATGCCACCCTACCAAGGAACGTTTTTTTGCAGAAGAAATGGGGCTCCCTCATAACCATATACTTGAATCTTCATACAAACATCATAAACATACCAATCACTCCAATTGTGACTAAATTTTCCTCCATCTTTTTTCTTGGGTCTAAGGAATCCTTGTATCTTTGGTGACAAACTATAGTCACATGTTCAACCCAAGAGTTTATATAGTGGTTTCAAAAAATACTCTTCAAAGTACAAATAGTGTGACCTTATACATCTACTATCCTAGATAGTTGTCCACATCTGTATTGGTCTAGTATTCCCATTTGTAAGGATTCTAAAGGTAGTGGAAAAACTTCCTACACTAATCTTGAGAGGAGGATAATGCAAAACTTTACAAATCTTTAACAATTATAGAAAATTAAATAAAATAAACATAAATATCATGCATACCATGACAATGTTTTACATAGGGAAAACCCTTTTAGGAGAAAAACCCCACACTCCAAAAGCCACCCAATATATTATTCAAAAATCACAAAGACTACAATATACTTGTAGAGAAAGCTTCTCATAGGAGTATCACTACTCAAAGATCAAGAGACAACACAATTGCTATCAGACTTTCAGAATACATCACTGTCTCTCCCTACCGTAGTCGTAATACAACACCCTCATAAAATAGGGTTACATTCTAGGGAAAGACAAGCCAATAAAATATCTTCCATTAGATCTAAAACCTAACAACGAATGGTCCAAATTTACAATATATCATTATTTAATTTATGTCAGTCATTTTAGGAGTTTCCTGAAAAAGTTAACACACACATTTTTCTCTTTGCTGCCATTGTATACACCTATCGATGTAACTAGGAAATATATATATATATATACATCCTATCAGCAATAAATTGTATATGATTGCAAGGTTGAGACACATTTTACCAACAAATCTCTCACTTGTTGAACACCTTACAAGAGAAATGTGAAGGTGTAAACATTGTCTCTTTAATTGCTAGGGACCGAAAGGACCATAGTCTCTGAACACCATCTGAACTTCTTAGTGCTCACAAGCTTAGTTAAAGAATCAAAAACATTTATCAAATTATCTACCTTAACTAGCTTCACCTTGCAATCTTCAACCATACCTCTAACGAAATGATATTTTAAATCAATGTGTTTGGTCTTGGCAAGAAATGCTAAGTTCCTGGCTAGACATATCACACTCTAATTGTCATAATAAATTTTCACTACACCTTGTTTCATTCCAATATTTGAACATAGTCTCTTACGCCAAATTGCTTCTTTACAAGAATGAGTGGCTGTCATATACTCTACTGCAGTAGTGGACAAAGAAACCACAACTTGTTGCTTATTCATCCAACTAATTGCACCACCAAATAAAGTAAAGACATAAGAAATGGTGGATTTTCTACTATCAACATCACCTGGCCAGTCTGAATCCACATAAACATGAATATCAAGGGAAATCTCATCTTTAGTCATATTACTATGATAACATAAGGACTAATCTAAGGTACCCCACAAATATCTAAAGACTCTTTTAATTGCATCCCAATGAACTCTACCAGGATTAGACATATATCTGGAAAGAACTCCCACTGCTTGGGCAATGTATGGCATAACATAAATCAAACTTCCAATTGCACTCTGGTAAGGAATTTTTCTCATGTTTTCCATCTTTTATGGAGATGTTGGACAATCTGAAATAGATAACTTTGTTCCAACTGAAACAAGAACACATAATGGTCTACAATCTTGCATATGAAACCTCTGTAAAATTGAGTTGACATACTTAATTTGGCCAATCCATAGCATTTTTTCACTCTATCTCTTTTAATTTCCATCCCAAGAATGTGTTTAGCTGCACCAATATATTTCATTTCAAATTTAGCAGCAAGTTGAGATTTTAGTTCTGAAATCATACCTTTCCCTCTACAAATAAATAACATATCATCAACATATAATGCAATAAATAGGAAATGGTCACCATCAATTTTATAGTAAACATAATGATCTGATTTAGAACGCTTAAATCCCAAACTCAACACATATGTATCAAATTTTTGGTACCACATCCTAGGACTCTATTTTAGGTCATACAAATATTTCTTCATTTTGCAAACCAATGTACTTTTACCTTTCACCATGTAGTTCTCTAGCTATGTCATATAAATATCCTCCTCCAAATCACCATGAAGGAAAGTAGTTTTCACATCCATTTGCTCAAACTCTAAATCATAAGCAGCAACAATAGAAAGAAAATATCTAATGGATGACTTTTTTTCAATAGGAGAAAATATCTCACCATAATCAACATGCTCAACGTGAGAGTAACCATTTGCAACCAACCTTGATTTTTACTTCTCAATACCTCCATCCAAATCAATATTTTTCTTGAACATCCATTTGCAACCAATAGGTTTTCATCCTTCAGGAAATGGTACAAAATCCCATGTATCATTCTTTTTCAAAGATGCCATTTCTTCATCCATAGCAATCTTCTAGGATTATACATCATTCATACCTAGTGCCTATTCCATAGATCTGGGTTCATCCATGTTAGTGGGTGATCCCACAAAGCTGGTTTACAATTTCTAGGAGATTCTGATTTTTGCTAAAATCACATATTTTTAGAAAATATAATGATTTAAGCCTTAAAAATTTCCATTTTAAGGATTCCAATTGAAGAGGGTCTGATTAAACCAGCTTAGATCAAACCCCCTTGGATAGAACCCCGCTAGTTTTAAACCGTACCTATAATGGAGTTTCCTTTACACCTATCAAAATGTTGATAAAAATTCACTTTTGATTTACCTTTTGGGGGATCAAATGAATTCATTTAAAATTTATTTCAAATGATCATGGTAGTCCTTAGAACGAGCTATCCAAAGAAAATAATTTTAATATTTTTTGGTTTTAATATGTATTTGGTTTTTTAGTTTTATTAAACATAGGGTTTTCACCAAAAATCAAGCTCTTTGTTCTAGACACATATGGAAAAATATCATATTATCAAAAACAAAAATGAAAAAATATGTCAAGGCTGGGTAATGATGTCCTTGATCCATTAAAAACAAAATTGAATTTTGATACATACAGAAATTTTTATGTTGTAAACAATTCATCTATGTCCGAATTGTAATTGGTTTGATTTCAAAACTTGGTTAAGGAAAAAATATTTAATAAAACACTATGAAACCAAATGAAAGTGCTAGATATCGTAGTTAAAAATCTAAATTCAAAAAAAATAGAATTTTATCTTTCATACAAAAAACGTTATGTTGTATATGGTGAGCATCACTTCTTAAAAATGTTGTTTTTTAAAAAAAACTAGTTTTCAAAGGAGATGGAAAAAGAAGTGCAATTTGATTCCAAAAAAATTGAAAAACATATATTTAGAATTTATAGACAAAACGTCACAAATCACTAGTTTGCATCATCTTCAAATTCCTCACGCTCTAGCCACTATAGGAGCCTGAAAGTGAAGATTTAGTTTTAAAAAATTAGTTTAGTGTCCATTTTGCCCAAAATTTGTAAACTTGTATTGTGGGATCACCCTAGTATTCAAATAAAAAATACATCTCCAATCATTAGGTGAATACCTTTCAAGTAGTCGTCTATGCCTTGTAGACCTACAAACAAGCTAAGTTGGAGGTTCTTCCTCCTCTTCTAAAGATTTGGAGCTTGATGAGATCTTGTCAACTTCTTGTCTATCCTTGGGACTCGATTCAACTTTCTCAGGTTTATAAAGAAATTGAATCACATCTTCTTTTTTTCTTTGTTCTAGCTACAATGTAATAAAAGAAGGATTAGTTTCTCTAAAAATAATAGTTCTACTATGTATTACCTTCTATGCAATAAGATACCAAAGCTTGTATCCTTTCACACCATAACTATATCCAATGAAGACACATTTCACAACCTTGTTATCCAACTTTGTTCACTTCTCCTTTGGCACATGTGCATATGCCTTGCAATAAAAAACTCTACGATGTCTTAATGAAGGATTACAAACTGACCATGCCTTTATAGGCATATTATCAACAAAAGATGATGTAGGAGACCTATTCATTAGGTAACATGTAGTGGCAACAACTTCAACCCAAAACCTTTGTTCTAGGCCAACACCACTCAACATACTCCTAGTCTTCTCCATCAATGTCTTGTTCATTCTTTCTGCAACCCCATTCTATTATGGAGAATATAGAGTTTTATTTTGTCTATGAATACCACAATCTTCATAGAATCTATTAAAATCATTAGAGAAAAATTCACTACCATTATCAGTCCTCAAACATTTTATTTTCTTTCTAGACTGCAACTCAACCATTGCTTTAAACTCTTTAAATCGACTGAAAAATTCAAATTTACTCTTTAGAAAATATACACATGTCCTACTATAATCATCAATGAATGAAACATAATATTTGGATTTACCAATCGAAGGAACATCTACAAGATCAAACACGTGTATGTGCAGGATCATGATGGGCCAAAAAGTGGTGATATGTAAGTGATATGATGGCTCATGTGGCTGACGACTTTTTTCTTACCCAAAATTGATGAAACGAAAAGGGTTTTTAAATGAGATTCTCAACTTTCCACCAATATAAATTATGCTTTACTTTGAATTTAATAATTATTATTATTCAATTTCTATTTGAATTACGACTAAAGTCCCGATTGATAGGTTGATTGAAAAACATCTATAGCTTTCAAACGGTATCACATTTTTTGAATCTGAGACATGTGTCACATTCTATTCTTTTCATATTGTAGGATTAAAAAAAAAAAATTATGAAGTTTTGACCAAGTTAAGGTTGTTGAAGTTTTGACCAAGTTAAGGTTGTTAGACGTACGAGTTTTTATATTTTTTAAAATTTGTAATAAAAAATTCATATTTAATTATTTACTTGAAAAAAAATTACAAAAAAATATGCATCACATCGGGACATGAGTCCTCTACTTATATATAAAATATTATAATTTTTTTTTATCATTTTATTGTGGTTGGGGTGGTCAGACAAACACCTACTTCTTATTTTTTCCCTGAAATTTAAGTACTATTGCATTGAAATTTCAAATTTTTACCAAATAGATTTTTTCATTTTTGTAAATAAACCTAGTATTTTAGAAACTAGATTCAATTTTTTACAAATTCTATTCTTACATATTTTTGAAATAATATAGATAACTTATTCAATGTTTTACGTCAAGTTGCCTAACTCTATTTTTTTTGAATTTTATTGCCACTTAAGGGCCTATTTTTTCCATGATGATCCTGCACATACTCACACATTAGAATGAATAATATCCAATACACCACAAGGTTTATGAGAACTCAAGTAAAACTAAACACAGTTTTATTTTCCATAAATGCGATGCTCACAAAAATCGTTCGAATTCAAGATTATAATCAAATTCTAGACCTTCAACAAGGTTTTTATTTGGCAAGGTCCTTAGACCCTTTTCTGCAATGTGGCCAAGTATTTAATGCCATTTAACATAGTTTTCTCTATAGGTAACTTTGACTCAAAATAAAGAGCCCCCTTGGGTAACCAAAATCCATGACCATCTACTGAAGGTGACACCCTCACTTCTTTCATAGACTTGATTTTCACATAAGTACTATTGCACTCAACAGCGCATGCATCCAACTTAGACAATGTGCCATATCTGACACCTCTAGCAATCACCATAGAACCTCTAACCATCTTGCATCCTGCATTATGGAATACTACCTGCACACTCACATCTATTAGTTTTATCATAGATAAAAAAAATTGTGCTAATCCAGGGATATGCAACACACCATTAATCCTTTTTATTCTACCATTAAGAAACATGATTTTAACTTTACCAAGGCCAACAATGTCTAAATGAGAATCATCACCCAATTACACCTTACCTCCATCAAATTCTTCATATTCAAAAACCCAATCTCTATTAAAGGTCATATGGAAAGATGCACTTGAGTCAATTAACCATACATCATTACTTGCACGAGCTGTCAAAGATGCAATGAATGTGAACTACCATCTTCCTTCTCAAACTTAGAATCAAAATCAAATTTATTCTTTTTCTTCTTCTTTTCCTCTTTGCATTCCTTATGAACATGCCCAGGCTTACCACAACTCCAACAAAAACTTTGGAATTTATAGGAAATTTAGATCTCCCCCTAGACTTGGATTTGTCATGCTTCTCATTCTTCTTTCCTTTTTCCTTAGGTCTTCCACAAAAAACTAGGGCCTACTTGATAGTGATGGATACCTTCCTCCTCATTTCTTTAGAAAACAAATAACCAACCATATCTTCAGTCTTCAATATAACAAAGTAATCCCAATAGCTATAAAAAGAGAATCCCATGAATCAGGAAAAGAACAAATCAAGATCCAAAATTTCTCCTCATCGTCTATTTTGACACCAACTGATGCTAATTGAGACACCAACATATTGAATTCTTCTAGGTGGTCTATGATTCATCCACCCTATTTTCAAGGAGTACAACTTCAACCTCAAGAAAATCTTGTTCACTAAATATTTGGCATGATACATCTCACCAAGCTTCTTCCATAGTTTCTATGCAGAGGTCTCCTCATGGACATTAATTAATACAGATTCTGCCAAGCACAACCTGATAAGACCCTTGGCTTTACAGTCCATAACATCATATTGAGTATCTTAAGTAGGATCTATAGGCCTTGAAACATGCTCATCAACAACATGAAACAGATCTCAATCTATCAACATATCCTCCATTTTCAGGTTCCACATTTCAAAATTAATTTTAGAAAATTTCTCCACCTCTATTATTGCTAATGAGCTTGCCATTTGAAAATTCTTGAAATAAGATCACAAAGTGTCTTTTGCACAAGCTCCCACTCAAATATGGATTAGTTCAAAAAACTGAACAACCCACAACTGAAACCAAAGGTGATCAAGCTCTAATAACACTTGTAAGGAAGCTAAGGTAGTAGAAGAACTTCGTACACTAATCTTGAGAGGAGGATAATGCAAACCTTTACAAATATTTAACACTTACAAAAACTTAAACATAGTAAAGATAAATATCATGCATACCAAGACACCTTGATTTATGTGGGGAAAACCCTTTAGGAGAAAAACCCCACACTTCAGAAGCCGCCAATATATTATTCAAAAATCACAAAGATTACAATATACTTGCAGAGCAAGCTTCTCACAAGAGTATCACCACTTAGAGATAAAGAGACAACATGACTGCTATCAGATTCTCATAATACATCACCATCTCTCTCTACTACAACCGTAATACAATACTCTAATAAAATAGGGTTACATTTTAGGGAAAGACAGACCAACACAATATCTACCACTGTTTCTAAAACCTAACAACGAATGGTCTAGATTTACAATATATCATTGTCAAACATTTTAGAAGTTTTTTGAAAAAGTTAACACACTCATATTTAGCTCTTTGTTGCCATTGTATACACCTATCAATGTAACTAGGAAATATATATACATCCTCTCAACAATAAATTATATATAATTACAAGGTTGAGATACATTTTCCCAGCACCATTGTCATCCACATATTTTATTTTCAGCTAATCACTCCACAATCTCATGTTCTTCCCTTCATACAAAACAAGGTGCATAAATAATGAATAATGCATGAATTAGATACCTCGATTATTAGTTTTAATAGAAGTGAGGGGATTATGGATATCATTAGCTAAGTACTCAACATAGTCTAATGGTCTAGCATCCTTATTTTCTATTTCTATTGCCAAGACCATTGGTGCTATGGCCATTAATGTAGGAGCATCTAGACCCAATACTTGACAAGCTAAATAGTATGTGTATTGAAAGTATTCTACAAAAAAACTCACGAAGAACGGGAATCGTTCTTCATCTAAAAACACCTTAAGTTTATTTGCTTTAGCATGGGGTCTATGTAATGGTAGGCTCCACCTCTTGTAGCTAGTGTCCATGCTATGGTATTCCTTTAAAAGATCTATGATTCTAAACTTCATGTTTATACTAGTATCTAATTGAAACATTGTGGAGATGGAATTCTTTGTGATAGGCACAAAGGAAGATCCATCTGGAAGGTATAACATTCGTGATTGGGGGTCATACTTCTTTGCAAGTTCCTTGACCAATTCAACATTGATGAACACATTTAACACTACTAATATTCCTAAATTAAGCTTCCACATGTTGGAAATTGGTTTGTGTATGTTCATCTTCTTGTAGTGATAGATAAATAAGTCATAGCCTCTCATTTCAGTCCATGTATCCTCAATCCCCTCTATCTATCCTTTAACTTCTCAACTCCTAGGTTTAGTTGAGCAATTCTTTTGGACCTTGGTCCAAAGCCAGGGAATTGGTCTATTAAGTCTTGGTTCAAATTTTTGGTTTCCAACTTCTACCTCTTAGCTTTGGGTGTTTCAAATGTACTCACCATTAATTTATAGAATAATTCAAATCCTACTATGCATTTACTGTTTTAACTAGTTTGAAAAACAAAGGAGTCCAATTCGAGCTTGGTTACTTACTTGAACTAGTAGTGTCTCCTCCGGTTCATTCGCTGATAACTTCTACCACATTCCTCATCTTCCTCCTCTTGGATGCAAAATTTTATCAAGACCAAAGAAGCCATAATTCTTATCTATAATTTTACTTGGCTTTGGTTTATAAATGACATCTGATGGAAAACTTCATGTCATCGTTGTGATTTGAATATCAACCGTTGATTTCTTTACCATCACTACCAATTTATTTCCTTGAGATATTGTTGCCATGTCACCTAGGTGAATGAATTCTTTTGCTACATTGAAGTGACCAATATTGTATTCTTGTCAATATATATCACTCTCCCTGACAAGTTCCTCAATACTATACCTTTCTTTATCTTTTGAGATTTCGAAGGGACTACTTTATGTTCCCGTTGATATTTACACCTCCCTTTGATATCTTTTTTGTTATCAGGATATCGAAAGGACTTGAAAATTCTTATTTCGATATGCCGAAGTCCCTTCGAACCTTTTCTTGGGTTACTGTTACACCATCTCTCCGATATTTCTTTGTCACTTCGATTTATTTATTCATTTCAATCATGGTTGATGAGATTATAATATTAATATTGGGGTGGTTCATCTTCAATAAATGTCATGTCTCCAACATATATTGCTCTATCGAAGGGACCCTTAATTATCTCTTGTCGATATATGTCTTTCCTCTCGATTTATGCATTTTTTGTTTGTCAGGTTTTCAAAGGGACTCTAGAAACTATCTCTTTGACATTTTTTTGTCACTTCGACCTAACATTTTAGTGTGTCCTCAATAATGTCTTGTTGGATTACCAAAGGGACCATGAAATAACTCTCTTTGGCATAGTGCAATCTTCCCAATTTGAGTTATTTCACACTTCTTATTCAATAAGTATGAGCTCGCTAGAACAATGATTGTGGGAAATAAGATATTAAGTGATAGGTTTTTAATGGGATAGTGGTAAGATGCATTTTATTATTGGGTCAAGGTTAAAAAATTTAAGGGTAAGCTTATGCATATTTTGACAATTGGCTTAGGTGTTTATGCATTGTTGAGGCATATATGATGATTTTCGGATTTGTATGGGATTTTCAGTGTCAGTAAGACCTAAAAATTGATTTGCAAGGTGGGCTCGTTTATGGAACTTTAATATTTTAGAAGGTTGAAATTTCACATATATTGGGTTCAAAGCTTGTTAGGGTGGTGAATTTTGGAGGTTCTAACATAACTAACTACCATCAATCGAGAATTAATGAGATTGCGATGTCAGTTATGTACCTCAAATCAAAATATAGATATATTACTATAAACTACTTAAATGAAAACAATTAAACATTTTTATTATCCAAAAGAAACTTATGTACTTCAAATCAAAATATACATATATATTTATAAACTATTTCAATAAAAATAATTAAATTTTATAATTATAAAATTATAAACCTATTAAATAAATACTATATCATATTTAAGATATAATCCTAAATGAATACGTTATTATTATAAAAAGATCTGACCCTTTGAATCTCCCTTATCACCAATAATATTACAAAAAATTATCTTTTTTCAAGATCTCAATTATCATATAAGATCATTCTTCTTTGATCATATACCTTTCTATCCATTTGTTTGTATGCTTCTGTTAAATTTTACCTTTAATTTCTTATCGACATATCCCTTGAATCTCCCATAGATGCAAATGCTAATTTTATAAACTACTTAATTATCCATAATAATAATAATAATAATAATAATATATTATTATTATTATATTATCTCAAATGAATACATTATTATTTAAAAAGAGCAGACCCTTTCAATCCCCTTTGTCACCAATAACATTACACAAAATTATCTTTTTTCAAGATCTCAATGATTAGTCCAACTCATGGGCAGCGCACTCAAACCTATTGAGTATAAGCAACTCTTTATCATATATATGCTCACTGCCAAATTAACGAAATTTCAGCGGTTTTCAACGACATAGTGGGATCGTCCCCTGTAGCCACAGCTTTTTCTTATCGACAAAGCGTAGTGGTGGGTTCTCTCCATCATTGAAAAGCCTACTGCGAGCGTCGTCGTCCCTCTAAATAAGAACCACACAAATGTCCTGGATTAACAATTTATGCTTGGTTTTCACAGCCTGCATTATAATTCTGATAGGTTCCCTGTTGAGGGGGGCAAATTAGAATAGAAATGGCTTCCTCTGCAAACCATGCCGGTGAATCTTTCAGTAATCGAAAGTGGGGTAACCATTTTGTTGCTGTGGAGAGTGTGCAGGAGCTTGCACTAAAGAAACCCAATGACATTCCACAGAGATACATCAGATCAGAAGATGAGAGGCCATCATCAACACCACTCCCTTCTCTCTTGACAGTTCCTGTCATCAACATGGAAAAGCTACTCTTGCGCTCTGACAACCATGAAAGACAGGAGGAGATGGCCATTCTTTCTAAGGCCTGTGTAGACTGGGGCTTCTTTCAGGTATCATAAACTTCTTTCAGAAAATATAGTTAGCACTCACACAGATTTCTGGTATTTTGGGTTTGTAGTTGTTCTAATGCTGCAGTGATTCTCAGGTTGTGAACCATAGAATTCCACATTCTTCGATAGATCGCATGAGAGGAGTGGCTAATGAATTCTTTAGTCTTTCCTTAGATGAGAAGCAAAAGTATGCTCCGCAAGCAGGAGATCCTCAAGGCTATGGTAATATGTTTGTGGTTGACGAAGATCAGAAGTTGGACTGGGGCGACTTGATGGCTTTGGCACTTATGCCTAAACAACTTGTCAACTTCGCTCTGTGGCCAACTACACCATCCGATTACAGGTACTTGGTTCGTACATTCATTTCCACGGGCAGTAGTGGGTAGTTTTATATTATTTAGTTAACATGAATTCTAGTTACAGTCAAATTTTTTAATCCCTACCTATGACAGGATTCTTATGTTTTCAGTCCTAGGCACAGACCCCGGTCCCAAAATTGGGCCCTGTCCCTATGCTGCCAAGTGATGGCGCTCCCATGTCACACAAATAAACCATTTTACCCAAGTTCAGGTACGCCTAGTCTCTAAGGTGACCTAGGTCAGTTCTGGGCTCAGGCATGTCCTTGACGCTGACCTCGACCCGAACCCGAACCCTGAGATGGGTTCTAGGCTCAAACCAACCCAACCCCTATTAGAAATGGATTTTTTTATAGTTCATAATATCGTACAATTTGTTTTTCATGTACAATGATTTTTATTAGTATGAGAGTATTTGAGGTGTAAACACATCTAACTGTGTGGTATAAATGAAGTGTAAATGTATTTGTATGCTACAAACTAGGTGTAAATACCCTATCCCTACAAAATTTGAAATTGTAACCTCTCTTTCAAGAGTACAAGTTCTCCACCATTGTACTTTCACAATACACAGACCAAGACCATGTTTCAAAGTGATGCTATTTTCTAGGTTTACCTAACTGTGCTACAAACGAAATGTAAATACCCTACCCTACAGAATTTGAACTTGTAACCTCTCTTTCAAAAGTATAAATTCTCCACCATTGTACTTTCACAACACCAGACCAAGACCATGTTTTAAACTGATGCTATTTTCTAGGTTTACCTAACTGTACTACAAACGAAGTGTAAATACCCTACTCCTACAGAATTTGAACTTGTAACATTTTTTTCAAAAATGCAAATTCTCCATCATTATATTTTCACAACACCAAACTGAAACTATGTTCTAAAATGATAGTATTCCTTAAATTGCCTAGATCATCCAAGTACCCTGAGCCAGGAAAGCAGTTGGAGTCAATCTCAAGCCTAGAGCATCCAAAGCATTAAGCTCGACCCCAACACTGAGCCTTAACGAAGTTAGATAGAATAGTGTGACATGAGAAATAGAACTTGTATAACAGAATCTGCAGCCATACCATGTACCCCTGATTTCTTTATACCTCTGATTTCTTCGAAGCCATATGATCTGGTGATGTAATCATCTCAGATCCTCATGCTATCGATTTCAATTCTCAACAAAAGCTCTTCTAAAAAGGGATAAATAATTTGAACAATCCTTATCCAGAACTTTCCAGATTACATATATTTGTTCAGGCTTAGGCATGTCCTTGACGCTGTCCTTTTCAGATTGCAATTGACTATTTCAAAGGTTTGTATAAAGCTTGTTACATGTGTATATGGTAGAGGTGAGTTTTATATTTGATGTAGATAAGTGTTTATTTTTTAAAATATCAATGTAATTGGAATGGATGAATTTTGTCTCCTAAAATTTTAGTTATTTTTTATGTTCAATTTTTTTTAGTTTATATTGTTATAGAAGATTTAGTTGTCTAAGAGTAAGGTCCCATGGGAGGGGGTTTCCTAAAAAATTTCAATGGGTGCTGCTGTTGAGATTTTTTAGGAATATTTTAAAGTTGGCGGTCACATGAATTCAATTTTGCAATTCAACTTAAGAGTTTGAGCTCCAAAATTTAAGGATCAAACTGGAGTACTTTGATAAAAATTAATAAATAAATAAAAATTCTCTCATTTTTATCTTCTTTGGAATTTAAAATTTTAAGTGATAGACAAGTGGCAAAAAAGATTCCTAAGTTGAAGGGGCATTTTGTAGCCCCGCCTCAACTTCACCCACTCAAATTTGTAGTCCTAAAAGGTAGGGGATTTTAGGAAAGGTTCCAATTAGTTCTGTAGCATCTTTTTTCAATGGTCAAGTAGTCAATAATAATTTTACACATCATTTATATCAAAAGTGGTAAATATTGATCCTATTTTTATTTGCCAAAATTGACCTTTGATTGTTAACTAGATTATATTAAGAGATTTTATGTTTGCATGATCCATAGTGATGAATTAGATTTATCAAGTAGTAAGAATTCATAAGACTATTTTATCATATAATGATGTTCTCATTTTTTCATTGATATCTTAATATTATTGCATTAAAGGTTTGGATTGTGTACGAACAATTATCCATCCTCCATAATTAACTTAAAATTATGTCACTGCAAATTATTCTAGCAACATTTGGCAAGGATTATAGTTGTATGATAACTCTTACATTTATTTATTTGCTTATTATTTATAAGTAAAACCTATTTGTACTTATAAGGTTATTTTTAAATGTTGAAAGACTTAATAATTAAAGGTATTTTTTGTTAATTAAAAATTTATTATTTAATACTTTCATATGTATATGAGGTGTAAAATTGTTATTTCTTATTTGATAGTTAATTAGTTTGATGTTTAAGTAGAGTAAGTATAATCAAATAGATGAAATGCCACTTCAAATTTCAAAGAAATTTTCTTTTCTTTTTAGGGTTACACTCTTGGAATTGTGTACCTTTGTATTTTCTAAAATAATATTTTTAAAAATTAATTTTGTTTTTTTGTAGTAAACTCCCACTAACTTAGAATCAAATCATAATCTCATAAAATTAATTGTTTATAATAAAGTCTTTGGTTAATACTATTAATCAATATCTAATGAACTTTTAATATGTGATTGCAGGAATACATTACAAAATTACACCACACAAGTGGAAAGGGTGGCCCAAATGATCTTGAGTCTATTTGCTGAAAACTTACAATTACAGAGCAATTATTTCAAAAACAACTTTGGAGAAGATCCAATGATGACAGTGAGAATGAATTTGTATCCACCTTGCCCTAGGCCTGATCTAGTGTTGGGGTTAAGCCCTCATTCAGATGGAAGTGCCATAACGCTCTTGCTTCAAGATGATCAAGTAGAAGGCCTTCAAGTCTATAAGAACAATGAATGGATTCCAATTCAACCCATTCCTTATGCACTTGTTGTAAACATTGGTGACCTAATAGAGGTAAATGTTTTGTAAGTTTGGCTATTGATTAAGTTGTCTCTAGTATAATTAATTTATAAAATATTCTATCTAAAATTTTGATTGCATTATAGGTGATGACAAATGGAATCTACAAGAGTATAGAACATCGAGCAGTGACAAACAAGGAGAGGAAAAGATTATCTATTGCTATGTTTTATCATCCAAGTTTAGATGATGAAGTAGCTCCGGCAAGCAACCTTGTGGATGCAGAACACCCCTCCTTATATAAGAAGTTCAAACATCAAGAATATATCCAGTATTACATGACTAAACAACTCAATGGAAAAAAATCATTAGCTAACTTTGCCAAAATATGTGCATAGTATTAAATCTTAGAAGTTAGTGTGGTATGCATCAAATTAGTAACAAATAAATCTATATGTTATTGTACTTGGACTAGGTGGTCATTCCATTGATCTACAATACTACTAAGGAAAAAAACATAATCATGATATATTTCCTTATATTTTTTAAGATATATTATTGTAGATGTGATGTAAAATGCACAATTTTATATGACGATAAATGTTATCATGGATATGAGAAAATGGATGCTGCTAAAGTGCATGCAATCAATTTCTTTCTCTCTCAATTTTCCTATCCATTAATACTATGTTTGGTAACCCTTAAAGATGTATATATTATAAATTTTTAGCATTTTAAGTAATATTATAACAAAATATTGGTCTTTTTGAAATAGATTGTTCTTTAATTTTTCAAATTTAAATCTATTTGTTGTTGTAATTTTTATTACTAATTCAAGGGTTTTTTTCTTGTTAGTTATGTAATTTTCCCCTCCAAGGTTTTGAGGGAAGACATCAAAAGGGTAGAGTGTCACAAGTCGATATGAAAGATTTAGAGAATAGAGATTCACGAATGCAAAATCAATGACTATTTAACTTGCATTGTAATTTTACCTTATGAATGATAACAATGTGTTATACTTAATGAGGATTAATTAACTTACGTCAATTAATTAAATAGGTATTAATTGATTGATTAAGCTGGATGATTTAGAGGATAAGGTTTAAAATAAAATAAATAAATGTAAATGTGTATTATCTACCACTATTGGTTCATCATTTATAGCATTGAGGCCTTAAGGTAGTATTTGAGCCACTTTATCTTTCCATATTCCTTGCTCCTTAAGATTACCTTCATCATCAAAGAATTCAAGATAATTCATGTCCAATGATTTGTAAAATTTATTGAGTTCCTCTGTAACCACTTCTTGAAATCAATTGTGCATATCCATTAGTTTATCCCATACCGTAAGTGCCTCACTATTGGAATTTCCTTTAGCTATCAATTCTTCCCCTTTTTCAATCAACCTATGTTGTAACCTCTCATGTTATTGAAATGCATTGTAAGTTATGGTATAGGTTGAATCCAAATCTTGTTGGCATTCTCAAACATCTTTTCAAAACTTCTCTTCAAAAATTATAAAATAATGTTGAATTTAATTGTCTTTATTTCACTATCTAGTTTGTCATATTTTTTTTAAATTCTCTCAGCTTTGTTCTTCTAATAATCCCTTTCAGTCATGGTTTCTAATAGTTTTACATCACTATCCACCAATTTTGGATAAGACTCATACAACATCTTTTCTTTGTATTTAATTATCTCTTGCTTTAATTTCTCGTTCTTAGGCATATATATTTTGTTTTCCTTTACCAACCTTTCAATCTGTGCCTTGGTGAATTTGACAACATTGATGTTAAAATCTGTAGTTTCAATGGGGTCAATGTATCCAACTCTTTGTACCAGAAGATGGCCAAATACTTTTTTCAAGGTCATCAATGATTGTAGGTCTTGTTTGGTGGATATAAGGCCTAAATTTTCAAAGTTACATTATCAAGATTATACCTTGATCTAACATATATTCTATCAACTCCTATACTTAATTGTAATGTCTTATTTTGACTTTTAAAACTTTCAAAAAAAATTGTTGAACTAATATCCCACCCTCAAAGGAGCATAACTCCAACCCCTTCTGGAAAGTCTCTTCCCCTTTATGGGGTGATACTCTCCATTTCCATATCTAGGTATGTGCAGGATCATCATGGAAAAAATAGGCCTTAAGTGGCGATGAAAATTCAGAAAATCAGAGTTAGGCAACTTGACATAAAAATTTGAATAAGTTAACTACATTATTTAAAAAAATGTAAGAATAGAATCTGTAGCAAATTGGATATAGTTTCTAAAGTACTAGGTTTGTTTATATATATATATATATATATATATATATATATATATATATATATATATATATTTGGTGAAAATTTGAAATTTCAATGTAGTAGTACTTAAATTTCAAGGAAAAAATAAGAACTAGGCGTCTGTCTGACCACCCTAAACACAATAAAATGATAATATTTTTTTATAATATTTTAGATATAAATAAAGGACTCATGTCTTAATATGATGCATATTTTTTTATAAAAAATTTTCAAGTAAATAATTAATTATGATTTTTTTATTAAAACTTTTAAAAAATACAAAAACTTGTATGTCTAACCACCTTAACTTGGTCAAAACTTCACGAAATTCAATTTATTTTTTTAAATCCTATAGTATGTGAAGCATAGAATGTGATTCATGTTTTGGATTGAAAAAATGGGATACCGTTTGAAAGCTATAGATGTTTTTCAATCAGCCTATCAATCAAGAATTTAGTCATAATTCAAATTTAGAAAATGAATGATAATTATTTATTAAATTCAAAGTAAAGAATAATTTATACTGGTGGAAAGTTGAGAATCTCCTTTAAAAACCCTTTTCATTTCATTAGTTTTGGGTAAAAAAACGTTGTTAGCCAGATGGGCCATCATATCACTTACATATTGCCACTTTTTGGCCCATCATGATTCTGCACATATCCATCTACTTCATTTTGTAATTATCTTAAGGCGTCTACTTCCTTTTCAGCGGTGATCTATTTAATCTTATCCCTCACTAATTTCCCTTTGTATTCATAAATAAATGACTTAAATTCTGGAGACTTTACAAAAGATTCATTAAAAATGAACTTCTTGCTTGCAAGGTGTCTCAAATCATCAAAGAGTTTCTCTGAGGATTCAATTATGACATTGTTTCTTTTCAGTAGAGGATCATAACTTTCAATTATAGGTTTAATCACTTTCACACCTTCATCTCCATCCCCCACTTCCTCTTTTTCTGCAATAGATGTGTCAATATAAAAGCTAATTTTGGGGTAGGTTGTGGAGAGATGTGGTGTAAGTTGATCTCATTTTCTTCCTACACTCCCATGCCATCTTCTTTTGTAGAGACATTTCTTCTTTTTTTAAACACAACGGATGACACCTCTCTAGTCAATTCAATTTCATGTGAAACTATAATGTCCAACCTTTTTATGGGATCTTCAATTTCAAGAAAGGCACCTTCATATAAGGGATTATTGTATGTTCTCCAAGCCTCTTCCACCATTACTCTATTATACAAGCTTCTCCTTCTAATTGCATGGTGCTCATCAAAATTTATAATCAAATCATCTTCTACAAGAAGTATGTGATTATATCCTTTAAACTACTGTTTGACCTTAACAACATTTATAAATTGTTCAGGATCAAAATTCTCCCTCTTATTTTTTTTGGGAAAACTATAGTGCTCCAAATTTGTATCGATCAATTCATACCCATTTTTAGAAACCACAAAAAAATCTCCAAAACATAATGTACCTAGCATAAGTCATTGCTTACTATAGCTCTTTAGGTGCAAAACATCTAAATAGGCCAATTGCCTAACGATTTAATAATATGCTACCCTGTTAGGGAAATTTTTTGGCAAAATAAATGGTGCTCCCTCATTTAACCATATACTTGAATCTTAGTGCAATCATCATAAGCATACCAATCACCCCAATTGTGACTAAATTTTCATCCTTCATATTTTTCCTTGGGTCTAAGGACTCTCTGTATCTCTGGTGACAAACTATAGTCACATGGTCAACCTAGGAGTTCATATAGTGGTTTCACAAAATACTTTTCAAAGTACAGATAGTGTGACCCTATACATCTACTATCCTAGATATTTGTCCACATATGTATTGTTCTGGTATTCCCATTTTTAAGGAAGCTAAGGTAGAAGAAACACTTACTACACTAATCTTAAGAGGAGGATAATGAAAAACTTTACAAATCTTTAATAGTTATAGAAACTTAAACAAAATAAACATAAATATCATGCATACCATGACAGTGATTTACATGGGGAAAACCCTTTCGAGAGAATAACCCCACACTCCAAAAGCCACCCAATATATTATTCAAAAATCACAAAGATTACAATATACTTGCAGAGAAAGCTTCTCACAAGAGTATTACTACTCAGAGATCAGGAGACAACACAACTGCTATTAGACTCTATAAATACATCACTATCTCTCCCTATCGTAGTCATAATTCAACGCCCTCATAAAACAGGGTTACATTATAGGGCAAGACATGCCAACAAAATATTTACCATTAGATCTAAAACCTAACAACAAACGGTCCAAATTTACAATAGATCATTATTTAATATATGTTGGCCATTTTAGGAACTTCTTAAAAAAGTTAACACACTCACATTTTTCTCTTTGCTGCCATTGTATACACCTATCGGTGTAACTAAGATATATACATATATATATATACATCCTATCAACAATAAATCATATATAATTTCAAGGTTGAGACACATTTTCCCACCAAATCTCCCACTTTTCAAACACCTTGCAAGAGAAATGTGAGGGTGTAAACATTGTCTCTTTAATTGCTAGGGGTTGAAAGGCCCATAATCTCTAAACACCATATGAACTTCTCTATTCTCACAAGCTTAGTTAAAGAATCAAAAATATTCATCAAAGTCTCTACCTTAACTAGCTTCACCCTGCAATATTTGACCATACATCTAATAAAATGATATTGTACATCAATGTGCTTGGTCCTAGCATGAAATGCCTCTTCTTGGCTAGACATATTACACTTTGACTGTTGCAATAAATTTTCATTGCACCTTGTTTTACTTCAATATCTAAGCATAGTATCTTAAGCCAAATGGCTTCTTTACAAGAATAAGTAGTGGTCATATACTCTACTTCAATAGTGGACAAAGCAACCACAACCTGTTGCTTATTCATCCAACTAATTGCACCACCAAATAAAGTAAACACATTAGCATTGGTGGATTTTTTTCTATCAACATCACCTTCCCAGTGTGAATCCACATAACCATGAATATCAAAGGAAATCTCATCTTCAATAATTTACTATGATAACATAAGGAATAATCTAAGGTACCCCACAAATATCTAAAGACTCTTTTAACTGCATCCCAATGAACTCTACTAGGATTATACATATATCTAGAAATAACTCTGGTTTCTATGGAAATGTATGGAATAACATACATCAAACTTCCAACTACACTCTGGTAAGGCACTTTTATCATGTCTTCCATCTCTGATGGAGATGTTGGACAATCTAAAATAGATAACTTTGTTCCAACTGAAACAGGAACACACAATGTTATACAATATTGCATATCAAACCTCTATAAAATTGAGTTGAAATACTTACTTTGGCCAAGCCATAGATGTTTTTTCACTCTATCTCTTTTAATTTCCATCCCAAGAATGTGTTTAGCTGCACGGAGATCTTTCATTTCAAATTTAGCAACAAGTTGAGATTTCAGTTTTGAAATCATACCTTTCCCTCTACCAATAAATAACATATCATCAACATATAATGTAATAAACAAGAAATTATCACCATCAATTTTATAGTAAACACAATGATCTGATTTAGAACGCTCAAATCCCAAACTCAATTCACATATGTATCAAATTTTATATTTTTCCTAGGACTCTGTTTTAGGCCATACAAAGACTTCTTCAATTTGCAAACTAACATAATTTTACCTTTCATCACATATTGCTCTGGTTGTGTCATATAAATATCCTCCTCCAAATCACTATGAAGGAAAGTAGTTTTCACATCCATTTGCTCAACCTCTAAATCATAAGTAGTAGCAATAGAAAGAAAAAATCTAATGGATGTCATTTTTACAATAGAAGAAAATTTCTCACCATAATCAACATGCTCAGCCTGAGAGTAACCCTTTGCAACCAACCTTGATTTGTACTTCTCAATACCTCCATATGAACCAATATTTTTCTTGAACATCCATTTGCAACCAATAGGCTTTCATCCTTCAAGAAATGGTACAAGATCCCATGTATCATTCTTTTTCAAAGATGCCATTTCTTCATCCATAACAATCTTCCAAGATTCTACATCATTCATACCTAGTGCCTCTTCTACAGGTCTAGGTTCATCCACATTAGTATTCAAAGAAAAAATACATCTCCAATCATCAGGTGAATACCTTTCAGGTAGTTGTCTATGCCTTGTAGACCTTCGAACTAGCTGATTTGGAGGTTCTTCCTCCTCTTCTGAAAATCTAGAGCTAGATGAGCTCTCCTCAACTTCTTGTCTATCCTTGGATCTCGATTCAAATTTATCAGGTGTAGAAGGAAATTGAATCACATGTTCTTATTTTCTTTTTTCTGGCTACAATGCAATAGAAGAAGGATTAGTTTCTTTAAAAATAACACTTCTACTAGATGTATTACCTTCTGTGCAACAAGATCCCAAAGCTTATATCCTTTCACACCATAACTATATCCGATGAAGATACATTTCACAACCTTGTTCTCCAACTTTGTTTGCTTCTCCTTTGGCACATGTGTATATGCCTCACAACCAAAAACTCTAATATGTCTGAATGGAGGCTTGCAACCCGACAATGCCTCTATAGGTGTCTTATTAACAAGAGCTAATATAGGAGACCTGTTAATGAAGTAACATGCAGTGGCAATAGATTCATCCCAAAACCTAAGTTTTTCTAGGCCAACACCACTCAATATACTCCTATCCTTCTCCATCAGTGTCCTATTCATTCTTTTTACAACCCCATTCTGTTGTGGAGAATACAAAGTTGTCTTTTGTCTATGAATACCGCAATCTTTACATAATCTATCAAAATCATTAGAGAAAAATTCACTGCCATCATCAATCCTCAAACATTTTATTTTCTTTCTTTTCCACAACTCAACCATTTCTTTAAACTCTGTAAATCGACTAAAAACTTCAAATTTACTCTTTAAAAAGTATACACATGTCCTACTATAATCATCAATGACTGAAACATAATATGTGGATTTAAAAATTGAAGGAACATCTACAGGACCAAACACATCAAAATTAATAAGATTCAATACACCACAAGGTTAATGAGAACTCAAGTAAAACTAAAAACGGTTTTGTTTTCCATAAATGAAATTCTCACAAAAATTGAATTCAAGATTATAATCAGATAGACCTTCAACAAGGTTTTTATTTTTCAAGGTCCTTAGACCCTTTTCTCTAATGTGGCCAAGTCTCTAGTGCCATAACATAGTTTTTTTTGTAGGTAACTTTGACTCAGAAGAAAGAACACCCTTGGGTACCAAAAAGCCATGACCATTTGTTGAAGGTGAAACCATCACTTCTTCCATAGAATTTCTTTTCACAGAAGTACTATTGCACTCAACAGTGGATGCATCTAGCTTATACTATGTGCCATATCTGACACCTCTAGAAATCACCATAGCATTTCTAACCATCTTGCATCCTGCATCAGAAAATGCTACATGCACACCCGCATCTATTAGTTTTCTCACAAATAACAAATTTGTGCTAATCCATGGATATGCAACACACCATTAATCCTTTTTATTCTACCATTAGGAAACCTGATTTTAAATTTACCATGTCCTACAATGTCTAAATTAGAATTATCACCCAAGTACACCTTACCTCCATCAAATTCTTCATATTTAGAAAACCAAACTTTATTACAGGTCATATGGAAAGATGCACCTAATTCAATTAACCATGCATCATTACTTGCACAAGTTGTGAAAGATGCAATGAATGCATAACCATCTTCCTTCTCAGAATTAGAATTAGAATCAATTTTCTTATTTTTCTTCTTCTTTTCTTCTTTTCATTCCTTATGAACATGCCCAAGCTTACCGCAATTCCAACAAATAACTTTGGACTTTCTAGGAAATTTAGATCTCCCCCTAGACTTGGATTTTTCACGCTTCTCATTCTTCTTTCCTTTTTCCTTAGGTCTTCCACAAACATTTAGGGAATCCTTGGCAATGATGGATACCTTCCTCCTCATTTATTAATAAAATAAATAATCAGCCACATCTTCAGTCTTCAATATAACAAAGTAATCCCAATAGCCATAACAAGAGAATCCCATGAATTAGGAAAAGAACAAAGCAAGATCTCAAATTTCTCCTCCTCATCCATTTTGACACCAACTGATGCTAATTGAGCCACCAACATATCAAATTATTCTAGGTGGTTTATGATTCATCCAACCTCTTCCATTCTCAAGGAGTACAACTTCTCTCTCAAGAAAATATTGTTCACTAAAGATTTGGCTTGATACATCTCACCAAGCTTCTTCCATAGTTTCTATGCAAAGGTCTCCTCATGGACATTAATTAAAATAGATTATGCCAAGCACAATCTGATTAGACCCTTGTCTTTATGATCTATAACATCATATTGAGTAGCTTGAGTAGGATCTATAGGCTTTGAAACATTCTCATCAACAACATCCCACATATCTCAATCTATCAACAAATCCTCCATTTTCAGCTTCCACATTTCAAAATTATTTCTATAAAATTTCTCCACCTCTATTCTCGTTGATGAAATTTCCATCTGAAAATTCTTGAAACAAGATCACAAAATTTCTTCTTCACAAGCTCCCACTCAAATATGGATTAGTTCCAAAAACCCAACAACCCACAATTGAAACCAAAGGTGATCAAGCTGTAATACCACTTGTAAGGAAGCTAAGGTAGCACAACAACTTCCTACACTAATCTTGAGAGAGCGATAATGCAAACTTTTACAAATATTTAACAGTTACGGAAACTTAAATAGAATTAACATAAATATCATGCATACCACAACATATTTATTTACATGGAGAAAACCCTTTCGGGAGAAAAAACCCACACTCTAAAAGTTGCCTGATATATTATTCATAAATCACAAAGATTACAATATACTTGCAAAGCAAGCTTCTCACAAGAGTATCACCACTTTGAATTCAAGAGACAACACAACCACTATTAGATTCTCATAATACATCACTATCTCTCTCTACCACAACCGTAATACATTGCCCTCATAAAATAAGGTTACATTCTAGGGCAAGATAGGCCAACAAATTTTTTTCCATTAAAGGGTATGTGCACGGTCATGATGGGCCAAAAAGTGGCAATGAGAAAAAATCACGTTTTGAATCAGCTCAAAAATGTGAAAATGATCTAGTTGACTTTTCTAGGTTCAGGTAACCGTACTTCTCCCGAACCAAAAACCAAAGGTAGTTCCCACAAATCGGATATCCGATTTTTGGAAACTGTATATTAAAAAACAACCGACTCTTTAATTTCATTTCTCATAGTTTGACGCGGGTGCAAGAGGAGAATCCCAAATTTGATATCTGTTCTGATCCAATATCCGATTTGAAAGGTATGTATTTGATTTTTTCAATCTTGTAATCGATTTTTCTATAGATTTTGTTAAGTTTAATTAGGTTTTACTAAAAAAAATTCAAAAATATGGTTTTCTATTGATTTTTTTAAAAAACTAGAGTTTACATTGCTTTTTTATTAAAACTTAATGTTTTGAAATGGATCTTGATTAAAAATTAGTGTTGTTGATGTATTTTTATCAAAAATAAGAGTTTGTTATTGATTTTTGTGAAAAAGTGTTTTTTTTTTTTTATTATTTATTAAAAACTAGGGTTTTTTTACAATAATTTCATTTATATTGTGTAATTTCAATTAGTTTAATTAGTTTTTAACTTTAATCAGGTATTATGGTTGCGAATGTAAATCCACAAATGCCAAATGCTCCACCACCTCCACAGCTAAATGCTCCACCACCTCTGTAACCACCAATTGAAGACTTAATTGGTGAAAAATTGGGGCAATTGAGGGGCATTTGTGAAATTTATTAGACAATGCCTCGATTGAGAGATATGACAAACACATTGAGAGAAATAATTAAGAACATAGAAACCCTCTCCATGCAACATAATTTTTTTTATTCGTGGCGAGAAGACATGAGGGAGTATTATCAATGTGGATTGTCTTATGATGATGTGAAAGATCTCCAAATAACCAAAGCCCAAATAGCCTCTTTATTCATTGACCCCTGCACCAGTTTGCCACTGAATGTTAATAGAACAAACATTTCCATAAAATGGTGCATGCATAGGGACATTGTAGCTAGCTTTTGGGATCGTTGGTGTATGGTTTTTGATAAACCACTAAACAATAATTCCGACATACCATTTTACTTTATTAAAAAATTATATGTTGAGTTTGTGTTAGGGCATCATGTCAATTACTTTGACATTAAACCGTTCTAGGGCATCGATGGAGGTATGCCCTAGGATAGACCAGGGGCAGTTAGAGTAGTCTCATGCCCAAATGTTCCCCTTCCTCTGCCACCTCCAATATATCATCCAGAGATTATTGAGGATGCATCCACACAGACTATTTAGGATATTCACTCTTTGAGTGGTCATTTGGTTTCGCATGCTTCTACAGTAGCTCAACCACATTTTGGTTATGTTGGAGAAAGCTCCAGTGCTGCTGCATCATCCTCCTCAGGTCCACATATTTGTGTGCCACATGCTTTCACTATGTGCCGCCATATATGCTTGGGTCCTCTTGTACAGCTCGAGCATCCCTTGGACACTTCTGATTATCACCTCCATGATGTAGACATTATAGATCAGCCGTAGGGGAGTGGAGCGCACCCTACAGAGTCCTCTCCTGCTAGATAGGGAGATGCTAGAATAGTGACACAGGTAAGATTTAAGCTGTAATTTCATAACTTGCATTTGTTTTTAAATGAATATTAATAAGAGATAGTATCAAGTACTAATATTTATTTACATGGTCTATTTAACAGTTGATGACTAAGGAGGAGCTCGCACAGGTGACTGATAGCACCCTTAGGGCCATTTCATTTGGATTGGACACACACACACACAATATATATTTTCGCACTCACTCATTTACATTTTATATTATATACTTGCTTGTCATTTGAATTGTCATTAATGAAATTATATAATAGCTTATATGTTTATCTTGTTTTCCTCCTATAGGAAATACCCAATGTGAGTGAGGTGCAACCTTGTCCAGACTATGGAGGCGTAAATCTAGATAAGGGGAAGGTAATTGAACTCAAATTGGATTGAATTAATATTTTTAAGATCTTATATTGATTATACATACATTAGCATAGATTGGTAGTTTCATATGTACTTGTCAATTTTATTTATAGGCAATTATGAGCTTTACAGATATGTTGACAAGGGACACATGACCTAGAGGAGTAGTTATTGGAACACCTCAAAGAGTAGGTGTTGAAACCCATCAAAGAGGAGGTGTCGAAACACCTGAAGGAGATAAAGAAAAAGATCGACCTAAAGAGGTACATGTGCTTATTTTATTTTGTGTTTGGTAAATAAGTTCTTATTACCAATAATCATATGCTAACTTGGATCAATTTTATGTTTTCGTTCACATATATAGATGGGCATTTCAAAAGTTAATTTGTTATATTCTAGTACTCCTGACCCTTTGAAGAGACGTATATTTCAGGTAATCAAGATTTCAATTAAAATTCAATGTATATTGATTTTGATGTTAATTATTCGATTTTAAATTATATAGTATAACTAATCTCAATTGTGGTTTGAATTTTTCCTATGCAGCTACCTTCAAAGCCAACGAGTGCTTCAAAGAGGCTCCATTTTGATGATCCGCCAGTAGTTTAGGATGAGATAGATAATTTGGCATGTAAATTTTGAATACATATTGAGATGGCATATGCCACATTTTGTAAAACTTTGTTTGAGTTGACGTCGATGCCATTTTTGTATATGGACATACACTTGATTATTGGATAATTTGATATACAGAAGTTGACAATCAAAATTTAATTTGTTCCTCATGTGCATGATTAACCTCTTTAAAAAATTTATCTTGAGCAATGGTTAAATATCAATGTACAATAGCTTAAAACTGAATGGTTATATTATGTAGTTTATATTTATATCACTAATTACATTGTATTACACATCTTTCAAACTCAAATCATTAATTCACATTCCATAACTAACAACTATATGTTCATAGATGAAAAAATTTCAATTACAATATAGTTCTTACAAAGTCAACCTAAGCAGTTATGCAATTACTTCACATTGCATAACTAAAAACTATGAACAGTTGTCAATTGCATTTGTTTGTCATTGAATTCTATGAGACCACATTTCTTTGAAAATTTTTTTCAAATAGTCCACTGCCTTGTCCATGCTACCACATTTTTCATACATGATAGTGATCACATTAAGTTGTAATAAATTAAATGATAGCCTATGGCTATTTAATTTATACTCATTTTATTTAAATGGATGAGATCGACTGATAGGGTAGGGTTGGATGGAACAATCATTGTTCCATGCTCTAGGTCTTGCTTGCAAGATCTCCTTGGTGTCTTACTTCATCACCTTAACCTTTAGGACCTTCTTCATGTTTAGGTACCCCTAGTTCTCCTAGCCAACCCCACTACCATCAAAATTCAACCTACCAAGTCAATCTTGGTGCAATGTCTCTAACTCTTCCTCAGCCCTTAATCTACCCTAAAGACTAACATTCTCCAAGAACTAAAGCCCTTAATCTACCCTTAATCAGTAAAACGAGTTCCAAAACTCATTAAGCCTTTCCACTCCTTATCCTCCCGATCACTCCTGATCAAGACATGTTCCTAAGCCTCTAACTCTATCTCAATGGTCAAAAGAAACGAACTAAATACAAAGAATGCTTGAACCGAAGAAATTAACTACCTATTGTTCCACACAATGCTTGGAAGACAATTGCACTACATTCTACACAAATCACAGTGTTAGGATCACTCCATTAACACACAATTCAAAGCAAAAACCAAAAAAATTACACAAATTTATCACTGTCTTCTCTTGTAATCATAAATTTCCAATAATGAAAAAGCTTCCAACCTTACTCTTAGGTCGAGGCACACCCTATATAGGTCAAAAAAAGTAGTTATTCCTCCCCTTGGTCGGACATTGTAGTTACCTTGTGGAAAATTTGCAAAAATGTACCATTTTGCATTTTTTGCCAATGTCTAGTAAAATGAGTTTCTAATCTCATCAGTAAAATGAGTTCCAAAAATCATTAAGCATTTCCAATCCTTATCCTCCTGATCGCTCGTGATCAAGACATGTTCCATGGCCTCTAACTCTATCTCAATGGTCAACATGACCTTCAAGGTAACACATCAAAAACAAAAATTCATCCTAGACTTCCTAATTGCCTAGTGTTTTCTAGGTGCTCCTGCACCACCGACCTTCCTTGACATTATTTTATAATTTATTATTTTCAAGAGAGGCTGACCTCTTTGAAGATTCATGCTAGGTATGGTTCTCTCTTGCACCCAAATACATCGAATTGCTCTAAGCTGCATCAGAGCGACGTTTTCCCTTAAGAGTCCAAAGTGCTAAAAGGCAGCAAACTTTGAAAAACTATTTCTCGAAAATCGTGATTCTTACAGAATATTCGTTTGAGGATATGGGATTGTGTTGTGACCATATACAATAACCTCCTCTCGGTTTTTTCTATCTCGAAGGAATTTTCCCGTGGTGATGAGTTTTTAGTTGAGGGAAAAGTTGCCAAATGCAAGCAGTGTAAAGTTGCAAAGTGGTGCAACTTTCATTCTCAAACTCGTACGACCCAATGGACTATTCCAACATGTCTGGATGGGTATGTTTACGCTAGGTATAGTTTTTTCTTGCACCCAAATATGTCAAATTGCTTTGAGCTGCATCAGAGCGACATTTTCCCTTAAGAGTCCAAAGTGCTAAAAGGCAACAAACTTTGACAGACTATTTCTCGGAAATCATGATGCTTACAGACTCTTCATCTGAGGATATGGGATCATGTTGAGACCATATACAATAACCTCTCTCGGTTTTTGCTATCGCGAAGGTTTTTTCCTGTGGTGATGAGTTTTCAGTTGAGGGAAAAGTTGCCAAATGCAAGTAGTGTAAAGCTGCAATGTGGTGCAACTTTCATTCTCGAAATCGTACGATCCAACGGAGTGTTCCAAAATGTCTGGATGGATACGTTTACGCTAGGTATGGTTTTCTCTTGCACCCAAATACGTTGAATCGCTCTGAGCTGCATCAGAGTGACGTTTTCCCTTAAGAGTCCAAAGTGCTAAAAGGCAGCAAACTTTGGCGGACTATTTATTAAAAACCGTGATGTTTACAAACTCTTCATCTAAGGATATGGGATCGTGTTGAGACCATATACAATAACCTCTCATGTTTTTTCTATCTTGAAGGCATTTTCCCGTGGTGATGAGTTTTCAGTTGAGGAAAAAGTTGTCAAATGCAAGCAGTGTAAAGTTGCAAAGTGGTGCAACTTTCATTCTTGAATTCGTACGACCCAATGGACTGTTCCAACATGTTCAGATGGGTATGTTTATGCTAGTTATGGTTGTCTCTTGCACCCAAATATGTCGAATCGCTCTAAGCTGCATCGGAGTGGCGTTTTCCTTTAAGAGTCCAAAGTGTTAAAAGGCAGCAAACTTTGACAGAATATTTCTCGAAAGCCATGATTCTTACAGAATCTTCGTCTGAGGATATGGGATTGTGTTGAGACCATCTACAATAGCCTCTCTCGGTTTTTTCTATCTCGAAGGTGTTTTCCCGTGGTGATGAGTTTTCAGTTGAGGGAAAAGTTGCCAAATGCAAGCAATGTAAAGTTGCAAAGTGGTGAAACTTTCATTCTCGAACTCGTACGACCCAATGGACTGTTCCAACACATCTAGATGGGTACATTTATGTTAGGTATGGTTCTCTCTTGCACCTAAATACGTCGAATCGCTCTGAGCTGCTTCAGAGCGACGTTTTCCCTTAATAGTCCAAAGTGCTAATGTTAATGAAATGTGCAGGCAGAAATATTTAAGGTTGGATCAAGATTCTGCAAGTCCTAGCTCTTTCCCAATCAACTTGAATCAATTACATGGAAAATGAAATTCACAATGAACTTTTTACTTTTTTGTTTTTCGAAAAAGTGGCAAGCCATTACAATTTGTTATATATAAATGGGAGATATTACAAAACCTGGTTCAAACGAGCATACCGACAGGAAAGAACCAGGAAGAAAACCTTTGGTTGTAGCTTGATTAAGTACAATGGTAGACATTTGAACCGTATTTCAAAAAACAATCACAATATATAGATTATGCCTATACACAGTTATGACCTTTTTACATTGTTTCACATTTCAAAATTTAATTTTTACAAAATTTGCCTATTTGAGGCATTCAAGGCACAATCTTCCATAAGAGTAGTATGTTGTCGTTGTCATTTTCGAGTAGTGCCTATTTGACAAGCACTTGTACAAACCATCAAGGTAGCAGTCAAACTACATACAATAGAAAATTTGCTTAGAATAACCAATTGATATTATTGTAATTTGTCACATACCTCTCCGAAAGGATCAGAGTTGCCTATTGTTGCAGTAGGTCCATGAACAATCATGGCAGGAATATCACAAAATTTGTCAAATGATAAATCTATACTATAACAACAAAAAATATGCTTAGACTAACAAATCCATAGTAATTTAAACATACTGAATGATGATGAATTGGTAATGCAAACTATAAAAGATGCTTTCAATAACCAATCTATATTAAAGTAATATGTCGCATACCTCTTTGAAAAGATCAGAGTTGGCTATTGTTGCAGCAGGTCCATGATCAATCGTGCCAAGAATATCACAAAAATTTTCAAATGATATATCTATATTGTCACAACAAAAAAGAGGCTTAAGCATTGTACTTTCCATTCTTGAATATGCTATTCAAGTGTGCCTGAAGGGTCATCTCTTTGCTTAAGAGTATCCAATATTGTTTCATGATCAGAATTATTAAGTGTCCATAGTTGTTTTATCTTTGGTTTGGCATGATGCTTCAACAACTTAACATTTGTTGATATAACAAGGTGTGAATATATGAGAATGGTTTTGTGTTTCTCAAAGTCTTCAAATGTAGGTATGCCATTCTTTCTAATCATGTATGTTCGCAACCAAGTTCCTACAACCAAAAATGAACCTGTAGGATACACGAACCCATCATCATCTTCCATTGATTGTGTTAGCTTGTGCTTTACCTGCACACATCGAGCCAACCAATATTCTAATCTCTCTTCATTCCCCTGCGGTGCAACAACTACAAAAACATGTCCTGGATGTAGTAGATCTGAAAGTTGGTTGTAATCAAGTGAAATTTCCATTGTGTAATTTGTCATGGATATAGTTTGAGATAAAGGAGTTAGATACTATGGAACCCATGTATCCACCCACTCACTTGACTCGCATTGATCGCACTCGCACTGAATACAACTCTGACAAAAACAAGCCAACTGTCGTGTCCAAATGGTCCATGTGCTTTCATCTGAGCTTTGAAATGAATGCATCTTTGAAGAATTTTTGATTGTATGATAATCCAATCTGCCTTCCATTGTACCCTCCTCAACCAACCAAAAGAATCTGTGCACTGTTGAATCAAGTGTCCCTCCCTATGACAATGTTGAACTACACCAATCAACAATAGAACGTGCATCACTGAATTTTGCTCCTGAAATCTTCAATTGCTCCTTAACTAGAGCTCTTTTTACACATGTACCTGCTCCATCATGCTCCCCTTTCCCATGCCCAGCTTCAAAAAACTCCAAATATTAGGAACACCCCTCTCTACATGCATTCTACTCAACCAATAAAACATACAAGCATTCTTGAATTTACCTGTACAGTTATCTGACCAAATGAGATGTCGGCTCAGTGCTATATCATGCTCTTGCAAGAACTCAAAACAATTCTTGAAACACTGTTGGACATACTTGGACGAGTGAGATCTATCATCACTCATATAAAAATGATACTCTTTGATTATCTTTTGATCCTCTTCTCTACTATTAGGTGCATGTCTAAACATTATGTGGACAAAAATAGTAGTCTGAATATAATTGTAATACTGAGATTGTACCTCGTTTTGTGGTTGCAATGTGTAGTTTTCAGCAAAATCAACCACTGATATAATAGTGCCAATCGGAAAAGAGTCCTTACATATCTTGAATTATTGATCCAACCACTAAGACCTATGACTATGCCTTGCATATTTGTAGAAAAGATTGTTCTTAAATCTGAAATAAAATCAGCAACACTACATTCTTTTGTAACTAACTCGCATCTAGAACCTTCACCTCCACTCTGCAAAGTATATTTGACTATCTCATATCTCTTTTTCTCAACAAGATTCTTTCCAAATTCATGTTCCAAACCCTCACGAAAACATTGAACAAAATTTGACAAGCCACCACATTGTGAGCACTTCGCATTTAAACAATCATTTCTATAGAAAAAGGAACCATCATCCCTAGAATATAAAAATAGATCTAGCAAGTCCCTTGATGATTTCAAAAGATGCATTGCACCACACTCCTGCAACATTTCATTAGTATTCAAAGTAGAACGGATATAGCATAATAGTTCATGGTACATTGAAAACTCCACATGGTATTTGCAACAACAAGTATTACGAATTTTAAGAGGCGCACAATAGAATGGCTTCAAACATTCAAAAGTTCTTTGTGAGATTTCCATATTTGGATGTGTTTGATTAAATTTGTTGAACAACATTGTTTGGCTTGATTCCAAGAAATGTTTAGGATGCAATGTACGGTCTTGACTGCCAATTCTTAACTTTAAAACATCCTTTGCATTGGGTGATACTCTAGAGTTATCATGCCAAAATTGTTGAATTATTTGCTTTACATTATCGGTTAGCTTCTTATCAACACGTGTAAACCATCCGGCAAAAACCCATATATCATTTTGAAGAGGATCATCTATTCTTTCGCTTCTTGCAAGTGCTCTATCCAAATTTTTACGATTTAAGTCAAAATCAATACAATTTTGTCTCATAAAGAGAGTCTTTTTCAATTGATGGCTTACTATGGCAGTGGTAATGACTCTCCGAGCAACTCTCTTATCTTTTTCCTTCTTATTTTTTCCAATAGACTTGAGAGCATTAAAAATATTTTTGACAATAATAGAATTTTTTTCAATCCTCTTGTTCTGACGAATCTTCAATTTGGCTAGCAGTGGTCTCATCTTTTGCATCTTTAGCAATTGTACAAAAATTTGGCATTGCTCGGTCAATGTCTTATCGCTAAAATATTGGTTGAAAAATATTTTAGCCCACAACCGAATAGTTCGTGTTGACCTCTTGCCTTCAAAATTGTTTATAATGTTATCATCAATTTCAACTAACCATTTAGGGGTCCTTGAAAGTCTTGAATTTGGAATACCTCTTTCTTCCACACAAGGTTCTTTATTTCTTGTGTAATCTAGTGAAACATAATTTACACTTGCTTCAATATTATGCTCAACATCTTCATTTCCAACATTTTCACCTTGAACATTTTCAATATCAATTTGAACAATTTCATTCCCAATTTCAATATCATGTTCAACATCTTCAATTCCAACATTTTCATTATCAATTTCAATATTTTCATTCCCAATTTCAATATCATGTTCAACATCTTCAATTCCAACATTTTCACCTTGAAAATTTTCAATATCAATTTGAACATTTTCATTCCCAATTTCAATATCATGTTCTACATTTTCACCTTGAACATATTCAATTTCCTC
>CM021100.1:211855660-211885051 GCA_007115665.2 Sequoiadendron giganteum
ATATCCGATTCAAATCGGATATTTGATCTAAATCCGATATCCGATATTCTGACACAAAATTTAATGCCTTGGTATTAGGCTCGGGATTAGGCTCGGGATTTGGTTTGGACCTTCCAATCCTAAAAATCAACACGTAAAACGTGTTTAACAACTTACCTTATTTTTCCAAACTTCGCCCATGTGGCTGACGACTTTTATTTTACCTAAAATTGATAAAATGAAAAGGGTTTGTAAAGGAGCTTCTCAGCTTTCTACCATTATAAATTATATTTTTTTTAGAATCTAATAAATTATTATTATTTATTTTTTATTAGAATTACGACTAAAGTCCCGATTGATAGTCTAATAGAAAAACATCTATAGCTTTCAAACGGTATCACATTTTTTGAATCCAAAACATGCATCATATTCTATACTTCACATACTATAGGATTTTAAAAAAAAAATGAATTCCATTAAGTTTTGACCAAGTTAAGGTGGTCAGACATACGAGTTTTTATATTTTTAAAAAGTTGTAATAAAAAATTCATAATTAATTATTTATTTTTAAAAAAATTACAAAAAAATATGCATCACATCTGGACATGAGTCCTCTACTTATATCTAAAATTTTATAAAAAATGTTATGATATTATTATGGTTAGGGTGGTCAGACAGACACCTACTTTTTATTTTTTCTTTGAAATTTTAGAACTACTGCATTGAAATTTCAAATTTTCACCAAATAGATCTTTTTTGTACAAAAATTAACCTAGTAGTTTAAAAACTAAATTCAATTTGCCACAGATTCTATTTTTACATATTTTTGAAATAATATAGATAAATTATTCAAATTTTTATGTCAAGTTGCCCAACTCTGATTTTTTGAATTTTCATTGCCACTTAAGGACCTGTTTTTTCCATGATGATCCTGCACA
Organism: Sequoiadendron giganteum; assembly: GCA_007115665.2. Classification (NCBI taxonomy): domain Eukaryota; kingdom Viridiplantae; phylum Streptophyta; class Pinopsida; order Cupressales; family Cupressaceae; genus Sequoiadendron; species Sequoiadendron giganteum. The sequence continues at coordinate 211,856,578 of CM021100.1, forward strand.
TACCCTAGATCTAAAACCTAACAATGAACGGTCTAGATTTAAAATAAATCATTATTTAATGTATGCTGCTCATTTTAGAAGGTTCTTGAAAAATTTAACACACTCACATTTTTTTCTTTGTTGCCATTGTATACACCTATCAGTGTAACTAAGAAATATAAATAAATATATATATGTATGCATCCTATAAACAATAAATCATATATAATTGCAAGGTTGAGACACATTTTCCCAACACCATTATCATCCACATCTTTTATTTTCAGATGATCACTCCACAATATCATGTTCTTCCCTTCATACAAAACAAGATGCATAAATAATGAATAATGCATGAATCAGATACCTCCATTATTAGTTTTAATAGCAGTGAGGGAATTATGGATATCATTAACTAAGTACTTAACATAGTCTAATGGCCTGACATCCCGATTTTCTATGTCTGCAACCAAGACCATTGGTGCTATGGCCATTAATGTAGGAGCATCTAGACCCAATACTTGACAAGCTAAATAGTAGGTGTATTGAAAGTAATCTTCAAACAAACTCATGGAGAACGAGAATCATTCTTCATCTAAAAACACCTTAAGTCTATTTTCTTCAACACGGGGTCTATGTATTGGTAGCCCCCACCTCTTGTAGTTGGTGCCCATGCTATGTTATTCCTCTAAAAGATCTATGATTCTAAACTTCATGTTTATATTGGTATCTAATTGAAACACTATGGAGATGTAATTCTTTGCGATAGGCACAAAGGAAGATCCATTTGGAAGGCAAAACATTCATGTTTTGGGGTCATACTTCTCTACAAGTTCCTTGACCAGTTCAATGTTGATGAACACATTTGACACTACTAATATTCCTAGATTAAGCTTCCACGAGTTGGACACTGGTTTGTGCATGTGCATCTTCTTTTAGTGATAAATAAATAAGCTGCAGCCTCTCGTTTCAGTCCATGTATCACCCAATACCATCTATATGCCCTCTAACTTCTTAGCTCCTGGTTTAGTTGAGAAATTCTTCTAGACCTTGGTCAAGAGCCAGGGCATTGGTCTATTAAGTCTTGGTTCAAATGTTTGGTTTCTAACTTCTACCTCTTAGTTTTGGGTGTTTCAGATGTACTCGCAATTAATTTATAAAATAATTCAAACCCTACTGCGCATTTACTATTTTAACTAGTCTGAAAAAAAAAGGAGTCCAGTTCGAGCTTGGTTACTTACTTGAACTAGTGGTTTCTCCTCTGGTTCATTCACTGATAATTGCTACCACATTCCTCATCTTTCTCTTCCTAGATTCAAAATTTTATCAAGACAAAAGAAGCCAAAATTCTTATATGTAATTTTACTCGGCTCTAGTTCATAAATGACACCTGATGGTAAACTTCATGTGATCATTACCATTTGAATTGATTTGTTTACCATCGCTGCCAATTTATTTCCTTGAGATATTGTTGTCTTGTCACCCAGGTGAATTAATGCTTTCGCTACATCGAAGTGACCAATATTGTATTCTTGTCGATATCTATCACTCTCCCTGACAAGTTCCTCAATATTTCCCTTTCTTTATCTTTCGAGATTTCAAAGAGACTACTTTTATGTTCCCGCTAATATTTACACCTCCCTTTGATATGCTTATTTTTTATCAGGATATTGAAAGTACTTGGAAAATTCTTACTTCGATATCCCGAAGTCCCTTGAAACCTTTTCTTGGGTTACTGTTACACCATCTCTTTGATATTTCTTTGTCACAACGATGTATTTATGCATTTCAATCATCGCCATTATAATATTAATTTTGGGGCGGTTCATCTTCAATAAATGTCTTGTCTCCAACATATATCACTCTGTTGAAGGGATGCTTAATTATCTCTTGCCGATATATGTCTTTCCTCCCAATATATGCATTTTTGTTTGTCAGGTTTTCGAAGGGACTCCAAAAACTATCTCTTTGACATTCTATTGTCACTTCAACATACTTACAGGCCCGTTATATTGATACTTTCAAAGTTGTGGTTGTGAATGTTATTTTTTAATCCACATCGTCCCATTGAAGGGACTCCAAAATATTTCCTCCTAACATTTTATTGTGTCCTCGATGATGTCTTATTGGATTACCGAAGGGACCATGAAATAATTCTCTTTGACATAGTGCAGTCTCCCTGATTTGAATTATTTCATACTACTAATTCAATAAGTATGAGCTCGCTAGAACAATGATTGCGGGAAATAAGATATTAAGTGATAGGTTTTAATGGGATAATGGTAAGATGCATTTTATTATTGGCTCGAGGTTAAAAAATTTAGGGGTAAGCTTATGCATATTTTGACAACTGGCTTAGGTGCTTATGCATTGTTGAGGCATATATGGTGATTTTCAGATTTGTATGAGATTTTCAAGGTCAGTAAGACCTAAAAAATTGATTTGCAAGGTGAGCTCATTTATGGAACTTGGATATTTTACAAGGTTGGAATTTCACATATATTGGGTTCAAAGCTTGTCAGGGTGGTGAATTTTGTAGGTTCTAACACAACTAACTACCGTCAATCAAGAATTAATGAGATTGTGGTGTCAGTTATGTACCTCAAATCAAAATATACATATATTATTATAAACTATTTCAATGAAAATAATTAAATATTGTAATTATAAAATTAAAAACTTATTAAATAAATACTATATCATATTTAAGATATAATCCTAAATGAATACATTATTATTATAAAAAGATCGGACCCTTTGAATCTCCCTTATCACCAATAATATTGCACAAAACTATATTTTTTCAAGACGTCAATTATCATATAGGGTCATGTCATTCTTCTTTGATCATATACCTTTTTATCTATTTGTTTGTATGCTTCTATTGAATTTTATCTTTGATTTCTTATTGAGTATCCCTTGAATCTCCCATAGATACAAATGCTAGTTTTATAAACTACTTAAATAAAAATGATTAAATATCGTATTTATCCAATATATATATATTTAAAAGGATCAAACCCTTTCAATCCCCTTTGTCACCAATAACATTACACAAAATTATCTTTTTTCAAGATCTCAATGATTAGTCCAACTCATGGGCAGCGCACTCAAACCTATTGAGTAGAAGCAACTCTTATCAAATATATTCTCACTGCCAAATTAACGAAATTTCAGCGGTTTTCAACGACACAGTGGGATCGTCCCCTGTAGCCACAGCTTTTTCTTATCGACAAAGCGTAGTGGTGGGTTCTCTCCATCATTGAAAAGCCTACTGCGAGCGTCGTCGTCTCTCTAAATAAGAACCACACAAAAGTCCTGCATTAACAATTTATGCTTGGTTTTCACAGCCTGCATTATAATTCTGATAGGTTTCCTGTTGAGGGGAGCAAATTAGAATAGAAATGGCTTCCTCTGCAAACCATGCCGCTGAATCTTTCAGTAGTCCAAATTGGGGTAACCATTTTGTTGCTGTGCAGAGTGTGCAGGAGCTTGCACTAAAGAAACCCAATGACGTTCCTCAGAGATACATCAGATCAGAAGATGAGAGGCCATCTTTAACACTACTTCCTTCTCTCTTGACAGTTCCTGTAATCGACATGGAAAAGCTACTCTTGCCCTCTGACAACCATGAAAGACAGGAGGAGATGGCCATTCTTTCTAAGGCCTGCGTAGACTGGGGCTTCTTTCACGTATCATAAACTTCTTTCAGAAAACATAGTTAGCACTCACACAGATTTCTGGTATTTTGGGTTTGTAGTTGTTCTAATGCTGCAGTGATTCTCAGGTTGTGAACCATGGAATTCCACATTCTTTGATAGATCGCATGAGAGGAGTGGCTAATGAATTCTTTAGTCTTTCCTTAGATGAGAAGCAAAAGTATGCTCCGCAAGCAGGAGATCCTCAAGGGTATGGTAATATGTTTGTGGTTGATGAAGATCAGAAGTTGGACTGGGGGGATTTGATGGCTTTGGTACATATGCCTAATAAGCTTGTCAACTTAGCTCTGTCGCCAACCACACCATGGGATTTCAGGTACTCCGTTCATACCTTCATTTAGTGGGTGGTTTTTATTTTTATATTTTTATTTTATTTTTATTTTTTTAAGTTTTAGTGGGTGGTTTTATATTATTTAGTTATCAAGAATTTAGTTACAGTCAATTTTATTTGTCCTTACCTATGATAGGGCTTGTTATGTTTTCACTGATCGTGGATATTCCATAGATTGACCTAGGGGAAAAAACTTACCCCAAAAATTTAGATTAACCCAGTTTTCCTACAAAATAATGGTTTGCAATTTGATAGGTTTTGATTGTGTACGATATTATCTTCAATATATTAATAATCATAAATATTTGATATTAATATTATTATACAATTAATCTTAATATTAACAATAATAATTTGAATTTTGATAGGTTTAGATTGTGTAAGGATTATCTTTAATATATTAATTAATATAAATGTTTGATATCATATATTATACAATTAGTCGTATATTAGAATAATGATTGATATTTAACAATAATAGGTAGAAATTTGATAGGTTTAGATTGTGTACGATATTATCTTTAATATATTAATTAGTAGTGTTTTGATAGCATATTGTAAACACTTATTCATCAGTTTGAGATAATAATGTTATTTGTATCCATTGACATTTTAGTATGATTTTAATGGTTTAGAATTTGGTGGGTTTAGATTGTATATACATTATAATCTTGAATACAATTAATCAATAGTTATTTGAAAAATATATAATATATTATGATTCATAATACTCAAATAATTATGTTCTTTTTATTGATGATAATTATTTGAAATTTGATAGGTTTCGATTATGTACAATATTATCCTCATTATACTAATTAGCAGTTGTTTGATATTATTAGCAAGTGGTTTAGCAATACATGAGCTAATGCTTTTTTATCTTTAAAGAAGTTTTTCTATTTTTTCTTTCGAAATTTTCTTCACTTTGTTTTATGGTCATTTTTATTGTGGAAGGATATAATATTATCTATATTGGAAATCTCCAAATTGTTACACTTTCCTAATTCATATAGTCATTCCGACAAGACAATTCTTGTGAATTTCATATATATAACTCTAATGAAAATTTTCCCTCTCCTCCATAATCAACTTGAAAGTTAATTTTGTATGTAGCTCTCTTGATCTATCAAATCTCTCTCCACTATATTGTCAATTTTTAATGTCACAATGGTCCTAGTAGCATTTGTTGAAGATTGTAGTGATATTAAAACTCTAGTTTATTTATTTTCCTCTTTATTTTGATTTAGGATTGACTTCTATCTATACTTATAGGGTTATTCTTAATTGTTAAAGATTTAATGATTTTTTTTTTTAATTAAATAAGAAAATATTTATTACCTTTATATTTATGGGGTGTAAAATTATTATTTATTATTTAACAATTAAATATTTTGATGTTTATGTAAGGTAAGTATAATTAAGTAGAGGATATCTCACTTCAACCTTAAAAAAATAAAATATTTTTAGGATTAAATGTTGTAACTTTGTACTTTCTAAACTAGCAATTCAAAAATAAAATTTTCTTATAGTAAACTCCCACCAATTTATCCAAAAAACTAGATTGCTTACAATAAAGTATTTTTTTGATATTTTGTATTGACACCTAATGAATTTTTAATATGGGATTATAGAAATACAATGGAGAGGTACAGTACCCAAGTGGAAAGGGTGGCTCGGATGATCTCAAGTCTATTTGTTGAAAACTTACAATTAAAGAGTGAATATTTCAAAGAAAAATTTGGAGGAGATCCAATGATGAATATGAGGATGAATTTGTATCCACCATGCCCTAGGCCTGATCTAGTGTTGGGGTTAAGCCCTCATTCAGATGGAGGTGCCATAACACTTTTTCTTCAAGATGACCAAATAGAGGGCCTTCATATTCGCAAGAATAATGAATGGATTCCTATTCAACCTATTCCCTATGCACTTGTAAATATTGGTGACCTAATAAAGGTAAATATTATTTTATTAATTAAGTTATCTTTGTTATAACCAATTTTTAAAATATATATGTGATATTTCAATTGCATTATAGTTGATGACAAATGAAATCTACAAGAGTATAGAAGATCGAGCAGTGACAAATAAAGAGAAGGGAAGATTATCGATTGCTATGTTTTACCAGCTAGGCTTAGATGATGAAGTGGTTCCTGCAAGCAACCTTGTGGATGAAGAAAATCCCTCCTTATATAGGAAATTTAAACATCAAGAATATATTCACTATTACATGACTAAACAACTCAATGGAAAAAAATCACTAGCTAACTTTGCAAAAATATGTGAATAGTATTCAAGCTCACTAGTTAGTGTGCTATATGTTATGGTACTTGGACTAGATTTTCATTCCCTTGATGGATTAATAGAAATAAAATAATTAATCATGAGATATTTATTGATAGTCTTAAGACATAATATTGTACATGTGAAATAAAATGCATGATTTTATATGAAAATAAATGACATGGTACTAGAGTGCATGCAAGTTATTTATTTCTCTAAATTTTCATTTTCATGAATATTATGTTTAGTAATTCAATGATGCACAAATTGAAACATTTTAGTACAATGTTTATAGCATTTGGATTCAATATGTACAAATATTTTGCATCAACTTTTTGAATCACGCTCCATGATCTATCATCAAGATTATAGAGAGACCTTTTATTCTTCCACTACTCTCTATACCATCTTAATGATCATTCATAAAGTGTGATTTACAAAAATTATGCAAAAAATATATACACAGTGAATCCAAAAGCTATATACATTAAACATTATGGACTATGGAAATCCAATGTATTTAACATTTTAGTATTTATAACTATATTATATAAAATAATGATATTTGTGAAATATAGTGTTCTCTAAATGTTTCTAATTTAACATTATTTATAGGTGTAATTTTATTATTAATTCAATGGTTTTATTCATGTTATTTATTTAGTTTTCCCATCTAAATTTTTGAGGTAAAATATCAAGTTTGAAAAGTGTTAGAAGTTGATATTAAAGACCAAGAGAAAATTTATTCACACATAAAAATTTAATGACTATTTAGCTTGCATTATGTTTTCTAAATTATGAATGACAATAAGGCACTATATATTTTTCCACTAGCCTTGGTTGGTACTGTCATTTTTTGTGTTGCATGTTTTATCCTTTGTTCTCATTTTTGTTTACTTATGAATTTATTTTTAAGTTGGTCTAAATATTTGGATTATATTTGTCTTTTTCATATTATTTAGTTCATATTGATCCTAGGAACTAAGTATGACCCTGATAAGAACTTACCTCATGTTGGTTATTATGATCTAGGCATATCGTAATGATCTCTATTACATCAATGTAATTTATAATTAAAAGTGTTTGATTATTGAATATATTTTAGAAATAAATATTGCTTTGGTTGAAATATAATTTTAATATTTTTATTATTCTAGGGTGCAAGCTTCATAGCTAAAAATATATTATAGTTCCATTCTTTGGATGCTTTTAGAAGGTTTGTATCTTAAAAATTCATTATCTCCCCTATATTATCTTATGGCCCCTTCTAATTGAGAGAGTTACATCATGCAATTAATAGAGGTATATATTATTTCATATTATAAAATAGCTTCTTTTTTTTCCCAAACCATACAATTGTGAATAGAGATCAATTAATTATATTCAATGGGGATGGAGTTCTACCACATGTAATTGATAAAAATGTTTGGACATAATTTTTGAATTTAAAGGAATGAAGTGATTTTTATTTGAAGTTGTGGTTTATATAGCCAAATGCAAGATATTTTTTATGTAATTATTTTCATAACTTCAATCTAATATTAGACACTTTACCATTAAAATCAAACATATATGAGTTTATGTCAAGAAATTTCAAATAGTACACATGAATTCATAAGAAATATCTTGAATTTGTGTTTAATTAAGAGGATTGTGATAAAAAGAACCACTATATTGTAAATATTTTTAAAATCCATAAATGTATCTCAAACAATTAAGAAATAAAGTTCAAGAGAAATTACATAAATATAAATAAAGTAATACTCCATGTGTGCATGACTGTGATGAAAGCAATGTAAAAGTATTATTGTGAATTATCTCATTGCAAATAATTGGAAGCATCTATAATATGATTTTGATTACTTATTAGCTAATGCAAGGAAAAATTTACTATTTATAAATTGTTTTGATTATGTACACCATATTATTAAGAAACTCAAAGAAAAATATCAAAAAATTATAATCAAATTTAAGGATCATTTAATTTTATATTTAATCATGTTAATATGGAATATGAAAAGTGAAATTAATGAAGTGTAGTAAAGAATTTTTCTTTTAAAACCTTAAATGTATCAATTAATTACATTCTTATATAAGATTGATAACACAAAAATACTATCTAAAATAGATAAACCAATAAGGTGTTTCGTATTAACATAGAAATATGAATTTACACTTTCCCAAAATATGAATTTTATCATGATCAAAGCTAAGAAATGGTATATGTTCTCCTTTGTAGAACTTATTCCACAAAAAAGAAAAATATAAAAAATCATCTGAGATTTTATGGGTTCGGGAAATATTGTTTAATGCACAAGAGAACTAGGAGGGGTGGGTGAATTAGTTGTTCATTAAAACATCAAAAAACCGAATTAACATTCCAATCCACATTAACCTTACTAGCCTTTGATCTGTTAGAATGATTTAGCATTATAATCATAGTGATAGTGTGAGTTAAATACACCAGATCCATATGAATTTAAGCTATATTTAACTAACTAAGCTACAATCCCAATGAAATGTTCAAAAGCTTCAAACCAAGCAACCATTAAAATAAGAATAAAATAAATCATAAAAGCATAAAGGAAACCTAATCTAAAACTCCAAAACTCATCCCATTGGGCGATTAGTGTTGTATTGATATGGAATGCTGAACTTTTTCTAATCCCTTGGATAAAATGAGTTGTTGGACTCAAGGGAACACTAAGAGTGGGGGGGTGAATCAATGTTCAATAAATTTTAAACTTCATCAATCTGAAACTTGAAACCATTTCAACATTGCATTAAAAAAAAGATGCATGCATACAAAGCAATCATTCATGACACCATAACACAAATATTTTTTGCATGGAAACCCTGTTAGGGGAAAAACCAAAGTGGAGGTTAATCCACAATTTGAGTACTCAAATATAAATGTTTACAAAAGGGAATGCACTTGCATTGAGGCACACTGCCTAGATCTCACTGCTCAAAGGAAAGGCTCACTGCCATACAAAAGTTCAGATTAAAACCATCTCAAGGTTGAACTGAGATGAAAGCATCTATTTATGCTAGGTTATAGTTCCAGTGAATCTCATAGATTAATTTTTGGATCTACAAACTGATTATGTTCTTCACTCTACTCTTCTCAGCTCATAAATCCAACATCCACACCATTACTCTTTTGATTTCGTACCACATACTTATTCACACATTTCAACACTTCTTCGCTATAAATCACACCTCTTAATATATCAAAATGATAGAACCACTCTCACATATATATCCACAAGGATTTATTCATTCATCACTTAGCTTCATAAAATATTAAGTTACTTTCATCTTGTCAGCTAGTTCCACCACTAATTCTTTATGTGCATCCTCCAAAGTTGGTTAAGACAAAGAGAGAACACAAACAAAACTTAATCGAGCACAAAGATATTTAATTAATTACTCCTTATATGTCCACAATTGCTATAATAGATTAATGTTCTATACCAGTGACTGCACATTAGTGATCTTCATGAATAAGGTGATACAAATATCAAAAAACCTTCTTCAGAGATCCACAACCAAAAATACATGTCCGGTGAGGTAATCAAATCAACTTTTATGCCTGTAATCAGATGCCCTATTCTTTACTTTATTTTGCCAGTAGAAACCTAAACTATATTGCATACCAAATGTAAGACTTAGGTTGCAATTTAAGTTACCATCAATGACAACACTTACAAGCCATATGCCAACATGAGCATCTAATCGAACTCCATTGATGAAAGCTTACGCAAATATTGAAGAAAATATGCTAAGGATGGTTGGAAAGCTTAATAATGGATGCAAGATGAATAAAGATAGTATTCAAAAAAGAAACATAACTTTGTTTTGATGGAAGTGGATCCATTTCTCTCCAAAATGTGAGGTATTTATAGGAGAAAATGGTGAATCAAGGGCTAAGATTGATTTGATCAATCAATTGTCAAGATGCAATATGAGGTGAAGGCATGGATCAAGGATTATCATCAATGGGTGAGAATGAAAAATCACATTGCTGAAAGAATAAATCAATGGCTCAAAATAATTCTAAAAAACACACTTCCTAAAACTTAAGAAGTTTGTTAGGAAAGAATATTCTATTTTTGGAGCTCAAATGGAAGAATATTCGAAGGGAATATTCGTATGCAAGTGGATGGGTGAGGGGAAATTAGTAATTATTCAATTAAAATGAATTTTTAATTGTGCAAGTTGAGTGATTTTAGTATTATCATTAAATAATTAATTAATTTAATGAAAAGGCTTAGTTAAGTGACATTTAATTAAATGAGAGGAGATAAGGGGGGCTTTATTTAAATAATTTTCATTATTCAATTAAACTAGATGAAATTTTAATGTGAAAAAGGGGGAAATTAACCTAATAATATTCATTAGATTAATAGATGAAAATGATGCATTTAATTAAATAACTAGGCTTATTCAATTAAATAGTTGAAAAGACAATGAATTTAGGACAAAACGATGCTAGTAATTAGATTCAAGTGTGTAATATCATTTAGGAATTTTTTTTTATACATTTTCCCCCTCTTTGAAGTGAGGTACCTATTACATTGATTTAAAGACTCACTTTTTGGATTAATATCGATATTCAGATCAAAAATTTAAAATTTTTGATTTTTTGGATGCCACATTGTTGCCCTAATGTCGCTGCTAGGATCAAAAAAATTAAAATTCATAATTTTTTAGATGCCCCATTGTTTCCCTAGTGGAAGGAATTAAGCTAGTACCCTATCACCTTGAGAGATTAGGCAAAAATTTAAAAATTTTGGTTGATCAAGCAACAAAGGTTTAAAATTGATTTAGGTGCCTAAATAGGTTTTGGGATGTGAAAACAAGCTCAGAAACGCAAAAACAATCTCTTAAAATATGCCCCATAGCTTAGATATTGGAAAAATAGGATCAAAACCCTAGTTTCCCCCTTAAATTAGGGCAAAAAACTATAATTTTTAGGCATATATAGAGGTTAAAGTGTCACTTTCAATTCATTTGCACTCTTGTCTTTTAGCAAATTATTGCCTTTTTGCTCTGACACCTTGGCAATATAGTGTGATGTGTGCTTCCTAAAAACCTCATAGAGAGAGTTCAAGAGTACTGACGACCTCCAAATGCAGGACCTCGGGTATGTGCTTCAAAACTTTCCTCATTTTTTACACTTTTATTGCATTTATTAGGGTTTGAATTAGGTTCTTGTAGGGTGTCACTATAGGGTGGCATTTTTGAAGTAGTCAACAATACATTTGACATTATGGCCCAACAAATTTACCAAAATGTGATGTGTCCTGGGTTTTGGATGTAGAGTCACTATTGTTTTAGGGTGACATGTCTAGGTTTTTGGGTTTAGTGATAGTATTTAAAAATAGTGGCACACTTTCTTAAGGTCAACACATAGGATTTTGGATAAAGCAACACATTAAAATGTTGACTTACTATTGAAATATAGTGACATGCCTACAAAAGGGTGACACATTTACAAAAAAAGGATATAACAACGCTTTTGTAGATTTAGGACTTGGAAACCTAGATTTTAATCAGTTTTAGACAAATTGACACTATTCGCTCCATGTGTGTAGAAGGATATTCAAGCTCTCATGTCCTAAGAGAATTGGCTTGGAATTCTTGAAAAGGTAGAGCATTTTGATGTGGAGCAGTACGATTTCTTGGGAGTCATCAAATTTGGATATATTGCGTACATGCCTGAGGTTCAAACTAACTTAGCTATGATGATGGTATTGGTGGAGCACTAGCATAGTGACACATCTTCATTGGACGCCTCCCCACTACCAAGGCTATTGTCATATTGAAGGACGTATGGAAATTTTTGTAGCTTCCCATTCATAGGAAGTGATTTATCTATGACACAATTTTCTGAGATGGATGCATGCTTTCAGATCCTGGTGACAAATGACATCCTTTTAGTGAGCTCCCAAATTAACTTGGAGCAGTTTCGAGGACGGGTTTCAGATTTTAGATTAGTTGTAGGTAACTTGATCTCTTGTTTGATTGTCCTAGACCAACGAGGTAGAGGTTTTAGTTCAGGTTGGGGACTAGCATGGCACGACATGCTATATAGGATGAATTAGTATGTTATGGTTGTGTATAGATACTGAGAAACCACGAAATTGTAGCACACAAGGATGATAGGGATCAAGCCATACTAGAGGAGAGTGATAGATGACATGATCGTCTTTAGGTGGAGGCCATGGCTCTAGGCACCACCGTGGTATGATGATCATCAGCAGTTGTTCTAGGTCAAGTAGACTCGATTCATTCAAGGTCAATAGAATATTATGATAGAGTGGTATCTTCTAGACCATGTAGCTCGACAGTTTGAGGACACACAGAATGTACCCCCAAACGACTATACAACCATATTTTTTAGGCTTTTTAGAGAGGTTCAGTAGGGACAACATATTCAACCATAGGTGGCTATTGATAACTTTCTATAGCTTTTGGATTTTCCTTGGGTATATGATGGAGGACAACATGATATGAGGACTACCCTAGCTTATGATGCATCGTGGGTGGCCCCCACATCCTTAATAGATCCAACTAGAGGATATCCATGGGGTAGACCAAAAGTGCAGGAGCAGGTAGAGGACAGAAATAAGGTGACTAGCAACCTCCCCATGATTAGGGTCATTAGGACCAGGTGGTACAAGATCAGGCAATGGCATAAGTACCAGGGCCATCTCCACCACCACCACCACATTAGCATCGACAACATCCATAGTAGCAACAGTCAGGGTAAGATCCTTGAGATTCATAGATTAAAGCCCTTATGGATGAGAGAGATTAGTTGTGTCAGTAGTTACAAACTATGAAAGTTGACAAGGATTATGAGTGACAGTTATGGCAGTAGTTGGATCTTCAGTTGGCACAGGAGACTGGATGACAAAAATAGTAAGAGGTCATCATGGTAGCAGAACAAGGGCATGTGGTATCTACACGCATGTATAGAGATGTTGCATTAGAGGTAGAATACTATAAGACACTCTACTAGTCATAGGGATGTCCCTCAAGAGAAGTGATAGCTAGACTATTCATAGAGGAGGGAGGTTGATCTTAGGGGTTCAAGTGGTGAGTTGTCAGTCAGATAGCGTGGAGAGGGTAGTGAGAGATAAAAACCTGATGGTCATCAGGACCAATCCCAACATGATGATCAACAAAGCAAGGGATAGCCCATGCTTCTTTTATAGATAAATTTTTGATATACAACTTGATTTGAATATGTATGCACATTCATCGGCTCGTTTTTTATAGCATCTTGTATATTTTACTTTTGATGATATTTTCAAATTGACTCTAACATTTGTACCATGATATCTAGATTTTGATGATATGAGATGGCCTAATTCGGTTATGATGTGATGTTCCATCATTTTGATGTGATATGATGTTTTATTTATTTCATGCGGTATGATCATGTATAGATGTGTATATTGATGTTATGGATGCATATTTATGCTTTATGATATGATATGAACCATGATGTGATGTTTATATGATATGTGATGTATGGTATATGTTATGGATGCAATGCAATAGATGTTCTATTATCTTTTTTTAGTATCTTTTGATGACATGCTATGAGATTGATGTACTTCCTTTTTGCATATTTTCATATGATGATGATGTCATGCTTATGATATGTAGAATGTATCTATGTTGATGGTTTATGGATGCGGATTGGATGCATTATGATTTTTGTTGAATGTCATGATACCATGTTAGCATGAAAAGAAGATAGAATAATAAGATGAAATGGATTGACCATTGATTTTTAGATTGATGATATGCTTGTTTTAGGGATTGGGACACTTCATCATTCCTTATTTTTGATATAACACATATACACGATGCATCAAGGTATCAATAAACAGGATGGTGTATCTATTGCGATGGATTTTGACTCTGCAAACAAATAGGATAGTCCTTGTTCACACCTTGACATATTGAAACCTCATTGGAACATAGTTTAGAATTTTAGAACATCTCAAACCAAAGCATGTGTAATGGTCATTAATTTATCCAAAATGACCTCCCTACACACAACAAAGCAAGTATGCACCAAGATTATTTCACAAGAACATCCCACAAAAACACCAAATGAAAGATAATGATCAGTGGCCCATTCCTTTCTCTCTAAATATTTTTGATCGAAATCATCGAGAGGTCCTCAGAATGGGTCAACAAGATAAACCATAAGAAAAGATAAAAAAAAAATAGTCAATGTTATCTATATCTCTTGCCAAACTAACATAGCTAAGGTGATATCTGACGATGATGTCCATTGTAGGAAGGATAAATCCAAAGACGTGTTTATCAAATGATTTGACTAAGACTAAGTTTTTGGTAGGCATTTGATATGAATGTTAGTGACTTGTTCACCTACAATCTAGACTTTAGATTTTGACATTTAGGTTCACACTGTACAACTTTCCATACTTTTTTTCTACTTGTTTGATGATGATGATTGATTTATTATGAATAAAATTTTATTGCGGGTGAAGCAAAATGAGATGGACGGTTTTGGATTTTTTAGAATATTTCAATGTTTTTGGGTAGTTTGCAATGTTTTTGAGGTTGTTTTTTTTTAATCTTTTTGGGTATATGTGAATGTTTAGGTTTTTGATTATTTGAGGTTATTTAGGGTTTTCTAATATTTTCCATTTTTTTGTGTTTTCTGATTTTTTAAATGTTTTTGTGTTTTCCAAAAGTTTTAACCAAGACCTAAAAGGGACTGACCTAGGGCCTCGAGGGCTTATCAAATATTAGCCTTTCCTACATTATACACATAGAGACCACGTAGTTTGGCTGACTTTGACATGTTATTGAGGAGATATGAACACTTGATGGATTGTTAGCTTATTATGATGAACTTCTAAAGGACTAGCCTAAAGTGTCTTGGGTGCACATCAATGATGGCCTTGCCTACATTCAAGCTTAAAGACAACATAGTTCAACATGGTTTTTTTATTTTTATTTTCTGATGTTTTGATTTGTTTAGAGATTTTTATAGTAATTTGGATGTTTTGGATTTTGACTTTACAACTTTTTGAATGTATTTGGATTTTTGGCTATACAAGATTTTGATGTTTTTGGATTTTCTAGATTTTGCAATTTTTTTTGGATTTTGATGAGTTTTTCAAATGTTTTGTGATTTTTTGAGAGATTTCAAATAATCTTAAGATATACAAGGACCCAATCTGATGCAAGCATAAAAAATTTCCCACAGTGTGATGTGATAGACTACCTCGATATAGGTAGGACAAACTAACCTTCAGAATGTGTCAAGTAATACTAACGGGGAATATGATACATAAGATCCAGCTATTATATATATTCAGATGGGTGATAGAATAAATATGATTAGTGGATGCGATGGATGGATGTGATGTAAAGTAGGATAGGCTTAAAGAGTCACTGATATATGGAGGTGATTATTTACACAAGGTGCATTTTTTCTAGGCTTTCAAGAAGGTAATTTCCCAAATAGCCACCAAAGCGGTTTTCAATAGAGGACGATTTTTTTCTTTACTGTCCTTTTTCTTATTTTTTAGGATTTTTGTTATTTTTTGATTTTTTTATATTTTTAGATTTTACACCCTTCAAGCCTAGGCATAATTTTTTTTGAGATGTAGACTATTGATTAGATTCTGCAAGGTTTCTCCTTTAGGAATTGACAATTGATAGGCTCCTAATCCATAGTTTGTTGTGACAAAAAGTGGTCCCAAATAATTCTCCTTGATGACAATATCTCCTATCTGAAAAGACCAAATATTGATTTTCTTGTTGTAGCTCCATTTTAGTCGATATTGGTATGCTTGCAAATGATTTAAGGCATCAAGACAATGCTCGTCTACGAATTCTAGCTCATTCAGTTGAGACACCCTATATTCTTCATCAGTGATCAGATTCTACAGTGACACTATCAACGAGGGAGCTCAACCTCAATAGGTAGGATGGCTTTAGATCTATAGACTAAGGAGAAGGGGTTGCACCTATAGGTGTGTGAATATTGATTTGATAGGCCCATAAGTTGGGGTTTAACTATAGATTCCAATCACAGCCAACTTCATTGACTATCTTTTTAAATATTTTTTGCATGTTCTTGTTTGTAGCCTTATCTTGACCATTGCCTTGGGGATAGTAGGGGTAGAGAACTAGTTTTTTATGTTGAATCATTGGTATAGCCCTCTTACATCCTAATTTTTGAAGAGTGTCTTGTTATCTGAGATAAGGGTTTACAAAACATCATAGTGTCAAATAAGGTAGTTTAGGATGAAATTGAAGATCTATTTCCCAGCTATATAAGTCATAGGAATAGATTCCACCCACTTTGTAAAGTACTTAGTGGTTGTGATGATGAATTTGTAGCCATTAGACAAGGTGGGGGTAATTTGTCCTATGAGGTTGAGTCCCCACTGTGAGAAAGGCCAAGGTGTAAAAATTGGTTGTAATTCTTGAGCTAGAGCATGGATAAGGTCTCCATGTTATTGACACTAGATATATTTTTGCACATACTAATGAGCCTCTCTTTCCATGGTGGGCTAGTAATACCCTATCCTAAATAGTTTCTTGGATAAAGTCATACCACTAGAATGGGAACTACAAATGCCTTTATGTACTTCTATTAAGGTGTTCAAGGCTTCCTCTTGGTTGAGACATTGTAATAGTGTCCCGTTGATATTTCTACGATATAGGGTATCACCTAAGATGATGAATCAAGATGCATTTTTAACAAATGTTTTCTTAAGGTTAGAAGTGATATCGGGGAGGGTACCTCTACTAAGGTAGGTGAATCTATTGTGATACCATGGGGAACCAAGAGTAATGATCACACATACAAATTTAGATTCAGGTATTTGAAAAGTCGATACGAGAAGCTGCTCTACCAGGAATTCACATTGAAGAACATTATGTGGCATGTGTATCTAACAAAGACCCAATTGTTGCCATGGAATTAGCTGCTCGATTGTTCACACGAGGTATTTGATTGAAGGTGATCTGTAAACGGATCTAGACTAGATTGCAGATTGAAATGCTTAACTTTTACAATGCTTTTACAATGATTATTCCAAGTTAATTAAATCAAAATTAACTTATGGAAATAACAAAATGAAAGTAATAACAAGGTGATTATAACAGAAAGGAAGGAAATGAGAGAAAGAAAGAGAGAGAAGAAGAGAAGTGCAAACAGTGTTTGATTACGGAGTTCGTCACAAACGTGACTACGTCTCCGGGTCCACTCCAATAGAGAGACCGATCCGATTAACTCCAAAATCAATTACAAAGCACCACAATCATTCTCCAAGCACTTCGGCAGCATAACAACGCTCTGACGTGCAAGAATGGAATCTCTACAAGACCTCTCTTTCGATTATCTCCACAGCTTCAAGACTTCGTCACCTGAAAGAAAAACTTGACTCAACTCCCACCTCACACCCCTTTTTATACATGGAATTTACCTAATTAGGCCTAACCATAAAAATTAATGCCTAACCCCCTCTAACAGCTCGTACAAGTCCTCTGATGGCTCCATTTAGCTTCTGGTTTAGTTTGTTAGAGGTGGTTTTACATATTTATGGCTTAATAAGCCATTTGTTATGGTTCGGCTGACAGTCATATAACAAAACCAATCGTGGCCACTATATAATTAAAAACCATCTTGTGGCCTACCGGTGGTTAGTTATTTTGTTACAATGGTGGTCGGCGGTTCCAACCCCGCCGGCCACGTTTTACCACTCACCACCGACAAACCTAAACAATAAAACTAAACAATTCCATATACATTGTTGACCGCTGCGTTTGGTGCAACGGCTAACGGCCCGGCCGTTTGGGCGGAGATCGCGGGTTCAAACCCGTCCACACACATTTTTTAAAACAAACTTATCAACTCAAACCGCTGGATGGAGGAGAGAAACCGTGAGGCCTCGTGGCATGCCGAGGAGGTGCCACGTGGCGACGTTTGATTCGCTGACAGAGATGCCGACGTGGCCTGCTGACTGGGGTACGGACTGCTGACTGGACCGATGACTGTGCTGCCACGTGGATGCTGACATCATCATATGGATGACACGTGTCAACCATGGATTGGTCCATTTTGATCTGCACAGATGCTGATGTCATCATGTACAGATGCTGACGTCATCACTGTACCTTCAGTCCACCAAGTCAACCTAAAACTTTGACCAGTTGTATCTTGAGCCTCTGATGTCGGATTTCGATGAAATGAACACCATTGGAAAGCTTGCGACGGGCTCTTCGCAATGATGCCAACTTTGACAACTTTTGATGACATCATTTTTTCTGCTTCCTGGACACCCTCTGATTCCAGTTTGACCCAAGGTTTGACTGGTCATAACTTGCACAAACGGACTCCTTTTCAGTCTGTTCAAGTTGTGTTGGAATCAAGATGTCGAGCTCTTTCTGATGGTGCTGATTCTAGAGAGAAATGAGACACTTCAATTTTCACTGAAAATATCCACCGGATCAAGCCTCCCCACTGAAGACCTTTTGGACCTCCAAAAGTGACATTCATTCTGACATTAAGTGAGGACTTGGCCTCCCCACTTGTCCTGTATCTTCTGTACATTTGCATACCTGGCTCACAAGCACAATTAAGACTGCAAACATATTGTTGTACATAAACATTATTCTATCGCTTCCATAAGCTTCTACATCAACTGTTGTAGCCACTAACCAACAAATATTGACTAGCATCAAGCTGAACAATAATGCAAAAAAGAAAGAGAATAAGTCAACAACACTTCGATCCTTCACAACAGTAACATTTTTACCCAAGGATTCATCAATGCTTTCAATCATCATTCCCTCATGCTGTACTGCGGGTGCATCCTGCAACATCTGACCCTGGTTAGCTACTCCAAGTTCAAGTTTAGAACCACCTGTACTGACAGACATAAGAGTTAGCCCTTTACTTGCATTAATTACCCTCTTTAACTGCCCTGTGTTTGCAAAAGAACGATCAGTCTTAATCCTGTGAGAATGTACAATATACTGTACGCCATCTTTAAACAAGTGATAATGATTCTTTTCCCTGTAGAAAATAGCTTTCCTGTCATATAAATAAGGGCTACCAAGCACTATCCCATAGATATCCAGTGGAACCACATCAAACTGTACCTCATCCACAAATTTACTAGTGATTGTGAATCTTAAGATGCATTGTCTTGTTACTTGCAACTTATCATTTTCACAAATCCAACCTAGTGGATAAGGTTTCTTATGCAATGTAGTTCTTAATCCCAAATTCTTTACAACACTTTCTGAAATCAAATTAACTTGAGAACCACTATCTATGAGTGCATCAATTTTACTGTTCTTAGCAACAACCCTTAAATGAAAAAGCTCATTCCTTTTTTCATCTTCAGAGGCATCATTAACTTTAGAAGTAGAAGCACAACTATCAAAGGAAACATTGGAAGTGGGAGCTTTACCTTTCATACCCATAGTTGTTATCTTAGTTTCATCATCTGAATCGGAACCAAGATCCATAACAATATTTGTGGATTTCTCCTTACCCTTCTATTTCTGATTCTGTCTTTGAGCCCACTTAGGCTTCAGTTCTGGATGCAACTGCCAACAATGTTCTTCATCATGACCTTTCTTGTCACAATGAGAGCAAGAAAGTTTATCATCCTTCTTAACTGTAGCTGTCTTCTTTCCTTTCCCTGTCTCTACAACTTTAGAAGATTTCTTTACAGAGTTATCAAACTTATCAATAAAAGATCCTTTACCCCTTGACTCTAAGTGGGTAGCTTGAACACAAACTTCATCCAAGTTGTTAGGATTCAAAACCAAAATAGAATGCCTAAGATAGGAATGTAGACCTCCTATGTACTTCAACAAAGTGTCCTGGGTGTACAAAGGAACATTCAAAGCAATAGCCTTTTTCCTGAATTCATGGGTGTACTCCTGGACAGATTGACCCTTCCCTTGCCTAAACATTTTCCAGTCCATCATTAACTATTGCATATGTCCTAGGGGATAAAACTGCTTCTTAAGAGCATTAACAAACTCTGCCCAAGTTAAACTGACTCTACCATGTTGTGAAATTTTTTCCTTAGTCTTACTCTCCCACCAGGTTAAAGTTGTACCTCCTAACCGAAGAGTAGCTAATTGGATCCTATCAACATCATCTAATAGGTTTTGGACTCTACAGTAGACTTCTACTTGCTGAATCCAATCATCTAGTTTTTTAGCATCTAATTCACCACAATACTTAGGTAGTTCAAATTTTACATCCAATTTAATTTTAGGCTTATACCCACTCTTAAAAGGATTAAAAGAAGTAGAATAAGGAGAAGATGGAGAAGAAGGAGAAGCAGAAGAGGGAGGAGAAGAAGAAAAGGGGTGATCTGGTTGCTTTCCACCATCTCCATGATGTTTCCCTTTCTTGTCTTTGCGATCTTCTTGCTTTGACAAACCTCCTTCATGTTCCTTCCGTTCTTGTCTTTCTTGGAAAAGAATGTCCACCTTAGCCTTCATCTCGAGGAATGCTCTTCTGAATTCCTGCTCACTGATTTCTTCAGGAACCTCCATTCCAGACACAGACATTTTCAGAAAACTTCTTCGCTTCTCGATCTCAGGATCAAAGTCTTCAAGCTTGCCTTCACCCTTCTGAATCCTGGATCTCGTTAGCATTCAAGAAAACAACTGCAATAATAGTCAACTGAGCTCTGATACCACTTGATCTGTATAGGATCTAGACTAGATTGCAGATTGAAATGCTTAACTTTTACAATGCTTTTACAATGATTATTCCAAGTTAATTAAATCAAAATTAACTTATGGAAATAACAAAATGAAAGTAATAACAAGGTGATTATAACAGAAAGGAAGGAAATGAGAGAAAGAAAGAGAGAGAAGAAGAGAAGTGCAAACAGTGTTTGATTACGGAGTTCGTCACAAACGTGACTACGTCTCCGGGCCCACTCCAATAGAGAGACCGATCCGATTAACTCCAAAATCAATTACAAAGCACCACAATCATTCTCCAAGCACTTCGGCAGCATAACAACGCTCTGACGTGCAAGAATGGAATCTCTACAAGACCTCTCTTTCGATTATCTCCACAGCTTCAAGACTTCGTCACCTGAAAGAAAAACTTGATTCAACTCCCACCTCACACCCCTTTTTATACATGGAATTTACCTAATTAGGCCTAACCATAAAAATTAATGCCTAACCCCCTCTAACAGCTCGTACAAGTCCTCTGATGGCTCCATTTAGCTTCTGGTTTAGTTTGTTAGAGGTGGTTTTACATATTTATGGCTTAATAAGCCATTTGTTATGGTTCGGCTGACAGTCATATAACAAAACCAACCGTGGCCACTATATAATTAAGAACCATCTCGTGGCCTACCGGTGGTTAGTTATTTTGTTACAATGGTGGTCGGCGGTTCCAAGCCCACCGGCCACGTTTTACCACTCACCACCGACAAACCTAAACAATAAAACTATATAATTCCATATACATTGTTGACCGCTGCTTTTGGTGCAACGGCTAACGGCCCGGCCGTTTGGGCGGAGATCGCGGGTTCAAACCCGTCCACACACATTTTTTAAAACAAACTTATCAACTCAAACCGCTGGATGGAGGAGAGAAACCGTGAGGCCTCGTGGCATGCCGAGGAGGTGTCACGTGGCGACGTTTGATTCGTTGACAGAGATGCCGACGTGGCCTGCTGACTGGGGTACGGACTGCTGACTGGACCGATGACTGTGCTGCCACGTGGATGCTGACATCATCGTATAGATGGCATGTGTCAACCACGGATTGGTCCATTTTGATCTGCACAGATGCTGATGTCATCATGTACGGATGCTGACGTCATCATTGTACCTTCAGTCCACCAAGTCAACCTGAAACTTTGACCAGCTGTATCTTGAGCCTCCGATGTCGGATTTCGACGAAATGAACACCATTGGAAAGCTTGCAACGGGCTCTTCGCAATGATACCAACTTCGACAAATTTTGATTTCATCATTTTTTCCGCTTCCTGGACGCCCTCTGATTCCAGTTTGACCCAAGGTTTGACTGGTCATAACTTGCACAAATGGACTCCTTTTCAGTCCGTTCAAGTTGCGTTGGAATCAAGATGTCGAGCTCTTTCTGATGGTGCTGATTTTGGAGAGAAATAATACACTTCAATTTTCACTAAAAATATCCACCGGATCAGAAGGTTATATCAATGAATTACTTAAGACTTTCTACCATTTTCTTGTAAGGAGCGAGTTTATCATCCTTGTTCTAGTAGTAGTCGTTGACTTTATTAACAATCAGTTGCGAATCTCCATAGACTTTTAACTCCTGTATTTTCCACTAGACTACTATTCTTAACCTAGTTATGAGAGCTTCATACTCAACAATTTTTTTGGTACATGGAAAGGATATCTGGTATGACTCTGGAATACAGTCACCTTGAGGGGTGATAAAGAGAATTCCCACCCCTGATCCATTTTAGGTATATGATCCATCAAAGTACATTTTCCATTGATCTAAAACATCGAGAAGAAACATAGACTCATCAGGAAACTTTGATACCAAAGGGTTATTAGCATAAATGGGTGCTTCTGCTAGTTGATTTATAATGACCTATCCCTTTATAGCCTTCCACTGCACATACTCTTTGTAAAAATTTGTTAAGATCATTACCCACTTTGCCATTCATCCAATGAGAGTTGTTTTAGATAACATATATTTTAATGGGGTGATCTTAGTGATAAACTTAATTTGATGTGCTAGCTTATAGTGTCTTAATTTTTGTGAAGAAAAAACTACTACTAGGCATTCCTTCTCGATGGATGAGTAATTCATTTCATATCCTAGAAAAGTCTCGTTGATATAATAGATGGCTATTTCCTTTCCTGTTTCATCATGTTGGGCAAGAAGAGCACCTAATGTTGTTGATGTGGCTGAGATGTATAGGATGAATGGATTGCTTTTTATTCATGGCATGAGCACTAGAGGTGTTAATAAATATTCCTTGATCTAATCAAAGGCTTTATCACATTTCTCATGCAACTTATATGTCATTCCTTTATGGAGAAGGTGGGAGAAGGGGCAGATCTTGTCTGATAGTTGCGCTATGAATCTTCTACTGGATTGTAATCTTCCTTGTATACCTCACATTTATTTCAATGTTTGTGGTGGATCCATGTCTAGAATTTATTTCACCTTTGTTGGATTTATCTTGATCCCTCTTTGTGAGACTATGTAGCCGAGAAGTTTTCTTGATGTAACCCCAAAGACACTTTTTTGGGTTCAATCATACTCTTATATTCTTTCATCCTATCAAATATTGGTTCCAATAACTCTATATGCTTGTTCCTCAATTTTTTATTTTGTTAAAATATCATCCACATAGTCTTCGACTATTTTTTGGATCATATCATGAAAGATTAGGGTCATCACCCTCTGATATATTGCTCCATAATTCTTTAACCCGAATGACATCATGTTCCAACAGTATGTTCCCCATGGAATAGTGAATGTAGCTTTATGTTTTTCCTCCTTAGCGATCATGATTTGGTTATAGCCTAAAAATCCATCTATGAGTGATAACATTTCATACCCTATGGTTAGATTGATAATGAAGTCAATGTTGGGAAGTCGAAAATCATCTTTCAGATATGCTTTGTTCAAATCCTTGAATTAGGTGCATATTTTTATGCCCCAGTTGGTTTGGAGACTAGTACCAAGTTGGAAACCCACTCAGGATAGTCAATTGGTGGAATGAATATGACATCAAGGAGTTTCTATAATTCCAGTTTAACCAATAATGCTAGTTGAGCGTGTATCTTTCTTAGTTTTTTTTTTCCTAGTTTTCCTTCAAGATAGATTGTTAGTGTAGACATCCAAATTTGACCACTTCCATATGGCCAAATTCATCTCCTTACACCTCTATGACATCAATATTAATTATTTATTTATTTAATTAATATTTCACCTTCTACCTAAGGTTCCTAAAGTATTTAATTTAACAATTAAATACTTTATCCTTTATCCTTTCCTCTCTAAATTAAATAAAAATATTGATTATTTAATTTAGTCATTTCCCCCTTTTGAATTTAAATCAATTTTAAATTCATCAATTTTCTCTTTCCTTGTCAAATCCTCCATAACCCCTCTTCTAATTTGGATTAAGATGTGCACCACTTAATCAATATTAATGTCACATCCTCATACATTTCCCACTTGCTTCTAATCCATTATTAATTAGCTTAATCATGTATTTGCACTATCCTAATCTAATTCCCTTGATACATTTAGCATGCCCTTTTTGGTCAACCTTCACATCTTCCATATTTGGCATAGGTTCTCTTCCCCATGTGAATTTAAAATTAACTCTTTATTCCTCCAAGGAATCTCCCTCTCCCCCATGAATTTAAAATTTACTTCTGAGTTCTCCAAGGAATCTCCCTCTTTCCCATGAATTTAAAATTCATTTTTGGTTCCATTATAAGGGTTTTGTTTTATCCACAAGACACTTTGCAGCCTCCTCCATAAGAACCTTGTCTTATCCACAAGGTGCTTATCATATGAATTTAAAATTCATATTTATTCTCCCAACCACCTTATTCACTTCAATCATGTGAATTAAATATTTACATTTATTTCTCCAACCAATTCTCTCTTCTCCATGGGGATTTTTTGAGGAATACTAAAATTCATCATATGTCACTTTCACCTCCATTTGGGGACAAAAGGTTCCTTTTTGAGGAAATTCTCTCATCCCCCAAGGTACTTGCAAAGTACTTGTCCTTCCTCCACATCATTTGTACTTTTTCCATCTCATCTCACCCCTTGGACAACTCACCCTCCACATGTCAAGATGTGAGGGCTTGTGAGTCCTCAACTCACCACAATCCTCCATCTTGGCCATGGTGGCTCAATCTTGACTATTGAATTCTCTAGAGAATTCAAAATTCCTCTATAAATACCCCCCTCTCACATGCTTTAAGGACCTCATGCATTTAGTAGAAAACTTATGATCTTAAGTCATTCAAGCCTCCATTAAGCAAATTTTGCCTTCAAGAGATTGCATCCATTTTGTTTACTTATCACCTATCCACTCTCATCTTGCATTTGAAACATTTTCCATCCATTTTTCATTCACATTGCCATCAAGGAGCACACAACCAAATTTCATTCAAGGGCTAACCAAGGAGATCAACATAAAGGTATAATCATCTTCATTTTTTATCTCTCTTTTGTGTTTTATGTAGGCTAATCATTGAGGTGGTCTTGTGTTATTTACATTGCATTCTTAGTTATTTTGCATATTTAGAAGTAAAATAAACACCTACACACATTTCTAGCACGCCCGGTGGGACCCACAGACAAGTCATTTTCTTTTAAAGTTTGTTGTTGTTTTCTTTTTTTGTAGGTTCAGGTGACTCAGAAGGGAACCATGCCATAATAGAGGCAACCAAACCCTAGCAAGGGTGGCCATGCCTCAGCACATGCCCCTCTGCAATAAAATCAATATTTTTGCTTTTTTGTTTACATGTTTGTAGGTTCAGGTGACTCAGAAGGTCAACCACACCCTGGAAAAGGTGGCCATGCCCTAGCAAGGGTAGCCACACCTGGGCACACATGCCCCTCAATGGTAACATCTACATTTTGTTTTTTTGTTTACATTTTTGTAGGTTCGGGTGATTCAGAAAGGCGGCCATGCCCTAGCAGGGGTGACCACACCCTAGCAAGGGCATCCATGCTTGGGTGCATCCACCCCTCAGTGATAACATCACCATTTTAATCCTTTGTTTGACCCGAGGGGAAACTAGGTCCTACAGGGACACCTGTTTGTGGAAAACCAACACCAGAAGTTCTTCATTTTCACTAGAGGGGTGACCACGCCCTAGTAGAGGCTGCCACACCCTAACAGAGGCAGCCACACCATAGCAAGGGCAGCCACACCTAGACATACACTCCTCTTTTAGTAGAAACAACATTTTAGCTCTTTTTTTTCACCAACAAAGGTGGCCAGGTCCAAATAGAAGGTAAAAACAATGTTTTAGTGCATTTTTCAGACTTTGTTTTCTATTATTTTGTTAATGTTGACCCCCTAACATGTGTTTTTGGTGATTTTGAATGGTTTTATACTAATGTTTGTGCAGGAAATTTAGGATTAATGAAGAAAGGTGGAAAAAACTACTAACTTGTATCTTGTAGGACGAGAAGACCAAGACCTTTAGTTAGCTATTTGTTTTCATTTATTTTACACTAATTAGGCACATAGACTAAGTAGGGGGGTCAAATAAATTTCTTGCCTTGTTTGAAAAGTAAGCTACTGATGTATCCAATCCCCTTGCACCATTTGGCGATCCTAGGTGAAGAGAAATCATAGCTTACTTAAATCTTTGTGTTACCTAAGGGAGTGGAAATCATTCAAGCTTTCCCCTTGAAATTCATGTGAGCCTGGGGAGTAGTTGAAAATGATTACCATCTTCCTTTTAGTGGGACTTTCTTGGGGATTTCATCACCCCAAGGGACAATCTTGATCACATGTATCAGCAGGGTATGAAAATGGGGGAGGCGAAAGCTATACCCCAATCCAGTCATGTCGTAATTGGTGGAGCGTTGAAGCTAGGATGATACCTAGATAGACGTGAAGAGTTAGTCTAAGCCTTTCAGTATCTCGCTGGGATTCCTGACTCACGCTTGTGATAGACTAGTTTTCATGGTTTGGGCCTCACATATTGAGCGTATATTGAGGACTCCCTAGATCACCTTATTTAGCCTAGTTAGAGGACTGTGTTGGCCATACCCTTCTTACTAGTCTTAGGATTGTGCTACTTGAACTATCTTTTTTGTGTAAATCTAGTGCATATCTTACAAATCAAGTTATTCGTGCCACCATGGTTGTGGTTTTTAAGTGTTTTCAATCCTTTTCCATAGTCGTTTGTCACCTAAGTCAAGTTTAGGTTTGTTAGCAGGGGCAACCACGCCCTAGCAGGGGCAGCCATGCCTGGGCATATGTGCCCCTCTGCACCAGAATCAACCATTTTTTAACCCTATTTTTACCCAAAAGGAAACCTTCCCCTAGCAGAGGCGGCCACACCCAAAATAGGTCATTTCTCAACATCTCCCCCATCATTCTGTCAAATTTTTCCCCTATTTTAAGTATCCATTCCACCATTTCGTCAACCTAGTCCTCCATTTAGAGGGTTCATTCTCCTATTTCGTCGACCTATTCATCCACTTAGAAAGTTCATTTAGCCATTTGGGGAACCCGTTCATCATTCTCGAAACCTGTTTTGCTATTTGGGGAACCCGTTCATCGTTCAGGGAATCTATTTTTCCATTCAGGTACCTGTTCCATCATTTGTTAGGCTTGTTCTTGATTTGGACAAGTTAAAAAACTAGTAGTGGTGACCTTTCCCTAGCAGGGGCAACCACGCCTAGGCATACGTGCACCTCTACTGTAAAATCATCATCTTTGGCTCTCTATTTGGTACAATCAACCCTGCCAAAGCTCGAATAGTTGGGGATCTAAAACCTTGTCATTTGTTGTGATCTAAACACCTTCATCCTCGTCCATTCACTCATAATTCATCCTTTAGTACAATTAAATTTTCCAAAAGTCATTCAATCATCACCCGCATCATATAGGTACTCTTAGAGCATCTCTAGGTAGTATCATCCATCATCACTTTATCAATCCAAATCCTTTGAACTTCATTTGAAGTCATTAACCGAATTGACCTAGGTGCTTGAACCTAATCGTTATCCTTGAACATCCACTTAGGATCCTTATCCATCCTAAGTCGATCATTATCCTTGGCCCTATGAATCCCCTTCCATCTCAAGGTGGATTCAATTCCATGATCATCATTTCATCTCTTAATTTGATCAATAAACACCTTACGCCACAAAAGGTGATCTCTGAACCCAGTTTAGAAACCCTTTGAACCATCCAATTCAATTTCATCCAATCTTATCAATAATGTTATCGATCAAATCCAATCATTATCCAATCATCCAATCAATTGATTCATCATATATCCTATCAATCAATCGAACATCCAATCTGATCCAACAATCTTTACCCAATCGAAATCAATCAATCCAAATCATCATCTAGATCATCATTTAAAAGCT
>CM021100.1:211885151-211903757 GCA_007115665.2 Sequoiadendron giganteum
AAGGATATTCAAGCTCTCATGTCCTAAGAGAATTGGCTTGGAATTCTTGAAAAGGTAGAGCATTTTGATGTGGAGCAGTACGATTTCTTGGGAGTCATCAAATTTGGATATATTGCGTACATGCCTGAGGTTCAAACTAACTTAGCTATGATGATGGTATTGGTGGAGCACTAGCATAGTGACACATCTTCATTGGACGCCTCCCCACTACCAAGGCTATTGTCATATTGAAGGACGTATGGAAATTTTTGTAGCTTCCCATTCATAGGAAGTGATTTATCTATGACACAATTTTCTGAGATGGATGCATGCTTTCAGATCCTGGTGACAAATGACATCCTTTTAGTGAGCTCCCAAATTAACTTGGAGCAGTTTCGAGGACGGGTTTCAGATTTTAGATTAGTTGTAGGTAACTTGATCTCTTGTTTGATTGTCCTAGACCAACGAGGTAGAGGTTTTAGTTCAGGTTGGGGACTAGCATGGCACGACATGCTATATAGGATGAATTAGTATGTTATGGTTGTGTATAGATACTGAGAAACCACGAAATTGTAGCACACAAGGATGATAGGGATCAAGCCATACTAGAGGAGAGTGATAGATGACATGATCGTCTTTAGGTGGAGGCCATGGCTCTAGGCACCACCGTGGTATGATGATCATCAGCAGTTGTTCTAGGTCAAGTAGACTCGATTCATTCAAGGTCAATAGAATATTATGATAGAGTGGTATCTTCTAGACCATGTAGCTCGACAGTTTGAGGACACACAGAATGTACCCCCAAACGACTATACAACCATATTTTTTAGGCTTTTTAGAGAGGTTCAGTAGGGACAACATATTCAACCATAGGTGGCTATTGATAACTTTCTATAGCTTTTGGATTTTCCTTGGGTATATGATGGAGGACAACATGATATGAGGACTACCCTAGCTTATGATGCATCGTGGGTGGCCCCCACATCCTTAATAGATCCAACTAGAGGATATCCATGGGGTAGACCAAAAGTGCAGGAGCAGGTAGAGGACAGAAATAAGGTGACTAGCAACCTCCCCATGATTAGGGTCATTAGGACCAGGTGGTACAAGATCAGGCAATGGCATAAGTACCAGGGCCATCTCCACCACCACCACCACATTAGCATCGACAACATCCATAGTAGCAACAGTCAGGGTAAGATCCTTGAGATTCATAGATTAAAGCCCTTATGGATGAGAGAGATTAGTTGTGTCAGTAGTTACAAACTATGAAAGTTGACAAGGATTATGAGTGACAGTTATGGCAGTAGTTGGATCTTCAGTTGGCACAGGAGACTGGATGACAAAAATAGTAAGAGGTCATCATGGTAGCAGAACAAGGGCATGTGGTATCTACACGCATGTATAGAGATGTTGCATTAGAGGTAGAATACTATAAGACACTCTACTAGTCATAGGGATGTCCCTCAAGAGAAGTGATAGCTAGACTATTCATAGAGGAGGGAGGTTGATCTTAGGGGTTCAAGTGGTGAGTTGTCAGTCAGATAGCGTGGAGAGGGTAGTGAGAGATAAAAACCTGATGGTCATCAGGACCAATCCCAACATGATGATCAACAAAGCAAGGGATAGCCCATGCTTCTTTTATAGATAAATTTTTGATATACAACTTGATTTGAATATGTATGCACATTCATCGGCTCGTTTTTTATAGCATCTTGTATATTTTACTTTTGATGATATTTTCAAATTGACTCTAACATTTGTACCATGATATCTAGATTTTGATGATATGAGATGGCCTAATTCGGTTATGATGTGATGTTCCATCATTTTGATGTGATATGATGTTTTATTTATTTCATGCGGTATGATCATGTATAGATGTGTATATTGATGTTATGGATGCATATTTATGCTTTATGATATGATATGAACCATGATGTGATGTTTATATGATATGTGATGTATGGTATATGTTATGGATGCAATGCAATAGATGTTCTATTATCTTTTTTTAGTATCTTTTGATGACATGCTATGAGATTGATGTACTTCCTTTTTGCATATTTTCATATGATGATGATGTCATGCTTATGATATGTAGAATGTATCTATGTTGATGGTTTATGGATGCGGATTGGATGCATTATGATTTTTGTTGAATGTCATGATACCATGTTAGCATGAAAAGAAGATAGAATAATAAGATGAAATGGATTGACCATTGATTTTTAGATTGATGATATGCTTGTTTTAGGGATTGGGACACTTCATCATTCCTTATTTTTGATATAACACATATACACGATGCATCAAGGTATCAATAAACAGGATGGTGTATCTATTGCGATGGATTTTGACTCTGCAAACAAATAGGATAGTCCTTGTTCACACCTTGACATATTGAAACCTCATTGGAACATAGTTTAGAATTTTAGAACATCTCAAACCAAAGCATGTGTAATGGTCATTAATTTATCCAAAATGACCTCCCTACACACAACAAAGCAAGTATGCACCAAGATTATTTCACAAGAACATCCCACAAAAACACCAAATGAAAGATAATGATCAGTGGCCCATTCCTTTCTCTCTAAATATTTTTGATCGAAATCATCGAGAGGTCCTCAGAATGGGTCAACAAGATAAACCATAAGAAAAGATAAAAAAAAAATAGTCAATGTTATCTATATCTCTTGCCAAACTAACATAGCTAAGGTGATATCTGACGATGATGTCCATTGTAGGAAGGATAAATCCAAAGACGTGTTTATCAAATGATTTGACTAAGACTAAGTTTTTGGTAGGCATTTGATATGAATGTTAGTGACTTGTTCACCTACAATCTAGACTTTAGATTTTGACATTTAGGTTCACACTGTACAACTTTCCATACTTTTTTTCTACTTGTTTGATGATGATGATTGATTTATTATGAATAAAATTTTATTGCGGGTGAAGCAAAATGAGATGGACGGTTTTGGATTTTTTAGAATATTTCAATGTTTTTGGGTAGTTTGCAATGTTTTTGAGGTTGTTTTTTTTTAATCTTTTTGGGTATATGTGAATGTTTAGGTTTTTGATTATTTGAGGTTATTTAGGGTTTTCTAATATTTTCCATTTTTTTGTGTTTTCTGATTTTTTAAATGTTTTTGTGTTTTCCAAAAGTTTTAACCAAGACCTAAAAGGGACTGACCTAGGGCCTCGAGGGCTTATCAAATATTAGCCTTTCCTACATTATACACATAGAGACCACGTAGTTTGGCTGACTTTGACATGTTATTGAGGAGATATGAACACTTGATGGATTGTTAGCTTATTATGATGAACTTCTAAAGGACTAGCCTAAAGTGTCTTGGGTGCACATCAATGATGGCCTTGCCTACATTCAAGCTTAAA
Organism: Sequoiadendron giganteum; assembly: GCA_007115665.2. Lineage (NCBI taxonomy): Eukaryota > Viridiplantae > Streptophyta > Pinopsida > Cupressales > Cupressaceae > Sequoiadendron > Sequoiadendron giganteum. The sequence continues at coordinate 211,888,530 of CM021100.1, forward strand.
GACAACATAGTTCAACATGGTTTTTTTATTTTTATTTTCTGATGTTTTGATTTGTTTAGAGATTTTTATAGTAATTTGGATGTTTTGGATTTTGACTTTACAACTTTTTGAATGTATTTGGATTTTTGGCTATACAAGATTTTGATGTTTTTGGATTTTCTAGATTTTGCAATTTTTTTTGGATTTTGATGAGTTTTTCAAATGTTTTGTGATTTTTTGAGAGATTTCAAATAATCTTAAGATATACAAGGACCCAATCTGATGCAAGCATAAAAAATTTCCCACAGTGTGATGTGATAGACTACCTCGATATAGGTAGGACAAACTAACCTTCAGAATGTGTCAAGTAATACTAACGGGGAATATGATACATAAGATCCAGCTATTATATATATTCAGATGGGTGATAGAATAAATATGATTAGTGGATGCGATGGATGGATGTGATGTAAAGTAGGATAGGCTTAAAGAGTCACTGATATATGGAGGTGATTATTTACACAAGGTGCATTTTTTCTAGGCTTTCAAGAAGGTAATTTCCCAAATAGCCACCAAAGCGGTTTTCAATAGAGGACGATTTTTTTCTTTACTGTCCTTTTTCTTATTTTTTAGGATTTTTGTTATTTTTTGATTTTTTTATATTTTTAGATTTTACACCCTTCAAGCCTAGGCATAATTTTTTTTGAGATGTAGACTATTGATTAGATTCTGCAAGGTTTCTCCTTTAGGAATTGACAATTGATAGGCTCCTAATCCATAGTTTGTTGTGACAAAAAGTGGTCCCAAATAATTCTCCTTGATGACAATATCTCCTATCTGAAAAGACCAAATATTGATTTTCTTGTTGTAGCTCCATTTTAGTCGATATTGGTATGCTTGCAAATGATTTAAGGCATCAAGACAATGCTCGTCTACGAATTCTAGCTCATTCAGTTGAGACACCCTATATTCTTCATCAGTGATCAGATTCTACAGTGACACTATCAACGAGGGAGCTCAACCTCAATAGGTAGGATGGCTTTAGATCTATAGACTAAGGAGAAGGGGTTGCACCTATAGGTGTGTGAATATTGATTTGATAGGCCCATAAGTTGGGGTTTAACTATAGATTCCAATCACAGCCAACTTCATTGACTATCTTTTTAAATATTTTTTGCATGTTCTTGTTTGTAGCCTTATCTTGACCATTGCCTTGGGGATAGTAGGGGTAGAGAACTAGTTTTTTATGTTGAATCATTGGTATAGCCCTCTTACATCCTAATTTTTGAAGAGTGTCTTGTTATCTGAGATAAGGGTTTACAAAACATCATAGTGTCAAATAAGGTAGTTTAGGATGAAATTGAAGATCTATTTCCCAGCTATATAAGTCATAGGAATAGATTCCACCCACTTTGTAAAGTACTTAGTGGTTGTGATGATGAATTTGTAGCCATTAGACAAGGTGGGGGTAATTTGTCCTATGAGGTTGAGTCCCCACTGTGAGAAAGGCCAAGGTGTAAAAATTGGTTGTAATTCTTGAGCTAGAGCATGGATAAGGTCTCCATGTTATTGACACTAGATATATTTTTGCACATACTAATGAGCCTCTCTTTCCATGGTGGGCTAGTAATACCCTATCCTAAATAGTTTCTTGGATAAAGTCATACCACTAGAATGGGAACTACAAATGCCTTTATGTACTTCTATTAAGGTGTTCAAGGCTTCCTCTTGGTTGAGACATTGTAATAGTGTCCCGTTGATATTTCTACGATATAGGGTATCACCTAAGATGATGAATCAAGATGCATTTTTAACAAATGTTTTCTTAAGGTTAGAAGTGATATCGGGGAGGGTACCTCTACTAAGGTAGGTGAATCTATTGTGATACCATGGGGAACCAAGAGTAATGATCACACATACAAATTTAGATTCAGGTATTTGAAAAGTCGATACGAGAAGCTGCTCTACCAGGAATTCACATTGAAGAACATTATGTGGCATGTGTATCTAACAAAGACCCAATTGTTGCCATGGAATTAGCTGCTCGATTGTTCACACGAGGTATTTGATTGAAGGTGATCTGTAAACGGATCTAGACTAGATTGCAGATTGAAATGCTTAACTTTTACAATGCTTTTACAATGATTATTCCAAGTTAATTAAATCAAAATTAACTTATGGAAATAACAAAATGAAAGTAATAACAAGGTGATTATAACAGAAAGGAAGGAAATGAGAGAAAGAAAGAGAGAGAAGAAGAGAAGTGCAAACAGTGTTTGATTACGGAGTTCGTCACAAACGTGACTACGTCTCCGGGTCCACTCCAATAGAGAGACCGATCCGATTAACTCCAAAATCAATTACAAAGCACCACAATCATTCTCCAAGCACTTCGGCAGCATAACAACGCTCTGACGTGCAAGAATGGAATCTCTACAAGACCTCTCTTTCGATTATCTCCACAGCTTCAAGACTTCGTCACCTGAAAGAAAAACTTGATTCAACTCCCACCTCACACCCCTTTTTATACATGGAATTTACCTAATTAGGCCTAACCATAAAAATTAATGCCTAACCCCCTCTAACAGCTCGTACAAGTCCTCTGATGGCTCCATTTAGCTTCTGGTTTAGTTTGTTAGAGGTGGTTTTACATATTTATGGCTTAATAAGCCATTTGTTATGGTTCGGCTGACAGTCATATAACAAAACCAACCGTGGCCACTATATAATTAAGAACCATCTCGTGGCCTACCGGTGGTTAGTTATTTTGTTACAATGGTGGTCGGCGGTTCCAAGCCCACCGGCCACGTTTTACCACTCACCACCGACAAACCTAAACAATAAAACTATATAATTCCATATACATTGTTGACCGCTGCTTTTGGTGCAACGGCTAACGGCCCGGCCGTTTGGGCGGAGATCGCGGGTTCAAACCCGTCCACACACATTTTTTAAAACAAACTTATCAACTCAAACCGCTGGATGGAGGAGAGAAACCGTGAGGCCTCGTGGCATGCCGAGGAGGTGTCACGTGGCGACGTTTGATTCGTTGACAGAGATGCCGACGTGGCCTGCTGACTGGGGTACGGACTGCTGACTGGACCGATGACTGTGCTGCCACGTGGATGCTGACATCATCGTATAGATGGCATGTGTCAACCACGGATTGGTCCATTTTGATCTGCACAGATGCTGATGTCATCATGTACGGATGCTGACGTCATCATTGTACCTTCAGTCCACCAAGTCAACCTGAAACTTTGACCAGCTGTATCTTGAGCCTCCGATGTCGGATTTCGACGAAATGAACACCATTGGAAAGCTTGCAACGGGCTCTTCGCAATGATACCAACTTCGACAAATTTTGATTTCATCATTTTTTCCGCTTCCTGGACGCCCTCTGATTCCAGTTTGACCCAAGGTTTGACTGGTCATAACTTGCACAAATGGACTCCTTTTCAGTCCGTTCAAGTTGCGTTGGAATCAAGATGTCGAGCTCTTTCTGATGGTGCTGATTTTGGAGAGAAATAATACACTTCAATTTTCACTAAAAATATCCACCGGATCAGAAGGTTATATCAATGAATTACTTAAGACTTTCTACCATTTTCTTGTAAGGAGCGAGTTTATCATCCTTGTTCTAGTAGTAGTCGTTGACTTTATTAACAATCAGTTGCGAATCTCCATAGACTTTTAACTCCTGTATTTTCCACTAGACTACTATTCTTAACCTAGTTATGAGAGCTTCATACTCAACAATTTTTTTGGTACATGGAAAGGATATCTGGTATGACTCTGGAATACAGTCACCTTGAGGGGTGATAAAGAGAATTCCCACCCCTGATCCATTTTAGGTATATGATCCATCAAAGTACATTTTCCATTGATCTAAAACATCGAGAAGAAACATAGACTCATCAGGAAACTTTGATACCAAAGGGTTATTAGCATAAATGGGTGCTTCTGCTAGTTGATTTATAATGACCTATCCCTTTATAGCCTTCCACTGCACATACTCTTTGTAAAAATTTGTTAAGATCATTACCCACTTTGCCATTCATCCAATGAGAGTTGTTTTAGATAACATATATTTTAATGGGGTGATCTTAGTGATAAACTTAATTTGATGTGCTAGCTTATAGTGTCTTAATTTTTGTGAAGAAAAAACTACTACTAGGCATTCCTTCTCGATGGATGAGTAATTCATTTCATATCCTAGAAAAGTCTCGTTGATATAATAGATGGCTATTTCCTTTCCTGTTTCATCATGTTGGGCAAGAAGAGCACCTAATGTTGTTGATGTGGCTGAGATGTATAGGATGAATGGATTGCTTTTTATTCATGGCATGAGCACTAGAGGTGTTAATAAATATTCCTTGATCTAATCAAAGGCTTTATCACATTTCTCATGCAACTTATATGTCATTCCTTTATGGAGAAGGTGGGAGAAGGGGCAGATCTTGTCTGATAGTTGCGCTATGAATCTTCTACTGGATTGTAATCTTCCTTGTATACCTCACATTTATTTCAATGTTTGTGGTGGATCCATGTCTAGAATTTATTTCACCTTTGTTGGATTTATCTTGATCCCTCTTTGTGAGACTATGTAGCCGAGAAGTTTTCTTGATGTAACCCCAAAGACACTTTTTTGGGTTCAATCATACTCTTATATTCTTTCATCCTATCAAATATTGGTTCCAATAACTCTATATGCTTGTTCCTCAATTTTTTATTTTGTTAAAATATCATCCACATAGTCTTCGACTATTTTTTGGATCATATCATGAAAGATTAGGGTCATCACCCTCTGATATATTGCTCCATAATTCTTTAACCCGAATGACATCATGTTCCAACAGTATGTTCCCCATGGAATAGTGAATGTAGCTTTATGTTTTTCCTCCTTAGCGATCATGATTTGGTTATAGCCTAAAAATCCATCTATGAGTGATAACATTTCATACCCTATGGTTAGATTGATAATGAAGTCAATGTTGGGAAGTCGAAAATCATCTTTCAGATATGCTTTGTTCAAATCCTTGAATTAGGTGCATATTTTTATGCCCCAGTTGGTTTGGAGACTAGTACCAAGTTGGAAACCCACTCAGGATAGTCAATTGGTGGAATGAATATGACATCAAGGAGTTTCTATAATTCCAGTTTAACCAATAATGCTAGTTGAGCGTGTATCTTTCTTAGTTTTTTTTTTCCTAGTTTTCCTTCAAGATAGATTGTTAGTGTAGACATCCAAATTTGACCACTTCCATATGGCCAAATTCATCTCCTTACACCTCTATGACATCAATATTAATTATTTATTTATTTAATTAATATTTCACCTTCTACCTAAGGTTCCTAAAGTATTTAATTTAACAATTAAATACTTTATCCTTTATCCTTTCCTCTCTAAATTAAATAAAAATATTGATTATTTAATTTAGTCATTTCCCCCTTTTGAATTTAAATCAATTTTAAATTCATCAATTTTCTCTTTCCTTGTCAAATCCTCCATAACCCCTCTTCTAATTTGGATTAAGATGTGCACCACTTAATCAATATTAATGTCACATCCTCATACATTTCCCACTTGCTTCTAATCCATTATTAATTAGCTTAATCATGTATTTGCACTATCCTAATCTAATTCCCTTGATACATTTAGCATGCCCTTTTTGGTCAACCTTCACATCTTCCATATTTGGCATAGGTTCTCTTCCCCATGTGAATTTAAAATTAACTCTTTATTCCTCCAAGGAATCTCCCTCTCCCCCATGAATTTAAAATTTACTTCTGAGTTCTCCAAGGAATCTCCCTCTTTCCCATGAATTTAAAATTCATTTTTGGTTCCATTATAAGGGTTTTGTTTTATCCACAAGACACTTTGCAGCCTCCTCCATAAGAACCTTGTCTTATCCACAAGGTGCTTATCATATGAATTTAAAATTCATATTTATTCTCCCAACCACCTTATTCACTTCAATCATGTGAATTAAATATTTACATTTATTTCTCCAACCAATTCTCTCTTCTCCATGGGGATTTTTTGAGGAATACTAAAATTCATCATATGTCACTTTCACCTCCATTTGGGGACAAAAGGTTCCTTTTTGAGGAAATTCTCTCATCCCCCAAGGTACTTGCAAAGTACTTGTCCTTCCTCCACATCATTTGTACTTTTTCCATCTCATCTCACCCCTTGGACAACTCACCCTCCACATGTCAAGATGTGAGGGCTTGTGAGTCCTCAACTCACCACAATCCTCCATCTTGGCCATGGTGGCTCAATCTTGACTATTGAATTCTCTAGAGAATTCAAAATTCCTCTATAAATACCCCCCTCTCACATGCTTTAAGGACCTCATGCATTTAGTAGAAAACTTATGATCTTAAGTCATTCAAGCCTCCATTAAGCAAATTTTGCCTTCAAGAGATTGCATCCATTTTGTTTACTTATCACCTATCCACTCTCATCTTGCATTTGAAACATTTTCCATCCATTTTTCATTCACATTGCCATCAAGGAGCACACAACCAAATTTCATTCAAGGGCTAACCAAGGAGATCAACATAAAGGTATAATCATCTTCATTTTTTATCTCTCTTTTGTGTTTTATGTAGGCTAATCATTGAGGTGGTCTTGTGTTATTTACATTGCATTCTTAGTTATTTTGCATATTTAGAAGTAAAATAAACACCTACACACATTTCTAGCACGCCCGGTGGGACCCACAGACAAGTCATTTTCTTTTAAAGTTTGTTGTTGTTTTCTTTTTTTGTAGGTTCAGGTGACTCAGAAGGGAACCATGCCATAATAGAGGCAACCAAACCCTAGCAAGGGTGGCCATGCCTCAGCACATGCCCCTCTGCAATAAAATCAATATTTTTGCTTTTTTGTTTACATGTTTGTAGGTTCAGGTGACTCAGAAGGTCAACCACACCCTGGAAAAGGTGGCCATGCCCTAGCAAGGGTAGCCACACCTGGGCACACATGCCCCTCAATGGTAACATCTACATTTTGTTTTTTTGTTTACATTTTTGTAGGTTCGGGTGATTCAGAAAGGCGGCCATGCCCTAGCAGGGGTGACCACACCCTAGCAAGGGCATCCATGCTTGGGTGCATCCACCCCTCAGTGATAACATCACCATTTTAATCCTTTGTTTGACCCGAGGGGAAACTAGGTCCTACAGGGACACCTGTTTGTGGAAAACCAACACCAGAAGTTCTTCATTTTCACTAGAGGGGTGACCACGCCCTAGTAGAGGCTGCCACACCCTAACAGAGGCAGCCACACCATAGCAAGGGCAGCCACACCTAGACATACACTCCTCTTTTAGTAGAAACAACATTTTAGCTCTTTTTTTTCACCAACAAAGGTGGCCAGGTCCAAATAGAAGGTAAAAACAATGTTTTAGTGCATTTTTCAGACTTTGTTTTCTATTATTTTGTTAATGTTGACCCCCTAACATGTGTTTTTGGTGATTTTGAATGGTTTTATACTAATGTTTGTGCAGGAAATTTAGGATTAATGAAGAAAGGTGGAAAAAACTACTAACTTGTATCTTGTAGGACGAGAAGACCAAGACCTTTAGTTAGCTATTTGTTTTCATTTATTTTACACTAATTAGGCACATAGACTAAGTAGGGGGGTCAAATAAATTTCTTGCCTTGTTTGAAAAGTAAGCTACTGATGTATCCAATCCCCTTGCACCATTTGGCGATCCTAGGTGAAGAGAAATCATAGCTTACTTAAATCTTTGTGTTACCTAAGGGAGTGGAAATCATTCAAGCTTTCCCCTTGAAATTCATGTGAGCCTGGGGAGTAGTTGAAAATGATTACCATCTTCCTTTTAGTGGGACTTTCTTGGGGATTTCATCACCCCAAGGGACAATCTTGATCACATGTATCAGCAGGGTATGAAAATGGGGGAGGCGAAAGCTATACCCCAATCCAGTCATGTCGTAATTGGTGGAGCGTTGAAGCTAGGATGATACCTAGATAGACGTGAAGAGTTAGTCTAAGCCTTTCAGTATCTCGCTGGGATTCCTGACTCACGCTTGTGATAGACTAGTTTTCATGGTTTGGGCCTCACATATTGAGCGTATATTGAGGACTCCCTAGATCACCTTATTTAGCCTAGTTAGAGGACTGTGTTGGCCATACCCTTCTTACTAGTCTTAGGATTGTGCTACTTGAACTATCTTTTTTGTGTAAATCTAGTGCATATCTTACAAATCAAGTTATTCGTGCCACCATGGTTGTGGTTTTTAAGTGTTTTCAATCCTTTTCCATAGTCGTTTGTCACCTAAGTCAAGTTTAGGTTTGTTAGCAGGGGCAACCACGCCCTAGCAGGGGCAGCCATGCCTGGGCATATGTGCCCCTCTGCACCAGAATCAACCATTTTTTAACCCTATTTTTACCCAAAAGGAAACCTTCCCCTAGCAGAGGCGGCCACACCCAAAATAGGTCATTTCTCAACATCTCCCCCATCATTCTGTCAAATTTTTCCCCTATTTTAAGTATCCATTCCACCATTTCGTCAACCTAGTCCTCCATTTAGAGGGTTCATTCTCCTATTTCGTCGACCTATTCATCCACTTAGAAAGTTCATTTAGCCATTTGGGGAACCCGTTCATCATTCTCGAAACCTGTTTTGCTATTTGGGGAACCCGTTCATCGTTCAGGGAATCTATTTTTCCATTCAGGTACCTGTTCCATCATTTGTTAGGCTTGTTCTTGATTTGGACAAGTTAAAAAACTAGTAGTGGTGACCTTTCCCTAGCAGGGGCAACCACGCCTAGGCATACGTGCACCTCTACTGTAAAATCATCATCTTTGGCTCTCTATTTGGTACAATCAACCCTGCCAAAGCTCGAATAGTTGGGGATCTAAAACCTTGTCATTTGTTGTGATCTAAACACCTTCATCCTCGTCCATTCACTCATAATTCATCCTTTAGTACAATTAAATTTTCCAAAAGTCATTCAATCATCACCCGCATCATATAGGTACTCTTAGAGCATCTCTAGGTAGTATCATCCATCATCACTTTATCAATCCAAATCCTTTGAACTTCATTTGAAGTCATTAACCGAATTGACCTAGGTGCTTGAACCTAATCGTTATCCTTGAACATCCACTTAGGATCCTTATCCATCCTAAGTCGATCATTATCCTTGGCCCTATGAATCCCCTTCCATCTCAAGGTGGATTCAATTCCATGATCATCATTTCATCTCTTAATTTGATCAATAAACACCTTACGCCACAAAAGGTGATCTCTGAACCCAGTTTAGAAACCCTTTGAACCATCCAATTCAATTTCATCCAATCTTATCAATAATGTTATCGATCAAATCCAATCATTATCCAATCATCCAATCAATTGATTCATCATATATCCTATCAATCAATCGAACATCCAATCTGATCCAACAATCTTTACCCAATCGAAATCAATCAATCCAAATCATCATCTAGATCATCATTTAAAAGCTTAGTTACATCTTATATCACTTAGGTTTTTTTCACATTCATGCCCATTCAAACCCATTCACAAACAAAAAATAAAATGGCAAACCAACAGACCCAAGGTTCCCAACCAAATATCCCACAAGATCCCAATAACTTTCCAAGCAATCTGCAAGATCCCCATAATGGTGCCTCATCCCAATCCAATACTGATATCCAGAATACCACACCACTCGGTGACGAGAACATGGTCAACCAAACTGAAGTCACCATTGATGAATACCTTAATGATCCTATTAATGTCTAGATGATGGATCATCTCCTAAATGAAGGTGGAGATAAGATTCTTGCCACCTTGCTCATGAGAGCAGTCAAGCCACCATCCAACTTCGATGCATCACAATATGTTGCTGCTCACATTCTTCCCAGACATACCGATCTACAAACGTCTCAAAATGTCCTTGGGAATTCATATATTCCTAAAGGTGCACCCACAGAAAACTAGTATAACCCCAAGTTTGGTAATATTGTAATACACTGAGTCACTAGCTATCCTCATCTTCCAACTGCAGCTTCGGTAGCACAACCCAAACACCACAATTTGTATGCCTACGACATGCCTTCATACATCTCGTCTGATCCACGAATTTCATCCCAACAACCACCTATCAACATTGGGGACACACCTACCCTCACTTTAATGTCGTGTCCAAGGTCTACACCAACTAACAATTTATCACAACCCGCATTCTAGTAGCTTCCTATCAATCCCCACCAAAACACTACCATGAATGTTGCTTCATCTCTACCACCTCATCAACAACCACCCCAACATAACATTTCCATCCCACAAAAAAATGTCTCAGCTCCCACACAACCACCACATGAGGTAATACAAGCAACATCCCAATAGCCACAACCATCGCATGGCACTTCCATAGTCGTCCCCTAGCAACAACATATTACATCTCACCCATATCACCAACAACAACCATAGCAATGACCCCCACAACATGTACATATCCCTACACAAACGCAAAATAATCCACTTACAAAACATCTCTATCATCCATCAAGCACATACACTGCTCCCTCCCACCTCAATTCGAATCCTCATCAGAATGTTCAAAACCAAACATGGACCCAAGCACCACCTTACACCAATTCTCCGCAGTCACAAAATCATCCCTACCAACAACCATCAAATCCACCCCCATACGTCACACAACAACCCACCTTTGTGCAACAATACCAATCTTATTTGCACTATCTTTAGCAACAACAATCCTACCAGCAGAGTGCACCTTCCATCCCCTATTACCAACAACCATCATCACATCAACAAAGGGGTCCTACCTCTTTGTATTATCAAAATTCTACAAAACAATAGGGCCCTTCAACTGCTTCTTACTATTTGTAGTAGCCAACTTACCAACAAGTGGCTTCCACTCATCACAATCTATCATCCTCCTATCCACCTTCTTATACCAATTAGAATCAACAAACACATTTGTATCCATGTTAACCTACCTATGATCCAACTGCAGTAGGTCCATCCTCATCATATCCACAATACTATCCATATAATCAACCCACTCCGACTCCTACAACACCCATCAACAAGGACTTGGAAGAAGTTAAAGCTATGTTGAAGGATTTACAGGCTATAATGGGAAAGTAGTCATTCAAGTTTGAGGAAATTTGTCCCTATATTTTTTATCCTTCCATCTCCTTGGTCCCCTTCCCCAATCACTTTGAGATACCAAATTTTGATAAGTATAAGGGAACCAAGGACCCTAGAGCCCATCTACAAGAATTTTATGCCCATTTCCAGGAGGTCATGCATAACAACAATTATCTCATCTGATTGTTCCATAAGAGCCTACAGGGGATCTCCCTTAATTGATTCATGGGCCTCTAAAAAGGATCCATCAAATCCTTTGTAAAACTATCCGAATAATTCATCTCCCACTTCTCTTTTAATTTGGAGAAGGGAATTCACTCATTTGATCTCCTAAAAGAAAAACAACATGATGGAGAGACCTTCACTAGCTATCTACAAAGATGGTGTGCCTTAGCCAGTTAGATGAAATCCCCATTGTCGGAAAAGGACATGGTTACATTGTTCATCAAAAATTCTCATTTAGACATGGCTCATAACTTTTGACTCCACTACATCACCACCTTTTTGGAACTCATGGAGAAGGGTCCCATCTTGGAATAAGCCCTTGTTGCTAAAGGGCAAGTCAAACTTTTCAATTCTGATAAAGAGAAATCCTCGAGGGATAAGCCTTGATATTGGAATAAAATTAAAAATGTTGTTAGTGATGGTGTCACTGACACAAAACATGTTCAGGTGGCCACCAACTCACATAAATATCCTCCTCAACAAAAAAAATCATTCTTGAACACCATATTCATGCCCCAAGGAGCACCTCAACAACAATCAAACCAAAACAACCAAGGGGGGAATAAACAACAGTTCACTCAGCTAGGAGAACCCCTTAGTATTGTGTCTAACAAACTTCTACAATCCAACTACCCCATTACTTATCCTATAACCAAGCCCCTCGATGAATCCAAGCCCAAGCTGACTTGATTCAAAGAGAACGAGTATTGTGACTTCCACAAGATCAAAGGGCACACATTGGATAAATGTCGAGGACTAAAAAATTACATTCAAGGTCTAATAGATAAGGGTTAAATTCATGTAGATGATAACACGAAATCTTCGTCCAATGCTCAGCTCCAAATATATCAAAATACTTTTCCTAAATACAATCAGGGTCCCAGTACGTCCAATTCCATTTTTGGCCCTAGCAACAACAATAATCAAAACAACAACACAAATAATATTAGCTATAAAAATGTGCCATACAATTACCAAGGTGTGGTCACATATGTTGAACAAGTGGAGCCTCATGTATCCATGATACACATCAAAGTAAAATATCCACAATGTGTTGTTACCACCCATCGGACCCGCATCATGGTCCCAACTGCTCTTGTATCTACCCAACTGTCATCCGTCAATACATAATACAACATCCTTGACCACTTGGGCAATACTTCAGCTCAAATTTCTATCCTAGATTTGCTTAGGTCTTCCCCTGTGCATCAAGACATCTTGTATAAAGCCTTACAAAACACCCAAGTCCCTAACGATATCGATCCCACACAGTTCCAAGCATTGGTAGGAAATATGTCCACAACCTACCAATTAGGTTTCAGTCAAAAGGACATGCCATGCCTTGAATCAAGCCATAATCATCCCCTTCACCTTGAGGTCGGGGTAAATTGTCATAAAGTAAAAAGGGTACTAGTGGATAATGGTTCAACCCTAAATCTTTGTACATTAAAGTCTATACAACAAGTAGGATACACCCAGGCTGACCTAAATAATCAGTGATCACCATTAAGACATATGACAACACGAAAAGAGTTTTGAAGACACTATTTGTCTTCCTATTTAGGTGGGTCGCATTGTACGGTATACTATGTGTCATGTTCGGGACTTGGAACTTCCATACAACATCCTCCTTGGTCATCCATGGATTCATTCTATGCAAGTCATCCCATCAACCTACCATCAATGTTTGAAGTTCCCATTTCAAGGAATGGAAGTAACCATAAGGGCTGACCCTCGGCCATTTGAATATTACCAATCCATAGAAGCTTCCTTTCCACATTCACATTATTGCCCTAGAGTAGAAATGGGGGTACCTCAAACATCCGATTCTCATCTATCCACCAACACAGTAAACACCACATCATCCACTCCATCCACGCCATCATCCACACCTGGTTCTACTATCGCCAAGGTCCAAATCATTGACAAGGGATGTGGTGAGTATGAAATGCATACAACACTGAACATGGAAACCATGCCACCCTCGTCACGAACATATGGGCAACCATATCCATCAGTTTTGAAAACTGAAGAAAAGACAATCACCCTCAAAGCTCCAACTATAAGGTCTAGCACTTTCTACTCTCCTACGTTGCGACAAGACACACCTGAAGATGACATCAGCTAGTGGGTGTACCGTGAAGAGCCAAAACCATCTCCCCCCTTAAAAGATTACTTTCAAGAGGCCTATCCTTGGCCTTCCAAGTTTTTTGTAAGACACAACTATCAGGGGAGGCCTTGGTTCGACATAACAAGGAAGACTGCAACCAATAGAAGCTTTTGTTCATCTAAAGAAAATGGTTTTAGGCTATGATACCAAAAAAAAGGGTCTTTTGGTATCCTCTAGTACTTCTAACAATGTTAGTGTTGACAATAGTTCCCTCAAGGACATACCAGATGAGGAGCCCATCATACATGCGTATGATGATGTTCATCACATTGACCTCCCCACCATGTTTTAATTCTTGTCTGTTTGCACCATCACATTATCCCTCAAACATCTCGAACTCATAGATTATGACCTACAAGGTACCACATCTCCCAAAACCTTTCCCTCAGTGGATCAATATGTGCATCTCATAGGATTGGGGGAAGATAAGTGCCCTAGCCTCAAAAAAAAGAAGAAAAAAAATAAAAAAGGGTCACCTAGTGAAAACCTCCCTAAGGCACTTTGTGACTTAGAAATAGTAAAAACAAAGGGTGTATCTGCTAGTGAAAACCTCAAAGAGGCACTAGAAGATGGGGATGTTCATCTTTCCCTTGTCGGAACTCACTTATTTGGTCGATCATCTATCTTGATCGAAGAGACACAAGTAGTAAACTTGGGAACTAAAGAGAACCCCAAGATCACTTATGTGGCTAAGGTGCTATCAGAAGAAGAAAATTTTATCATCATCAATCTATTGAAAGAAGGAATCATCAATTTTTCCTGGACATACTCAGATTTTTCTAGCCTTGATCCAGTTTTGGTGGTACATCACCTAGATGTCCATCCTAAAGCAAAACCTGTTAAACAGAAGTTCAGAAAAATGCACCCTCAAGTGACCTTCCTGGTGAAGAAATAATTAGAAAAACTATTAGAAGCAGGGTTCATCCGACCTATTGACTACTCCACTGGATATCCAATATAGTCCCAGTTGCTAAACCTAGTGGAGACATCAGAATTTGTACAGACTTCCGAGATCTTAATAAGGCTTATCCTAAGGATGACTTCCCTCTACCAAAAATTGATATGTTGGTCGACCTCACCGTAGGACATGAGATGTTGTCCCTCATGGATGGTTTCTTCGACTATAACCAGATCAAGATTGAGCCTGAGGACCAACATAAGACCGCCTTCACAACACCTTGGGGTACATTCTACTATAATGTCATGCCTTTCGGCCTTAAGAATTCAGAGGCAACATACCAACGGGCTATGATGGTTATCTTCCATGACTTTATCCACATAATAATGAAATATTATATTGACAATCTGTTAGGAAAGTCAAGAACAAGGAAAGAGCACCCCACCATCCTTAAAAAGATCTTTACACGTCTATAAAAATATAAGGTATGCCTCAATCCCAAGAAATGTGTGTTTGATGTCACAACCGGAAAACTCTTGGGGTTCATCGTCTCCCATAGAGGAATTGAGGTTGATCTTGCTAAAGTTAAAGCAATCATGGAAATGCCTCCACCTCATAATCTAAAATAGCTACAAAGTTTACAAGGTAACCTTTGGTTCATCCACAGATTCATTGCTCAACTTATTAATAAATTTCAGTCATTCGCACATCTCCTGAAGAAAGACACTGCCTTTAAGTGGAACCCACAATGTTAGCTTGGTTTTGATTAGATTAAGGAATACTTAGCTCACCTGCCTATTCT
>CM021100.1:211905979-211938929 GCA_007115665.2 Sequoiadendron giganteum
ATCACCACCAAATATGGTTCTGGAGCGTACAAGCTATCTACCCCTGAAGGAGAGCCCCTGGAAGACCCCATCAACATCATGCATCTGAAGAAATTTTATACTTAGGTCAGCTAGGGTATCCTTCTTGGTAAAATCTCAAAAATACAAAAAAAGTAAAAAATTATCAAAATCCAAAAAAATCCAAAAATCCAAATCTCCAAAAATAGTAAAGAGAAATAATTCGTCCTATCATGAAAAATACCTCTGTGTGGCACCTTGGATACATACGGTTGGTGAAAACTTGGCAGCATGCAACTTTCATATAGGGATTAATCATTATCTACCTCGTGTCCTAATTACTTTATGATTTCTCCATCCAGATCTCCATATCCTTATCATCTTATCGATCATATCCTCCCATCCGCTTGCATCCCTTGGTCGCTAGGTATATTTCTGATTGAGCATTGGATGAACATCATCCACTATCCAACGTCTTGAGATTTTATCTTGATATGAGCTTGTTTGTCGCTTTGACACTTTGGTTGTCTCCATCTAGGATCATCCATCGTGTCTATCTCCATCTAGATCCCATCCCATCTTTGGCGAACTATGTTTCCCTTGCACTTTCAAGTAGGCAAGGCTGGTCATTTGATCCACCCACGAGGCTTTGTTTTGTCTGCTATTTTTTCCCGATCATCATTTTCGAACTACGTTCCCCCTACGCTTGCATGTAGGCAAGGCCGATCATTTGATCTGCCCCTAGAGCACTTTGTCCTTCATCATCTGTCACCATTTGTCCACTTTTCGATCTTAATCGTCATTGTTCTTTGGTCTTTTTTGAACTACGTTGCCCCTACGGTTTCACATAGGTAAGGTTGATCATTTGATCTGCCCCAGGGGCTTTTCTTTGTTTTCTTTTATGGTCAGCCTGTTTGATCATCATCTTCCATCATCTATCTTCATTTTCCTCTTTCTGCTTTTATCATGCTCTTTTCTTGAACTATGAGAGCTCTATGCTTTCACATAGGCAAGGCTGATCTTTGATCAACCCTCGAGCCCATAGGTCTTTAGGGTGAGTTAGTCTTGTGTCTTTTTGTCAAAATATGTCCTTATCTCACTGGTACCTCATAAATAGAATCCATTTGTATCACGAGGTTTAATCGGTTTTCAAATATCCTACGTCATTATCAATCTTTTAGATTAGCATCCATCTTTGGTCTCAACAGGATGTATCCTTCCTAACATACCGAATCAACCCCATCCATCATCTTGATCCTATGGAAAAGAATGATTTGAAATTTATTGCAATCTTTTGATGCTTTTGGTTTTTGTTTATCACTTGAGCTCCCTATCATCACTTGTCAAGGTCACCATAATTTCTCATATTGTGGTGTGTTTTGACTAGTTTACATAGGGGTATATCTTGATTTTTATTTTGTTTTTTGTTTTTCTGGTTGTCTCACGTAGTACCAACCAAGACACCTAAGATCTTGTGTTATCCTAGGACATCCTTCTTTTCTTGTGGTTGTATACACCTAAAATTGGTCTGGAGCATCCTATTAATTAAATACAAATTATTTGATTAATTATCCTAAATTCCTCTACTATCGAATAAATAGAAATATTTATTTATATAGTTCACGTTCACATTCACATTTAAATTCTTCCAAATTCATCTTAATTAAATAAACAGAATTAAATACTTTGTTCGATTTAATTATCAAATCCCTATTTTATTCTATCACATCAATCTCAAATTAATTAAATAAAGATCAAACACTTTATTTATTAATTACCATATTCCTCTATTTAATTTAATAAACAACTATCCTATAGTTTGTTTTATTAAATTATTTATCTCTCTTTTCCTAATTTAAATAAATCAAAATATTTGAATTAGAGCATAAGGAATATTCCAATCTACATTTCCTCAAAAATAAATTAGATTTCCTATGTCTAATCTATGTCTAAAATTGTCACAATTAATGCTTTGAAACTTCACGAGAAGCTTTGGAGACAAATTGGAGACAAATTTGGAATTTGATCTCTCAATCCTCCTCCATCAATCCTTCCTCTTCTCTTGCCTGGTGTTTTCATGGGTAGAGACAATCTCCTCCATCTCTCACCATTCAATTCTCCAGATTGAATCCAAGCCTCTCAAAGCTTTCCCTGTGCATTTCTATAGCCAGGATATCTATAAATAAAGCCTCATTGAACCAAGAAAAGGATCCAGATAATCAATTTTATGCACTCTTACTCTGCAGGAATTCAAGCATCAAGCATCAAGCATTCACACATCAAGCATGAAGCAATCAAGTTTTCATCAATGGTTGCCTCCTGTAGCTACAATTATCTGTTTCATATATGCTAGTTTACATTGTTTATCATTTAGTATTGCATTAGCATCATCTAGTTCTTTGAATTGTCATTTTAACAGTCTTATTTGCTTAAACAATCTGAGAGAAATCAGGATTTAATAAATCTTTGGAGATAGAAAGCAATATGACGCCTTTGATAGATAATTCCTTTGAATTGATTCATTTAACTTATCTATTGATATAATTTCATATTAAGAAGTTTCTTTTGTGCTTATTCACTTATTCACACTTACAATTTGGCGTCCACCGTGGGGCCTTAACCCCAATTTTTCCCAATTTTGCAATTTTTCAAAAATTATCATGCAAGTTCTTGGCATGTTTTCTAGTAGCGCTTCTGTTAAAAGTTTTAGCGCTTTTGGTCACTATTTTAGTGCTTTAAACTTTAGTGCTTCCGGTCATTGTTTTAGTGCTTACGCTCACTGTTTTAGCGCATCGGGTGATTAAGCGCTTCCATGGTAAACTTCGGCGCTTGGGTACCCTGTTTTGGCACTTTCAGGTTTTAGCGCATAAGGTAATTGTTTTAGCGCTTCGGTGCAATACTCCAGTGCTTTTGTAAAATCAGTCTGGATCTGATGCATCCGCGGCCAGATTTTAATTTTTTTCGCAGTTGGACTAAGACGTATCAATCTAGGATAGTCAGTTCAAAGTTTTCTAAAATTGATCAATCTAGGATAGTCAGTTCAAAGTTTTCTAAAATTGATCAATCTAGGATAGCCACTTCAAAGTTTCTAAAATGAATCAATCCTAGGATAGTCACTTTCTTGTTTTTCTTAAAAGAAAATCTATCAATCCTAGGATAGTCATCACATTCTTACAGTAGAAGTTAAAAAGAACATCGTGATTTTTGTGAAGCAACACCTTCACATAGATTAGAAAATTTATTTTTGGGCTTTTAAAACAAAAACAAATCTATATGCTATGCTTGTAGTGATTAGGCTTATGCTCTCCCCTTAACTGGGTGACCAAAGTGCCGGATTCATTTTTATTTCATGTCATTTACGCTTTATTAAATTCTTTAGCAAGCTTGTTGTAGTGGGAAAAAGTACTCACCCTACGAGAATGACCTAAGTGGGAACAACCAAAGCCAATTTTTCCAACCCACTATAATAAAAATGCAAGTTGTTGATAAAAGTCCAACTTGACGGTAGTAGGCAAGATAACCATCCCCAAAATCTTTGTTCTAAAGATTGGGAGGTCTCTTGAGGGAGTTTATCTATTTGCCACACTGAACGGAACCCTATCTACGAACCATAGAGTATTTTCTTGCCGAGTCAGTATCCATACATTGTCATACTCACGGTATATTTACCAAGGATTGCTTGCTCAAGGGATTCGGTATCTACTTCCGTCACTTTGAGTATGCGCCTGGCAACGACAAAAACACGGGCGCCCTCTAGGGGGGTGACACTGCTATGTAAGTCAACATAATTCAAGATGTGGGTTGTGAGTATAATGATGACCTACTTGTCCTTAAGTGTGAGTTTTTTTTATTTGTGTACAATTGTCAAAACAACCCGTCAAAATCAATAAAAATCATTCATGGTTTTTGAACATACACGATCTTTTCAATTAAAAATAATTATTCAAAATTGCTTGCTGTGTTTTCACAAAGAATCATTAAAATCAGATTAAGGATCATCCTGAAAACAACAAAGTCAAGTTAGATCAGAAAAACTCCATGCTTAGAAAGTGGAATTCCACCACGTTTCTCAAAAGAAAAATCAAAATCTCAAAACCCAAGAAACCTAACGGTTATAAATTGAGAAGACAACGTTTTCTATATCAAAATCGGAAACTCTTGTTACAACATAGAACATTCATCCACAGGTATCACGATTTCGCAGTAGAACCACTCTTTTCATGAGCCTTCTTCCAAAGAAGAGCTCTCACTTAGTTTGACAATCACAGTTAGCGCATACATCGTGCTTTTCTTCCACAATCCATGATACAGTATGCCACAAGTCCAGATCAAATTTTACAGTAGAGAGTCTTTAATGTCCTATTTTTAGAAGCTCTGGAAAAACCTGTTTCAACGCTTTTATTCACTGTTTTAGCGCTTTTGTGAAATAGCGCTTTTAGGCACTATTTTAGCACTTACAATCTTTGTTTCATCATTCCTATCAAAATAGCGCTTCCATCAAATTTTATGGTGCGTTTGTGGTGCAGGAGCACCAAGTTGCTTTCAAACCTCCTTGAGGCCATTTGTAAATAGTTCTATATTTTATGTATTGGTTCTTATAATAAGGTTTATCAAACCATTTTAGAGGTTTTTGAGTCTTAGGAAGTCATATTTGAAGTCATTTTTCAAATAATGTTTGAAGTTGTTTCATATTGTAAAAATTGTAAAAGTTGCTCAAGAAAGTTGTCAAGCAACTTGTCAAAGGTGTCATTAAGGTGTTTTGTCAACAAGCTAGTTAAAAAGTGGTTGAAAATAGTTGGTTTTGGTTGGAAATGTATAAGTGCACCCTCCAAAACTCGAATTGGGAGGTTGGAGACATTATTTTGGAGTTTGATGAATGGCAACCTCAAGTTTGGTGTGCATTTTATAATTTCTACATTGTTTTCAGGTTGAAGTTGTGATTTTTAAGGACTGGTATGGATTCAAATAATAGAGTATCATATATGGATGCAAATTTCTCTGTTTCTAGTTTCCAATTCTTTTTGTCTCATTCAATTTTATTGAGTTTTGTGGAAGATATGATTATTTTGGTGAGGGCAGGTTTGAACACTGCCTAGGGTTTGCAGTTTTGGGAGAAACACAATAAATTTATTTTCAACCATTGGATGTTCATAAAAATTGGAAGGGATGTCTGTAAATATATTATCTTAAATCTTATTGAAGGGATTGGCTTCATTATTTGTTTTATGGAAGTTATCAATGACTATTTGTTGCATTGAATTGTGGGTTGTTGTGAGAATGATTACACTATGATCTAGAATGGACTTAATCATTGTTTGAGATGAATAGTTTTATGAAATTTGTCAAGTAAATGGAATTTTGAGTTGTGAATCCTCTTTTCTCTGCATCATTTTGGGTACTGTTTCAGTGCTTCTGTCAAGTAGCGCTTCCATCAATTTATGTAGTGCTTTCATGCACTGTTTCAGCACTTCTGGTAAAATAGCGCTTTTGTCATTTGTTTCAGCACTTCTGTGAAATAGTGCCTCTATACTCTATTTTAGCGCTTCTAAAACAAAGAGTTCAAAAATCTTACCAATCAGTCTGTCTGTCAGTTTTACACAGTCTTTACCAGAATACAATTTTCTTTTCATCAGAATCACTGTCTAAATACCGAAAACAGATAGGTTTATACAAACTTCCAATCTTATCAACTAAAACAAGATCTTGCAAATCACAAGTGTCAAAATCAAATACACAATCAATTACTACACTGAAGTTTCATCATCAGGATACTATCATCCTTTATCATGAAACCAAGTATAGTAATCAAATTTTTAACATAGTCAAATCAATAAGAACAGTCATCTTATTTGACTTTGTTAAAAGTTCAAATTGACAGTTTCTAGCAAATAAGATCAACATTTCGAAAGAAAAGGTTAAATTTTGTATGCCAATCTTTACTAGGTCCCAAAAACAGAGACTCTTAGCGCAGGAAATTTTAAAATCCCAAGCACTAGCAGAGGAAAATCCTTGGAACAATCTGAACATTAATGATAAAAACAAAATCACTCCAAAGGATATTCAAGCTGCTCAACAAGATCCCAAGTTCCATATATTTATGGAAAAGATTTTAGAACAAGATATGGAGAAGTATCTTTTAATGTTGGCTGAATCAGGTGCCAAACTTCCCAAAGATTTTGATGTCAATCGTCTAAAAGAAGCACCTGAAACAAATGAAACTAAAATACCGCGACCAACACAAACAATAGATCCAGTTGTTGCTTTAACATCACAAATGCAATTCTTACAACAAAAAATACAAGATATGACGAAAGGGAGTACCAAAAGATATGCGATACAGGACATTTTTCCTTATCCTTTCAATGCAACAGTTGGTCTGCTACCTTTTCCAAGACACTGTGAATTCCCAAAGTACGACAAGTACAATGGAAGAACGGATCCGATAGATCATATCCAAGAATTTAAAATGATGAGCCTGGAGTTTTCTCAAGAGGAGACTTACTTGATGAGGTTATTCCCAAGAAGTTTGGGAGGTGGATGTATGGAGTGGTTTTCAAAACTACAACCAGGTATCAAAACATTTGAGGAACTTGTTAATAATTTTATCTCTTAATATTCATTCAACATCGAACATGATGTTACTATCAAGGATCTTTACAAGTTAAATCAAAACAAAGGAGAAACATTCTTGTATTTTCTCCAAAGATGGCGACGATTGTTCACTAGGTATCCTTGATCTATTCTAGAGGAAGAAAATATGGAATTATTCATTGAAAACTTGACGGAAGAAATGAGCTATAGGCTAGAACTGCAATGTCCTCCAACATTTGAAAAGGTAATAGAAAATGGTCTCAAAATTGAAGAAGCATTAGTGAAAAGGGGAGTTATCAAACATTACAATGGTAAAACAAATAACTACTCCAATCAACACTCAAGCAATGATAAACCAAAAATTTGGTAAAAGAATCGCAACACAAATGAAACAACAAGTGATTCACAAAATGTCAAACCAATTTTTAACTTCACTACATCTTCTTCAAACAATCAAAACAGTGACCAAAAATTCAAGCCAAATGCCATGCAAAACAATGAGATAGTAAAAACACTACCATATTAGAGACCATCAAATCGACGAAGGTTCACACCTTTAGGTCAATCAATAGAATCGGCAATGAAAGAGTTAGTTGCTAGTGGCCTTCTTACTGCACGGGAAGCTCGATTCTGGGATCCAAAAGTCAAACCACCATGGTGGAATGACGTAGAGTATTGCAACTTTCATAGTAACAAAGGTCATAAAACCAATGATTGCATGGAATTGAAACACGCAATACAATATTTGATCAACAACAATAAAGCATATGTGGAAACACCCCAAAACAACAACGATCACTCGGCTTTCAAAGGAAAGAACATCAATCATATCTATGACACAACCATACTTTTTTTATCTAAAGTAGAGCACAATCATGACATTAGTGAGCCCAAAATCAACATCATTACCCCTTTGGACTTGCTCCCAATCATACAAAACTCTGACAATCAAATCAACATCTTAAAAATCAAAGAAAGTCAAGAACATCAACCAGCAAATGTTATGACTAGGGGGCAATCAAGGTAATGTTGAAAGGATTTGGATCCACACATGCAGTTCCACCTCCATCTCACTATAACATTTTTGATCAACTACAAAACATCCCTGCACAAATATCAATACTAGAACTTCTTAAAATTTCACCATCTCATAAAGAAGTTCTAGAACAAGCATTGGTTACAACTATGGTACCAAAGAATCTGGATGTTTCCCAATTTCAAGCTATGGTAGGACACTTGACTACACTGCATTGTTTATCATTCTCTGAACGGGATGATGTATCATTAAACCATCCCCATAATACCACATTGCATATCAAAATCCTAATCCACAATCACCGCGTCAAGAGAGTCCTAATAGATGGGGGAGTTGGTCTAAACATTTGCACTCTCAAGTTAACCCGTGCATTAGGATATTCAGATGATGTTATTGATGCTCGATGTAAAATGACTATCAAAGCATATGATGAAGAAGAAATATCATCTAAAGGATTGGTTGTGTTACCCATTCAAGTAGGGCCAATGATGAATCATATAGCATGTCAAGTGTTGGAAAGAGAGTTAACATACAATATTCTCTTAGGATGACCATGGATCCATGAAATGCAGGTTGTACCTTCAAAATATCATCAATGTTTGAAGTTCCCTATAAATGGATAGGAGGTGACTATATCTATTGATTACAATCATCCTCAACATTGTGATACAATTAGAAACTCCCAAGAAACCTTGGTGCCTCACAACAGGGAAGCATCCAGTTCAAAATCATCCAATGAAGAACAACGTCCAAGTATTACCACCAAGTGGGTTGAGAAAAAGGGTAAAGAAAAAGAAACAAGTCATGTTGAACCTAAATCAACAAAAAATCTGGATCAGCAAAACTTTTTATCACAAAAATTTCAAAAACAAGTCCAATTGACTAACAAAGGAATGGGAACATATTCTATGGAGCAATCGCTTAACCTAACACAGTTATTGCCATCTCCTAAGACATATGCTCAACCATCTATGATAAAACCTCAAACATCATTACCAACCACAATTTTGCAAGATAGGTTTGTCAAAAAGGGTACCATTGTAGATGAAACAGACAATAAAGCAATCTTGGATTGGATCTACAAGGATGAGGAACCCTCTACATCAAATTCTAGTGTCAAAAATATCAACGTCAACACGGACAAATATGGAAAAGGAAAAGCAATTTTAGAAAAAATGGGATATGAAGGACAAGGACCTGTTGGATTGAGAAAGGAAGGAATCACAGAGCCTATTCAACCCCTCACTCTCCAATCAAAAGAGAAGTTGAGATTAGGATACTCTGATGAGGACAAACAAGAGATGACAAGAAAAGTTGTTGAACGAATCCTTCAGCTAAGAGATAGTTCTGAAACAGACTCAAATGAATATGAGTGGGACCTAGGCTCTGATGTATCTTGTACTAACGTACAAATTGATGTGATACAAAAATATACACCTACGCAGGAGGAGGGACAAGGTTTTGGGTCTAGACCATTCATGGTGGGGTCACTAAATATCGATGATTCAAGTGGGGACGATCAGACCTCGAGTGAACTAGATGATTTTGAAGAAAGTATCATCATGGACCTTGATATCCCATTAAACAACATTGATGAGATGGCTGTCCAAACCCTTACATCCATCACTTTGAATGACTCCGATAATCTCATGCCCCTAATCCATCCTGAACTAATTGACTGGGAACCTATTGAACCCTTAATTGTGCCAAGATTTGCAGACGATGATGCTATCATAAATTTCCTATGTCATACCGAACCTGATACAAGTTCTGTTCATAATACTCATAACAAAGTGACTCAGTAGGAGAGTGTCAAATCTTCCAGTTGCAAAATTGAAAACAAGGAAAATAGATCTAATGATGAAAACCATTCTATGGTAGTATTAGATCTCGAAAAAGAAAAAATAAAGAATGCATCTAACAATGAAAACTTCTCTGAGGCACTGAAGGATGGAAGATTTGACACTCTTCCGGAACACTATCATGAGCGATCATCAGTTCTGGTGGAACCAACACAGTCTATGAACATTGATACTATAGACAAGGCGAAAATCCTGCATCTGGCCGAGTCCATGACGGATAAAGAAAGACCATATTTTATCAAATTCTTTAAGGAGAAAAGCATCAACTTCGCTTGGTCATATTTTGATATGCCAGGCTTAGATCCAAATTTTCTCATGCATCATTTATCTTTGCTGGCAAGCCTGTCAAGAAAAAGTTGAGAAAAATGCATCCCCACATAACATTAATGGTCGAAACAGAGTTGAAGAAATTGTTGGATGCTGGATTCATATGGTCTATAGACTATGCCGAATAGATATCAAATCTTGTACCTGTTTCAAAACCTGACAACGGCATAAGGATATGTACAGATTTCAGGGATCTCAATAAAGCATGCCCGAAGGATGATTTTCTGCTACCAAATATTGACATCATTGTGAACTTGACGGCAAGGCATGCTATGTTGTCAATCATGGACGGTTTCTCTGGATACAATCAAATAAAAATAGCTCCAGAAGATCAGGAGAAGACGGCTTTTACATGTCCATGGGGAACTTTCTACTGGAACGTCATGCCGTTTGGTTTAAAAAACGTAGGAGCAACTTATCAAAGAGCAATGACGACAATCTTCCATGATATGATGCACACCTTCATGGAGGATTATGTGGATGACATCTTGGAAAAATCTAATACAAGGGAAGGACATCTACATATCCTAGATAAAATCTTCACATGGTTGGAGAAATTTAATGTCAGGTTAAACCCCAAGAAGTGTGTCTTTGGGGTCACATCAACGAAACTACTGGGGTACGTTGTGTCAACAAAGGGCATTGAAGTGGATCCTGCAAAATTCAAAGCAATAATGGAGATGCCACCTCCTAAAAATATCAATCAACTAAGATCACTACAGGGAAGGCTCCAATCAATCAGAAGATTCATCTCCTAGCTAGTAGAAAAAAGTCATCCTTTTAATCACCTTCTATATTAAAATATAGTTTTCAAGTGGGACGAGGGGTGTCAAACAACATTCAACCAAATCAAACAGTATCTAACGTCACGACCTATTCTCATGCCACCAATAGAAGGAAGACCTTTGCTATTATACATTGCCATGACAGATATCTCTTTGGGGGCACTACTGGCACAAGAGGATCATAAAGGAAAAGAGCATGCCATTTATTACATCAGCAGGACATTGACTGGATATGAAATAAATTACACTTTCATAGAGAAGTCTTGTTTAGTAGTGGTGTTTGCTACCCAATAGCTAAGGCATTACATGCTGACCCATACAATCAGATTAATAGCAAAGATCGACCCATTAAAATATCTACTCAGTAAAGCTGCCTTAATGGATAGACTGGCAAAGTGGGTCATGCTATTAAGTGAATTTGACATTGAATATGTGGAAAGAAAAGCCATCAAGGGTCAAACAATCGCTGAACAATTGGCTGAAGCTCCTCTGCCTGATGATCAACCAATAACAATGGAGTTTCCAGATGCAGACATTTTGACAATGATGCCCCAACAATGGGTATTATATTTTGATGGATCATACACACAGCGCGGATCAGGAGCAGGGATTTTTTTCATATCTCCCCAAGGACACACCATTCCTAAATCATATAGACTAATGTTCCAATGTACAAATAATGTGGCGGAATATGAAGCATTAATCATAGAGTTTAAAATAGAAATTCAATGGAAGATCACGGATTTACAAGTATATGGAGATTCTCAACTAGTCATTTATCAAGTGAATGATGAGTATCAAACAAAAGATGAAAAGTCGATTCCCTACAAGCAACACATAGAAGCTCTGAAACAGTTCTTTGTCAGTATCAAGTTTGATCAAATTCCAAGAGCTGAGAACAAAGCTATAGACGCTATGGCCACAATCGCTTCATTACTACAATTGCCTGAGAAGCGTGTTTGTTATGAGTTTATGGTGGAACAAGTATCATGTCCTTCCCATAATAATCTAGAAACCGCTACTATCTGCCATCTAGAATCCATTGAAACCTCTGTCTATGAAAAGACCTATGCTTATCTGAAAGACGATATCCTTCCTCCTGACCTTTCCAGGAATCAAAAATGAAACTTTATCTGCCAATCCGCACAACATACCTTAATCGCAAACATACTTTACCGTCAAGGTCTTGATGGTACTTTGCTTCGATGACTAGAACACGAGGAATCTGAAATGGCCCTACGAGAGGTTCACGAGGGTATTTGTGGCACTCATTCGAGTGGGATAACCCTAGCCAAGAAACTCCTTCGTTTGGGATATTATTGGCCTTGCATGGAGAAAGAATCATATCAGTTTGTTAAGAAATGTCAAAAATGTCAGATTCACAACAATTTGATTCATGCACCAGCACAAGAACTGCATCCTTTTATATTAACATGGCCTTTTTGTCAATGGGGCCTAGATCTGGTAGGCAAAATAAATCCATCTTCATCTAATGAACACAAGTTAATTATCACAGCTACAGAATACTTCACAAAGTGGATAGAGGCAGTACCTCTTACAACCATCATTGGGAAACAGATCTCCTCTTTTATCTTAAATTATATCATATGTCGGTATGAAATCCCTCAATCTATAATCATAGATAATGAACGACCTTTCAAGAATCAAGATGTCCAAGAGTTATGTGAAAATTTTCATATCCAACATCGTTTTTCAACATCGTACTATCCTCAAGGGAATGGCCAAGCAGAGGCCTCAAACAAAACCATACTCAAAATTCTCAAAAAGACGGTTAACAATGTTGGACGTGATTGGCATGTTCAACTCAACCCTGCACTATGGGCCTACAAAACAGGTACTAGATTACCAACAGGAGCAACACCATATGCTTTGGTATATGGATCAGAGGCTATTTTTCCCATTGAAGTTGAAATTCCATCCCTTCATGTATCACTCAAAGGAATAATTTGAGATGAAGACTATAGGGTATCTAGGCTACATGAACTGGAATTGTTAGATGAACGTCATCAACAAGTTGTTAATAATCTAATGGCTTATCAACAAAGAATGTCTAGGAGTTACAACCACAGGGTAAAACCGAGGGTCTTTCAGGTTGGTGACTTGGTACTAAAGGAGAACCCTAAGAATCAGCAGGTTAGGGAAAAGAAAGGGAAATTTGAGCCTAACTAGCTTGGTCATTTTGTTGTCATATCAGTATATGGATCAGAGGCATATCAGCTATCAACGTCAGAAGGAGATCTGTTTGATGAACCTATCAATAGTATCCATCTCTGAAGGTTCTATACTTAACTCTCCTAGTGCATGGGTTAAACTTCTGAAATAGTTTCCTTGATGAAAATCTGGCAAATAGGCATCTTGGTAACTACAAAATACAAAAAAAAAAAAAAAAGAAGAAGATAAAAATGAGAAAAATACACAAAAACAAAGAGTGTAATCAAAGCATATGGTGAAAACCTAGAAACAGGCATTGTATGTGATTCCATGATCAACTTTCCCATCTATTTTGATACATATCAGGATCATTCATCTGGTAGTCAATACTGTTCCATATCATGTCGGTCATCTTGCCATCATTACATCCATATCAATATCATTTCATATAGTCCAGTCTCACTCCAAAGCTTGGGGGTAACATCTGGATATCGCTAGGGGAAACAACACATCGATTTCACCAAAGGGAAAACAATAGTATGGCAAAAAACAAAAACAAAGATCAAAGTGTGACAACACTCATCATCAGGAATGCATTCAAACATCCGTATCATATCGAAAATCCAAAAACATGTCAAATACACTAGTCTCATAAAGTAAAATCCAAAAAACATAGGTCTATATCAATCAAACTACGTGGTCTCTACGTGTGTAACGTAGGCAAGGCTAAAATTTGATCAGCCCCCGAGACCCCTAGGTTAAGTTAGTAGGTTAGGTCTTTCGTCAAAATCTTGAAAATCCAAAAACATGTCAAAATCAAGATGGATGATCTAAAAATCTGAAGAATGATTAAAACACACTAAGTAACAAAAGAATAAATTGCATTTTTTTATTATCAGTTCTTTGGAGTAACTCAATGATGTATTAAACTAGAGATACAAGGAAAAAGAATGATGCTTTATTAAATGTTGTCTGTATGTCAATCATTTAAATGTATGAATTGTCGGGGGATGTGCTATGAAAATGTATCACCGATGACATTCAGAATTCACACATTCAAATGATTAATCGCTATCTTTTTACGCAATGAATGCTCAGGTCATCTCAGTTCAATTATACCTCGATGCTTGTGTTTGCTTGCAATATCAAAAATCATGAAAGAAGTACTCAGGTCATCATTGGTCTAACAAAATCATTAACGCTTGTACTCCCTTTCAACATCCAATAAAAACTCAATGATGACAAAATACACAAAAGTATTGTTAAAATGACAAATTGTTTTGCATGTAGTTGCATGTTAAAATTAGATCGTATTCATCATGATTCATTATCTGCAGAACATTTGTTGCATAAAGGGTTTCACTCAATGATTATCTAATCTACAAAAGAGACTGAGTATACTTGACATAAATCTAAAAATCATCAAAAAACGTATAGCATCATCATTGCATCATCATTTCATCATTCATACATTTTATCATACATCATAAATTCTACCATCAGTACATCAGGTTCATTTTTTTTACCATAAAAACATTCATTACATTATCATCTACCCAACATCATATGCATACATTATTTACCATTCATACATTATCATTCATCATAAGATCATCATTTATCATCCTCACATTTGAAATACAATAAAAAGCAATTATCCATCCATTCATACATTTTGATCACATTTTAAAAAATCATTCATTACATCATCACATTTAGAAATTCATACATCACATCATATATCCATATATCATATATTCTACACCTGCATTTACCATTACATCATTGCATTGAAATGAAAAATCATTCATTACATCATCACATAGAAATCATAAACCATCATATCACATCAAATACATCTCATATATATATATATATATATATCAAGTATACAATAAAGTCGGACATAAAAATACAGCATCAACAATGAGGTACGGCATAATATAAATCAATAAGAACACAATAGCCTCTATGATCTGCTGCTACCAAAGTGTGCAGGCCTAATAGGACCTGTACCACCACCCCAGAAGGACTAGGATCTCTAGGATCTCTGCGTGGAGGCTGTGTAACCCCCTCACTCATTGTCTGTGTGTGTGTCCGTCCAGACCTCGACGGAGCATAACTCACTCTCCACTCAGCATGAATTGCATCATGATATCGGCCCCTGTAGAACTCTACCTCTCGGCCTACCCGTAGAACCTCTCTCATGTAATCTCCTATGGAGGTACCATCGACCACTCTCTGGAGAGTCTCTGCTATATCCTATGCCCTCTCAAAAAATTTTCGTGCACTGTCTCTCTCAGCTATCAAAGTGGCCGCCTGTGTCTGTACCGCGGCCAACTACCCCTGCACCTATGCTAAAGCCTAAGCATGAGCCTATGCCTGAGTCTGAATAAGTACACCCTGAGCTTGTACCAACTGTCCCTGCAGTGTCTGAACCTGTGCCTGGAGACCTACTATCTGTCTCTGTTGATCCACTGCTAGCACTGTCACTGCTCGCCTCTTGCGAGGCCTGCTACATGAGGGAGCACTCCTGATGGCTGGCCCTACTCCTTTGTCCCCTCCACTACCACCATCACTGTCACCACTGTTGTTGTTGTCCTCACTCTCACTCTTTGAGCTACCATCTACTAGGATATCAACCTCACCCCCGACAACATCCTCTGCCACATCCTCCTCTACCAATAGTGGTACTGGCTCATCGGGAATGGTAATGCGAGGATGTGGAACCAAAGCCAAAAATGTTGCATACTCCTCTATCACAGCCACCTCTGAAATATCCCTCTACATGTCCCAGGGAGATGGTTGTAATGTCCTGTATCCCTTTACTATAGCATCGTAGGATAGTGTGGGACCCCAATTAGGAATATCCATCCATCGTCGTGCATAATGGGCTACCCCCTGTGGCATGCACTGAACAATGCCATATTGTCTGTATACCCGACGAAGCAAAAATCTCTCCAATACAAATGGGTTCGACCAATCAAATACATGGAATCACAAAGAAACTGCAACACTGCACCATCCTCATCCCACTCCTCATAGTCAAGGTATGGGCGCCAGGTAACTGTGTCAATGTCATCAAATACCCATCTCCAATGCTCTAACTTGCCCATTAGGGCCTGTGTCAACCGACCTCAGTATCTGAAAACATACGGTCTGCTGGCTAGTCTGTCTACAACTGGAAATGGCCAGCAAATAACAAAATGCTCCCAAGCCCACACCTGTAACAGAGTCATCCCTACTGATAAACTACGTGCACCTAGGTACACAACTGAATGAAGATCATGGTAAAGATGCGCTAGCATGCACATCCCGCATGCATATCTGGTACCATGTACAATCATGCTCTCCAGTGTCCTACCCCAACCAATGAGGAATCCCTTTGACCTAAGATCAGGGCAAAGGAAACTTCCAATGAATCTAGCTAATACTGCTGGTAGTGTCGCGTAAGAATCAGCGATCCTCCACCATTGAACACTCAGACCCTCAATGTCCTAATCCTGAAAAACTCTGCGGAGAGCATCTCTGCTACTGGTCCCATGGGAATCATAAGTGGCAATCTCCCCCATAAATGGAATCTATAAGATCCGCTACACATCCTCAGGTGTGACCGTCATCTCTCCAGTTGGTAGGTGAAAGGTGTTGTGGTCACTATGCCACCTCTCAGCCAACACAGTCAACAAACCCTGATTAATCCTAATCTGGGGCATATCAAGCAAGCTAGTAAGGCCGCATCGGCCTATCACCTGAAGCTCATCTGGTGTCAGATGAGGAATCAAGTCTGTCATCCATGGAAATCTCTCTCGCATCTAGAGAGTACCTAAACGCTCCTATCATCACAAATGAAAAATCTACTATCAGTGAACTATGTCAAGAAATCAAAAGTCATTCTACTATCAAGTCTATTCCAAAAATTTGGTATGAATTTTCGATCAAAATTCATGGGCAATCATCAACAAACCTCACCTATCATGAGGTTCATCAAAGAATATCTAATATCACCTATCATGAGACTTAACGGATATTGAATCATTTCCTCGCCTATCATGAGGATCATAACAAATAGGAATTTTTCTCGCCTATCATGAGAGAAAATCTTATTTAAATCATCAAACTCCAACATCAGGAATTTGGATTGTCGATCATACCAATCCAAACAATGGACATGATCAAAATTGACACAATCAAGCTTTAAAAATTCAAAATATTTAATTCTAACATGGAAGCGCTAAAACAGGCTCCCAAAGCACTAAAACTCCAAAGCGCTACATCAGGCGTCTGAAGCACTGCTTTTTTGCATCAAAGCGCTACAACAGTCTGTCAAAACGCCACTTTACCATAAGCGCTAGAACAGATCATGAAAGCGCTCATTCACCGAATCAAAGTGCTAGAAGTCCCAAAGTGCTAAAATTTTGCATCAAAGTGCTAAAGTTTCACTCCTAAGTGCTACATCAATGAAAGCGCTACATTACCCTATGGAAGCGCTAGAAGTTTTAATGGAAGCGCTAAAACTCAAAGTGCTAATTAACCTAATGGAAGCGCTACATCGGACTGTAAGCGCTACAGCGCGACTTGAAAGCGCTAAAACTGACCTAAACATGCCTAACAGCTAAAAAGCATAAAAAACAAAAAAGCATGAATTACGAGGAGGTCCAGGGGTACATATCAGAGGTCTATACGCGGCCAACCATTGGTCGTGTTATATGCGCTCAAATCAGTGAGTGTGGAAGGGGATAGGCATCTTGCTCCAGTTAGCAGAAAAGTCTCTATCACAAAGGTTTTTTTCTAATTCAAAAAGCACAAATGACTTTGAAAATGACCTTTTGCACTATTTATAAATTTTGAAAAGGTATTTTTGGTGGATTTGATTATATTTTGATTAATTTTATCCATAAAATTAATTAAAATTCATCTGAGGGCTCTATTTCTTCATCATTTGTCGAGAGATAAATTATTTTATCATCATATTATCATCCAATCATCAGAAAATCATAAAAATTCCAAAATTCCAAAAAAAAACATCAAATCATTAATTTATCTCTCAAGGGGGCATATTATCATCAATCATCTGAAAATCAATGTCTGGGGCATACAAAATTATTTTTCTTTATCATTGATCCTGGCAGTAGCAGCAAAAAAATTTTCGAAGCAATGCATAAACACATCACTTCGAAGAGGGGCAAAATGTATACACCTAAAATTGGTCTAGAGCATCCTATTAATTAAATACAAATTATTTGATTAATTATCCTAAATTCCCCTACTATCAAATAAATAGAAATATTTATTTATATAGTTCATGTTCACATTCACATTTAAATTCTTCCAAATTCATCTTAATTAAATAAACAAAATTAAATACTTTATTCGATTTAATTATCAAATCCCTATTTTATTCTATCACATCAATCTCAAATTAATTAAATAAAGATCAAACATTTTATTTATTAATTACCATATTCCTCTATTTAATTTAATAAACAACTATCCTATAGTTTGTTTTATTAAATTATTTATCTCTCTTTTCCTAATTTAAATAAATCAAAATATTTGAATTAGAGCATAAGGAAAATTCCAATCTGCATTTCCTCAAAAATAAATTAGATTTCCTATGTATAATCTATGTCTAAAATTGTCACATTTAATGCTTTGAAACTTCACAGGAAGTTTTGAAGACAAATTGGAGACAAATTTGGAATTTGATCTCTCAATCCTCCTCCATCAATCATTCCTCTTCTCTTGCCTGGTGTTTTCATGGGTAGAGACAATCTCCATTTTTCTCTCAATATCCTCCATCTCTCACCATTCAATTCTCTAGATTGAATCCAAGCCTCTCAAAGCTTTCCTTGTGCATTTCTACAACCAGGAAATCTATAAATAAAGCCTCATTGAACCAAGAAAAGGATCCAGATAATCAATTTTATGCACTCTTATTCTGCAGGAATTCAAGCATCAAGCATCAAGCATTCACACATCAAGCATCAAGTAATCGATTTTTCATCAATGGCTGACTCTTGTAGCTACAATTATCTATTTCATATATGCTAGTTTACATTGTTTATCATTTAGTATTGCATTAGCATCATCTCGTTCTTTGAATTGTCATTTTAACAGTCTTATTTCCTTAAACAATCTGAGAGCAATCAGGATTTAATAAATCTTTGGAGATAGAGAGCAATATGATGCTTTTGATAGATAATTCCTTTGAACTGATTCATTTAACTCATCTATTGATATAATGTCGTATTAAGAAGTGTCTTTTGTGCTTATTTACTTATTCACACTTATAATTTGGCACCCACCGTGGGGCCTTAACCCCAATTTTTCCCAATTTTACAATTTTCTAGAAATTATCACGTAGGTTCTCGACGTGTTTTCTAGTAGCGCTTCCATTAAAAGTTTTAGCACTTCTGGTCACTATTTCAGCACTTTCAGCTTTAGCGCGTTCGATCATTGTTTAGCGCTTACAGTCACTGTTTTAGCGCATCAGGTGATTTAGCACTTCCATGGTAAACTTCAGCGCTTCAGTACCCTATTTCGACGCTTTCGGGTTTTAGCGTATCAGGTAATTGTTTTAGCGCTTCGGTGCAATATTCCAGTGCTTTTGTAAAATTAGTTTGGATCTGATGCATCTGCAGCCATATTTTAATTTTTTTCACAGTTGGACTAAAACGTATCAATCTAGGATAGTCACTTCAAAGTTTTCTAAAATTGATCTATCGAACTCTGCATGATAGAGATTAGACATCATGCATATCATAATAATAATCCACATATAAATAATCATAATTCATCCATCACATCCTGCATCATAAACGTTAGGCATCAACATAATCATTATACATCCATATAGGCATATTCATACAGTCACATCATCCATCATAAAATCATCAACATACACACATGCATAAATAGGATCATCAAACATATATTTGATGTCAATAAGAGTTGTTGCTTATCATATAAATACCAAAATCATAATTCCATCACATAGTCCATAATAATTTCCAAAAGCATATCTGTTGTATCCATCATAATCATAAAATAAAATACAAGTACAAGGATCTGCATCAAAAATTACTACTACTTTGTATTGTTCATCCATCTTGTACCTTGAAAAATCTGATAAGCTATCACCTACCAAATGAGTTTCCCACATCTGATCTTTGTGGAGACTCGAGCATTGGCCCTCTACGAGGGGGGGTCACCTGAGAGACATTGAATCCTTGGGTCTATGTCCCTAGTGACTGGGATGGCATGGGCATCTGAGGCACCCACCGCTCAAAGTGAAACATGTGTTGGAATAGATCTGGTACTACCTATTGATAAGCAACCATCCATAACGATCTCTCTCTCATATACTAATCTTTCTCTGTAGCCTGACCCCTAAGAATGTTTTTCTCCTTTTTTTATCTATCTCGATCTTGGGTAATGACTCTCCTCTCCTCTTCCCACACCCCTTGTGCCATCCTCATCTTATTGATCTTTGTCTATTGTCGATCTCTCACCTCCTTCACTACTCATACCTTTGAGGCATCCCCCTCTCCCTATAGTCTCTACATCACTACCCCTGACCCATCAATACCACTCTATAATATCACTATATGTGCTTGTGTAACATCCCTCTCCACCTCCATAGCCTGAGCCTCTGCCAGTGCAGTATCCCTCTCCCCCTACATCACCTCAACCTGTGTTTGTAAGGCCTCTACCTCTGCATGCACCATGTACCTCTCTCTCTGCGCAATCTCTAATTGGGCCTCTACTTCCTCTTCCCTGAACCTCCTATCCCCAAGTGTTGTCTCTGTCATAGACGCCCTGTCTTCGAGCTCAGTCCTCTCTCTCACCAAACCTGTCACTTTTTCCCTCAACTCCTCCATCTCCCTCTCAGCCTACTACCCATCCCCTCCAGACTCCTGTTGTCCCCTACCGCACACTATAGTCATCGCTTCCTATAATATGTCTCATTCCCATGTCCCCCTGTCTAGCTCACTGCATAGCTCGTCTCTCTCCCTCTCTACATCTCATACTTGTGAAGTCAGGTTATAAAAAATGAAGCAAAAATTCCTTTGTCTTGCGGCCTCTAATCTGACTACTTCTACTTGAAGACTCCTCCGCTCAGCCCAAGTTTGACAACCTCTGTCTCTGCAATCCTTAGCCTCTACTCTATCATCTAGAGCCTCACCTAGGCCACCCTCAATAATATGACAGGGTCCTCAGGTGGTACAAATGGTATCATCACCAGTGGATCCACCACAAGGATGTCCACATCCATGGTATCCTCCTGTGCATCTCTCTCCTCGTGCATCTCCATCTCTGGTCTCTCGAGCTCCTATTGAGCCTCAACTGCCACCTAAACTCTCCTCAGCTATCCCCTCTGCCCCACCCTCATCTGTCATATCACCTTAGGCTCCTCTCTCTCCTTGTGTGTCTCCATCTCTGGCTCATTGGGTACCTGCTTGGCTATGCTCTCCACCTAGGCTCTCCTTTGTTGTCTCCTCCTCCTCGCTATCCTCGCGAGCTGACCTAGGGTCCTTGCCCTCTCCTAACGTATCTCCTACTACTATCCCTCCTCCCTTATCATCATATCTACCTCATCTTACTCCTACTGAGCCCTCACCTCCTCATGTGACCTCCTTGGTTGTACACTCCCCATCTGTTGTCTTCCATCTCCCACCTCTACCTCTAGCTCATCTCTCATCTCCACATCCTACTGCTCCCTCATCGGTTGTCTCCTCATCCTCATCGGCCTCACCATTTGTCTTGTGACCCCTACCTCCACCCAGCCTCTGGATCTTGAGCTCTTCTGACCTCTTGCTCGACCTACCCCTTGACCTCTCCTCCATTGGCCTCTCCCCCTCCCAACTCTCCTCTCTACTGCCACTCTCTACTCATCCTCAGATCCCCACCCAACTGCACCTATAATAGGAACCTCTAGTGTAATCCTCGCCCACCGATGTCTGAAGAACCATCTCTCATATCGAGGTGTCACTCTTGCCTCCTCCTCCCCTCCAGTCCTCCCTAGATAAAATTCTAGCTACACTGCCACCCAATGCTCTCTGGAAAATCTTAGAGAAATTGGCTCCCTCCATGGCCACTCTCGACTGATTCAATGAAACATGTCTGGCCCCTAAAGAATAACCTATTCGGTCCCAAATTGTCTTGTCACTTGATCAGGCTTGTGCACCTCCACTATGCGTAGCACCATCCAAACTATGAAACACCTAGTGTAGAAATAACCCCTATGTCTCCCCCCCTCTGTCCTCCACCCAATAAACCGCCGAAACGTGTATGGATGCCATACTATGTCCTCCTCCTCTAGCTGATCTAACCTCCACCTCTATCTATCTAAAATACCGAGGTCCTCATAATGCAGGACCCAACCATACTCAGAACCGTACCACCAAGCCACAGGCATTGCCTCATCCGATGTCCCCACTCTAACTAATCTTGACCTAGAAACACTAATATGCTACCATGCCCACATCTACAATAGGGTCACCTATGTCACACTAAATATCCATCAATAGCACACCATGTGCATGTTCCGATATAACTATGCTAATACGCATGTCCACCATGCAAACTACTCCTCCCTCCCCTCGACAATATGTCAAATAATCTCCATGTATCTCAGGTTGCAAAACTATCTTGTCATGTCCAGTAACAATAACCCACTAATCAAACCACACAAGTACAGTGGTAGTGCTAGTATCCCCACTTTCAAACATCAATCCATGTCCATCCCATGACTCTCAATGGGAAGGTCCTCATGTCAAAACAACACAAACAAGATTCGATTCAACTCCTCCCCTGTAGACCTCACCTCGCTCAATAGTCGCCCTACTATAGGGAGCCTCAAAATCTTCCATACATACTCTAAGGTCACCATCATAT
Source organism: Sequoiadendron giganteum (assembly GCA_007115665.2). Classification (NCBI taxonomy): domain Eukaryota; kingdom Viridiplantae; phylum Streptophyta; class Pinopsida; order Cupressales; family Cupressaceae; genus Sequoiadendron; species Sequoiadendron giganteum. The sequence goes on from CM021100.1 coordinate 211,928,647, forward strand.
CCCTTTTTAGCAGATGGAATGTAGATGTCTTTGAACTCCAACGCTCTATGAGTGTTGTCAACAACGCTCGATGCACTCTCATCGTGGGATATCCAAGTTGATGCCATAATCCTACAACCTCTAGAGCATGGTGGTATGCTCTAGTCATGGTTGCCATCGTCATCATCAGCACCTCAGACCATCGCTCTTGTGTTCGCAACCGCTCAAATCACTACACCCATACAACACCAATGTTAGTCATTTATAGCATTTCATATCCTCTTCTTTTCTGACCTCGAGTTCTTTTCCTCGCTATTCCCTTCCCTTCTTCCTACACTTTCCTCTCTTTTCTTTATCGGTCCCCTTCTTCTCGGGTGTGGTCGCCCCCTTTCCGAGCACAATCGTCCCTTCTTGGGAGTTCTCGCCCTTTCCAAGGCACCATCGCCCCTCTCCAGGTGCAATTGCCCCCACTAAGGTGGGGCTGCCTCGGTCGGGGCAGGGCCAACCCAGCCGAGGAGGGGCTGCCCCGGTCGAGGTAGGGCTGCCCCCTCCGGGGCGTGACTGCCCTGGCTAAAGGGGGTCACCCCCACCAAGGTGGGGCTACCCCAGCTAGGGCGGTGTCGGCCCCACTGAGGTGTGCCCACCCCGACCAAGATGCAGATGCCCCCACCATGACGTGACCACCCTAAGCAAAGTGGGGCCACCCCAACTGGGGTGAGGCCACCCCGCCAAGGCGGAGCCACCCCTCGTTAGGGCGCAATCGCCCCTTTCTTGGGGGTCCTATCGACGTTTCACATTTTTTGGGTGGACCCAACCTGGGTCAACCCCGAGGCAATTCTACCCTCTTCTACCTACCCCATTGGTGAAATCCCAATTTCGCCCCCAACCCATTTTTTGAACCTATCGCGAAACCAAAACCCATGTTTTGAAAACAACATGAAACTTAAACATATCTCAAAAATGCTTCAAAATATAAAGGGGGTTTTGACACCTAACCTAGCATGGCATTGCGCGTGCATGGAAGAATTTTTGTACCTCATCCACTCAGTGGATGATCTCATCGTCGTAATCGGTTGACATCCTTGTCTCCTCCGCTACTCCTTTTCTTCTCCTCTCTCTCTCTCTTCTTCAACTGCTAGGTGTGCAAATGAGGAATAGTTATTCTCAAGTTACTATAAGTACTTTTCCCCTCATTTTTAAATCACTTTTAAGTGAGGGGTATTTTTACTTTTTATTTACCCTTTTTAGGCCCTCATTAATTCCAAAACTTTTGTGGACTGCCATTTTCACACCGTGTGTTAGATCGACTCCATTCAAAAGGAAAACCTACCTGATTTTTTGAGCTCTATCCAACCGTACCTTTCATTTCTTCATATCGAGATGTTGCCTGGGGCCCCCTTTTTCTTCCTCTATTGCCCTCTCGTGGGGCATACCTTACCATTCTCACCCATTCCTCCACCATGGTCATTCCCTTGCGAGATCAGGACATCTCTTTCCATATATGTTCGTTTGGGTAACTCACATAAGTTCTCCCATGTCGGGGCATCATTTTCTAGTCGCTTCTTCTGTAGAGTCATTTGCATTTTCTTATCTTCAAAACACTGTTATTCTAACAATATTTTGAAGAGGGGAAAAATGTAGACATCCTAATTTGACCACTTCTATATGGGCAAATTTGTCTCCTTAGGCCTCTATGATATCAATATTAATTAATTTATTTTTTTAATTAGTATTTCACCTTCTACCTAAGGTTTGTAAAGTATTTAATTTAACAATTAAATACTTTATCCTTTCCTCTCTAAATTAAATAAACATATCAATTATTTAATTTAGTCATTTCCCCCTTTTGAATTTAAATCAATTTAAATTCATTATTCTCTCTCTTTGTCACATCCTCTATAACCCCTCTTCTAATCTGGATTAAGATGTCCATCGCTTAATCAATATTAATGTCACATCCTCCTACATTTTCCACTTGCTTCTAGTCCATCATTAATTTTCTTAATCATGTATTTGCACAATCCTAATCTAATTTCCTTGCTACATTTAGCATGCCGTTTTTGGTCAACCTTCACATCTTCCATATTTGGCATAGGTTCTCTTCCCCATGTGAATTTAAAATTCACTCTTTATTTCTCCAAGGAATCTCCCTCTTCCCCATGAATTTAAAATTCACTTTTGATTTTTCCAAACAATCTCCCTCTTCCCCATGAATTTAAAATTCACTTTTGATTCATCCAAGGAATCTCCTCTTCCCCATGTGATCATTGAAACGTCACATCAAGTCACATGAAGGTCAAAAACCTTTCATGTTATAAGGGCCTTGTTTTATCCACAAGGCATTTTTTAGCCTCCTCCATAAGAACCTTGTCTTATCCACAAGGTGCTTATAATATGAATTTAAAATTCATATTTATTCTTCCAACCACCTTATCCACTTCAATCATGTGAATTAAATATTCATATTTATTTCTCCAACCAATTCTCTCTTCAACATAGGGATTTTTCGAGGAATACTAAAATTCCTCATATGTCACTTTCACCTTCATTTAGGGACAAGAGATTCCTTTTTGAGGAAATCCTCTCATTCCCCAAGGTACTTGTCCTTCCTCCACATCATTTCTACTTTGTACATCTCATCTTACCCCTTGGACAACTCACCCTCCACATGTCAAGATGTGAGGGCTTGTGAGTCCTCAACTCACCACAACCCTTCATCTTGGCCATGGTGGCTCAATCTTGACTATTGAATTCTCTAGAGAATTCAAATTCCTCTATAAATACGCCCCTCTCACATGCTTTAGGGACCCCATGTATTTAGTAACAAAATTATGATCTTAAGCCATTCAAGCCTACATTAACTACATTTTTCATTCAAGAGCTTGCATCCATTTTCTTTACTTATCAACTATCCACTCTCATCTTGCATTTGAATCATTTTCCATCCATTTTTCCTTCACATTACCATCAAGGAGCACACAACCAAATTTCAGTCAAGGGCCAACCAAGGAGATCATCACAAAGGTATAATCATTTTCATTTTTTATCTCTCTTTTGTGCTTTGCTTAGGCTAATCATTGAGGTGGTATTGTGTTATTTACATTTCATTCTTAGTTATTTTTGCATATTTAGAAGTCAAATAAACACCTGCACACAGTTAGGTGATGCACAACCAATTCAAGATCGATCCCAGGCATATTTGTGTAGGACCATGCAAATTTTTCCCTTCACTCTTTAAGGAACACTGTTATGTTTTTATGTTCCTCATTTTATAATGATTTAGCATAGAAGCTTATCTTAGGTGCCTTCTTTGTTCCCACATTCATTGGAGTTGCTTTCTCTTCTAGTATTGTTGATTTCTCTAATTGTATTGCACTTTGGGGGAGATTGAATCCCTCATCCTCTAGCGCCTCGGAGATTTTTTCATCTTCAGATGCGTCCTTTATTTTTACTATTTTTTGATTTGAAAGTGTCAAAATGTGGTTTTCACTTAAAGACCTACATGTTATTCTCATGTCATTGATTTTTTGATTGAGGGATTCAATTTTATACTCATAGTACATCTGTGTGTCTAGCTCTATGTAAAATCCCACTTTATGGTCCCCACATGGAAAATTATTGTAGAGTCCCATAAATTCTGAGATCACTTCATAATTTTTTAACATATCTAGAACTGGTTGTCCTCGTTGGTCCCAGTCAATCAATTGGGGGTATCCTAGATTTAATTCAGAGGTTTGGTCATTAGGGTAAATGATGTTGAAGTTATCATAAAGATGGAGGTATCCTCAAACAAGTCAGTGAGGTCAAGGGGAAATTCATCTAGCGTAGTATCACATGATGTTGGTAACCAAGAGGAAGCCTCAACCCGTTTTATTAGATGCACCCTTGCCAAGAACGATCACCTTGTTAGTGGTACATCCTAAGCAAGGATTCTTTGGACGTCTCTCAGAAATGATGGGTTTTAGCAAGCCATTGTCATTTTGTTCTAGATTTTCATTCTTGTTATACCCCCATCCCATCATTGGTTGTAAGCCTTTGTTTTCATCTTCCATCAGAAAAATGAGCATGGGTCAATTGTCCTAATACAAAAATTTAGATAAATCTTATTTATTGGTGACCTCTTTATTCAAGTCCCTCCCACTTGGTGAAGGTGGTGGATGTCACCTTTATTGTTTCAGATACTTTGTTGATAGGTTGGGGATTTTCATGAGATTTCAGAGAAAGAGGTAACTCTCTAGCATAAAAGTATCCTTTTTAGATTATAACACCCACAACTGTTATCCTTGATCACTGTCTTAATGTCAGGTATATTCAGCACAATGGGTGTTTTGGATTTCGAGGTAGATGCAAGGGAAGATGGGTCAATAAATGGGGAGGAGGATGTAGGAACTTCATAATTCTTAGGTATTTGGGGGATCTTTTATAATTTAGCCTCAAGGTTCTTGTAATAAGAAAAGGGAATAGGATCACCATGGATGGTAACTTCTTTAACCTCAAAGGGAAACTTGACACATTGGTGGTATATAGAAGCTACATCATGCATGACATGAATTCATGGTCGATTGAGTAGAATGTTGTAGGGAAGGTCAAGATCTAGCACTTCACATGTGGTTTCAACAATGATGGGTCCCACTTGGATAGGTAGCTTGATGATGCCTTGAGACACTTACTCTTGATCATTGTATTCTTTTATGGTTACGCCCTTTTTATTTTCAATAGCATCCTTTGAGTAACCTAAGTTTCTGACTACCTAATAGGTGAAATTTTTTAGACCAACACCTCCATCTACTAGGAGTAGTTTAAATTTATTCTTATGAACAATGACCTCAAGGTGCATAGCATGATTGTGTGATGGCTACATTGGGAGGTCTTGTTCTGAGAAGGTGAGAAGATGGGGGGTGGTGGTATGCCCTATCATACCTTGAAATTTCTCAATATCCATATTCTTAAGTACAAAGGAAGTTGTTAAAGATTTTTCTAGTATATCCCTATGTGTAGGGGGTAGCTTCAAAAATTCTAGGATGGAGATCTATGTAGAGGTTATCTTTAATTGGTCTAGGAGACTTTAGTTGCTAGGGCTTGACATTGGAAGTGTAGGTTGTGCCCTAGATTTTGATGAAGCTTCTTGGATTGTGACCTTTCCATGTCATGTGGTGACTCCACCCTTTGTACCAGGTCCTCGAATGGTGATGACTGCTATGAAATTGTCACAAGAGGTGACCACATTGGAATATACATGCCCTACATTACTATAGTTTTTTCCTTTCCCATTGTCATTCCCTTTGTTATGATTTGGTATTGGGTTCTTGTATATCTTTAGGTCTTGGTTACCCACTAGTAGATCAATAGTCACATCCCCATTTTCGATGAGATCTTGGATAATGCTCTTTAGTTTCATACAACTCAAAATTTTATGTCCTTTAATATTGTGAAAGTCGCAAAGATCCTTTTCATTATACTAAGGTGGTTTAACTTGAGGTTCTTGAAAGTTTTGGTATTTGGGGAGCGTAATCACGTTTAAATATACAAAATTTTGCATGACAGATTCACTAGGTTCCCCCAATGGTTTGTATTTGTGCTTTTGGTAGCTATTCCTAGGGAGTGTTCCACTTTGTTAGGTGTCAATGTTATTGATTTGGTTATTGTGTGGTGGTGTGGTGGTTTGTGGTGTGTTTTTTTTTGTGTTGGTTGGTTGATTTGTGTTTTTTCTAGGAGCACTTATGACTACTTTGTCATCAATGACACCATCATTTGTTACATTCTTGTTCTTAGCTGACACATGGGGCTTATCATTATAACTGGTAGATGGGTGGTTGTCTCTATATTCTTGTGTGGTTCCCTATGCGATTAAGGCTCTCTCGATGTTTAGGGCCCTAGGGATAATCTTGTCATAAGACATGACATATTACATCTTTATCTAAAATGATAAATTTGTGTCGAAATTAGCAATGATGATTCCAACTTGTTGCTCTTCAGAGATAGGCCATTTTATCTTGCTAGCTCATTGCCTCCATCATTTTAGGAATTTTTCAAAGGCTTCTCCCTTATTTTTCTTTAGGCCATATAGCTCTTCTAAGCTCACATCCATGTCAATATTGAAGGAGAAATGATCTATGAACCTATCAATTATTTGTTTGAAGTTTTAAATTCTTGGAGGCAATTGTGAATGCCAATCAATGGCCAGCCCCTCCAAACTGTGTGGGGAAAGGTTCATCAAGTACAAAAATCATTGTAAGCCACCTCTATACACATTACGTGGAATTATTTGATATGATCCACTAGATTTCCCTTTCCTTTGTATTTATCAAATTTTGTGACCTCAAAACTGGGTGGGAAAGGTACCATCGCGATGTTCCTATCAAAGGAGTATGGACACACATATTTTTCTTGTGCATGTGGTTTCTTTGGTTTTCCCATTTGTATGTCTTGGATCTATTGCATGAGTGCCTTGATCTATGATGGCAAACCAACTTTCAGATTTGGTGGAGGAGCATATGTGGTATATTATAGGATGGTGGATGAGTTGTAAGTGGGATTTTGATATGGTGGGGTGTTGTATGGTGTGTAGGGTTGAGTTTGATACTATGAAGGTGATGGTGATGGAGGTGTATATGCTCCTTGTGTATTTGGATTGATAACGTTTTTTTGTGCATTGGTGCAGTTTAGGGGATTGTAGTACAAGCCTTGTTGTTTTTGTTTTTGTTACACGAGAAATGCTTGTTGTTGGGCTTGTTGTTGCTGATGTGTGAGCAAATATTTTTGTTGGGCTTGTTGTTTGGATTTATTTTTATGTTGTCATTGCACAATCAATGCTTGTTGTTGAGCTTTTTATTGTGTTAAGGCTTGTGCTTGAGCTTGTTGCTATTGCAATGCTTTTTGATAGGCTTGTTGTGCTTGTTGGAAAGCTAGATCAAGAGCTTGTTATCGTTGCAATGCTTGCTAATAGACTTGTTTATTCAATGTTGTACTATATTGGGTCGAAACATTTTTATTTTGGGGTACGTGAGATGGGTTTTGAGTGACCATGGTATGAGTTGGTTGTGGGTTGATTTCAGATGGTTGTTGTGTGGTGAGTGATTGGGGGTTGTTTTGTGCTATCATTCCTTGTAGAATTGTTGATTGGGATAGATGAATGTAATTTTGGGGCCTCATTTGATTGTTCATGGCTTGGGAGACCAATGGTAAAGATGATGGTACCATTTTTTTTTGCGATATTAATGGCACATTTGGACCTTGGGTCAATTGATTAGAAGGGTTCCCTTGATTGATGTGTAGAGGTTTCCCTTGTTGTGTTTGATTGGGAGGGAAGGTGTTACCTTGGTGAATAGGATTCGTGACCAATGGGTTACTTTGATTTGGATTCATGATAGATGGGTTTGATGTGTTTTATGGAACCAATGGTTTTTATGGGCCAACTGGGTGGTTGGGTGAAGATGTCCCTTATTGTGTTAAGGGTTTACTTTGTGTAAGGGTGTTAATGTGCCCTTGTTTTTTTACTTGAGGCACTTGGTTCACATTACCATGTGTGACATTAGGCATACTTGTGGTACTTGAGGTTATCGATGAAGATGGTTGTGCTTTAAAATTCAAGGCCATTGTGGTGTTATGGAATGTAAGTGTTACATGTGGATGTAGAGGGTGTTTAGGAATGGTGGTGGAAGAATGGGATGGGGCACCAAATGTTGGTGTTCAATTTATATTTTGGGCAAGTTTGGTGTTTTGTGTACCCAAAAGTGTGTTGCCTTCTATCTAGTGGGAGTGTGACCAAGGTTGGTAGCAATTCTAGTTGCAAGAGTAGGAGTTGATGTTTGAATTGGTACAAGGGATGAAGTTGGTTGAATCATAGATGGAGTCAACCCTTGTGCCAAGAGTTTTGCGATGAAAGTTGGGCGAATTGAAGCCACATTATCTAAGGTTTCCTCCCTAATTGTGTCAAATCCAAATGTAGAAGGGAGTTTAGCCCCTTCTTTTGCTAGAGCTAGTATGTATTGTGTAGGGTTATTTTTCATCAAAGTGTTAATTATGTGGCTTGTTTTAGGATATTGTTGATATTCAAGGAGTCCTTCCTTAGTGAGCTCATGGGGGTTGTTTGTGACATCTTCTACCTCATACCCTTTGTCTAATTGATTTTGTAGTTGTTGTCAAGGGGTAGAATGGATCCTAGGATAAAATTCTTGTGGGATAGTATCACTTGTGGTAGATTTGGTTTTGGTTTTCTCCATGTTTCTCTTGTGTTGTGATATCATTGTAACCATAAATTATGGTTCAACTATGGGAGAGGTGTGTTGAGATTTATATTGTTGAAACTCTCTAGTTGACTCAGATTTTGAGAAAAGGGTCCCTCTAAGTTGTTTTGGAGCAATGATGTGAGTGGATGATGAAAAGGGGTGAATGATATGGGTGGATGAAATTTCTAAACTTTGGACAACACTTTTGACCTATAGGTTTGATGTTTTGATGTCTTGGATAAAAAGGTCTTAATGAACTTTTAAATCTAAAGGTAGACTTGTGACCTTTAAGATAGATTAGTTAAAAAATGATGATGAATATCTTAAATAAGTGTATGGAAAAGGATTCATTTACACACAAACAACTAAGTTAGGGGATTGGTTTGATAATAGCCTGTCTAGAATGTTGATGTGTCAAAAGTTTGTAAAGTTATTTATGAAGTGAGATATAAAATGTGTGAAGATGGATGAGATGTTTTACCCAAAATGTGTTAACCTAAAATGGACCTTTGTTTTACAAGATAAATATGGTGAGAAACATGCTTTACCTCTAAAGTGATAAAACCTAAGAACTCAATGATTTGATCATAGAACTTTGGCTCAAAGTTTGACAATACTTTCCTTGTTTGACTTTGTTGCTTGGGAGTCAATGTGTTTCAATAATAAGCCCAATATGTGGTGTGTTAATTTGGTTTTAAACTTTGATTTAGTGAGATTTCTTTATTACCACATCACAAAGTCTTAATTAAGTTCAAACTAAAATGTCTATGACTTAAGAAATTTTCATTCCACAAAGTCCAATATGTGAAAATAAAAAGATAAGGCCATAGTCTCCTATGTTGACTTTGGAAAGTGTGAATTTAGATATAAGTACAAATATTTAGAAGCCTCTAAAGATAAAATCCTTAGGGACAAGCAACAATATAGGAATTTTCAAAGGTATTCACACTAAGTCCAAAAGGTTTCAAATTTTATGAACATGTTGATGTTTGTTTAAGTTGTTTTGAAACAAAGAAAAGTGCCAAACTGACTCAAAAAGCAATAACAACCCTAGCTCAAGTGGGTGCATTCTTCTTGGTAGGCTTACCTCATGCATCAAATGTATGATTTTACATGCAGCTTATTGAGGGAGCAAATAGATGTATATCACCACCTCAAGCTTTTGTACAAGAGAATGAACTCTTGAGCTCTATGCCTCAACCATAAATTGGACTTGCTAGGTAACTTATTAGAAGTAAATTCCAATGCACCACTTTCAAAGAAATTTTAGAAAACAAGGTTGGCCTCTACACAAAGGTTTTTTAATGATATAAACTGAGAACACTGAGATGTATAAATCATTTGCAAGCCACTAAAGGCATTAAGCCATTCCATTTTGGCCCATATGTCTGGAGTTGGATTAGGTGCAATATGTTATTCTCGTCATATATTGAAGCTAGTATTTTTCAAGTTCATAACCTTTATATATCTTGTTAGTAAACATGATTTATTGAGCTCTAGTCACTTATATGAGTTCTCCATTGCAGGATGTATCTCATTAGTAGGCCCTTTCTTAATAAGAAAAATCCTACTTCTCTTCACCCAAGATCACACGAAGCGCAAGGGGAGAGGATACATATCAAGTTCTTAGGGTGAAAAAAAAAATATTGCATACTTGGAGTTTTTCTCTTCACCCAAGATCACACGAAGCACAAGGGGAGTGGATATGCACTACAAGTCTTCACAAGCAAAGAACTCATGCAATACACACATTCTTTTTAATCCACAAAGGCTTGATGATGACTTCATTTTAAGCACCAAATTGAATTGTATATTTGTATTTGTTCAATTTTAACCAATATCGTAAAATGAGGTTGTATGGGTTTAATTTGAACCAAATTTAAAAAGAATTAAATCATTTGTGAATTTTAAGCCCAACTGAAAGCTAGTTGTCTTAAGATTGTAAGTTTTAAAACTCAATGGAAATATAATGGTCCTAAAACATGAAACAAAGCAACATATGATGGGTTATAATTATCCCATAGGTGTTAAAAACACTTTTATAATATATGGTCAAATGATAGTATGCTCCTTCAC
>CM021100.1:211939029-211983909 GCA_007115665.2 Sequoiadendron giganteum
CCATCTCCAATGCTCTAACTTGCCCATTAGGGCCTGTGTCAACCGACCTCAGTATCTGAAAACATACGGTCTGCTGGCTAGTCTGTCTACAACTGGAAATGGCCAGCAAATAACAAAATGCTCCCAAGCCCACACCTGTAACAGAGTCATCCCTACTGATAAACTACGTGCACCTAGGTACACAACTGAATGAAGATCATGGTAAAGATGCGCTAGCATGCACATCCCGCATGCATATCTGGTACCATGTACAATCATGCTCTCCAGTGTCCTACCCCAACCAATGAGGAATCCCTTTGACCTAAGATCAGGGCAAAGGAAACTTCCAATGAATCTAGCTAATACTGCTGGTAGTGTCGCGTAAGAATCAGCGATCCTCCACCATTGAACACTCAGACCCTCAATGTCCTAATCCTGAAAAACTCTGCGGAGAGCATCTCTGCTACTGGTCCCATGGGAATCATAAGTGGCAATCTCCCCCATAAATGGAATCTATAAGATCCGCTACACATCCTCAGGTGTGACCGTCATCTCTCCAGTTGGTAGGTGAAAGGTGTTGTGGTCACTATGCCACCTCTCAGCCAACACAGTCAACAAACCCTGATTAATCCTAATCTGGGGCATATCAAGCAAGCTAGTAAGGCCGCATCGGCCTATCACCTGAAGCTCATCTGGTGTCAGATGAGGAATCAAGTCTGTCATCCATGGAAATCTCTCTCGCATCTAGAGAGTACCTAAACGCTCCTATCATCACAAATGAAAAATCTACTATCAGTGAACTATGTCAAGAAATCAAAAGTCATTCTACTATCAAGTCTATTCCAAAAATTTGGTATGAATTTTCGATCAAAATTCATGGGCAATCATCAACAAACCTCACCTATCATGAGGTTCATCAAAGAATATCTAATATCACCTATCATGAGACTTAACGGATATTGAATCATTTCCTCGCCTATCATGAGGATCATAACAAATAGGAATTTTTCTCGCCTATCATGAGAGAAAATCTTATTTAAATCATCAAACTCCAACATCAGGAATTTGGATTGTCGATCATACCAATCCAAACAATGGACATGATCAAAATTGACACAATCAAGCTTTAAAAATTCAAAATATTTAATTCTAACATGGAAGCGCTAAAACAGGCTCCCAAAGCACTAAAACTCCAAAGCGCTACATCAGGCGTCTGAAGCACTGCTTTTTTGCATCAAAGCGCTACAACAGTCTGTCAAAACGCCACTTTACCATAAGCGCTAGAACAGATCATGAAAGCGCTCATTCACCGAATCAAAGTGCTAGAAGTCCCAAAGTGCTAAAATTTTGCATCAAAGTGCTAAAGTTTCACTCCTAAGTGCTACATCAATGAAAGCGCTACATTACCCTATGGAAGCGCTAGAAGTTTTAATGGAAGCGCTAAAACTCAAAGTGCTAATTAACCTAATGGAAGCGCTACATCGGACTGTAAGCGCTACAGCGCGACTTGAAAGCGCTAAAACTGACCTAAACATGCCTAACAGCTAAAAAGCATAAAAAACAAAAAAGCATGAATTACGAGGAGGTCCAGGGGTACATATCAGAGGTCTATACGCGGCCAACCATTGGTCGTGTTATATGCGCTCAAATCAGTGAGTGTGGAAGGGGATAGGCATCTTGCTCCAGTTAGCAGAAAAGTCTCTATCACAAAGGTTTTTTTCTAATTCAAAAAGCACAAATGACTTTGAAAATGACCTTTTGCACTATTTATAAATTTTGAAAAGGTATTTTTGGTGGATTTGATTATATTTTGATTAATTTTATCCATAAAATTAATTAAAATTCATCTGAGGGCTCTATTTCTTCATCATTTGTCGAGAGATAAATTATTTTATCATCATATTATCATCCAATCATCAGAAAATCATAAAAATTCCAAAATTCCAAAAAAAAACATCAAATCATTAATTTATCTCTCAAGGGGGCATATTATCATCAATCATCTGAAAATCAATGTCTGGGGCATACAAAATTATTTTTCTTTATCATTGATCCTGGCAGTAGCAGCAAAAAAATTTTCGAAGCAATGCATAAACACATCACTTCGAAGAGGGGCAAAATGTATACACCTAAAATTGGTCTAGAGCATCCTATTAATTAAATACAAATTATTTGATTAATTATCCTAAATTCCCCTACTATCAAATAAATAGAAATATTTATTTATATAGTTCATGTTCACATTCACATTTAAATTCTTCCAAATTCATCTTAATTAAATAAACAAAATTAAATACTTTATTCGATTTAATTATCAAATCCCTATTTTATTCTATCACATCAATCTCAAATTAATTAAATAAAGATCAAACATTTTATTTATTAATTACCATATTCCTCTATTTAATTTAATAAACAACTATCCTATAGTTTGTTTTATTAAATTATTTATCTCTCTTTTCCTAATTTAAATAAATCAAAATATTTGAATTAGAGCATAAGGAAAATTCCAATCTGCATTTCCTCAAAAATAAATTAGATTTCCTATGTATAATCTATGTCTAAAATTGTCACATTTAATGCTTTGAAACTTCACAGGAAGTTTTGAAGACAAATTGGAGACAAATTTGGAATTTGATCTCTCAATCCTCCTCCATCAATCATTCCTCTTCTCTTGCCTGGTGTTTTCATGGGTAGAGACAATCTCCATTTTTCTCTCAATATCCTCCATCTCTCACCATTCAATTCTCTAGATTGAATCCAAGCCTCTCAAAGCTTTCCTTGTGCATTTCTACAACCAGGAAATCTATAAATAAAGCCTCATTGAACCAAGAAAAGGATCCAGATAATCAATTTTATGCACTCTTATTCTGCAGGAATTCAAGCATCAAGCATCAAGCATTCACACATCAAGCATCAAGTAATCGATTTTTCATCAATGGCTGACTCTTGTAGCTACAATTATCTATTTCATATATGCTAGTTTACATTGTTTATCATTTAGTATTGCATTAGCATCATCTCGTTCTTTGAATTGTCATTTTAACAGTCTTATTTCCTTAAACAATCTGAGAGCAATCAGGATTTAATAAATCTTTGGAGATAGAGAGCAATATGATGCTTTTGATAGATAATTCCTTTGAACTGATTCATTTAACTCATCTATTGATATAATGTCGTATTAAGAAGTGTCTTTTGTGCTTATTTACTTATTCACACTTATAATTTGGCACCCACCGTGGGGCCTTAACCCCAATTTTTCCCAATTTTACAATTTTCTAGAAATTATCACGTAGGTTCTCGACGTGTTTTCTAGTAGCGCTTCCATTAAAAGTTTTAGCACTTCTGGTCACTATTTCAGCACTTTCAGCTTTAGCGCGTTCGATCATTGTTTAGCGCTTACAGTCACTGTTTTAGCGCATCAGGTGATTTAGCACTTCCATGGTAAACTTCAGCGCTTCAGTACCCTATTTCGACGCTTTCGGGTTTTAGCGTATCAGGTAATTGTTTTAGCGCTTCGGTGCAATATTCCAGTGCTTTTGTAAAATTAGTTTGGATCTGATGCATCTGCAGCCATATTTTAATTTTTTTCACAGTTGGACTAAAACGTATCAATCTAGGATAGTCACTTCAAAGTTTTCTAAAATTGATCTATCGAACTCTGCATGATAGAGATTAGACATCATGCATATCATAATAATAATCCACATATAAATAATCATAATTCATCCATCACATCCTGCATCATAAACGTTAGGCATCAACATAATCATTATACATCCATATAGGCATATTCATACAGTCACATCATCCATCATAAAATCATCAACATACACACATGCATAAATAGGATCATCAAACATATATTTGATGTCAATAAGAGTTGTTGCTTATCATATAAATACCAAAATCATAATTCCATCACATAGTCCATAATAATTTCCAAAAGCATATCTGTTGTATCCATCATAATCATAAAATAAAATACAAGTACAAGGATCTGCATCAAAAATTACTACTACTTTGTATTGTTCATCCATCTTGTACCTTGAAAAATCTGATAAGCTATCACCTACCAAATGAGTTTCCCACATCTGATCTTTGTGGAGACTCGAGCATTGGCCCTCTACGAGGGGGGGTCACCTGAGAGACATTGAATCCTTGGGTCTATGTCCCTAGTGACTGGGATGGCATGGGCATCTGAGGCACCCACCGCTCAAAGTGAAACATGTGTTGGAATAGATCTGGTACTACCTATTGATAAGCAACCATCCATAACGATCTCTCTCTCATATACTAATCTTTCTCTGTAGCCTGACCCCTAAGAATGTTTTTCTCCTTTTTTTATCTATCTCGATCTTGGGTAATGACTCTCCTCTCCTCTTCCCACACCCCTTGTGCCATCCTCATCTTATTGATCTTTGTCTATTGTCGATCTCTCACCTCCTTCACTACTCATACCTTTGAGGCATCCCCCTCTCCCTATAGTCTCTACATCACTACCCCTGACCCATCAATACCACTCTATAATATCACTATATGTGCTTGTGTAACATCCCTCTCCACCTCCATAGCCTGAGCCTCTGCCAGTGCAGTATCCCTCTCCCCCTACATCACCTCAACCTGTGTTTGTAAGGCCTCTACCTCTGCATGCACCATGTACCTCTCTCTCTGCGCAATCTCTAATTGGGCCTCTACTTCCTCTTCCCTGAACCTCCTATCCCCAAGTGTTGTCTCTGTCATAGACGCCCTGTCTTCGAGCTCAGTCCTCTCTCTCACCAAACCTGTCACTTTTTCCCTCAACTCCTCCATCTCCCTCTCAGCCTACTACCCATCCCCTCCAGACTCCTGTTGTCCCCTACCGCACACTATAGTCATCGCTTCCTATAATATGTCTCATTCCCATGTCCCCCTGTCTAGCTCACTGCATAGCTCGTCTCTCTCCCTCTCTACATCTCATACTTGTGAAGTCAGGTTATAAAAAATGAAGCAAAAATTCCTTTGTCTTGCGGCCTCTAATCTGACTACTTCTACTTGAAGACTCCTCCGCTCAGCCCAAGTTTGACAACCTCTGTCTCTGCAATCCTTAGCCTCTACTCTATCATCTAGAGCCTCACCTAGGCCACCCTCAATAATATGACAGGGTCCTCAGGTGGTACAAATGGTATCATCACCAGTGGATCCACCACAAGGATGTCCACATCCATGGTATCCTCCTGTGCATCTCTCTCCTCGTGCATCTCCATCTCTGGTCTCTCGAGCTCCTATTGAGCCTCAACTGCCACCTAAACTCTCCTCAGCTATCCCCTCTGCCCCACCCTCATCTGTCATATCACCTTAGGCTCCTCTCTCTCCTTGTGTGTCTCCATCTCTGGCTCATTGGGTACCTGCTTGGCTATGCTCTCCACCTAGGCTCTCCTTTGTTGTCTCCTCCTCCTCGCTATCCTCGCGAGCTGACCTAGGGTCCTTGCCCTCTCCTAACGTATCTCCTACTACTATCCCTCCTCCCTTATCATCATATCTACCTCATCTTACTCCTACTGAGCCCTCACCTCCTCATGTGACCTCCTTGGTTGTACACTCCCCATCTGTTGTCTTCCATCTCCCACCTCTACCTCTAGCTCATCTCTCATCTCCACATCCTACTGCTCCCTCATCGGTTGTCTCCTCATCCTCATCGGCCTCACCATTTGTCTTGTGACCCCTACCTCCACCCAGCCTCTGGATCTTGAGCTCTTCTGACCTCTTGCTCGACCTACCCCTTGACCTCTCCTCCATTGGCCTCTCCCCCTCCCAACTCTCCTCTCTACTGCCACTCTCTACTCATCCTCAGATCCCCACCCAACTGCACCTATAATAGGAACCTCTAGTGTAATCCTCGCCCACCGATGTCTGAAGAACCATCTCTCATATCGAGGTGTCACTCTTGCCTCCTCCTCCCCTCCAGTCCTCCCTAGATAAAATTCTAGCTACACTGCCACCCAATGCTCTCTGGAAAATCTTAGAGAAATTGGCTCCCTCCATGGCCACTCTCGACTGATTCAATGAAACATGTCTGGCCCCTAAAGAATAACCTATTCGGTCCCAAATTGTCTTGTCACTTGATCAGGCTTGTGCACCTCCACTATGCGTAGCACCATCCAAACTATGAAACACCTAGTGTAGAAATAACCCCTATGTCTCCCCCCCTCTGTCCTCCACCCAATAAACCGCCGAAACGTGTATGGATGCCATACTATGTCCTCCTCCTCTAGCTGATCTAACCTCCACCTCTATCTATCTAAAATACCGAGGTCCTCATAATGCAGGACCCAACCATACTCAGAACCGTACCACCAAGCCACAGGCATTGCCTCATCCGATGTCCCCACTCTAACTAATCTTGACCTAGAAACACTAATATGCTACCATGCCCACATCTACAATAGGGTCACCTATGTCACACTAAATATCCATCAATAGCACACCATGTGCATGTTCCGATATAACTATGCTAATACGCATGTCCACCATGCAAACTACTCCTCCCTCCCCTCGACAATATGTCAAATAATCTCCATGTATCTCAGGTTGCAAAACTATCTTGTCATGTCCAGTAACAATAACCCACTAATCAAACCACACAAGTACAGTGGTAGTGCTAGTATCCCCACTTTCAAACATCAATCCATGTCCATCCCATGACTCTCAATGGGAAGGTCCTCATGTCAAAACAACACAAACAAGATTCGATTCAACTCCTCCCCTGTAGACCTCACCTCGCTCAATAGTCGCCCTACTATAGGGAGCCTCAAAATCTTCCATACATACTCTAAGGTCACCATCATATCCCTTTTTAGCAGATGGAATGTAGATGTCTTTGAACTCCAACGCTCTATGAGTGTTGTCAACAACGCTCGATGCACTCTCATCGTGGGATATCCAAGTTGATGCCATAATCCTACAACCTCTAGAGCATGGTGGTATGCTCTAGTCATGGTTGCCATCGTCATCATCAGCACCTCAGACCATCGCTCTTGTGTTCGCAACCGCTCAAATCACTACACCCATACAACACCAATGTTAGTCATTTATAGCATTTCATATCCTCTTCTTTTCTGACCTCGAGTTCTTTTCCTCGCTATTCCCTTCCCTTCTTCCTACACTTTCCTCTCTTTTCTTTATCGGTCCCCTTCTTCTCGGGTGTGGTCGCCCCCTTTCCGAGCACAATCGTCCCTTCTTGGGAGTTCTCGCCCTTTCCAAGGCACCATCGCCCCTCTCCAGGTGCAATTGCCCCCACTAAGGTGGGGCTGCCTCGGTCGGGGCAGGGCCAACCCAGCCGAGGAGGGGCTGCCCCGGTCGAGGTAGGGCTGCCCCCTCCGGGGCGTGACTGCCCTGGCTAAAGGGGGTCACCCCCACCAAGGTGGGGCTACCCCAGCTAGGGCGGTGTCGGCCCCACTGAGGTGTGCCCACCCCGACCAAGATGCAGATGCCCCCACCATGACGTGACCACCCTAAGCAAAGTGGGGCCACCCCAACTGGGGTGAGGCCACCCCGCCAAGGCGGAGCCACCCCTCGTTAGGGCGCAATCGCCCCTTTCTTGGGGGTCCTATCGACGTTTCACATTTTTTGGGTGGACCCAACCTGGGTCAACCCCGAGGCAATTCTACCCTCTTCTACCTACCCCATTGGTGAAATCCCAATTTCGCCCCCAACCCATTTTTTGAACCTATCGCGAAACCAAAACCCATGTTTTGAAAACAACATGAAACTTAAACATATCTCAAAAATGCTTCAAAATATAAAGGGGGTTTTGACACCTAACCTAGCATGGCATTGCGCGTGCATGGAAGAATTTTTGTACCTCATCCACTCAGTGGATGATCTCATCGTCGTAATCGGTTGACATCCTTGTCTCCTCCGCTACTCCTTTTCTTCTCCTCTCTCTCTCTCTTCTTCAACTGCTAGGTGTGCAAATGAGGAATAGTTATTCTCAAGTTACTATAAGTACTTTTCCCCTCATTTTTAAATCACTTTTAAGTGAGGGGTATTTTTACTTTTTATTTACCCTTTTTAGGCCCTCATTAATTCCAAAACTTTTGTGGACTGCCATTTTCACACCGTGTGTTAGATCGACTCCATTCAAAAGGAAAACCTACCTGATTTTTTGAGCTCTATCCAACCGTACCTTTCATTTCTTCATATCGAGATGTTGCCTGGGGCCCCCTTTTTCTTCCTCTATTGCCCTCTCGTGGGGCATACCTTACCATTCTCACCCATTCCTCCACCATGGTCATTCCCTTGCGAGATCAGGACATCTCTTTCCATATATGTTCGTTTGGGTAACTCACATAAGTTCTCCCATGTCGGGGCATCATTTTCTAGTCGCTTCTTCTGTAGAGTCATTTGCATTTTCTTATCTTCAAAACACTGTTATTCTAACAATATTTTGAAGAGGGGAAAAATGTAGACATCCTAATTTGACCACTTCTATATGGGCAAATTTGTCTCCTTAGGCCTCTATGATATCAATATTAATTAATTTATTTTTTTAATTAGTATTTCACCTTCTACCTAAGGTTTGTAAAGTATTTAATTTAACAATTAAATACTTTATCCTTTCCTCTCTAAATTAAATAAACATATCAATTATTTAATTTAGTCATTTCCCCCTTTTGAATTTAAATCAATTTAAATTCATTATTCTCTCTCTTTGTCACATCCTCTATAACCCCTCTTCTAATCTGGATTAAGATGTCCATCGCTTAATCAATATTAATGTCACATCCTCCTACATTTTCCACTTGCTTCTAGTCCATCATTAATTTTCTTAATCATGTATTTGCACAATCCTAATCTAATTTCCTTGCTACATTTAGCATGCCGTTTTTGGTCAACCTTCACATCTTCCATATTTGGCATAGGTTCTCTTCCCCATGTGAATTTAAAATTCACTCTTTATTTCTCCAAGGAATCTCCCTCTTCCCCATGAATTTAAAATTCACTTTTGATTTTTCCAAACAATCTCCCTCTTCCCCATGAATTTAAAATTCACTTTTGATTCATCCAAGGAATCTCCTCTTCCCCATGTGATCATTGAAACGTCACATCAAGTCACATGAAGGTCAAAAACCTTTCATGTTATAAGGGCCTTGTTTTATCCACAAGGCATTTTTTAGCCTCCTCCATAAGAACCTTGTCTTATCCACAAGGTGCTTATAATATGAATTTAAAATTCATATTTATTCTTCCAACCACCTTATCCACTTCAATCATGTGAATTAAATATTCATATTTATTTCTCCAACCAATTCTCTCTTCAACATAGGGATTTTTCGAGGAATACTAAAATTCCTCATATGTCACTTTCACCTTCATTTAGGGACAAGAGATTCCTTTTTGAGGAAATCCTCTCATTCCCCAAGGTACTTGTCCTTCCTCCACATCATTTCTACTTTGTACATCTCATCTTACCCCTTGGACAACTCACCCTCCACATGTCAAGATGTGAGGGCTTGTGAGTCCTCAACTCACCACAACCCTTCATCTTGGCCATGGTGGCTCAATCTTGACTATTGAATTCTCTAGAGAATTCAAATTCCTCTATAAATACGCCCCTCTCACATGCTTTAGGGACCCCATGTATTTAGTAACAAAATTATGATCTTAAGCCATTCAAGCCTACATTAACTACATTTTTCATTCAAGAGCTTGCATCCATTTTCTTTACTTATCAACTATCCACTCTCATCTTGCATTTGAATCATTTTCCATCCATTTTTCCTTCACATTACCATCAAGGAGCACACAACCAAATTTCAGTCAAGGGCCAACCAAGGAGATCATCACAAAGGTATAATCATTTTCATTTTTTATCTCTCTTTTGTGCTTTGCTTAGGCTAATCATTGAGGTGGTATTGTGTTATTTACATTTCATTCTTAGTTATTTTTGCATATTTAGAAGTCAAATAAACACCTGCACACAGTTAGGTGATGCACAACCAATTCAAGATCGATCCCAGGCATATTTGTGTAGGACCATGCAAATTTTTCCCTTCACTCTTTAAGGAACACTGTTATGTTTTTATGTTCCTCATTTTATAATGATTTAGCATAGAAGCTTATCTTAGGTGCCTTCTTTGTTCCCACATTCATTGGAGTTGCTTTCTCTTCTAGTATTGTTGATTTCTCTAATTGTATTGCACTTTGGGGGAGATTGAATCCCTCATCCTCTAGCGCCTCGGAGATTTTTTCATCTTCAGATGCGTCCTTTATTTTTACTATTTTTTGATTTGAAAGTGTCAAAATGTGGTTTTCACTTAAAGACCTACATGTTATTCTCATGTCATTGATTTTTTGATTGAGGGATTCAATTTTATACTCATAGTACATCTGTGTGTCTAGCTCTATGTAAAATCCCACTTTATGGTCCCCACATGGAAAATTATTGTAGAGTCCCATAAATTCTGAGATCACTTCATAATTTTTTAACATATCTAGAACTGGTTGTCCTCGTTGGTCCCAGTCAATCAATTGGGGGTATCCTAGATTTAATTCAGAGGTTTGGTCATTAGGGTAAATGATGTTGAAGTTATCATAAAGATGGAGGTATCCTCAAACAAGTCAGTGAGGTCAAGGGGAAATTCATCTAGCGTAGTATCACATGATGTTGGTAACCAAGAGGAAGCCTCAACCCGTTTTATTAGATGCACCCTTGCCAAGAACGATCACCTTGTTAGTGGTACATCCTAAGCAAGGATTCTTTGGACGTCTCTCAGAAATGATGGGTTTTAGCAAGCCATTGTCATTTTGTTCTAGATTTTCATTCTTGTTATACCCCCATCCCATCATTGGTTGTAAGCCTTTGTTTTCATCTTCCATCAGAAAAATGAGCATGGGTCAATTGTCCTAATACAAAAATTTAGATAAATCTTATTTATTGGTGACCTCTTTATTCAAGTCCCTCCCACTTGGTGAAGGTGGTGGATGTCACCTTTATTGTTTCAGATACTTTGTTGATAGGTTGGGGATTTTCATGAGATTTCAGAGAAAGAGGTAACTCTCTAGCATAAAAGTATCCTTTTTAGATTATAACACCCACAACTGTTATCCTTGATCACTGTCTTAATGTCAGGTATATTCAGCACAATGGGTGTTTTGGATTTCGAGGTAGATGCAAGGGAAGATGGGTCAATAAATGGGGAGGAGGATGTAGGAACTTCATAATTCTTAGGTATTTGGGGGATCTTTTATAATTTAGCCTCAAGGTTCTTGTAATAAGAAAAGGGAATAGGATCACCATGGATGGTAACTTCTTTAACCTCAAAGGGAAACTTGACACATTGGTGGTATATAGAAGCTACATCATGCATGACATGAATTCATGGTCGATTGAGTAGAATGTTGTAGGGAAGGTCAAGATCTAGCACTTCACATGTGGTTTCAACAATGATGGGTCCCACTTGGATAGGTAGCTTGATGATGCCTTGAGACACTTACTCTTGATCATTGTATTCTTTTATGGTTACGCCCTTTTTATTTTCAATAGCATCCTTTGAGTAACCTAAGTTTCTGACTACCTAATAGGTGAAATTTTTTAGACCAACACCTCCATCTACTAGGAGTAGTTTAAATTTATTCTTATGAACAATGACCTCAAGGTGCATAGCATGATTGTGTGATGGCTACATTGGGAGGTCTTGTTCTGAGAAGGTGAGAAGATGGGGGGTGGTGGTATGCCCTATCATACCTTGAAATTTCTCAATATCCATATTCTTAAGTACAAAGGAAGTTGTTAAAGATTTTTCTAGTATATCCCTATGTGTAGGGGGTAGCTTCAAAAATTCTAGGATGGAGATCTATGTAGAGGTTATCTTTAATTGGTCTAGGAGACTTTAGTTGCTAGGGCTTGACATTGGAAGTGTAGGTTGTGCCCTAGATTTTGATGAAGCTTCTTGGATTGTGACCTTTCCATGTCATGTGGTGACTCCACCCTTTGTACCAGGTCCTCGAATGGTGATGACTGCTATGAAATTGTCACAAGAGGTGACCACATTGGAATATACATGCCCTACATTACTATAGTTTTTTCCTTTCCCATTGTCATTCCCTTTGTTATGATTTGGTATTGGGTTCTTGTATATCTTTAGGTCTTGGTTACCCACTAGTAGATCAATAGTCACATCCCCATTTTCGATGAGATCTTGGATAATGCTCTTTAGTTTCATACAACTCAAAATTTTATGTCCTTTAATATTGTGAAAGTCGCAAAGATCCTTTTCATTATACTAAGGTGGTTTAACTTGAGGTTCTTGAAAGTTTTGGTATTTGGGGAGCGTAATCACGTTTAAATATACAAAATTTTGCATGACAGATTCACTAGGTTCCCCCAATGGTTTGTATTTGTGCTTTTGGTAGCTATTCCTAGGGAGTGTTCCACTTTGTTAGGTGTCAATGTTATTGATTTGGTTATTGTGTGGTGGTGTGGTGGTTTGTGGTGTGTTTTTTTTTGTGTTGGTTGGTTGATTTGTGTTTTTTCTAGGAGCACTTATGACTACTTTGTCATCAATGACACCATCATTTGTTACATTCTTGTTCTTAGCTGACACATGGGGCTTATCATTATAACTGGTAGATGGGTGGTTGTCTCTATATTCTTGTGTGGTTCCCTATGCGATTAAGGCTCTCTCGATGTTTAGGGCCCTAGGGATAATCTTGTCATAAGACATGACATATTACATCTTTATCTAAAATGATAAATTTGTGTCGAAATTAGCAATGATGATTCCAACTTGTTGCTCTTCAGAGATAGGCCATTTTATCTTGCTAGCTCATTGCCTCCATCATTTTAGGAATTTTTCAAAGGCTTCTCCCTTATTTTTCTTTAGGCCATATAGCTCTTCTAAGCTCACATCCATGTCAATATTGAAGGAGAAATGATCTATGAACCTATCAATTATTTGTTTGAAGTTTTAAATTCTTGGAGGCAATTGTGAATGCCAATCAATGGCCAGCCCCTCCAAACTGTGTGGGGAAAGGTTCATCAAGTACAAAAATCATTGTAAGCCACCTCTATACACATTACGTGGAATTATTTGATATGATCCACTAGATTTCCCTTTCCTTTGTATTTATCAAATTTTGTGACCTCAAAACTGGGTGGGAAAGGTACCATCGCGATGTTCCTATCAAAGGAGTATGGACACACATATTTTTCTTGTGCATGTGGTTTCTTTGGTTTTCCCATTTGTATGTCTTGGATCTATTGCATGAGTGCCTTGATCTATGATGGCAAACCAACTTTCAGATTTGGTGGAGGAGCATATGTGGTATATTATAGGATGGTGGATGAGTTGTAAGTGGGATTTTGATATGGTGGGGTGTTGTATGGTGTGTAGGGTTGAGTTTGATACTATGAAGGTGATGGTGATGGAGGTGTATATGCTCCTTGTGTATTTGGATTGATAACGTTTTTTTGTGCATTGGTGCAGTTTAGGGGATTGTAGTACAAGCCTTGTTGTTTTTGTTTTTGTTACACGAGAAATGCTTGTTGTTGGGCTTGTTGTTGCTGATGTGTGAGCAAATATTTTTGTTGGGCTTGTTGTTTGGATTTATTTTTATGTTGTCATTGCACAATCAATGCTTGTTGTTGAGCTTTTTATTGTGTTAAGGCTTGTGCTTGAGCTTGTTGCTATTGCAATGCTTTTTGATAGGCTTGTTGTGCTTGTTGGAAAGCTAGATCAAGAGCTTGTTATCGTTGCAATGCTTGCTAATAGACTTGTTTATTCAATGTTGTACTATATTGGGTCGAAACATTTTTATTTTGGGGTACGTGAGATGGGTTTTGAGTGACCATGGTATGAGTTGGTTGTGGGTTGATTTCAGATGGTTGTTGTGTGGTGAGTGATTGGGGGTTGTTTTGTGCTATCATTCCTTGTAGAATTGTTGATTGGGATAGATGAATGTAATTTTGGGGCCTCATTTGATTGTTCATGGCTTGGGAGACCAATGGTAAAGATGATGGTACCATTTTTTTTTGCGATATTAATGGCACATTTGGACCTTGGGTCAATTGATTAGAAGGGTTCCCTTGATTGATGTGTAGAGGTTTCCCTTGTTGTGTTTGATTGGGAGGGAAGGTGTTACCTTGGTGAATAGGATTCGTGACCAATGGGTTACTTTGATTTGGATTCATGATAGATGGGTTTGATGTGTTTTATGGAACCAATGGTTTTTATGGGCCAACTGGGTGGTTGGGTGAAGATGTCCCTTATTGTGTTAAGGGTTTACTTTGTGTAAGGGTGTTAATGTGCCCTTGTTTTTTTACTTGAGGCACTTGGTTCACATTACCATGTGTGACATTAGGCATACTTGTGGTACTTGAGGTTATCGATGAAGATGGTTGTGCTTTAAAATTCAAGGCCATTGTGGTGTTATGGAATGTAAGTGTTACATGTGGATGTAGAGGGTGTTTAGGAATGGTGGTGGAAGAATGGGATGGGGCACCAAATGTTGGTGTTCAATTTATATTTTGGGCAAGTTTGGTGTTTTGTGTACCCAAAAGTGTGTTGCCTTCTATCTAGTGGGAGTGTGACCAAGGTTGGTAGCAATTCTAGTTGCAAGAGTAGGAGTTGATGTTTGAATTGGTACAAGGGATGAAGTTGGTTGAATCATAGATGGAGTCAACCCTTGTGCCAAGAGTTTTGCGATGAAAGTTGGGCGAATTGAAGCCACATTATCTAAGGTTTCCTCCCTAATTGTGTCAAATCCAAATGTAGAAGGGAGTTTAGCCCCTTCTTTTGCTAGAGCTAGTATGTATTGTGTAGGGTTATTTTTCATCAAAGTGTTAATTATGTGGCTTGTTTTAGGATATTGTTGATATTCAAGGAGTCCTTCCTTAGTGAGCTCATGGGGGTTGTTTGTGACATCTTCTACCTCATACCCTTTGTCTAATTGATTTTGTAGTTGTTGTCAAGGGGTAGAATGGATCCTAGGATAAAATTCTTGTGGGATAGTATCACTTGTGGTAGATTTGGTTTTGGTTTTCTCCATGTTTCTCTTGTGTTGTGATATCATTGTAACCATAAATTATGGTTCAACTATGGGAGAGGTGTGTTGAGATTTATATTGTTGAAACTCTCTAGTTGACTCAGATTTTGAGAAAAGGGTCCCTCTAAGTTGTTTTGGAGCAATGATGTGAGTGGATGATGAAAAGGGGTGAATGATATGGGTGGATGAAATTTCTAAACTTTGGACAACACTTTTGACCTATAGGTTTGATGTTTTGATGTCTTGGATAAAAAGGTCTTAATGAACTTTTAAATCTAAAGGTAGACTTGTGACCTTTAAGATAGATTAGTTAAAAAATGATGATGAATATCTTAAATAAGTGTATGGAAAAGGATTCATTTACACACAAACAACTAAGTTAGGGGATTGGTTTGATAATAGCCTGTCTAGAATGTTGATGTGTCAAAAGTTTGTAAAGTTATTTATGAAGTGAGATATAAAATGTGTGAAGATGGATGAGATGTTTTACCCAAAATGTGTTAACCTAAAATGGACCTTTGTTTTACAAGATAAATATGGTGAGAAACATGCTTTACCTCTAAAGTGATAAAACCTAAGAACTCAATGATTTGATCATAGAACTTTGGCTCAAAGTTTGACAATACTTTCCTTGTTTGACTTTGTTGCTTGGGAGTCAATGTGTTTCAATAATAAGCCCAATATGTGGTGTGTTAATTTGGTTTTAAACTTTGATTTAGTGAGATTTCTTTATTACCACATCACAAAGTCTTAATTAAGTTCAAACTAAAATGTCTATGACTTAAGAAATTTTCATTCCACAAAGTCCAATATGTGAAAATAAAAAGATAAGGCCATAGTCTCCTATGTTGACTTTGGAAAGTGTGAATTTAGATATAAGTACAAATATTTAGAAGCCTCTAAAGATAAAATCCTTAGGGACAAGCAACAATATAGGAATTTTCAAAGGTATTCACACTAAGTCCAAAAGGTTTCAAATTTTATGAACATGTTGATGTTTGTTTAAGTTGTTTTGAAACAAAGAAAAGTGCCAAACTGACTCAAAAAGCAATAACAACCCTAGCTCAAGTGGGTGCATTCTTCTTGGTAGGCTTACCTCATGCATCAAATGTATGATTTTACATGCAGCTTATTGAGGGAGCAAATAGATGTATATCACCACCTCAAGCTTTTGTACAAGAGAATGAACTCTTGAGCTCTATGCCTCAACCATAAATTGGACTTGCTAGGTAACTTATTAGAAGTAAATTCCAATGCACCACTTTCAAAGAAATTTTAGAAAACAAGGTTGGCCTCTACACAAAGGTTTTTTAATGATATAAACTGAGAACACTGAGATGTATAAATCATTTGCAAGCCACTAAAGGCATTAAGCCATTCCATTTTGGCCCATATGTCTGGAGTTGGATTAGGTGCAATATGTTATTCTCGTCATATATTGAAGCTAGTATTTTTCAAGTTCATAACCTTTATATATCTTGTTAGTAAACATGATTTATTGAGCTCTAGTCACTTATATGAGTTCTCCATTGCAGGATGTATCTCATTAGTAGGCCCTTTCTTAATAAGAAAAATCCTACTTCTCTTCACCCAAGATCACACGAAGCGCAAGGGGAGAGGATACATATCAAGTTCTTAGGGTGAAAAAAAAAATATTGCATACTTGGAGTTTTTCTCTTCACCCAAGATCACACGAAGCACAAGGGGAGTGGATATGCACTACAAGTCTTCACAAGCAAAGAACTCATGCAATACACACATTCTTTTTAATCCACAAAGGCTTGATGATGACTTCATTTTAAGCACCAAATTGAATTGTATATTTGTATTTGTTCAATTTTAACCAATATCGTAAAATGAGGTTGTATGGGTTTAATTTGAACCAAATTTAAAAAGAATTAAATCATTTGTGAATTTTAAGCCCAACTGAAAGCTAGTTGTCTTAAGATTGTAAGTTTTAAAACTCAATGGAAATATAATGGTCCTAAAACATGAAACAAAGCAACATATGATGGGTTATAATTATCCCATAGGTGTTAAAAACACTTTTATAATATATGGTCAAATGATAGTATGCTCCTTCACCTCAAGTTTTTCCAAATCTATAATATTAGTTAGCCTCACAAAAAAAAACTAGATGCTAGTTAAATATTAGAGATTATATGAAACTAAAAATTTGACTTTGTTTTACCTCCAAAAGCATTGTTGTTCTGCAATAGCGTCACTTTAAACCTATCAAATGTGTCACTGAAAGTCAAATGTGTCGCTCTGGTGAAATGTAATAACATCGCTTTGTAGAAACTAGTGACGTCAATAGTGGACCAGTATAACAATAGTGTCACAATATTCAAAATCATAATATTAATAAAAAACATAATGGCATCACAATATTCAAAAGCATTATTGCAGTTGTCAAAGTTATCACCATATTTAAAAGCGTTGTTGTAGCTATCAAAGGGATCACTCTAGCTGTAAATTGTAAAACGTGGGAATCTCAAGAGAAATTAATCATATTTGGTTAGTAAATCCCTTATTCTAGTGCTAAAATGTGATCATAGTCATAGTTTGAGTTAAATACACTAGATCCATGTGAATTTAAGCTATATTTAACTAACTAAGCTATAATCCCAATGAAATGTTTAAAAGCTTCAAACCAAGAAACCATTAAACTAAGCATGAAATAAACCATAAAATCATAAAGGAAACATAATCTAAAACTCTAAACCTCATCCATTGGGGGATTGGTGTCATATTGATATGGAATTAAAATCCTTTCCCAATCCCTTGGATAAAATGAGCATCTAATTGAACTCCATTGATGAAAGCTTAAGCTAATATTGAAGAAATTATGCTAAGGATGGATAAAAAAATCTTCATAATGGATGAAAAGATGAATAAATATAGTATTCAAATGCGCAACATAATTTTTCTTTTATGGAAGTGGATCCATTTCTCTCCAAAATATGAGGTATTTATAGGAGAAAATGGTGAATCAAGAGTTAAGATCAAATTGATCAGTCAATGGTCAAGATGCAATCAAGGGTGAAGACATGGATCAAGGAGTCTCATTAATGGATGAGAATGAAAGATCACATGGATCAAAAATAAATCAATGGCTCACAATGATTCAAACAAACACACTTCCAAGAACTTAGGAAGTTTGTTAGGAAAGAATATTCTATTTTTGGTTCTCAAATGAGAGAATATTCTAAGGGAATATTCCTATACAAGTGGATGGGTGAGGGAAAATTAGTAATTAGTCAACTAAAACAAAGTTTTAATTTAATGTTGTATCAGTTTCTAGATTAGATTGCGTGAGAGTTTTTTTCATCAAATAATTAATTTAGGATTATCATTGAATAATTAATTTAATTAATGAAAAGGAGTTAAGTGACATTTAATTAAATGATTTAGATTATTCAATTAAATGAGAGGAGATAAGGTGGTTTTAATTTTAATAATTTACATTATTCAATTAAAATAGATGAAATGTTAGTTGGAAAAAAGGGGTGGATTAACCTAATAAAATTATTTAAATTAATAGATGAAAATGATGCACATTTTATTAAATAACTAGGCTTATTCAATTAAAATTTTGAAAATCAAATGAATTTAGGATGAAATGATGTTAGTAATAAGATTCAAGTGTATAATATCTTTTAGGATAATTTTAAGTGTATATAAGCATCAAAGAAAATAACAGAAACTAAAACACAACAACACCATACATAGAAGAACATCAAATTTACGTGGAAAAGCAAAGAGGGAAAAAACACGATGAGGATTATCTCACAATAAAAAGTAATTTCAACATCAGATACAATAGGTTCACTTTCGGAGGGCTCACTGCCCAAAAGAAAGAAGGGCTCACTGCCAGATTATAGATAAGAAGAAATAAGATTGTTACAATGAGAAATCCATCTCAAATAAATAGAAAATCCACCACAAAACCACTAGTACATTCATAGTCTTTCTGAAGAATGTAGACACATTCTACTCACTACTTCCAGTAGTCTAACACATTAAATCTCACACTACATTTCACACTTCCACACACTACAACTTTGTAATTTGCATCACACACATCATACTTTTATACAATCTCATCCTCTGTCAATTTATCACTTATTTATACCATCCTCAACCTTGAAAATAATCTCCAAGGTCGGCTATGCACCTAACTATACAAATTCAAATTAGGTCAACACCAAAAAATTCTCGTGGTGGAAAAGAATGAAGGTGGACCACATCACACCTTAAACCAAACCTAAATCCATATATACCCACCATGCCATGCTTCCACAAATGTCAAAGGAAATATGTAATTAGTGTAAATACCCAAAGTTGGTCGAACCCGTGTAAACACCATTAAACACTTAAGTACACACTACCTTTGATCCAAAGATGACTCATGGACAACATACATCACTTGAACACAATCTAGAATATTCCAACAACACCCTAAAATCCAAAAAAAACCTTCACAACATCTTCCACCTAAAATAAATACTCATCTTGTACAACCAATTAACCTTCCACATACTGTAACTCATGAAACCAACTTGCAGAGAGCCAAATCACAAACACCTCATAATAAAGAAAGATATGTGAAATATGAGGACATCCTCATATTCGCAAAACCAGAAACCACGCTGTAGAGAAATGTAAAGAAAAATAATTTCTCTCGGATAATACTGCTTACACAGTTCACACACTAGTGAACACAACTTTCTTTGCACATTGATCTAGACTAAGAAAATCTAGATATAACACCTCTCATAAACATATCCAAACGACACAAGTAGATCTTGAATACATAAGAAATGTGGAGCAAAACCAAAACACTACTTTGTATGCCAAAGTACCTCTCAACAACATTGTTTTCTCTTGAATTTTTTCCAAAATCACTTGGAAACCAAGCACCAAAAAACATTCAATCATCACCTACAAAACTTCCTCAACACAACTGAACCAACTACAATAGAGAAACTTAACCATATACATTTTTATCAAAGAAACACTAGAGGTTGACACCAGTGACACCACTAATGAAAATATAATGCAACTAATCAAAACATCACCAAGATTAATTACATTAATGAAACCAACAATCTCCTCATAGACCTATTGACATCAATACAACAACAAAGATATGTTGATATTAATGACAACACAAACTACACATACTTCCAACAATCTCCCCCTTTTTCAACACATGATGTGAAAAACCCTTTAGATGGAACCTCTCAAGTCTTAAATCATTAAATTTTCTAAAAATATGTGATTTCAAAAAACGTCAAGATGCCCTAGAAGTGAGACACACTATTGTGGCAACACCCCAACTATATCCCATACAAATTAATTCTTCTAAACTTGATTAAATAATTAATCCCCACTAATACTCATTAATATTTTTTAATCAAAAATAAGGCCAAATCTCCAGACTTGTCATCATTTGATAGTCTCCCTAAGCCCCTTCAATACACACAGATGTGTGAGCATCTGTGGATAACCATCACCCTCCACCTCACCCTTTGACAAACTTTCTCATTTGTTGTCCACACATGCATGATATTCTACCACACATGTGTAGTCACCCTACACTTTCCTCTTTCTCTCATGCATGTCACCCTCCTAGATTTCCTCTCCTCTTACACTTCCCATATCTTCTCCACTTTTCAACTTCATGAGTCTGTAAATGTGTTCTCAGAAATGTGTGAGCACACCTTCCTCTCTTCCCCATGCCACATATCATTGTCTTGATCCTCCCTTTGGTATGCTTTTCACAAGGATAAGCATCCATCCTCTCATGAGAACTCAACCTACATTCTTTCCATCAAAAAAATATAAAGTGGAGCCTTTTCATTCATTCATCATTATTTCATTTGAGCTAAACTTATGTTGGCATATTTCCTTTAAAATCCTACCAATCCTACCCAGGTTATACTGAATTGAAGAGAAATCCACATCCATTCAATTACTATAATCAAGCATTCACATTGAAGAGCATATCAAATGGAAATGGCTTGCTTCTACTTTAATCTCAATTGAGGGAGCAAGGTTTAAAGGTACAAGGTATAGTCTAAATTGTTTTATCTTTGTTTATTTTCCTTTAAATATTCTCTTGTCTTCACATTCAATTTTTCTCATATCTTCTCTTTGTATTTTATTTCTTTTTTTTTTTCAAGGGATTGGGTTCAGAGGGTAGATACTACTAAAAAAAAGGCTAATGTGAGGTTCATGTGTGTAATTTTTTGAGTTTCTAGTAATGTCATATTGATGTAAAAAATCTTATTAATAAAGATATTATGTAATTTTGAGTCTAATTTATTCTATGACATTATATTGGGTAAAAGCACAAACTTGTGTCACACTTTCAGCCAACTTATCAACATAAGTGAATTTAAGTATTTCTAACTAAAAATATATTTTGGTCAAACATATGATCTTGTAAGATTCATTCTATCTAAGTTAGATATATCCATAACTGTTCCAACTAAAATTGTTGGCTAAATGCATATGTAACACCACTTTGAGGCCAATTTACTAAAAAATATATATTTATTTGAAAAATTTGATGTTTTAACAATTTTTACTCATGTAAATAACATTTTTTTTTATTTTTACTCATGTAAATACATTTTTTTTTTTATATAAAAAATACCCTTTTGTAGATCCATATATATATATATAAGAGTATATTATTATTTATAGTTATATTTTTTATTTTTACTAAAAGTAGGTTATCAACACAAAATATTAGGTCGATTACCATCAAAAGAAAAAATAGTAAAACTTATTAAAAAATTATGATGCACTAGATAAAAGAATCTATTTGAAGAGGATATTTTTTTCCATTTTAGATAAATAGATAATATGATAGTTGATATCCAATGGAAAGAACTATGTTTTAATACACACGCATTCTAATATTTATTTAAAAATATATCCATGCACTAAAGTTTCAAGTTATAAATACACACAAAAAAAATGAAGGAGAAAAAATAAAAATTACTATATAAAGGTTGACATCTCATGTGACTTCATTTTTTAGTAGTTTTTCACTAACTAAATTATATTGGGGTAAAAGCACAAAATTGTGTCACACTTTCAACCAACTTATCAGCACAACTGAATTTAAGTATTTCTAACTAAAAAATAATTTTGGTCAAATATATGATCTAGTAAGATTCATTCTAGTTAAGTTAGATACTTCTACGACTTTTTCAACTAAAATTGTTGGCTAAAAATATATGGAGCACCACTTTGAGTCCAATTTACCAAAAAAATAAAATTATTTGAAAAACTTGAAGTTTAAATAACTCCTACTAATGTAAATAACATTTTTTTTTAAATATAAAAAATACACTTTTGTAGATTGATAAGTGTAGTTTTCAAAAATATATTTATTTTAATAGTTTAATTTATATTTATATTTTATATTTTATTTATACTCAAAGTAAGTTATCAACACAATATATTAGGTTGATTACCATCCCAAGGAAAAATACTAAAACTTATTAAAAAAAAATTGAAAAAATTATGATGCACTAGATAAAAGAATCTATTTCAAGATGGTATAATTTTTTTTTTCATTTTAGATAAATATTTAATATGAAAGTTGATGTCCAATGGAAACAACTATTTTTTGATTCACACACATTTTAATATTTATTTAAAAATATATATCTATCAAAATTAGAAAAAAATATATTCATGCACTAAATTTTTAAGTTATAAATACACACAAAAAATTTGAAAGGAAAAAAAAAATTACTATAAAAAGTTTGGCGTCCCATGCAACTTCATTTTTCAGCATTTTATCACCAACTAAATTATAGTGTTAATTTATTAAAAACTAGTTTAAAATAATTTTTTAATTTTTTTTTTAAGGGTATGTGCAGGATCATGACGGGCCAAAAAGTGGCGATATGTAAGTGATATGATGGCCCATGTGGCTAACGACTTTTTTTTAACCCAAATTTGATGAAACAAAAAGGGTTTTTAAAGGAGATTCTCAGCTTTCCACCAATATAAATTGTGCTTTACTTTGAATTTAATAAATAATTATTATTCATTTTCTATTTGAATTATGACTAAAGTCTTGATTGATAGGCTGATTGAAAAAAAATCTATAGCTTTCAAACAGTATCACATTTTTTGAATATGAAACATGTGCCACATTCTATGCTTTGCATACTATACGATTAAAAAAATAAAATTGAATTTCATGAGGTTTTGACCAAGTTAAGGTTGTCAGACATACGAGCTTTTATATTTTTTTTAAGTCGTAATAAAAAATTCATAATTAATTATTTACTTGGAAAAAAATTACAAAAAAATACTCATCACATGGACATGAGTTCTTTATTTATACCTAAAATATTGTAAAAAAATATTATCATTTTATTATGGTTAGGGTGGTCAGACAGACACCTACTTCTTATTTTTTCCCTAAAATTGAAGTACTACTGCATTGAAATTTCAAATTTTCACCAAATAGATTTTTTATTATTTTAAATAAACCTAGTAGTTTATAAACTACATTCAATTTGCTACAAATTCTATTCTTACATATTTTTGAAATAATTTAGATAACTTATTCAAATTTTTTATGTCAAGTTGCCTAACTCTGACTTTTTAATTTTTTATTGCCACTTAAGGGCCTATTTTTTCCATGATGATCCTACACATACCCTTAAAATACAAATATAAATATACTAAAAATTACATATTTTACTAATTTACATCATTTCAAAATTCAAAACATATATTCCACTTTTTAGAGATTCAAGTTTAAAAGTTGGATCAATATTGACCAATCCCTTTATAAATTGTGACACAACTTTGTGCTTTTACCCATTGTCAATTTATAAAAAAATATATTCAAAGAATTTTGTATTTAAAAAAAAAAACAAGCAAAAAATATACTAAAAAATAAATATTTCATTAGTTTACATAATTTCAAAATTCAAAACATATGTCACTTTTTAGTGATTCAAATTTAAAATTTGGAGCAATGTTTGTTGTTTCCTTTAAAAAGTGTGACACAACTTTGTGCTTTTACCTTATTGTTTGTCTAGTAAATCAATATAAGACTCATTCATATTTTCTTTACAATTTATCTTCACTTCATCATATGGGCTTTAAAAAAAATGAGAAGTTCTTCCTAGGTGCACATTTATTGCAAGTGTGTTAGGATTAGTCAGTTTGTATCCAAGGGATATAATGAAATTTTCTATTATGAGTTACTTGTAATTAGGATTTTTTCTAACTTGGTATGTGGAGTCTATGATCTCAAATTGAACTACTAAGAATGGATTACATTATTTCAAATATGAATGCATTTGAGAGTCTAGATTTTGTAAGACAAATTAGTGTGACATAGTCTCATTTGAACTATGATTTACTTTTTTATTACTATTATTGGTCTAGAATTGTCTATGTTCCTACATGACAAGGCATTGATCTTTTATGGTTGCAGCTAACACAACACTTGACTCTTCAAATGATGAACTTTTACAATAAGGTATATGTTACTAGATTTTTATTGTCTTCATGAATTGTAAGAGATGCAAAGGAGAGGTCTAATTCCATAATCATTCACTTACCTCTTTGCATATTTGACATGAAGGCAAATCAATTTGTGTAAATTATTTTTCACAATACTATTAATGGTACAAAGGATCATTCTTATTCTTTTTAACATGAAACCATTTTCTTATATATCTATGAGTGTATCAATTATCCACTTGTATAGGGTATATAGGGTGATCCCACAATACCGGTTTACAATTTTTGGGCAAACTCGACACTGAACTGATTTTTTTTAACTAAATTTTCACTTTCGAGCTCCTATAGTGGCTAAACCGTGAGGAATTTGAAGATGATGCAAACTAGTGATTTGTGAAGTTTTGTCTATAGATTCTAAATATTATTTTTTCAAAAAAATTGGAATCAGATTGCACTTTTTTTCCATCTCCTTCAAAAACTAGTTTTTTAAAAAAATAAACAAATTTTTGAGTGACACTCACCGTATAGAATATAATTTTTTTTGTATGAAGGATAAAATTCTAATTTTTTCAAATTTAAATTTGTAACTGCGATATCTAGCACTTTCAATCGGTTTCATAGTGTTTTATTAAATATTTTTTTCTTAATCAAGTTTTGAAGTTTAATTAATTACAATTCAAAGATAGGCGAATTGTATACAACATAACTTTTTATGTATGTATTAAAATTTTAAAAAAAAATTAATGGATCAAGGACATCAATACCTAGACCGAACATATTTTTCAAAATTTTATTTTGATAATCTACTATTTTTCCAAATATGTAGAACAAAGAGCTTGTTTTTTGGTGAAAAATATATGTTTAATAAAACTAAAAAAATACATACATAATAAAACCAAAACATATTAAAATTATATACGTTGGATAGCTCGTTCTGAGGACTACCATCTTCCAGTTGGGTCTGTGAAGTCTTCTCCATTTTCATCCTCAACCCGAGCTTCAAAGGGAAAAAATCTAGAGATTTTTTGTGTCGGAGGGTGGGAAGGTGAGAAAAGGGGGGTTCGAGCGAACCTAAAAGGTTCGATCGAACCCCCATGGGTTTGCTTGAACCAGGGTTCGAGTGAACCCCCCTTCCACAATGGAAAATATAGGTTCCCACATTGAAAGGTGTTCTCTCAAACCTTGAGTTTGTTCGAACCCCCCAAAATGATTTTTTTTTGAGTGGGGGCAGTTTTTGGATGTTTTCCTTCTTCATTCGAATTGTAAACCACTTTTGTGGGTTCACCCTATAGCTACAATTTAGTATGAAACCAACATAATTTAAGTTAGTGATGAAAAGTGGGCTTATGTATTGTGTTAGTTGGACCTAGTTTTATCCTTGTAACATTTATGTTGAAAGATGTTTATCATTCTTTAAGACCTTCATTAGGATTACCCTCTTGAGTCTTGTGGAGCTGAAAGTGTAGAAGATTGGGTTTCATCTTGTCTCATTGTATTTTTCTTGTCCTTGGTTCAATCATAGGGTTTTCATCTTACCTAGATTGAATTGATCCTTGAGTTTAGGTGTTGTTTCACCCCTTCGGATTAAGGGTAGCAAGAAAAAAGAACCAACAAAGGTAAAAAAAATCTTGATCATGGGTAAAATTTCTTTGACTTAAATGATTTGATGGTTAATGTATGGTTCTTGGGCATTTTGAATATAATGGTAGGGTTCGATTCAACCGAAAATGATTCAAAAGATCAAGCACCTATTGGATTTGGCACACACCTCCCAACTTCAAATCTTTATAAGCATGCCCTTTAGTGTCTAGTTTGGATGCTTCAAAAGGAAAAAAATGACTTTCTTAAACATTGTGAACTCAATGGAAAGCTCATATTTACTCAAACTATTGCCTAAAACTACCTATTGAAAAAGACAAAAAAAATTAAAATTTAGTATTTCTATCATTTTTTCTAATTATTTAGATAACCATTTGATATAAGAGAACATCATATTCAAAATTTCAAGAGAAACTATGATCTTTCATTTTAGAAATGGAATAACTTTAAGACATCATGGCTCTAATAAATTATACTAGAATTTTGTTAATTCTAACCAAGACCAAAAATGCCTATAAACCAATCACATATCTAGATGAAGAGAACAAAGTGATTTTATATTCAATATTATGAGATAAGATACAAATAGTAACATACAAATAAACAAGTCTCTTGGATTTATGCATCAAGGAAATGATAAGTCCAAGAGTTATGAGTCGATTCTCAATTACTTTCAATGAAGAGATGAATTAACTTAATTTAGTAGAAATAAATATAACTTTGACTAAATGAAAGTGATACCTAACCACCATCAATCAAGATTTGATGAATCATTAACAACAAGAATTGATGAATCAATGATGACACTCGTATATTTTTAAATCAAAATATACACATAAACTACTCATTAAATTAAATTAATTAAATATTTTAATTATTCTTAATAAATTAGCAAATACAATATTATATTTAAATTGCAATGAATAAAAAATTATACTAACAAACCAAAACGTTACAGAACCTTTGAAACCCACTAGTCACCAATAACATTAAACAAAATTTTCTTTGTTACCAGTGAACGATTAGTCGAGCTCGTGGGCGGCGCATTCAAACCTCTTATTATAACCAACCCTACAAAATACATCGAACTGCTTTATAAAATATATGCCCATTTCCAGACTAGAAATAATACGATCGTCCCTTGTAGAGACAACTGTTCCTAATCGACACATGGCAGCAGATACGCGTTTTTCGATACCGATAACAACCTGTCGCATCTGCTATCGGCCATAAGTGGGTTACAGCAGTGTCCTACTATCCCGCCGCCAATGGCGAAAGTCGTCGATTCCTTGAGCCCCACCCCTACTTAATACTCATATCATTGCAACAGTCGTCGATCCCTTGACCTCCAACT
The DNA here is from genome assembly GCA_007115665.2 of Sequoiadendron giganteum. NCBI lineage: Eukaryota > Viridiplantae > Streptophyta > Pinopsida > Cupressales > Cupressaceae > Sequoiadendron > Sequoiadendron giganteum. The sequence continues at coordinate 211,966,502 of CM021100.1, forward strand.
CTACATAATAATCATATAAATGCCCTGCTTATCATACTATACTTCTCATCGCCTGCAATATAATTCTAATAAGTTTCCTGTGGTGGGGTGCCAATTAGAATAGGAATGCCTTCCTCTGCAGACCATGCCGCTGAATCTTTCAGCAATCCAAATTGGGGTAACCATTTTGTTGCTGTGGAGAGTGTGCAGGAGCTTGCTCTAAAGAAACCTAATGATATCCCCCAGAGATACATCAGATCAGAAGATGAGAGGCCATCTTCAGCACCACTCCCTTCTCTCTTGACAGTCCCTGTAATCGACATGGAAAAGATGCTCTCGCCCTCTGACAACCATGAAAGACAGAAGGAGATGGGCAATCTTTCTAAGGCCTGTGTAGACTGGGGCTTCTTTCAGGTACCATGAACTTCTTTCTGAAATTATAGTTAGCGGTCACATAGATTTCTGGTATTTTGGGTTTGTAGTTTGTGCTGATGGTGCAGTGATCCTCAGGTTGTGAACCATGAAATTCCACATTCTTTGATAGATCGCATGAGAGGAGTGGCAAGTGAATTCTTTAGTCTTTCCTCAGATGAGAAGAAAAAGTATGCTCCCCAAGCAGGAGATCCTCAAGGCTATGGTAATATGTTTGTGGTTGATGAAGATCAGAAGTTGGACTGGGGGGACTTAATGGCTTTGGCACTTATGCCTAAAAATCTTGTCAACTCGGCTCTGTGGCCAACTACACCATCGGATTACAGGTACTCGGCTCATATCTTCTGTTGGACAGGTGGTAGTGGGTGGTTTTGTGTTATGTATTTACCATGAATTCTAGGTACAGTCAATCTTATTAGTCCCTACCTATGATAGGATTTTTATGTTTTCAGTCATTACATATTCCATACTTACACCCAATAGGAAAAGACTGCGGGCTAAAAATCTATTGCTTTCTAAAGTTCTTCCTATCATTCTGAATTGCTCCCCTAAAAATCAGAAACAATAAATAACACTATGCACTCTCGGAATTGTGTACCTTTCCATTTTTTAAGCTAATTTTTTTTTTTTTTTTAAATTTGAGTTGTTTATAGTAAACTCCCACTAATTTAGTATCGAATCATAATCTCATAAAATTAATTGTTTATAATAAAGTCTTTGGTTAATAATATTAATCACTGTCTAGTGAATTTTTAATATATGATTGTAGGAATACATTACAAAGTTACACCACAGAGGTAGAAAGGGTGGCTCAAATAATCTTGAGTCTATTTGCTGAAAACTTACAATTAAAGAGCAATTATTTCAAAAGCAAGTTTGGAGAAGATCCGATGATGACAGTGAGGATGAATTTGTATCCACCTTGCCCTAGGCCTGATCTAGTGATGGGGTTAAGCGCTCATTCAGATGGAAGTGCTATAACACTCTTGCTTCAAGATGACCAAGTAGAAGGCCTTCAAGTTCGCAAGAACAATGAATGGATTCCTATTCAACCCATTCCTTATGCACTTGTTATAAACATTGGTGACCTAATAGAGGTAAATGTTGTGTATGTTTGGCTATTGATTAAGTTGTCTCTAGTATAAATAATTTATAAAATATTATATCTAACATTTTAATTGCATTATAGGTGATGGCAAATGGTATCTACAAGAGTATCGAACATCGAGCAGTGACAAACAAGGAGAGGACAAGATTATCTATTGCTATGTTTTATCATCCAGGATTAGATGATGAAGTGGCTCCTGCAAGCAACCTTGTGGATGAAGAACACCCTTGCTTACATAAGGAGTTCAAACATCAAGAATATATTCAATATTACATGACTAAGCAACTCAATGGAAAAAAATCACTAGCTAACTTTGCCAAAATATGTGCATAGTATTCAAGCTCACTAGTTCGTATGGTATGCATCAAATGAGTAAAATGTCAATCTATATGTTATTGTACATGGACTAGGTGACCATTCCATTGATGTAGAAAACTACAAAGGGAAAAAAATAATCATGATATATTTCCTTATAGTTTTTAAGATATATTGTTGTAGATGTGATGTAAAAAGAATGATTTTATATGACAATAAATGTTATCATGGATATGAGGAAAATGCATGTTGCTAGAGTGCATACAATCAATTTCTTTTTCTCAAGTTTCCTATCCATGACTATTATGTTTGGTAACCCCTAATGATGTATATATTATAACACTTTATCATTTTTATGTAATATTATAAAAAAATATTGATCCTTTTGAAATAGAGTGTTCCTTAATTTTGCAAATTTAATTCTATTTGTTGGTATAATTTTTATTACTAATTCAAGGGTTTTTTTCTTGTTATTTATGCAATTTTTCCCTCCAATTTTTTTAGGGAAAACATCAAAATGGTAGAGTGCCACAAGTTGATATGGAAGATTTAGAGAAAATAGATTCACAAATGCAAAATTAATGACTATTTAACTTACATTATGATTTGTAGTTTATTAATGATAAAAATGCATTATACTTAATGGAGATTAATTAGCTTAAATCAATTAATTAAGGATGTATTTATTGATTTATTTAGTTGGATGATTTGGAGGATAAGGTTTAAAATTGACTAGGATAGGGTAAAGTCTATGGTTGGGTATGAGAAAATTTAGGTGTCTACAAATGTCAATATAAGAACTAATTAGAATCACTTGTAAGAATATCTAATTTGTAAAAAATACAAAAATCAAAATTAGGAACCATCTACACCACTAAGAAGTTCTAGAAAAATTAGCCCATATTAAATAAATTACTCAAAAACTAAAATTGACACGATTGAGTATGGAATTTGTAAAGTTTAGGTACTAAATTCAAAATGGAAATAGAGAGGGGTGAGGTTATGAGGGAAAAATTGATGATCTCATGTTAACATCAACAAATATTATTCTAATATGCTACCAAAATATTCCCTAATGCTAGAATATACCAAAACCATTATCAGAATACCTTGACTATGAATGTACTTAAACCACTCAATTCTATATTCAAATGACTACTCTTAGGCACAAAATTGCCATTTGGGGAAATAGTTGTTCTAAGAAGAATGCTTGATGAATTTGTTAGTTTGGAGGTGGAGGCACAATTGGTGGTGATAGAGCATAGTTTTTTCATTTGGTGGTTGCAAACGGTGGTAGAGCTATGAGTTGCCATAGTTATAAAACTCAACGATAGTGTGTAGGTGTTAGCTTGCATAATACTACACACAAATACATATTTTACAAATTTCTAACTATATGATTACGAAGGCAATTTTTTTTTGGCAAAGTTAATCTATGAGTTCTTGGACCTTTGTTGAATACAATGGTAGGGTTAGTTTCAACCTAAAATGTTCCAAAAGATCAAACACCTATTGGATCTAGCATACATCTTCCAACTTCAAATGTGTGTAATTATGACCTCTATGGTTCAATTTGGATGCTTCAAAATGTAAAATTGGTCTTTTCAAATGTTGTGAGCTCAATGGTAAGCTTAGATTTACAAAAAAGATTGTCTAAAGCTACCCACAAAACAAATTCACAGATTTTTTAAAATCATAGTTATATAAAATAAAAAATAAAAAAATTAGATAGCCATTTGATATAAGAGATTATCATATTCAACTTTTGAAGAGGAAATGTGATCTTTAATCTTAGAAATAGACTAACTTTAGGACATCATGACTCTAATATTATATTAAAATTTTAAGAATTCCAACCAAGACTAAAATACCTCCAAACTAATCACAAATCTGGATTAATAGAATAATATTATTCTATATTCAATATTTTGAGACAGGTTATAAAGAGAACATACAAATATATAAACATCTTGGATGCATGCATCAAGGAGATGACAAGTCCAAGAAGCATGACTTAATTGTCACTCTCAATCAAAAATTGAATTGACTTAATTTGATTAAAATAAATGTGACTTTCATTAAATAGAAGTGACACCTAACTAATATTAATAAAAAAATAAAAAAATAATAATAATACTTGTATGTCTCAAGTCAAAATATACATATCATAGTAAATATATCCAAAACCAATAAAATATTATTAAAAGAAGTCAAACCCTTTGAATTCCCTTTACCACCAATAATATTGCACAAAATTATGTGTGTTCAAGATCTGAATTAATAGTCCAACACAAACTTAGCTAGCATACGCAACTCTATAAATAAAATATATCTAATAACAATGTACGTCCACTCCCAGACTAGCGAAATTTCAGCGGTGTCAGCGACATAGTAGGGTCGTCCCCTGTAGCGACACGTTTTTCCTTATGGACCACGTGGCAGCAGATCTGCGTTCTCTGATTTCATCAAAGGCATAAGATCTGGTGATAGTGATCGTCCAAGCTAGTGATGGGATCAGATAAGTATCGATTTCAATTCTCAACAAAAAAACTTCTGAAATAATCCATATCCAACAGAAAAAATCATATTATATATTTGTTCATGCATTGCCTAGCAAAGAATTTTGACCAAAAATAGAGTTGAAGTTCATCACGCAACTAAATTATTTTTGTGGTTAATGGTTTCCATGCACATTAAGATAAAATAAAATGGCATTGTTCTAATTGCATTTCTATATTTGGTAGGGTAAAATATATGATGGATGTCCATTTTGATCAACAAATAGAATAAAGTGGCATGGACAATAGTTTGCATTGTTCTAACTGTATTTTTATAGCTTGACAGGGTAAAATATACAATAGAAGTCCATTTCGATTAAATAGATAGGATAAAATGAAATGGGTAATAATTTGTATTGTAGAACTTGAGGCCACACCATGTGTCCTAATTTCTTCAAAAGATTCTTAAGGTCAAGAAAATGTTGTAGTTGCATGTCTATATCTTGATAGGACAAAGCATACAATATACAATTTAATAGATCAATTTAAGAAGAAACTTTGCAACGTAAGATTAATATATGTAATTTTTGGTAGAAATTTGATTGTGGTGTGCATCTTACTTGAAAATTGAGTTAATAGTTTACGGAGAATTTGCTTATTGTTCTAATTTAGTGTAATTGGTCATTTCAAATGTTTGTATATAATATTTTTACATTGTGTGTAAGGTAGAGGTAAGTTCCATATTCGATGTAGATAAGTACTTCTTTTTCAAAAATTGTTGTAATTTGAATGGATGAGTTTTACTCTTAAAGTTGTGTGTCTTCATTTTTCTTTTAGTTTATATTGTTAAATAAGATTTAGTTGTTTGAGAGTACTCTACTTAAATATTATTTGATTGAATGGTTAAATCTAGGCAATACTAATTTTACACATCATTTATATCAAAAGTGGGATATATTATCTTATTTCCATAGTGATGATGAATTTTTTAGGTAATAAGACTTTGTTAAATTATTTTATCATATAATGATGTTGTCATTATTGATTGATATCTTAATAAAATTGTATTGATAGCTTTGAAATGTGCACAATATTACCTACAAAACAACTAATAAGTAGTTGTTTGATATAATATAAAATACAATTTATCATGGCACCACAATAATGATGTTCTCATTATTGATTAATATTTCAATGAAATCTAGAAAATTATTTCTCATTATTGATTGATATTTTAGTAATAGTTGTTTCAACTTTGATAGGTTTAGGTTGTGTATAATAAATTATATTCAATACCAAGATAATGTATAGTTAGTCATAATACCAAGATAATAATTTTCTTTTTAATATTAATGGTTTGAAATTTGATAGGTTTAGGTTGTGTACATCATTATCTTCAATATATTAATCAGTAGTATTTTGATAGAATATAATAAGCAATTAGTCATCAAATAAGGGCAATAATCTTCTCATTAATGATTGATATTTTAATGATATTATAAAATTGTTTAGAATTTGATAGATTTCTATTGTGCATATTATAATCTTCAATATAATTAGTCGATGGTTGTTTGCTAGAATATAATATACAATTAATCATTAGAAAATTATATTGATCTGACTATTGACTAATATTTTAATAACACTATATAGCTATTTAGAATTTTTAATTTTTAATCAAGTGTAGATTACAATACTATTATTCTTTAGATTAAGATGGTATTCTTAATAACATTGTGTAGTGGTTTATAATTTTTAATTTTTAATAATTATTTGGAGCTTAAAACATTCATATTAAATACCAACCTTTATTCTTTATAAGTCAATTCATAGTTAAACATTAGAAAATAAAGCTAATACCTTAAAAGTCTCCTAAACAAATTATAATTGAATAAAATCATTCATTTTTATGCATAATTAAAATTTAAAAAATTCAAATTACGTATTTAGTTTAGTAGGGTCATTTATGGTTATGCTTAATAAAAATTGACTAAAAATTTTCTACCTTTCATTTGATATACTAGTATGATGTTGACAATTTTTGTCACTAGGATGTTTGACATGGATGTGGGATGGGTACAGAAAGATAGGGAGCCAGAAAGTGTCCAACCATCTTTCAATTTTTTTAAAAGTCATAATGTGAGCGGGTTATAACACACTCACATTATGGATTGGTGTGATTGAGCCTTAGGCTCAGCCACACCAAGTCCATAACGTGAGTTCATTATTGTCAATATAAAGAAAAAAAATCAAATTTCAAATTCACTTTCATTTCTGCAATTTCTTATTTGTCTATGGCCTTCAAACCCTTGAGAGCATGCTCACATTATTGGAGAGCTAATTCTTCACCGAATCTTTTCCAAAACATGCAACCATGTCGTCGGGGAGGTCAAAGGAGTAAGTTTTGATTGTTTTTATGTGCATTTGTTACTAAATAGGTAGATTTAATATGTTTTTGATGTAAATTTATTTAACTTACAGGAAATGATAATGAACCTCTTCCTCTAAATCATGATTCACCTCAACCCCAAATACCTGCTAAAGAAAAACCCCAACAAACACCTCCAACAATTCCTCAATATGCTCCTGGAACTCAAGAAAATTTAATGGGGAAAATTGAAAATTACAAAAAACAAATTGAGGATACAATTGCAAGGTTGAAATATCCTACAAGCTCAACCTCACATAGACCCACACTTGCTCAATAACTTGAATCAATGTTATCAAATGTAGATTCAATTAGCAAGAAAATAACTAGTTGGTTAGATAAGAGAAGAGAGTATATATAATTTTATGCTGATAAATTATCCTATAAACATGTGAAAGATGAGAAAATTATAAAATTTGACTTGTGTTCCCTATTCAAAAACCCTAAAAAAAATCAACCTTTACACCCTTCAAGCAAGAGGTTCCTATCCATTGGTTTAACCACCAAGGGATAAAGAACCATTTTTGGCAAAGGTGGTGGATGGTTTTTTACCATCCTCCATGCAACAACAATGAGGTGACAATATTTTTTGATGAAACTCTACTATGAGTTTATCCTCAATAAAATACCAAACTATTTTGATATGCAAGACTTCTAGGGTAGAGGTGGGGGTTGTGCATAGGATACAGCAGGGGAAAATCTTGACCCATAATGGCTAACGAGACGAGCACATTCTAGAAAAACATATGAGCATGTGGTTAAATCCATTTCATTGTGAAGGAGAGTGTTGAGGCTAAGACACCACAATCAATTAGTTCCCTGACTTAGAGCCTCATACAACATGACAGTCCTGTAGCACAACCCGTGAGCCAGGTGAGTATTTGGGTAGTAAATTTCCACCTCATATTTGTTAGGCTTGCAGGACACCCTGTGGTTATGACGCCATGCATAATTAGGATGCAAGTGCGTAGGGTACATCTATAGCTTATCAAATGGTGATGATAGATTCCATCCTTAATGAGGCATTCGACCTTGATAGTTAGGTAAATGTTAGCAAGTTCATTGAATTTAATTTATTAAATTTCTTTTTTGAAATGCAAGATTAACTAGAAATTAGTTTAATGATTATAATGAAATTTCAAGGTCATAACATTCATTTAGTTTTCAACACTCCTCCACCTCCTTATTAATCAACATGTGTTGTGGAGGTATGTAACTAGTAAATAATTATAAATATTACATGTGAATAGCATTGTTATATGAATGGTATTCTTATATCTAGTTTTGGATGTTAAATAGGTTAATCTTGGAGATTTGACAACACCTCCTAGTGGAGGCGGACATCGAATCTTCACTCAGTTAATAAAATAAAGAGTTTAACTAATGAATTGTAGAAAATAAATTTGTGTAGTTTATATTCATATCATTGATTACATTGCATTGCACATTTTTCAAACTCAAAGAATTACTTCACAAACATAACTAATAACTAGATGTTGATAGATGATAAAATTTCAATTACAATATAGTTTTTTACAAAGTCACCATAAGCAGTTATGCAATTACTTGACATTGCATAACTAATAACTAGAAGTGGTTACCAATTGCATTTGCTTGTCATGGCATTCTATGAGACCACATTTCTTTGAGGATTTTTTTCAAAAAGTTCACTGCCTTGTCTATGTTATGGATGCTGGAAAAAAGCTATCAAAGCATAATAGTAACCTATAGCATAGACAAGGCAGTGAACTGTTTGAAAAAATGCCTCAAAGAAATGTGGTCTCATGGTGATGTCATGGCATTCCATCACCATGAGATCACATTTCTTTGAGTAAATTTTTCAAACACTTCACTACCTTGTCTTTGCTACCACATTTTCATATATGTCTACCAAAGAATTTTATCAAACAGTTCGCTACCTTGTTGCTATGGCTAAAAGCATAAAATAGGTTCTTTCAAACAAACTATGGATGCTTGGAAAAAATCCATCAAAGCATAATAGTAAGAAAAATATCATAGACAAGATAGTGATCTGTTTGAAAAAATGCCTAAAAGAAATGTGGTCTCATGGTGATGGAATTCCATGACAAATTGATTGTCATGGCATTCCATCACCATGAGACCACATTTCTTTGAGGCATTTTTTCAAGCAACTCACTGCCTTGTCTATGCTACCAAATTTTCCATGCATGTCTACCAAAGAATTTTATCAAACAGTTTGTTGCCTTGCTGCTATAGCTAAAAGCATAAAATGAGTGCTTTCGTACAAACTATGGATTCTTGGAAAAAATCTATCAAAGTATAATAGTGAGCAATGTCATAGACAAGGCAGTGAAATGTTAGAAAAATGCCTCAAAGAAATGTGGTCTCATGGTGATATACATCACCATGAGACCACATTTCTTTGAGGTATTTTTTCAACACTTCACTACCTTATCTACGCTACCACATTTTCCATAGATGTCTACCAAAGCATTTTATCAAACAATTCATAACCTTGTTGCTATGGCTAAAATCCTAAAATAGGTGCTTTTAAATAAACTATCGATGATTGGAAAAAATCTATCAAAGTATAATAGTGAGCAATAGCATAGACAAGGCATTGAACTATTTGAAAAAACTAAGGCAAAGAGTGAAATGAATTCAATGTTTAATAATGAATTTCAGTTTGGTCTATACATGTCAATCTGGGGATCGTAAGCTTGCGAAAGGCATTGTGGCAATCTGCACAAGGGCTGAGAGTCATGAGATGAATGGTTATGAATGCAACTATGAAAATAAATCTATTGCAAATTAAATAGGTCTGGTGATAGGAACTGTCACTTCCTGGCGATAGGAATTGCATAGAAATTATTACAAAAAATTCTACAGGAACAGTAACAGTAACAACATTAATTTATTAATATAAATAAAACATGCCTCACCAAAATGATAATACTAAAATCGAGTTTTAACTAAAATGATGAAATTCAAATTACAGAACTATCAAACTAAAAGGAAACGAATTGCAAGAAAGAAAACAACATGCAAGAAAACTTAAATGAAATAGAACATGAAAATATCATCGTGCATCACCAAGGAATGGGCCCTTGCTCCATGGTTTGCAGGTGAGGATGGAGTGAAATATTTTCTATGTCTTAATTAATAGAAGCACTTATTTTATTTATCAGAAAATAGTGATACAAAATCTGCGTACATAAAATATGCTCACACCAAAAGTATTCCTACAATAATTTGCTCCCTTTGTAGTGGATATTACATATAAATTATATAGATCAACTCTATAACAACCATGATCTAAAATGGTATAAAATAGTTTAGTCTTACCCATGACTAACAAACAAAAATGGTTCACATAAGACTTATTTCACTAGCCAAAGATTACAACGATTTTGTTATAACTACAGATGAGAATAAGAAAGGCAATATCTACAGATTTCTCCATAAGCACATCCTCCATGCAACTAGCGAATGCATCCTCCACCATGAACTTCCAAATAACACAAGATATAATGTTGATGAGATGTTTGAAATAGAAATATGTGTCCTTTAATGATTTCAAGTGTTAAGGTGGAGGTCAACACCAAAATGTTTGTTTGAATGTTGATGTGTGTGGCCATATAAGATAGATTCGGTGCAACTTAAAGATACCTTAGTAAATATGGTCGTTGGAAGAAGGCGCACACTTAACTGATGTGGCAAGAGTCCACATGGCAATAATGAGTGACAAGAAAGTTCCTGCACAAAGAGTGATAGTAAGCATGCTGCAAGATATATATTCCAATGTGTAACAATGCATAGTAATAAAGACAATCAATAATTAATTTTCATAATTTAATATCAAAATTATATTAAATACCTCTTATATATATGTAACCATATACAACATAAGGTGACAAAATGGTGTGAAATAGAATAACAAGAATGATGTTATGGTGACTAATAATCATTTGATTATGAGCTCCTTTTCAAATTATGAAGTACAAATACTAAAATAAAAGACCCATAATCATATATTATTCGTCGTCAAATTCTTATATAAAAAATGAAATTTTTCAATAACATCCACATGATCAAATCGCACACCCTCCACTAGTACTATAACTCTTTGCACCTTAAATTTTAATGACACCCACAAAATCAAATCACACCCTCCACTCATACTGTAACTCTCCAATGCATAACAATGCATAGTAATAAAGACAATCAATAGTTAATTTTCATAATTTAATATCAAAATTATATTAAATACCTCTTATATATGTGTAACCATATACAACATAAGGTGACAAAATGGTGTGAAATAGAATGGAAATGGAATGTTGGAATGGGTTTAGAGGTGCATGAAATAGGCTAGAATATGGCATAAAATAGAACATAAATGGTTCTCATCACTATGCAAACTTGAGGGAGTGAGGAAAGAGAGGAGAGTTCTAAGTAGAACCAAATAGGTAGAATAAGAAGGCCAAATGAGTTGAAACGACAACTTTTAAAGAAAGGAGAGAAGGAAAAAGAAACTTCCTGAGCCGTTACAAGGCATCCTGAGCCGTTACTACCAAAAAATGCAGATGAAAAGTGGCAAACATGCTTAGATGTGGTCGTTTGAACATTGAAATGTCATAGGATGCTAGTGCAGTGTGCAGACATCTGTGTGACACGCTAATTTCTAAACACATCATGCTATAAAATGACATGAATGTGAAAGGTACAAGGTTCAACACAAAAATGATGCATGAAGGAAGCTGTTGAAAAGGGCTTTTGAGCTTCCTAAGAAGGGAAAAAGGATGATGCACTTGGGCTAAAATGATCCTACACAAGTGCTAGGGGAGTGGACACTAAATTGAATGCAAGAATGTATGTGCAATTAAAAGGGGTGCTATGACATTACACGATGCAATGTAGCTTGAAATGTTCCAAAATGTTTGGGTGAAAAAATGACCTTTCCTAGTGTAAACCTACACATTTGGATGTATTGGAACTATTTGTTTGATCGCATGACAAACAAAATGAAAATTACAACACCTTGCAACTTTGTACTCAATGCATTTGACACTTTTTCCATCAACTAAAAATTGGACACCACTGGCAAATGGCTTGGAGATATCAAAAACTGAGAGAGGTCATTGTAGAGCCTGACCCTACATGATCTCATAAATTTAGACAAAATGTTTCTAAGTGCCATGGTTTCTGAGCAACACCTCGTCAAAGTTTTCTACCTTTTTGCACTTTGGTCTCTTAAGAGATATCATTGGTGCAATGTAGCTCAGACTATTCTGGCATGTTTGGGTGTGAAACACAACCTTTCCCAATGTAAACCCACCCATTCCTACATGTTGGAACTATCAGTTTGGTTGCATGATGTACATAATGAAAATTACACCACCTTGCAACTTTACACTACATGCATTTGACACTTTTTCCATCAACTAAAAATTGGAAACAATAGGCAAACAGTTTGGAGATATCAAAAACTAAGAGAGGTTATTGTAGAGGGGCTCTACATGATTTTGTACCTTCAGGAAAAATGTTTCTAAGTTCCACGATTTATGAGTAAAACCTTTTCAAAGTTTGCTACCATTTTGAACTTTGGTCTCTTAAGAGAAATCACTGGTGCAATGTAGCTCAAAATGTTTTGGCATGTAGGGGTGCAAAACATGACCTTTCCTAGTGTAAACCTACCCATATGGATTTATTAGAACTATTGGTTTGGTCACATGATGAACAAAATGAAAATTACACCACCTTGCAACTTTACATTGCATGCATTTGACACCTTTTCCATCAACTAAAAATTGGACACCACATGCAAACGACTTGGAGATATCAAAAACTAAGAGAGGTTATTGTAGAGGGCCCTATATGATCCCATACCTTTAGATGAAATGTTTCTAAGTGTAACTATTTCTAAGTAACACCTTGTCAAATTTTGTTTCCTTTTTTCACTTTGGTCTCTTAAGAGATATCGTCAGTGCAATGTAGCTCAAAATGTTCTAGCATGTAGGGGTGTGAAATAGGACCTTTTCTAGTACAAACCTACCCATCAAGAAATTTTGGAATTATTTTTGTCACAAGATGAATAGAGAAGAATATACATAGGCACCTTCCTCAACTTTTGATCTTTTAATATGCTTTACAAGATCATTATTGCTAAATTGAACATTTCCTAATTGAGCCCATAGGTGCTAATATCAGCCTTCAAATTTTGAATTCCCTCATATTCTTGCAAATTCTCATTTTTTATCTCTACATGCACCCTCCTTCATAAGGAACACCTTCCATCATTGTCTTTATTTTCTCAACTTCCTATATTTTAGATTGTAGCTCTCTCTCAACAACATTAACCTCCTTTTCTTTGACAATAAAATATTCTTCTTATCTTTTAATTCCTTTTCTAAGTGATTAATTTTAGTCTTTATTTGTTTTTCTTTTATTTCAAGAATCTTTGAATTTATCTATTTCCAATTGTATTTTCTCCATAGAAGTCTTAAGTTTAAGAATCTTTGAATTCATTTTTTCAAATCCACCTATAGCATCATCTCTCACTTTATTTTCCTGCACAGATTCTTATGAAATAAAAAACCTCTTGAGTCTATCCACTTCTCCATTGCCATTTTCTCATTCCATATACTACATAGGAACCTTCCTCAACTTATTGAGAGTAGGAATAATCTCTTCAGTCAAAAAATTATCTATCTCATCCACTTTTGTCTACTTCTTTTCAAGTGTTTTAAGAATAGATTCCTTTTTCATTTCATACATTCTAGTACTTGCTACCTCCAAATTTTCATTTCCATTTTCCCATTGGACATATTTCACATGATGCACATTCCTCAACTTCTCAAGAGTGAGAATAATCTCTTCAGTCAATATGTTATCAATATCATTCACTTTGGTCTACTTATTTTCAAGTGTTTTTAGAACAAATTCCTTTTTTCATTCCATGCATTCTAGTACTTGTTGCTCTAGTTATGAATTTTCATTTTCCCATTGCACATACTACACACCCACCTTATTCATCTTCTCAAGAGTGAGAAGAATCTCTTCAGTCAATACGTTATCTATCTCATTCACTTTGTTCTGATTGCCTCTAGTTTTGGAATGTGGATGATGCATATACATTTCAAGCTAAAACCTAAAAACTCCTAAAGATCACTATTCTAACTAACAACTATATTTTGATCACTAAAACTCTTATGTTGAGATTAAAAAAAACCACATACACTCATATAGAGACTCATCACTATACTTAAATGGATCTTGACAACACTTGCAAACCACTAAGGGAACTGCATCATGTCATTTTGACTTGATAATGAAACACAACAAAAGATGGTGAATGTAATTTTTATCACATAGATATGCATTTATCCTTGAATAGTGAAACACAAATAAAGATGGTGAATGTCATTTATCACAAAAATATGCATTTTGACTTGATAACTTGAAATACAAAAAAAGATAGTGATGTCCTAGTTGAATTCCCTTAAGGGTGTCCTTTATTTGTTGCACATATTGAGCCAAAGTACTTGTGAAGTTGAAGGGTGTTTATTGATTGATAATTGGATATGAGAGGTTGGGAGGATGATATGTGTTGGTATTGATAAGAGGGAGAAATGGGATTAGAATATTGGAGGTGTTGATGGGTAAATGAGATGGGACTAGAAGTTTGGAGATGATATGATGCGTTAAATGAGATAGATGTTGAGATATGAGGAGAATGGATATAATGTTGAGGTTGTGGGATATGTGATGAAATGTTTTGGGTGTGAGGGGATTTTGATATGTAAGTGATGTAAGATTGATGGATTGAGATGAAGTGTGGATTAGAATAATATCAAAGGTGTGATGGGTCATGATGATTACAATAAGGTGGAAGGTATGTAGGATTACGATGAATAGAAGGTGGGGGTGTAGAAGGGGGTTGTTGGATGATTTGAGATGTGTAAAAATAATGGGGTAATTTGGAACCTTTGTTGGATAGTATAATGATATAATGGTTGGGAATCTTGGGAGGCTATATAATTTTATTTCATGCTTGGGAACTTGTGATAGGAATCCAAGATAGAGAAACCTAGGAATGATGAAATGGAATGACGATGATTAAGGATGATTGGGTAGACCTTGGATTTGAGATGATAGATGTAAATGGGATAATGATATAATGGATGGAAAAGGGATAATGATAAAATGGATGGAAAAAGGGATAATGATGAAAATGGAGATACAAGACCCATACTTCCTCAAGCTAAAATAGATCATTCATTTATGATAATGGTGTTTTCTTAGACTACACTTTTATAATCATCTAGGCAAGGCTTAGAGTTTCTCACTCAAACTTGGATGATCACTTGACTAAGGCTTGGATAGAGGATGATTTTTCTTACCTAAGCTTGGATAATCACTTAGACAAGGCTTGAATATGCTTACTTAGGCTTGGATAATCACCTAAGCAAGGATTTGGTGGGGATTTTGATAACAAGGATTTGATGATGGTTGTGATGACCAGCTTATGATAATGGATGAAAATGCTAAGATGAGGGAAAGATGATATATTTTGGATGGATATGATGGGAATGGTTGATGTTTTAGGTGAAATGATGGTTGAGGGTCTCCCAAGTCTACTCTAGGGCTATAAAGGTCAAGTTTTCTAGTTGAGGTCTCAAGATGGTCAAATGGTCAAACCATAAATATGCATATAATCTAAACAATATTCATTGTATATGCATAAAAATATAAAAGGAAAAAAGGAAAACTTTAAGTTTAAGAGGGGCAGTAAGTCCTTCCTATGCCATATGAAATTTAGAACCAAAAAAGAAGTAAAGATGAAATATGGAAATGAAAGGTCTAACTATTAATTACAATACATTAATATCAATATCATGAATTTACAAATTCAATGTGCATACTTACAAATTAATCCAAAAAACCATCCGGGTTTTCTCTACTCTTTATTTTGTCAATTATTGCCTCATGTTTAGACTCACACACCTTCCACAAGGTCTTGTTCAAAGGTCTACCCTGATATTGTATCAAATGAACATTGGCTGCAACAACAAGGTTTGAGTAATGAAGAATCTTTCGATGTGTGCCAAAGTCCTAAAATAGCCAAACATTAGCACTCTTATGTGGGTACCTTCTAAGCAATGTTCCAATAACAACCAATGAGCATGTAGGGTATTCAATTTTCTTTCCATCTGTAACTAGGGCCTCTGTTTTTTTTTGGCCTCAAAGCGGCATAATTAATAATATGTTCCCTCTTCATTATCTCCATCTGTAATAATGCATAAACATTCTCTGCATTGGTATGTGTAGAAAATTAGATGAAATTAGTCAACATTACAAAAACACTACAAAGTAAGATAACATTAAGAATTTCAAAAACTATGCAAGTAGATATATTTCCTAGTTGAACTAGATCTGATATGTGGTCAAAGTCAACTAATGATTCCATGTGTTAATTCTAGTGCCGTCGAGAGTCGATATGTATCAAGTAGACTAAGAAAACTTAACCACCATTCGTCAACCCGCTCCTTTGATTCACACTCATTCTAGGCTTGAATTCTACATGAAGAACAAAATAATGCCATCTTCCACATATGGATACTCCATGAACCTACATTTGAGCTTCTGAAAGAGTGTAGCTCACTTGATCCTATCAATGTACAATGTAATCCTCATATTGTGCAATGTTAGTATCATCTATCAACCAAAAAAAATATGAACCAAAGACTTACCTTCATTATCTTGACCCATCAAAGCATTACACCACTCAATAATTGATTTTTCATTTGTCAACTTTGCATGGTCTTTATACTTTAATTCTTCTCATGCTATGGCTCTTTTGATACATGCTCCTACACCATCATGCTCCCCATTTCCATGTCTATCCTTACAAAAGTTCCACATATGACGAAAATCTATAATATTATGTATCCTTCTTAACCAATAGAACATTTGTGAGTTCTTGAATTTTGATGCACAGTTATCCGACTATATGATATGTTGACTAAATGATATGCCCCTTCTATCCAAATCATTGTAAAAAACCTAAAGAAACCTTGCACAAACTCTATAGAATGTGTGTGATCATCACTGATATAAAAATGACACTCCCTTATGATCTTTTTGTCATCCTCTATACTATCATTTGCATGAATGAATGCTATGTGCACAAATATAGAAACCTATGTGGAGTTGTAATATTGTGGTTGCACCTCACGCTATGGTTGTAGACTATAGTTATTTGCAAAGATGATGTTAGGAAATATTGCATTCAACCCATGATCTTAATCCATTTCCTACATAACGCATGAGAGACAAACATGCATACAAGTAACCACAATGCATAGATTAAACAAACAAGACACAAGATAACCCAAGATATACCTTGGGAAAACCCTCAAGAGCGAAAAACCCAGCCTCCAAAATCATCCATACTCCACCATATTATTTAACAATAAAGCAATAAAAGAGTTTCAATGAATACCTTTGAAGCATCAAGTCCTCCAATGCACTCACATGTGTCCAAACATGAATCTACACATCCCATGCCATGCTTCACAAATGCACTCTTCAGAAAGACTCAATAATGGTCCATCCCACTCTCACAACCAATATAAACCACTACACGTGTTTTCTTTTATAGACA
>CM021100.1:211987215-212191418 GCA_007115665.2 Sequoiadendron giganteum
AAAACATGCCAAAATGGAAAAATAAAGGAACCAAACCAGCTCCACAGTGAAGAGCATGGAAAGAGATTTCCAACAACTACATGGAGTTGAAAAATAGACATCATGGACACAAGTTATGCAATTTTTAAAAAATGTTCGATTTGACTATATGGACAACTTTTGGTGGACCCTACCCAATAATAAAAGCCAATTTAATTTTGCAAAAATTAACACTTTAAGGGGAGTGGATTTTTCATTTAGATATTTAAAAATTCAAGACTTTAGTAAATGTGGAAAAAGGTGGGAGGTTAAGTTTTTATGGAAATGTTTTTATAAAAAGATTTCCTTATATGTTATATAGTCTTATCAACCTCTTAAGACTTTAATTTTAAACTATAAGGAAACCAAAGAAGGCCGACAGATAAGAATAAAGACTGAGTAGGTACAAGTGCCATTTTTGACAAAGGTCAAGGGGGTACGGGGTTTGCGGACCTCGTACTATCCTATTATATATTATATATTTTATTTTTATTTCCAAAAACCCTCTTTCCATATAAATTTTTTTCAATGGGTTCTTAATAAAGTTTTTTTTTTAATGTTCAATTTTTTTTTTCCTACAAACATATATTATTATTATTATTTTCAACAATTTTCTGCACATGGCGAAATTGAGGAGCCAAAATGGTCGTATGCCGATTTTTTTTCCTTTTTTTTCAATTTTACTAAAATAGGTCAAAGTTTATATCAATCTTCATCTCCTGGCCAACCTGAATCCAACCATGAGGTTCATGTTGTCTCAAGAGTTCATCTATGAAATTATATAAAAAACTCAAACCAAGAAACCTTCTTTCACCCAAATTTGCAAAACTTCATATTTGTAATAAACCCAACAAATCTTGACAACTGAAAAGCCCAAATCTGCATACAAACACATGCAACATGTGTTCCATATCTTGTAATGACTCAACCCTACATGCATTTCCATGGCTTATACTTTGAGAAAACTCTCAAACTAGGGTTACAAAAAAAATTCTTCAACCATGAAATCTCTAATACCACTTGTTAGGAAATATTTCATTCAACCCATGATATTAATCCATTTCCTACATAACCCATGAGAGATAAACATTCATACAAGTAACCACAATGCATTAAATAGACAAGCCACAAGATAGTACAAAATATACCCTAGGAAAACCCTCAAGAGGGAAAAACCCAACCTCCAAAAGCATCCATACTCCATCATATTTTTTGGCAATAAAGAAATACAAGAGTTAGAATGAATAACTTTGAAGCATCAAGTCCTCCAATGCACTCTCATGTGTCCAAGCATGAATCCACACATCCCATGCCATGCTTCACAAATGCACTCCTCAAAAAGACTCAATAATGTTAGCCCACTCTCACATCCAACCTAAACCACTACACATGTTTGCTTTTAAAGATACAAGCTCACACAAAATACAATTAGTGGTAAGATAAAACCATGTACCACAAAACCATGTGAATACAAAACCACTAACCCCTTATTTAATATTGGTACTAAGACTTCACTTAATATTTCTCCAATATTAAATTATTATCACATGTCTCCCACACATTAAATAATACAATGTTACAATACAATATCAAGTGGTCCCCAATTAATTACCTAGTGTGATTAACCACACCACCTAGGTCCATCACAACTAAATTATTATTTAATTATAACATTATAATAAATCATTTTATGCAATGGTGTACAACACCATATCCTAACAGCCAATGACTGAAATAATGCTACAAAGTGGAAATGTGTCTTTGTATAACTTGAATTGCAAGTCCAAACATTGATCTCTATGGGTATGCCTTGCACACTCATACACAATATTGTCACAAAATGTAGACATAAACTGATACACTAGAATATTTTGAATTAAAAAATACACCTTTTTGCTTCTTTACCATCTTTTGTACTACAGGCCACTTTTTTATACTTGTTGAACTCTAGTTCATTTCCAACCACATGTGTTCTTTTCATATGTTCACATATTGGCATACATTGCTAACCACCACAATGTTGACATGTGCCATCCAAGCATAATTTCCTGTAGAATATTTGATCCTCTCTTTCACATAAAATTGTTGATATGAAGTCTCTTGAAGATGTAGGTGGGGCATGTATGCCACAATCCTACAAAACATTGTTAGTATGAAAATATAAACATATAGACCAATAAACATCAAAATGGTTAGAAAATTCAATATGTACTCTACAACAAAAAGTAGTGTGTGTGTTATTTATTTTGGCATAGAAAGGTTTTAGCATTTCAAAATATCTTTGAAATTTTTTAATTTGAGGATACATTTTTAGAAATTTACCAAAAAATTGGGTTTGAGTCGTATCCAAAAAATGCTTTGGATGTGGCTCATGATTTAGAATACCAATTCTTTTTTTACCACATCCCTTTAATTCGGAGATACCCTTGTGTAATTCTTCTAAAGTCTTCAATTATTGATCTCAATGCTTCAACAATTAGTTTATCTTTTCACGGTAGTCTCCTCAAGAATTCCCATAATTCATTGTCATTAGTGTCCTTGATTATTTGGCGCCTTCCAATAGATCTTGATAAAAAATTCTATTTATTCATAGAGAATCACAAGTTACATTTAATTCACATGTTTTGGAAAAGTTCTTGACTATGTTGAACAAACATGTTTTCATTTTAAATTATGTTTTTCAATTTTGATTCTTGACCAAGTAGCATATATGTAGCATCTAGCATACAAGAAAAATGATTTTACTCATGCTTTAATAAATTATAGTGAAGCATTTTTTTCTTGAGAATGTGTATGTGATAAGGATACATATAGAAAAAACAAAATTTTATGTGCTTCCCCTTTGGGGCACTAATAAAACCTACTAGGATATTATATTTTCATTCTTAACAACAATAAAAACTCAAGATGGATACTTCTATATTTTTTTGACACAATTGACCAAGTATTTGGATGTGGTTTTTGTGTTGTCTTTATGGGCTAATGAATATTGAATAGTTCTTTTTGGTTAATATTTATATGATCCAAGAATTATCTTCATTTGATTGATAATGTAGATATTGTTATTGGCAAGTGGTGGAGCAATATGTGAGTTAATATTTTTATTTTCTCTAAAATAATTTTTTACATTTTCTCCTTTTAAATTTTCCTTCTTCAAGTTGGTACTTTGTTATAGATCTCAAAGATTTTTTGGATCCTCACTATGTTCCACTAGAAAATATTTCCTTGAACAAGAGCCACTATTGGAGCATGGTCTAATTTTTTATTTTGATCCTTAAAGATTTTAGTTTTTTTATATCAAGGTTATCCTTTTATTTTATATCTATAACCCTAGTCCTTATGTGTTTTGGTGTGTTTTTAAATTGTATTAGGTTCTTATTTTTAAGGTGATTGGATGTGTAGATGTGTAGGTTGTGTTCTTTCAAATGTTTCTTTTATCCCATTATGCTCTATTAGTGTTAGAATTTTTTCATTGAAAATATTGATAGATGTATGGCAGATGATTCTATTGTGGTGTTGTCATTGATGTCAAAATTGTTGTAGTATCAACATTGATGTATTGTTGGTGTCTGATGAGCGTGATTGAATGTAGCGATGACAACCCATTGCATATTTGTAGTTTTGTTATTATGGAGAAAACCAAATATCTTGTAGAATTACCTAAGTCCCAAAGCATAATTTCTCATGTATAGTGAATCAGTTTTGAGGTTCACATTACTCTGCTATGAAGAATCTAGTTATGTAGTTCTAAGGTAATTTGGGTACATGTTTGAGGAATATAAATCCATGGTTTCACATCTTGAAGCCCTCCACAACTGAAGTTGGAGTTGACAGAGTATCACTTTGTATATGGAAAATTTACTGTGACAGAGTACTTGATTGGAATACTTCACATTCCACCGCGGATGGATGTATTTCTATGCGGTTTTGAGGGAGTTTTTACAAGCTTCTGAAGTGTCCTTGTTCCAAGTGGCAAGTTCTTTGGAGGTTTGTGTGTTGAAATATGGATGAACAATTGGTTCATCTCTTTGTTGCTTCACTGGTGGTGCTAACCTAAAGGCTTTGAGGTCGTGCGGAGTTAAAGTAAGTTTGGATCAAAATTTTGGGAGTAATTATAGGTCCTTTCTGACCTATTTTGATGTGTCACATGTTTTTATTTATTTTGTGAAGTGTGTATGATTGGATCTTGAGTTGACAGATTGAGGGTTTGTGTGGTACATCTAATTAGGTCAACCTAATTGATATTTTAGGTTCTTACGAATGTAATGCATATAAATACAAGTTCATTTCAGTGTTGAATATGTGTGGAGTGATGATAAGTGTGTGAATTTAATGTGATAGAGTAGAGTATGATAGTAGTGAAGCATGAAATATGTTAGATCAATTTATAAAGCTTAATTGGAACTTTCTTCAACATATTGTAGATGTGTTGTATAAGTTCAAATATTTGGTAGTGAACCAACCTATTTTCTATCCTAGTAGTGAGTTATTTCTTCTATTCTTTGGACAGTGAATCCACTTGGTAGTGAGCCATTCTATAATATCTTATAATTAGTTATAATATATTGTGAGCTAATCCTCTTTGTGGTTTTTCATTTTTTGGGTTTTCTATCCAAATATAGTGTTCTTGTGTTCTTTGATGTGATACATGCTTTGTATGTTCCTTTCCATTACTACAAGTTTATTATGATGCATTGAATGAATGTTTAAAGTTGATGAAGTTAATGAATTTTAGGGAATATTGATTCACCCCCTCTTAGTATTTCAAGTGTTCAATAATTGGTATAAGATATTGGTTCATTCAATTGGCTTGATCACTGAGGTAGATCTTGGAGGCTGAACACATGGCTACAAGGAAGTATCCTATTCCTCCTAAAGAGATTATCCCTAAAGGGTTTATTAAAGAATATTATGTAGTTGACATTGAAGGAGAACTCAAATCAGATCTTGATGATTTGGTTAAAGTAGAAGCTAAGAACAAAGATCTGAAAAAGGATCTTGGTGATGCAGATGAGTGCATTAAGAAGTTGAGAGAAAAACTCAAGAAAGCTACATAAAAGATCAAGAAGCTCAATTAATAAAATGAAACTATCACTAGTATGAAAGTACAAATTGAAGAATTAAAAAGAGTTGAAGATTACTTGAATTCAAAACAAAAATATAAATCTAAAAAATTCTCAAAATTTGAACAAGAGGCTATGAATTTGAGATCAAATCTAGAGAAAGAAAATATACAAGAAGAGTACCGCAATGCTTGATAAGATTATTGCAAACAAGAATAATTCTAAGGGAAAATAAGGATTATGGTTTGAGAAAGGAGAAATTTCAAAGAAAAATAAGGGCCCAAATAATGCTAAGAAGAAGAATGACAAGAAGAGCAATGACATGAAGTTTCAGAACTAGAAGAAATAATTCAAAAAAACTCCTATCAGAAAACCAAATGCACAAAGATATTTATCTTTCAACGGTTATTGTTATTCTTGCAATAAGTTTGGACATAAAGCTATATAATGTAGAAGTATAATTAATTAGAATATTCAATCATTTCCCAGTTAGTGCTATACATGCAATATATTTGGTCATAGAGCTAGTGAATGCATAAATTAGATGATGAATCGTTGCAATGATGGCATGAGGTTTCAATCTTTCAATGGATACTTCTATACATGCAATGGATTTTGGCATAAGGTTAATGAATGAAAATCTAGAAAGGCTAGAAGTGAGATTGTTCAAAAAGGTGTCACTTGTTACAAATTTAATAAACCAAGACACATAGCAAAGTTTTGCAAAAGCATAAATGTGAAACCCTCTATTTCACAAAAGAAGGCTAATCTAGAAATGAATGTGGATCTGATGGAGATGAAGAAAGAGATGAACACGATATAGAAAAAGCAAGATTAAAATGAGGTGAAGAATGAGTCTGTGTAGCCTTTGGTGTAGATGTTTCCTCTGGAAACTAGATGAAGAGCTTTGGCTTAGGGAGAGCTTTTAACAGAAGACCTATATAAGCCCCTGTCAAAGATATGGTGTTGATGCTTTCAACATGTTGATATAAGATATAGGTTGACATGCTTGAGCTACTGGTGAAATTACTAGTGAAGAATATTTTTTTGTAGAGCATTTGAAGGTGATCATGTCATCACAATTAGGGTTTGCCAACTTTTCAACCTTACACTAATCACTATAATTAATGCATGTTAGGTCTTCGGAAAAGAGCTTATATATGATTTCACATATGAAAAGTTAATTTTTAATCAAGTATTCGAAGATTGAAGAGTAGAGGAGAGCCGAATTAGAATGATTCTGAATTGGTGTGTGAAACCCTAACCGATGATAATTTAAAAGGTATTTATAGTCTCTTTCTTAAACCCAGTTTCAAAAGTATTTCAAGATGTCTATCGCTCAAGTAGTCAATTTTGTGGACCGACCTCGTATCATATATCAATTTCATTGCTTGCATTTAATAATGTTCGGTTAATTGAAATAATTAAAAAATAGGAATTATCATTTAGTGTTTAAGGATTTGATAAATGTGATGATATATTTGAATTTGAATATCTTGCAATTTTATGATTTAAGAGAATTATTCCATAAGATTATCAGTTAAAGGTTACTAGTAAGTGGGCAAGTGTAAGAATGTATGTGCAGGAGTACTGACATATTGACCCAAAAAAAAAGCAAATTTAGAACCTAAAGTTGTATCGGATTGAAGGGTACATTATTTTGTTTGTTATGTCACTTTTTTGGTATTGATTATTATGGATATTGTAAATCAAATATGTTTCATTTGAGTTGTTCTTAGTCCTTATGAAATACAAGTGATTGTGGAGTAAATTTTTTATTTGTATCTTAAGTGAGATTAGATGTTATAGATAAATTAAATGGAGCATCTGAATGAAGTGATGTTTTCTTTTCTAAATATGAAAAACCTGTATGTAAGGAAGATTTTCTTTAATTATTCAAAATGTATATGCATATTTTCATTATGCTCATTTCCATGCATATATGTGTACATGCATAAATGTCCCATTATGCACATTCACATACATGTGGTATACCTTCTGATTCATATTGAATTACTCATTGATTAAGATTATTAAACTTCATTTGCAAATGAAAAAAATTATAGAAATGGACTAGTGTTGAATTGCAATGTGAGACTTAATAGAAGATAAACATATGATGAATAGATGAATAGTTATACTAGATTTAAATGGAATAATTGTTGATAATATTGAAATAGAATGATACAAGAATTCAATGGTAGATTGTAGCATGCTAGAATATGATTCTAATAGATGGTCTAAAAGGGAGGGATACCCCTTTGATATGATGAGTTTTTCTTCTGGGAATGGGTATCAAAGAGTGTAGATTTTCTTTTCCAAATCTAACCTGAGTTGCATTTTACACAACATGACCTTGGACAAGCTTTGCAGTCATTTTTATTTATAGAAAAAACTATTATTATTTATCCTCTCTATGTTGTACTTTCTTACTTACCTAACATGGAACTTGCATATTCTAGTTGAGCTAGAAATGCATGTAGTTAGGAACACATAGATTCCACCTTGTAAACTATATCTCTTACTAAGTGTTTCATGCAAGGACGGGTATTCTTCGACTAACTGAAGAATTATAGAATTGCTTCCTGGTTGGGTGGAAAAGCACCTCAACCATGTTCTCGTCCACCAGTGGAGACAAGATGTTATAAAGGAATCATATCAGAATTTTATTTATGTAAATATATCATTAATGTAACTGATGATATTTCTATAATAGATGCAATTGATGTATTGACTTTGAGGCATTGAGTGCCAAGTCAAATTTTTAAATTGACTATTGACATTTAGAAATTAATACATATTCAATTTTATCTTGTTTATTTATGGACATGAAATTGATAAATGGAAATAGCTATTGGATTTATGTCATAAATTTTATATTCATAATGTCAATTTTTAATTTATTTGAGGAAAATATAGCTAGGCACATTATGTACACCTCGACCTAAATTTAAGAAGCAACCTAATAAATATATGCTGATAGATCTGGATAGTGCCTTTTTGTGTATTCCTTTATGTGTATTGCACATTGAGGATGTGAGGATTTATATTTACATAAAATTGGATGAGTATAATCATGCAAAATCAGGAGAAGTATGGAATTAGCTAACTAGTGATGAGTTTGAATTGAAACCGAAATATGAGTTTAATAGAAAAGAAACTAGATGTTTGGAATAACTTTCCTATATTTTTCTATGTTCATGAATGGATTAGATATGTGTTGAGAAGAATTCAAAAAAGGTTCATTTTGTTGGACCAACCATACATGATGAACAAGGAAGCTATTAGGGTTGTGACATGGTTATGTTCCACTAGATAAGTTCCATCTTTTAAATATGTGAAGAATGAAATAATATTGAATTTAATTGGTGTAAAATTTGATAAACATGGCCTAAAAATTAAGGATATCAAAAACCTAGGTATGAAATATGCCTCTATGATGATAAGATATAAGTTTTTCTTCACAAATAGAGAAAACTCCATTTTTGCTACAAAAATCAATATTGCATACGAAATGATGAAGAAAGGCTCAGATTTTGACCTATGTGAATTATTATGAAAAATTTTGTTGGAAAATCTATAGAAGACCAAAGAATCTTGGTACCCCTTTCGGTATGGTACATTGATCATATGCTTTTTGTTCTACTTTCTTGGATAAGTACCCAACACAAAGAACATTATGTGGTTGAGTGATGTTCTAGTTCCTGCACAAATTAGAGAACACTTGAGAAGATTTGGGAATGTAGACACTCAGAAGGCAGCTTTGTGGGGTTTCTTCAAAACATTGTAGGAGAATATGCAAGAAAGGGAAAGGACTCCTAAGAGTATTGTGGAGAAGTATAAAAATTAAATCATCTTCATGGTCAGCAAGGATTGTTGCATTATGGATCCCTAAAATGGGATATAAGGTAGTTGAAGGCATGATTACCAATCTTGTGGAACATATGTTGAGTCTGCCTAGAGATCCTAAAGAAGGAAGGTATGACACATATGAAAAAAAAATTAGTGAAGTTCATTTAGAGAAAAAGAAAAAGGATATCACAAAGAATGTGGAAAAGATGAAGGCACAAGTAGTGGAGATGATGGGACTACCAAAGGGCCTTGTGGAGAAATCCAAAGGAATATCCAATCCTCTAGGAGGTTCCCCTAATACTAGAGGGTTGGGTAGGACCTCTACCCCCTCTTTGGTTGCTCCTAAGTCCTCTGGGACTAAATATATTGTTAGATCTAAGAGGAAAGAGTCAACTAGTGCCCTTGAGAAAGAACAAAGTGCTCCACAAAGAAGACGAGTAAAAACAAAAGCTACAAGAGAAATTTAAGTTGGATATGATGAAGAAGATGAAGGACCTAAGCTTAATCAGAAGGGGAAATCAAATGTCTCTCAAGAGTCAAGTGCAAAGAAAAAAAAGTAGATATTATTGATACCCGTTGATGCCAAAAATTGGCAAGGTAACAACCCTTTGTGGGAAACTCAATCAAAGGGGGGACCTATTGTGCTAGATTGAGTAACCTCCAGATTTTAAAGAAGCCGAATTATTCTATTACTAAGGTTTTGAATGAGAAAAGGAAGAAAATATAAAAATAAAGGGGTCTAACTAAGGTGATGCGCCAAGATTTAGATATAGGCATAGTAAATCTATCTTTCAAATGCAATTTAAGGGCCTGTTCAATAGTCTGTTGTGTTCCAGAATGGAAAAAATAAAGATAGAAGCCTGAATGATTCACTAAATGACATAAAATAAGTTTCATACACATTTACTAGAAAGAGGAGTCGAAGACATGATCTAAACCAACAAACTTGCATTAAATTTATAGAAGTTTTGTAAATGAAGAATTCAACACAATAATGGCACAATTAAACTTATCAAATATCAAAGAAAATAGAAAGGCCAAACAATGGCATAGTCTGAAAGTTCTTTACAATAATCCAATAAAGTAAAAAAATCCTGGTTCTTCTACCAATTTTTCTGTCAAAATCTGAACCCTTGCTTTGTAAGAAGAACCAATATTTATAATGAAAACCAAGCTCGGTGAGCAGTAACAGAAAAGATTCCCCAATCATTAGCAATGATTTCCCCTACGGTTTACAACAAAAAAGATTTGGGCCATGAATGGGGATGCCTTAGGGACAGTTGCATTCCCTGCGAATGATGGCAGTGCTCCCAACAAAGTAGAGCATCGACACGTGCCTTTGACTCATGGCAGTAGTTATAAAGAATGGTAGCTGGTGATAGGTTGTTGCTTGTCGATTTTCCCTTGTGATGAAGCCCTTTAGAAAATTGTGTAGCAAGCGGTTGGGGCCGACATTCATCCTTTCCTCTATGCGATGAAAAACTTGCGTTGTGAATACATGTGGAGGTCTCCAAGCACACCGTGTGAAAGGTGGGGCCATCAAGGAATGTGTGCAGATTTTTGTCATGTGGCTTGTGGTCAGGTGCTGAAAGGAGAGCGATGGAAAAAGGCACTAAATATTGTGAACTGCTGACACGTGGAAGCGTGGCGGCGAAATTTTCAAAGCAAGAGAAGGAACCATTATGAGGAGAACTCCGCTGAAAAGTGGTGGCATTTGCATAAATATTTTATGAAGAGAGCCCGATATTGCTTTTCTAAAGGAGAGTATGGTTGGGACTTAAGAAAAATAAAATAACCCAAAGGGAGCTTGGGAATTTTATATTCACAACTTTTGGTGACTTATCAGGGGTGTTTCGCTTGCGAAATAGAGAACCCAAATCTCTTTTGGTTTTGTTGACCAAAACCTCATCCATCGGTGATGTGATCAGAGCTTAGAGAGGGTGGTCTATAGGGGGAGCCATTCATCCTTGGGCAGAGTCAATATGTCATGCAAAACTTCTTGTGCTTCATGTAGATCAATCATTTCTTTGTAAGGCAACATCGACGATACACTGACCCAAGACTCAAGTTGGAAAAGAAGTCATGCGATCGGATGAGTGACACTTTCAATGTTTCCTACGACAAGAGGCTGGTTGAAGCTCTGAAAGGTAGACACATCCCTTTGATTCTTCTCAATCTTTGTCATAATATGCTCCACCATGGCCACTAATTCATCTTCAAGAAACAGAGATGGTAAGCCCATCTGTGTTAGGTGAGAGAACCTGGCTTGCATGCTATTTATGGTCTGATCCAGTCTATTTCCACACTCATTGGCATGAAGGATAGTTGTATGGAAATGGATGAACCTATTAGTTTTTTAGCAGCGACCTTTCAATCCTTAATCCCCGCACTTGCCAAGACTTCATGTGAGACCATATATAGTCTGTCTAATAATTTCTTGGCCTCTGGAACTCTCTCTGTAATGGACTGAGGGAATCACCCGATCGCTTCACGAAATCCTTTACCCAAGCCTATCACGTATGCCATGAATTGGAGCGTTGACTATAGAGATAGGGAAAATGTCTTCACTCTTTCCTAGTATGAAACATATAGCTTTTGGGCTATCTGAAGGAGGTTTGATTGATCGATTGGAGGTAAGGTGGAGCTCTTCAATATGAAAATATTTGCATTCCTGTACTTTATATCATCCACAAGCTCCACAAACTTTTGGTTTGCCATGGTGATTTTTCCTTGTAGGACCCGTTATTTTGTGACCCAGCTAGCCTCAGCTCGCTCCTTGTTTGTTGCTTCAGCTTCCAAAGAAGACTTTGCTTCTGTTATCTTATTTTCCAATTGGGCCTAGTAGATTTCAAAATCCTCATCTTTATGTTGCATCTGCCACTCTAATTGAGTGTATTGGCGATGAAACTCCTCATCCTTTTGTCACACTTCATGCTCCAATATTTCCAACTGGTCTTGATATTCCTAGTTCTTTTGTTGCAATTCAGTGAACAAGTTAGGGTCGAGGGATTGAAACTTTGCAAGTTCCTCTCAGAGCTTTGCTTGCTCCTCCTCCTTTTGTTGGGATATGCATTCAATTTCAACTTCCATAGCTTTATCTTTGGCAAGCAAGACCTCGACTCTATCCTTTATGTTTTTCAGCTCTTCTTCCCTTTTCTTTAGCTGACAACCAGACTTAATAAAGCTCGTAGTCACTACCCACTGTGTTTCCTCCATAAGTTCCACCTTGTCTTGAGGCTGGGATATGCTTAAATCGAGCCCCACGACATAAATGTTGTATTCATCTGGCTACATTTCTTCCAACGGCTTGTTTATAGTTGGGTACATTGTCACAAAATGTAGTGCCTATTGGGCCTCATTGAAAATGGTATCTACCTTTGGCTCTTCCAACCTCTTAGCATTTTTAGCCTTTTGCCTTTGGGCTCTGATTTCCCGTGCCTTCTTAGTTTTGTCACCTTTGGATAAGAATTCAGAGGGCGACCTAATGAGTCCTCCTACGAAAGGTGCACTGGGAGGAAGGGCAAAGGGGAATGAAAGGGTGGCATTCCCAAGAGACTTCTTCTTTGGAACACTAACTGTCTAAGGCAAGAAAGGAGAGATACTCCAATACTCAAGTTGTAGATCAGTAGGAGGATTTGAAGGAAATGGAGTCATGGTGGCTTCCATCTGCTAGGAAGAGTGGATTGATTCTGACATTGTAGTGATAGGAGACATATCTATGGAGGTAGTAGAGGTAGAGTGTGTGATGCTTTGGGATGTGGAATGAGCCAAGGAAAATGGTGAAAGGGTCCGCAGAGGAGTAAGGGAAAATGGGGTTGCATGAGAAAACTGTGTGAAACCCCCTGTGATCATTAAAGCAGAGGCCAAAATGTCGTGGTCAACAGTTGAGACAAGAGGTGTTGTGGCCATAACAGGGGCAACCAAGGTTTGTGAAACAAGAGAGGAGGGAGTGAAAGATACTTGTAGTGCGGGTGATTGCAATCCTTGACCTATCGCTAGCTCTTCACATGCCTTGGGGTCTTGTGAATGCTCTCTAGAAGGTGCCTGGGTTCATTGCAGCTTCACTGGTGGCGAGTCATGTACTGCTATGGTTTCAGATTGTTGAGATTGGGTTGCCTTGGTCCTCCTTGCAGTCCAAGTATGAGTTAATGAAGACCTCACACATGATATGTTCACCCATATATTAGAGGAGACCTTGCTAGGTTGCTTTATGACTTTTCCCTTTTTCTATGCTAAGGCGTTCTATGTTTTTGTGTCAGGTTCCACTCCTTCATCTAACTAGGATTCAACCTCTTCTGAACTGGATTCCTCCTCAATGCTATCATCAGAATCTGGATGCTTGTTGTTCCACAATTTTTCAAACTTTTCATCCATTTCCACACTATCATAAGGGGCCTTGGTGCGTTGAGTCTCTTGACGATATATCGAGAAATCATTAACCTTTTCTTCTTTCCAACTATAGTTGTTTATCAAATTGATGCAGAGGGTAGTCTGATCTACTTGGTTTTATCATACTTCCCAGTTAGATATTAGAATGAGAGCCAGGGAGGCCAACCATCTTCAATAGGGATATAAGCTAGGTCGACTATAAATTCATCTACATCTGACACCAGATTCTGACACTTCTTCTAGTAAGGTCAGGGGTAGTGTGTCACTCTGACATATTGATTTGGCAAGTCATCATCAGGTTTGTAATTCCACTTATCACAAATCCATACCAACCCCAAATGAGCCAGCTTTGCTTCCAGTGAGTTGTGAGCCTTCCTCTTGTTCATGATTATGGTTTTGAAGCTCATCAGATAGCTGAAAAATTCCCTCTTCTTTGCTTTCCCGCTGCAAAAAGTGACGTCAATGATTGATACTTGGTGGAAAACTTCAAGCACTAGTATCTGGTCTGTGAGACATTCTGGAAGCCAAAAGGGCTCTCCAACGAAGTCATGCAATCAAACGAACGTGAAGTCTTCGCTTAGAAACTGGTCTCACTTTGGGGTGAAGTTCTGCATGAAATCAATTTGGTCTGAGTTGATCCACACAACAGTCTTGTCTCCTCTTAAATCCTATAAAATCGGATATAAGAAATAATCCGAAAATGTGTAATAATAAAATGTCGTAGAAAGGAGGGGAGTCCACATGGAAATTAGCTTTCTCTTCTAGTTTTCATCAAAAATGGAGAGCTCTAGATGCTTCTGGAAGAAGTCAGGATTCTGATGCAAGAACATGTGAACAAGAAAATATGGGAATCTGAATTTCCATTGAAGATGGTATTTTGCAATCTGGCTGAGCATTTCCTCTACGAGAAATTTAGCAAAATCGTACTAGAAGAGCGAATGTTGCCTGCGTAATTGAAAACCAAGACCCAACTGATATTCTTGGACTTCTTTGTCGGAGTCTAGGCCGCAAATGAACGCCATCATTGAGAAGGCATCCCCCATATCATCTTTGAAGTTCTTATGCATCGCTGGGATTTGCATTTGTCTTTTCTGAGTTTCCTTGTGCTTTTGAGTCTCCGTGTTATAGAAATTCATCGCAAGGTCTCTAGTCCTCCAGTAGGACTCCCCTTTTTTTGGAGTAAATGGCTCCATTTGAGACACCTTGGAACTTTTCTCTGGGATACAAAGCATATTCTAGATAGCTTCCCTATAGATAACCACACTCACCTCTCGGCCCTTAATGGTGTTGGTAATCGAGTTGAAGTGTTTAATGTCCTCGTCGACCAATTCAACGCAATAATGCACGACCAAGACCATATACTATGGAAGGCCACTGAACCAACACTTATGCGCCAAGGAATCAAGGTCATTCTTCCTTTTCATTCTTTCAAGGCCACCTCCCTAAGTTTCTTAGGGTTCTTTGCAAGAACAGGGTCATGGATACTATCCCATTCTTCTTTAATTCATTTCTTGTCCTTAGATACTTTTCTTCTCCTAGTGCCATACACATGACATTGAATAAAAGCTTGGCTTCTCCTTCATGTATCTCTACTTGAGAACTTTGAGTAGCTGCCATATTTTGTAGAACTTCTACCAAGAAATCCCACTGAAGCGATATGAATGGAACCCAAAATTCAATGCAAAGCTCTGAATTCAAAACCAGATAGCCTTCCATTTTAGGTTTAATCCTCATTGAGGTAGTGAATTCTTTGCAATTACCTTTTGCGTTTAGCTTCTTTGTGTTCTCCAAAATTTTATGCTTTGTATAGTTTTTGCATGTGATACTTATCTTTTTCTTTGATTTACTGCTAACAACCAGTAGACAACGGTTTCCTTTCTACATTTAATTCGACATGTACTGCTAGCTCTTTTGTCCATACAAAATGAACTACTTGTCTCTTTTGAAAAAACAATAATTGATAATTACGTTAGCGATAACGTCCCTTCAGTGCGATTTTTGTGGGAAATTGAGCCACTGATGAAATGTTTGCCACCTTCTTGCATGCCTTCACCATTAATATCTCTGAAAGCATAATTAAGCTGATGTTGTAATGAGTACCCAAGAAAGATTTATGCTCAACCTTGGAGATTGAAACTACTTGTATCATGCCACCTAGCCTCAGTCCATATGAGCCATCACCTGAGCTTGCCACCAATTTGCACTAATTGATTGCCGCTCCTTAATCCTGCACACATCAATTTGTACTTGCAAACGTAATTGAGCTAGAATATCAAGCTAGCTTTTTGGTGGGATTTTCAAGTTAACACTCGATTACCACCATGCTTTGTATGCAGACTACCTCAAATATTTCTATAAATAGGCCCTAACGTGGTAGTGGAATTATACTTGGCATTTTTTAGCAAAAGAAACTTTAGGTGATTGGATAGGATTCATCACTTAGGTGGTTGAATAGGTTTAGACATAGAATTAGTTTGCAAAGTGAAATTGACATGATGAATACTTCAATAAGGTTGGTGTGCAATAAATCTCAAATAGCTTTCCTAGGAGAGATTTCAAACAGGCATTTGAAACACATGACCAAGAACAAACAATGGCTGGCTATCATAGCCATAAAGTGGGTCTTGGGCAGAGATTATATCGAATATGAAGACAAATATCAAGTAAAAACTGATATATGCTCCTACTTTGTTGCTTCTTTGTTGGATTTCCAAGCTCTAAAAGCCATGATTCTTCGCTTGACAATTCATATCTTTCCGAAGAAGTACTTTGGAGGTTTCAGTGAAGTGGTGAGTAATGTGGTGTATGGCTTAAACCTTCCTATCATGAGTACTTGTGCAAGCATGTTGAAGAAGATGCATTGGTACCATGGGTACCATTCTTGTGTGGGTTTTGGCTTCAATCACTCACTGAACACCGTGAGAGGTGCACTCATGCATGCCACTTCCTATTGCGCTGCTACAATGTAGTGCTATTCTACGTCGTGGATTGGTATATAGTTTTTAGGAAGCTTGCATTCCCTCCACCACTTGTTCTAGGAGTTGATGTTACTTCTGCTACAGGTCATGTTCCTGTAGTTGATAATCCTCTTGCTGCCCCTGTCGATGCTCCTAATAACGCTTCTACCAATGAAGACAACACTCATGTTTCAAACACCTAATTTTGACGCTTTTCTCTTTTTTGTATATATATTCCCAAAAGAAAAGGGCTTGCATACACAAATATATAAGGAATTTTTATATATATAGTCAATACTTTTGAGCACATGGCCTCAGAGCCATTTTGTCAATGTTTCTATCAAAGTATATATATAATGGATATACTTGCTTATCTTCAACCTTTGTCTTTATTTTTGTGCTCTTTGCAACTTTATTGAATTCCTCACATATGAATTTAATTTCTGCAATATGAGTAGTATAGTCTTTCTTTGTTTTATGTAATAATGAGTTTCATGGATTTTCCTGCTTCCTGTATCTGTGAAAATTTTGGAAAGAACTAGTTGACAAAACATAAAAGGGAAAGTAATTACATTAATCACATATTTACTCTTGTATGAAATAACCATAGCTCAATTGAACAATTTTAAATGAATCACGTTAACCAAAATTCCTAGAGGCTCTTGTTCCATATTTTCTAATTCGAATGCATTATTTTTTTTACACTAAATTATTTTGAAAGGGCCCTTCTAGAGTTTGTCAAATTTCCCATGCTAGCCAAGCTTCAAGGCTCTTTCATTGAATTTTAGTACCAAGTCTCTGCATTTTAGACCTTGTTCTGAAGCTTTCTTATCGAACCACCTCTTAACCACCTACTAGTAGTTATTCATGGCTATTAGGGCCTTTTCCCTTTTTTCTTGTACTTCCAACAATTTGGCCAATCAAACTTCCATAGCTCCATTCTCCTCAATCTCTAGAGACTTGATTAGTTGTAGTGTAGGTATCTCTATAGAAATAGGTAACAACATCTCCTTCCCATATACTAGCTTGTATGGAAAAGTCTTTAGGGATTTCTTAGGAGTTATGCAGTTTTCCCATAATGTTGTTCAAAGGTTCTTATGCCATTCCCTCTCATGATCAAACCTGATATTCTTAATGAGTCAGACTAGATTCTTATTAGTTGACTTAGCCAAGCCGTTTCCCTGTGGGTATTAGTTTGAGGATGTTTTCAAGAATATGTCGTGTTCTAATATGAACTGGCATACCTTGGAACCTAAGAAACCTTTGGTGTTGTCTGAGATGATAGTCTTTGGTGTGTCGAACCTCGTTACTAGCCCCTCGAGGAAGTCCATGATTTTTGCTTATGTTGTGTTCTTCAGGGGCAAGGCTTCAGTCCACCTCATGAAGTAGTTTGTGGTTGTGAGGATCCACTTGTGACTAGTGCTGGAAGCGAGGTTGATCATCCTAATGAAGTCTATCCCCCATTGCGCAAAGGGTTCATCTACCACTATTGGATTCAGAGGCATGGCAGAATGTTTCCTTCTCCCTACGTAGAATTGGCATTCCTTGCAGGCTTTTATCATTTTGTAGGAGTCATTGAATAATGTAGGCTAGAAGTATCCAGCATGCAAAATTTTGATGGTGGTGGTATTAGCAAAGATGTCTCTGCCCTCCGGGCTGCTGTGAAAAGTGTTGAGGATCTTTTTTGCCTATTCTATGGTGACACATTATAGTAATACATTGTTGAAATTTCTCTTAAAGAGGATCCCTTCAATAAGTGAGTACACATTGTTTTGCAGCCAATAGAACCTTCTTCTTTGAGAAAGAAGTCTCGATGGAGACTTACTAGTGTGCATAAATCTTACCCTATCTGTCAGCCAGCAACCTTCGTGTTCAGAATCATTTGTTAGAACTATCTCTGCTTGCTCTCCCTCTAATTCCACTTCTTCATCGTGCACCAAATATTCACACAACCCTCTTCCTTTGATAGTCTTTGTAGTCCTAACCGCAATATCATATTCTAGAATTTTAGTGATCCAATTGGCCCTTTTGTTGGTGATTTATCCTTCCATAATGTACTTGTGCACACTAGAATGTGTGATATAAACGATCACCTTAGTACAAGTTATAAGATGTTGGAACTTCTTGAGTCCCTTTACAATTGTGAAAGCTTTCCTTTTGATGAATTTATAGTTCATCTCGTACTCCTTCAAGGTTTGAGAATGAAATTCTATAGAATGCTCTCCCTTTGATTCATCATCCTTCTGAATTAGGACAGTAGCAATGCTTGTCTTGTTGCTAAAAACATAAATTATGAAGTCTTTAAACAAGTCCAGGTTTGCCAACATAGGAGTTGAAGAAATAGCATCCTTCACCCGCTCAAAGGATTCTCTTGCTTCTTTTTTCCATTTGAACAATTAGTCCATTTTCAACATCAAGATGATTGGTCTAATTATTTCTGCAAAATCATAAATAAATTTTCTTACAAAGTTAACCTTCCCCAAAAAAGACTGGAATCCTTTCTTGCTTACCAAAAGAGGAAGTTCTCTAATTTCTTTTATCCTTTCAGGATCAATAGTGATTCCTTCTTGGGATACTACATACCCCAATAATTTGCCTTGTGGTACTCCGAAAACACATTTTTTCGAGTTCAGGGATACCTCAAACTCTTGGAATTTTTTGAAAGCCATTTCTAGATGATCAAAATGGTCATCTTTAGATTTGAAAAATACAATCAAATTATCCAAATGGACGAGGATGATCTTATTGATTAGTTCACTGAAGGCAATGTCCATTGCTCAATCGAAAGTGGCCCCCACATTTGATAGGCCGAAAGGCATTTTGGTGCATGCAAACATTCCCCACTTGGTGGTGAACGTGGTCTTGTGTTGATCTTCCTCCTTAACCCGAACCTGATTGTAGCCCGAGAAACCATCCAATAGTGAAAACATCTCTGAACCTGCCACAGTCTGCAAGATTGATTCCATGGAAAGCAGTGGGTAATGATCCTTTAGTGATGCTCTATTTCTGTCATGAAAGTCAACACAGAGAAAAATGTCTCCATTTTTATTTCGAATTGGAAGAAGGTTAGATACCCACGTACTGTGGTTGATCAAAAAAACAATCTTGTATTGGATCAACTTTTCTAGCTCCTGTGTCATAGGGCTTCAATCTTTGGATTGGCGAGCCTTTGTTTTTGTTAGATAGGTTTAGAACCTTCCATTAGTTTGATGGTGTGTTGGATTATTTCAGGATTATACCCCCTGAGGTCGTCATAAGACCAAGCCACAACCCATTCGTATTTTTCGTAGAAGTGTATAAGCTTATCTTTATCACACTATGGGACTTCTTTCCCGACCTTCAGCTTTCTTCCATTCTTGACCTCAAGGTTGGAAAATTCTGCCTAGTTTGCTACAGATTTCCTCCTGTCATTCCTTGCATCAGGGTGCACCCAAAAAATTGGTTTACAATTTGAGTGAGGAAGGAAAACTTCCAAAAAACTCACCCATGTAAAAAAAAAATGTTTTGAGGGGTTCAAGCGAACTCAAGGTTCGAACAAACCAAAAAGGGGTTTGCTCGAACTAGGGTTCGAGTGAACCCCTTTGCATGTGGGAACCCATATTTCCTATTGTGGAAAGGGGATTCGCTCAAACCCTAGTTTGAGTGAACCCTTGGGGGTTCGAGCGAACCCCTTAGGTTTGATCAAACCCCCCTTTTCCCACCTTCCCACCCTCCAACATAAAAAATGTCCATATTTTTTCCCTTCAAAGCTCGGGTGGAGGATGAAAATGGAGGAGACTTCACAGACCCAATTGGAAGATGGTAGTCCTCGGAACGAGCTATCCAAAAAATATAATTTTAATATGTTTTGGTTTTATTATGTATGTGTTTTTTTAGTTTTATTAAACATAGGTTTTTCACCGAAAATCAAGCTCTCTGTTCTGCACATGTGGAAAAATATCAGATTATCAAAATAATTTTTTTTAAATATCTTCGGGTTGGGTATTCATGTCCTTGATCCATTAAAAAAAAAAAATTGAATTACGATACATATAGAAAAATTTATGTTGTATACAATCCACCTATGTTTGAATTGTAATTGGTTTGACTTCAAAACTTGATTGAGGAAAAAATATTCAAGAAAACACTATAAAACCAAATGAAAGTGCTAGATATCATAGTTACAAATCTAAATTCAAAAAAAATAGAATTTTATCCTTCATACAAAAAAATTTATGCTATATACGGTGAGCGTCACTCCTTAAAAATGTTGATTTGAAAAAGAAAAAAAAATCGAAGGAGATGGAAAAATAAGTGCAATCTGATTCGAAAAAAATTGAAAAAAATATATTTAGAATCTATAGACAAAATTTCACAAATCACTAGTTTTCATCATCTCGAAATTCCTCACGGTTTAGCTGCTATAAGAGCCCGAAAGTGAAGATTTAGGTAAAAAAAATTAGTTTGGTGTCCAGTTTGCCCAAAAATTGTAAACCAGTATTGTGGGATCACCCGTCATCACAGTCGAACAAATTTTTGAGAGTGACCAATCCTTTTGAAAGCTTGTTTAATTTTAATTGGATAATCTATCCTTTGTATGCTTCCTCAATTTTTGGCTAAAATTGATTGATGAACTCTCTCGATTGTTGAATAAACGAACTAATATGTTCATCGCTTTCAAATACTTGCTAGCTATGATCATTATCAGGAATATAGGGTTAGAAGATTACTCGCACAAAGTGTACATTCTCAATCAAGTCGGAGATAGGATTGAATTGAGATCCTATTGTTGCCATGTGATCCGCATTTGAATTCTGCTCCCTTGGCACTATGTGGATATTGAAAGCTTTGAAACCTTCGATGAGGTCCCATACCCTATGCCAACAAGACCTCATACAAACATTTTTTTGCAGTGGAGATGTTTCTAATTGATTGATTACTAGTTTAGAATCTCCAAACACCATTAATTGTTTGATACCCATGCGCTCTGCGAGGCTTAGTCCTTGCACAAGACCCTCATATTCGGCTTCATTATTTGAGCAAGGAAACTGGAAGTGGAAAGACTTGAAGACCTCCTCATTGGATGGAGATGTTAGGCATATCCTGACACCAGCACCAACCTTGCACCTCACACCATCAAAGTGCAATATCCAAAGCTCTGAGGCTCATTCAGAGATTGAGTCCTTCAATACCCTCAGGAAATCTTGATCCTTATCATAGATAACATAAGTGCCCAAACTTGTAGCATAATAATTTTCGAAAGGGTTGGCACCTACATGCTCTATTAAGGAGACTTCTTCTTGATCAGCTTTTTCTTTGGTTGCTTGCTCATCTCCTTGTAATTTTCTATCACTAGCTTCCTTTTCGATGACAAAGATGTGAGTGTCTTCGAAGTTTATCATGGCTTCATCAGCTACATGTTCTGCATGCAAAGGTCCAAAGAAAGGTATTCGCCTATTTTTTAGGTGAATTTCCAAGATAGGCAGAGGCTGAACATGGGATGGATGTCGATGATCATGGTGTCTTGCAGAACTGTGATAATAGGACAGGAAAACAAAGTTAAGGGGAGGTCTTTGATGAGGCCTACAGTTTCAACCTTGTTTCCATCCAACTGCATAACTCCTCTTTTTAAGGGCTCATAGCTAAGCCCTAAGGCTTTGGCTATTTTCTTGGGCATGGCTGTGGTGTTGGCACCAAAGTCAATCATGGACTTGTGTAGTAGTTTCTTCCCTACAATGAGAGTTAAGAAAAAGGGTTTAGGTTTTGGTTTCTCCCCTTTCACTTCAGGTGAAGCCTCCTTTGTAGTATTCACAAGATCTTTGGCTAAAGGCGATCAGTTGGTAATGTTTTCAGAAGCTTGTTTGATTGACTGCATAGTCGTATCTTTCTACAAGGCCTTCTGTAGTAATGAATTCTACTCTGGAATGGCTAATATATCCCAAAGGGACACATTAGCGGAATATTTTTTCATTTGTTCCACCACGTTGAAGGGTGACAGATTTGGAGGCTTCTACTCCTTTGGTTTGGTGATGATGATTTCCTTGCATAGTTGCAGCTATGGATTAATCGGTTCGCCTTTGAATCTCCTCTTCGACTGAATGTTGTAGTCAGACTATACTTGTGGGGTCACTGATGCAGATGCTTCATATTTGAACACAGATTCTTCCTCTTCCATCCATGAGAGGCAGGCATGATCAGAAGCTATCTCATTTTATTGCCCCAAGAGTATTCCTTTCATTTGTGTGGTGAGAACTGTATTCTCCATTTGGGGAGAGGCATATGTATATCCTAAATTTTTTGCTACATCTTGGCTACACTGCTCCACAACCTTCTACTACAAATTGTCGTGCGGAAAATTTCGAGGCATATGCGCATCACCGCAAGGATAACACCAGGAGTTGAAATCTTCAACGAGATTGTTTTGTCTTGCGGTCAGCTCTCTACTTGTACTTGTTTGAGTGGTCCCTAGTGGAGTCGACACTGGTACGATTTAGTTATTTATTTGAATCGACGAAGTCATGTGTGTTGCTCCTTGATATTGGTTATGTTGGTAGGAGGGCCTATCGCTTTGATAGCTTTGATAGGATGGTCTTGGAGGAGCATCTTGGTTGCGCTTGATAGTGGTTACTTCATTCGTTAAGTTTCACAACATTTCCCTTATGTCGCTCATCTCATCCTTCCTGGCACGGGATCTAGAAGCAATACTTTGTGACACACCCGGATATGTGTACATAGACGAGGGTGATACAGGTGTGCTATTTGATGGCATCTCCTGAGTAGAGACTAATATTTTAGGGAAAATCAACATACTAGGATGAGGTGGCAACTTCTCGGAATCGATTAGGTTGTTCTCCGCCTTGACAACTATGTTGTATGCATCCGATAGTGTGGTTCCGCCAAGTGACTAGATCATTATGAAGATGTCGACGTTGATGGAATTTAAGTAGAACATAAATGCTAACTCAAGCAGTGGTCAGATGGCATTCTAGATTCTCTGCTAGTGGTATGGAACTACGCATTGAAGTCTATCATGGCTTCCGATGAAGCTTTCTTGATTGTTGAGAACTGGTGATATAGCGAAGACCTATCTCTGTCATTAGAGAATCTTTCATAAAAAGGATCCCCGAGTTGATCCCACGTACCGATAGAGTTAGCCAGCAGAGTGCAATTCCAATCTAGTTCTCTCCCTCGTAAAGAAGTCACAAGCAATCTTAGTGCTATGTTCTAATCTGTTACTCCATGCACTAAACATACATTTGCAACATCTTGCAAATGTTTGGATGGTGTTCTTGAGCCATCACCTATAAATTTTGAAATAGATTTGAGAGAAGAAACCAAGATAGGGGCCCAAATGGTGGGTGCAACTGGAGCTACAAGGGGAATTCCGGTGTCCCAAGCCACATAATTTTGGTTCATGATTTGCATCATGGCTAGGATCCAACAGTCCACTAGGCAAGTTTGGATATGCATTGTCACTAGTGGGGCACTACAAGCCAGGTTTATCTATGGTTCATGACCTAGTAACAGGCCAATGGCTTATACACCCTCTAAATTTGGTATATTTAAACAGTCCCACTGTGCATGCTAGGAAAAATAGAAACTGTTGATGCCAAAAATTGGAAAGGTAACAACCCTTTGTGGGAAACTCGATCAAAGGGGGGACCTATTGCGCTGGACTGAGCAACCTATGGATTTTAAAGAAGCCAAATTCTTCTATTACTAGGGATTTGAATGAGAAATAGAAGTAGATATAAAAATAAAGGGGTCTAACTAAGGTGATGCTCCAAGATTTAGATATAGGCATGATAAATCTATCTTTTAGATGTGATTTAAGGGCCCATTCAATAGTCCGTTGTGTTCCAAAATGACAAAAATAAAGATAGAAGCCTGAATGATTCACTAAATGACATAAAATAAGTTTCATACACATTTACTGGAAAGAGGAGTTGAAGACATGATCTAAACCAACAAACTTGCTTTAAATTTATAGAAGTTATGTAAATGAAGCATTCACCACAATAAAGCCACAATTAAACTTATCAAATATCAAAGAAAACATAAAGGCCAAACAATGGCACAGTCTACAAGTTCTTTACAATACTCCAATAAAGTAAAAAAAACTTAGTTCTTCTACCAATTCTTAAGTCAAAATCTAAACCCTTTCTTTGTAAGAAGAAGCAATATTTATAATGAAAACCCAGCTCGGTGAGTAGTAACAAAAAAGATTCCCCGACCATTAGCAATGATTTCCCCTGGCCATTACAACAGAAAAGATTCGAGCGATGAATGAGGACACCTTAGAGCTAGATGTATTATGTGCGAATGATGGCAGTGGTCCTAGAAGAGCAGAGCATTGACACATGCCTTTCACTCATGGTGGAAATTATAAAGCATGGCAGCTGGTGATAGGTTGTTTCTTGTTGATTTTCCCTTGTGATGAAGCCCTTTTGAAAATCGTGTAGCAAGAGGTCGGGGCTGACATTCATCCTTTCCTCTATGCGATGAAAAACCTGTGTTGTGAACACACATGGATGTCTCCAAACACACCATGTGAAAGGTGGGGCCGTCGAGGAATGTGTGCAGATTGGTGTCATGTGGCTTGTGGTCGGGTGTCGAAAGGAGAGCAATGGAAAAAGGCACTGAAGATTATGAACTACTGACATGTGGAAGCATGGTGGAAAAATTTGCAAAGCGAGAAAAGGAACCATTGTGAGGAGCGCTCGACTGAAAAGTGGCAACTTTTGCATAAATCTTTTATGAAGAGAGCCCGATATTGCTTTTCTAAAGGAGAGTGTGATCGGGACTTAAGCAAAATACAATAACCCGAAGGGAGCTTGGGAATTTTATATTCACAATACTGACAATGAAGAGGAAGTCAAGAAGCATAAGGAAGCATTCAAGATCAATGTAAGAGAGAAGAATTCTAGAAAAGAAGAAAATCCAAAAAAAGCTAATGGGAAGAAGAAAGATAGATCCCCTCTAGAAAGAAAACATAGCCCTCTAAGAATGGATTTTTTGTTTAATGGTATTGTTGAGACTGGAATGTCGGAAGAGACTTCCAAAATGTATTCATATTTAGAAAAGGTAGAAAAGGCTACGATAGATAAAGCAATTGTGAAGTATATTGTAACCTTTTGTACTAGTTTGGTACAAATAGAAGATCAATTATCGGATGACTTGAATAATGTTTTGAGTATGAGAAGACAAGAGGCAATAGATGAGGATGCCAAAATAAGGGAAGAAGCCCTAGAGAATATTGGTTTTTCTCTTTCTAATGAAGATAGAGAAAGATTGAAACAATTTCATAGTAGAGAATTTAGAACAAAATAAAGGGTTTGCACCCTAATGAGTAGAGAAAAGGATGGTATAGAGAGGTTGAAAAATGAGACACTACAAAAGTTAGAAGAAGTTGCAAAAGAAATAAGTGTCTCAAAAAAATGGAAGTCAAATTCAATATGATAATTCTCTCCCAAATGTTAATGACCCTGCTAAGCATGCTCCAAAAAATGATATTGAGCAACAAGAAGAGAAGGTGCACGAATATGTGGCTATAGGTAATGCCTCTTCGATAGTGGAGAATGTTGGAAAATAAAAGGATGATGATATGTAGAAGGAGGAAGTACAAACTTAGAAAAATCCACCTCCTTGGGACACAAAGAAAGATGCAAAGCAAAAATAATAGGTTACACAAGATAACCCAGAGAATTCAGAGGCACAAAATAATAAAGACTAGCCTCCTCCAAAGGATAATGAGAAATCTACTAAAGAAAAAAAATTTGAGGAAGAGTCTAGAAGTGTAGAAAAGGAGAAGAATGTGGATAAAGAAGAGGAGAGAACAAAGGTTGTTCATGAATCCTCTGGTGATTCATTCAAGGGATTGTTGGGCATACAGTTGAAATTTGAACCTATTGTATCTACACAACTGCTACAACTTCCTATGCAACTGGGTCAAGTGGACATGGGAAAATATCTCCTCTTTAGAAGCTTCAAATTGGTAATATTACAAACCCACCAAAAGAGCATAAAATTGATTCAAGAATATGTCAAAGTGTTACAAGAGGGGATTCTCAGAGATACTATTGATGAGTCTTTGTCTGGTGTTGAAAAATTGAACTACTATTAGATTCATTTAAAGACCATTCCTTTGGTTTGGAGGAAATATTGGAAAGAGAAATTTCTAAGAAGGTCAATGAAAAAATATTGACTAAGATATCAAAAAAGTGTAGTGTTTCACATATAAAATTTCAAGAAAATTTGAAGCATGTGAATAAGTGTTTGGATGAAGCACGAGTTTTGTTTAAATTTTATCTAAAATGTCCCAGTTCAACGAAGAGTATTAAGGATCAAATGGACTCAATTTAGTCATAGATTGCTTAGGCATTTGGATTCTATAATCTAGTTAATGACATAGATGGTGCTACAAGGGTGACACTAGAAAATTTGCATGGATAATTTTTCTAGTTGTAGGAATAGAAAGAAAAGATAATCATACAATACTATCAATTGAGGGATCTAGTAAGTGCAATAATTTCCTCCTTAACTAGTGGTGTAGCATATGTAGAGAAGTTAGCACATAAGAATCTAATACCTAGTTCAACAGATGAAGGAGAAGACCTCCTCAAGAAATATGAGAGCTAGAGAAATATGCTTACCTTTGCCCAAAAGGATTGGCAGGAATTCCTTGTAAAATTCAAGGTGTCTTACAAGAGTATTCTACCCTCCTCCAGTTTATTATGTATATTTTAGTTTATTTATGCAATTCCATATGCAAAAGTAGTAAAAAATATTGCAATAGATGTTTTTATCATTTTTGGATAACTTTGTAAGAGGGGGCTATTCTCGTGCATATATGTATATACCTACAACGGGAGAGCATAATTGAAGTAATTTTCCATG
The DNA here is from genome assembly GCA_007115665.2 of Sequoiadendron giganteum. Taxonomy (NCBI): domain Eukaryota; kingdom Viridiplantae; phylum Streptophyta; class Pinopsida; order Cupressales; family Cupressaceae; genus Sequoiadendron; species Sequoiadendron giganteum. The sequence continues at coordinate 212,014,370 of CM021100.1, forward strand.
CTTGACATTAAGAGCCCTTCATTATTGATGTCAAAGGGGGAGAATAGTTTGGTAATTTTTAGTTTGGGCATGTTTCCATCAATGACAAAGGGAGAGATTTTTGGAAGTTTTTCATTGAGAAGATTGGTGGATACATGAAAGATGATGCTACTGTGGTGTTTTCATTGATGTCAACATTGTTGTAGTATCAAAATTAATGTATTAATAGTTTCTAATGAGCATGATTGAATGTAGTGATGGAAACCCATTAGTTCTAGTTTTGTTGGTCCAAAGCAAACCAAATGTCTTGTAGAATTGCCTAAGTCCCAGAGCATAAATTCTAGTGTACAGTGAACTATTTTTGAGGTCCACATTGATCTTATATGAAGAATCTAGTTACACAATTTTAAGGTAATTTTGGTACATATTGGAGGAATTTCAATCCATGGTTTCACATCTTGAAGCCCTCCATAGTTGAAGTTGGAGTTGACAGAGTATTTCTTTGGATATGGAAAAGTTGTAGTTATAGAGTACCTGATTGAAATGCTCTAAATTCCAATATGGATGGATGTATTGCTATGTGGTTCTGAGGAAGTTTTTATAGGTGTTTTAAGTTTCCTTTGTTCCAATTGGAAAGTTCTTTTGAGGTTTTCGTATCGAAATATAGATGAATAGTTGGTTCATCTCTTTGTTGCTTTGCTACCAATGCTGACCTAAAGGGTTTGACGTTGTTTAGAGTTAAAGTTAGTTTGGATCAGATTTATGGGAGAAATTATAGGTCCCTACCAACCTATTTTGATGTGTCCACATTTTTATTTATTCCATTAAGTGTGTATGATTGGATCTTTAGGTGAAAGATTGAGGTTTTGCATGGTACATCTAATTAGGATGACCTAATTGATGTTGTAGGTGTTTGTGAATGTAATGCATATAAATATAAGTTAATTTTTGTGTTGAATATGTGTGGAGTGATGATAAGTGTGTGAATGTGATGTAAAACTGATAGAGTGTGATGCAAATATAATGTGATAATGATGAGTATGATAATGTAGTGAAGCATGAAATGTGTTAGATCAATTTATAGATCTTAATTGGAACTATTTTCAACATATTGTAGATGAATTGTATCAGTTCAAATATTTGGTAGTGATCCACCCTCTTTTCTATCTTGACAGTGAGCCAATTCTTCTATTCTCTGGATAGTTAGTCCTCTAGATAGTGAGTCCACCTATCAGTGAGCCATTTTGTAATATCTTATTACTAGTTATAATATATTGTGCGCTAATCATCACCATGTGGTTTTTCCCTTTTTGGGTTTTCCACATAAATCTGGTGTTCTTGTGTTCTTTGATGTGATGCATGCTTTGAATGTTTCTTTACATTACTGCAAGTTCATTATGATGCATTTAATGAATTTTTAAAGTTGATAAAGTTAATGAATTCCAAAGAATACTGATTGACCTCCCCTCTTAGTATTTAAGGTGTTCAACAATTGTTATCAAAGCTTGGTTCCTTCAATTGGCTTTATTGTTGAGGTAGATCTTGGAGGTTGAACACATGACTATGAGGAAAAATCATATTCCTCTGAAAGATATTATCCTTGAAGGGTTTACTAAAGAAGATTGTGTAGTTGACATGGAAGGATAACTCAAATTAGCTCTTGATGATTTGGATAAAGTAGAAGTTGAGAATAGAGATCTAAAAAATGATCTTAGTGATGTAGATGAGTGCATTAAGAAGTTGAGAGATAAATTCAAGAAATTTATAGATAGGATCAAGGAGCTCAAGCAATCAAATGAGACTATCACTAATCTGAAAGTGCAAATTGAAGAAGGAAAAAGAGTGGAAGACTACCCGAATGCCAAACTAAAAGATAAATATGAATAATTCTCAAAGCTTGAACAAGAGGTTGTGACTTTGATACTGGATCTAGAGAAAACAAATATTCAAGAAGAAAAATTCAAGAAGAGTACCACAATTCTTGATAAGATGATTGTAGATTAGAAGGATTCTAAGGATGAAGAAGGATTAGGGTTTGAGAAAGGAGAGAAAGTTCAAATATACATCAAACCAAATATAATTTTGAGAAGAAGAATGTCAAGGAGAGAAATGGCATGAAGGTCTAGAACCAAAAGAAAGAATTCAAAAGCCCTCCTATCAAACAACCAAATGCACAAAGGTATTTATCTTTCAATGGTTATTGTTATTCCTACAATAATTTTAGACATAAAGCTATAAAATGTAGAAGCAAAATAAATTGGAATGTTCAATAATTTACTAGTTAGTGCTATACATGTAATAGATTTAGTCATAGAGCTAGTGAATGCAGAAATCAAATGATGAATGGTTACTATAATGGCATAAGGTTTCAATCTTTCAATGGCTACTATTATACATGCAATGGATTTTGGAATAAGGCTAATGAATGTAGATCTAGAAAGGTTATAAGTGAGATTGTTCAAAAAGGTGTCACTTGTTACAAATGTAATAAACCAAGATAGATAGAAATTTTTTGCAAAAGAAAAAGTTTGAAACCCTTTGTTTCAAAAAAAAAGGATGATCCATCAAATAATGTGGATCTAGTTGAGATGAAGAAAGAGATCAACAAGATTTGGAAGAAGAAAGAATATAATGAGGTGAAGAATGAGTTTGTGCTAGCCTATGGTGTAGATGTTTCCTCTAGAAACTAGATGAAGAGCTTTGGCTCAGGGGGAGTTTTTAACAAAAGATGTTTAAGGGCCCTTGCCAAAGATATGGTAATGATGCCTTCAATACATTGATATAAGATTTAAGTTCACATGCTTGAACTATTGGTGAAATTGTTAGTGAAGAAAATTTTGTTGCAAATACTTGTGGAGTGTTTGGAGGTGACCGTGTCATTAAAATTAGGGTTTTCCAACTTTTCAACCTAACTTTAATCACTGCAATCAATGCACTTTAGGTCTTTAGAAAAGAGTTTATATGTGATTTCACAAATGAAAAGTTCATTTGCAATCAAGTATTCCAAGATTGAAGAGCAAAGAAGAGGAAAATTGAAGCTATTTTGAATTGGTGTGTGAAACCCTAACCGACAATAATTTCAAAGGTATTATAGTCTCTTTCTTAAACCTAGTTTCAAAAGTATTTCAAGATGTCTATCTCTCAAGTAGTCAATGTTGTGGACTAACCTCAACCTAAATTTAAGAAGCAACTTGATAAATCTATGGTGACAGATTCGAATGGTGCATTATCATGTATTCCTTTTGGTGTATTACATATTGAGGATATGAGGATTTATATTCACACAAAATTGAATGAGTATAATCATGCAAAAATAGGATAATTATGGGTAAATGAGATAACCGGTGATGAGTTCGAGTTGAAACCAAAATATGAAAGTTTAATGGAAAAGAAGCTAAATGTTTGGAATAAATTTCCTATCTTTTTCTATGTTGATGAATGGATTATATATGTGTTGAGAAGAATTCATGATAGGTTCATTTGGTTGGACCAACAATACATGATCAACAATGAAGGTGATAGGTTTATGTTCCACAAGATCAATTCTAACTCTTAAATCTGTGAAGAATGAAGTAGTAATGAATTTACCTGGTGCAAAATTTGATAAACATGCCCTAAAAATTAAGGATATTAAAGAAGTGGATGTGAAATATGCTTCTATGATGATAGGGTATAATACTTTCTTCACAAATAGATAAAAAATTGTTTCTACTACAAAAATATATGCTACATATGAAATGGTGAAGAAAGGCTCGGATTTTGACCTATGTGAATTGTTAAGGCAACAGTTGTTAGAAAACCTACAAAAGACCAAAGAATCCTAGTACCCCTTCCAATATGGTACATTTATCATATGATTATTGTTCTAGTTTCTTAGGGAAGTACCCGACACAAAGAACATTGTGTGGTTGAGTGATGTTCTAGTTGCTACACAAATTAGAGACCACTTGAGAATATTGAGGAATGTAGACACTCAAAAGGAATATTTGTGGGTTTTCTTCAAAACATTTCAGAAGAATATGCAAGCAAGGGAAATAATTCCTAAGAGTGTTGTGGAGAATTACAAAAATGATATCATCTTCATGATCGACAAGGATTTTTGCATTATGGAAGTTGTTGAGGGAAGGATAGTATGGATCCCTGAAATGGGATATGAGGTAGCTAAAGATGTGATTACTGGTATGGTAGAACATATGTTGAGTGTGCCTAGAGATCTTAAAGAATCTAGGTATGGAACATATGAAGAAAAATTTAGTAAAGTTCATTTGGAGCAAAAGAAAAAGGAAATCACAAAGAATGTGGAAAATATGAAGGCACAAGTAGTGGAGATGATGGGAATACCAAAGGGCCTTTTGGATAAATCCAAAGGCATATCCAATCCTTTAGGAGATGCCCCTAGTACTAGAAGTTCATGTAGGATGTCTACCCCCTCTTTGATTTCTCCTAAGTCCTCCAAGACTAAATCTACTATTGGAGCTAAGAGGAAAGAGTCAACTAATGCCCCTGAGAAAGAACATAGTGCTCCACAGATAAGAAGAGTAAAAAAAAAAGCTACAAGAGAAAGTTATGTTGGATATGATGATGAAAAACAAAAAGAAGAAGGAACTAAGCTAGTCTAGAAATGTTGAGAAATTATGTCTCAACTCCCAGCCTTGTGCCTCTGTCAGAAAAGACTTGGCAAAAATTTCATTTTTTCTGCATTTACCGCTTTACCACGGCAGTCAGTTCTTCTTCCTTGGTGGTACTGCGGTGAAAGGGTTGGTGGTTACTGCCTCACCGTACGCTATGACTTCCCTCATTGTGGTGGCTGCAGTTGATAGCTTGTGGTCTGTCTAGCGGTTACCACCACACCGCGGGCGGTGGGTCCACTCACCGCAATGGCCGCGGTGAGACCGTCTATAGTCTATCTGGTGGTTACCACCACACTGCGAGCGGTGGGTCCGCTCACCATGTTGGCCATGGTGACACCACCTGCAGTTTTCCAAGCAGTCACCTCTCTACCGCGGGGTCGCCTGGCGGCCCCCGCAGTAGCACAGTATGACCGCTTGCGGTCTACTCAATGGTTACCACCACACCACGAGGCGACTCGGATAGGGCAGCACTAGCCTGGTGAAGTCAAGGAAAGCTCGGGCGAAATTCATCACCATACCACAACAGGTGATGATGAGCTTGACGGTAGCACGAGGAAGCTTGAGCTCACCGCATTACCACGGCTGGGTAGAGTGAGCTCGGTGGTAGTGCAGTAGGAGCTTGGGCGAGCTTGGAGCTCAATTGATCGAGGTGGACCGAAAGTCAAAAGCAATTAGTGAATGCAAGGTGGACACGTGGCATGGTGATAGCGATCTAATTGGCCGAAGATCGAAAAGGTAAAGACAGTTATTGCAGGCCAACTTCTAGTTGGAGACAAAACCTGATTAAGGCATGAATTAATTGCCTAGGTGGCTCAATACAATCTGAGCAGATTGGTTACTTGTTTGAATGGGCATTGCAGCATGGATTGAGACTTGTGATTGGTTGGAATGTGTAAATGTGATGTAAGACTTGTACAGTTAATTATATTATTTATATATATCAATCATAAGGTGACAAAAATATATAGTGGTTGCAAGTCAAGTTAGGACTGTATGCTAAGAGCATTTTTTTATTGTAACTGTGAGATAACTTCAGTGTGGTTGTGAGCTGATCAGAAAGTGAAGATTGAAGATTTTTGTATGTAATACTTTCATTGTTGTAATACAAAATTGTCTTTGCTTGGTGTGGTGGGTTTTTTACCTGAAAAGGTTTTCCCATGTAAATACTTGTGTCATCTGTGAATGCTTATTTTTTGTTATCTCTTATATGCTATATGTATTTATCTCAGTAGCTTTAAGAAGCTATAGAACTCATTTTTTCTCTTCTCCTCTATTGTATTAGTGTTAAGGGAAGGTATGCTGCATTGTTGTTATTTCCCTTCAAGTGGTATCAGAGCCTGGCCAGTTGTGCTATCCTTGATTGAAAGGTTAGTTTTTGGTGCTAATATTGTTTTAGTGGGAGTCTTGCATTGTTAAAACTTGTTTCTGCTTGAGATGGCGAGTACATCAGGTAGAGTAGAGATTGAAAAATTCAATGGTAGCAACTTTGAGTTATGGAAACACAAAATGGAAGACTTGTTGGTGGATAGAGACCTCTTGATAGTAGTGTCTGGAATTATGTCACAAAGTATGAAGCACGAGGATTGGGACCTTGCTGATAGAAAAGAAAGAGGTTTGATAAGACTAAGTCTAGTTGATTCTGTAATCCTAAACGTCCATGAGGAGAAGTCTGCAACTTCATTGTTGAAGAATCTTGGTGATATTTATCAGCGAAAGTCTCTGGTAAATAAGTTATTCTTGAGGAAGAAGTTGTACTCCTTGAAGATGGAAGAAGGTGCATTTGTTGCAGACCATATGAACTCGTTTAATATGAGTGTTACTTAGCTTGTGTTTGTAGGTGTAAAGAATGAGGAGGAGGATCATTGCATGCTCTTGTTGTGTTTGTTACTTGACAGTTGGGATCATCTTGTGATGTCTATTGGAAGTACTACCACTACTCTTAATATGGAAGACGTTGTTGCCTCACTATTGTCTGAAGAGATGCAGAGGAATTCTTCAGAGATGGCCAAAGAGACTCTTGTTGTTCAAGGTAGACCAAAGGAGAAAGAAAAGAAGAAGGAAAAGAAGTCCAAATCCAAATCTACAGGGAGATCAAAGTCTCCTGGTAAAAAGTCCAAGGTGAAATTTTGGAACTGTGGGCAACCTGGTCATATCCGGAAGGATTGTAAGGAGAAGAAGAAGAAGAATGCTTCAGAAAATTACTCTTCTCAAAGTGATGCAGATGCCTTCATTGCAGCCTTGGAAACTCAGGCATCAAATGATGTCTAGCTGGTTGACTCAGGTGTGTCCTTTCACATGACATCCCATAAAGAATGGTTCTCTAAGTACGAGAAGTATGATGGTGGAAAGGTGTACCTGGAAAGTGATTCAACGCTGGAGATTGTTGGCAGAGGAAGAGTCATAATTCAGTTTCCTAATGGTAGATTCAAAGGAATTGGTGGCATACTACACATACCAGGTCTGGCACATAATCTTCTTTCTGTCAGTAAGTTAAATGATGTTGGTGTAGAAGTTTCTTTCTCAAGTAAAGGATGTAAAATGGCCAGAGGTGCAATGGTATTGGCTAAGGGTGTACATATTGGGACTCTGTACAAGTTGGATGCACATCCCATTCAAAGTAATAGTGCCTCTGTAAATTCATGGAAAAACCATTCATGTAGAGGAAGATGAAGACAATTCTCTAGCTGCAAATGCTTTGGAGGTAAAACTCCCAGTAGAGAAGACTATTTTGTGGCATCATAGATTAGGTCACATAGGTGAGAAAGGTTTAAAAACCTTGAAGAATAAAAAACTTGTAGAAGGTCTTGATGATTGTAATCTTGAGTTCGATTTTTGTAAACATTGCATTTATGGAAAATAGCACCGTGTTTCATTTTACTCAAGTCCTCATAAATATTCTGTTATACTAGATTATGTTCATTCTGATGTGTTTGGTCCAATTAATGTTCCTTCATTATCGAAGTCTAGATATTATGTTTCTTTTATTGATGACTATTCGAGAAGGGAATTTGTATACTTTCTTAAAAGTAAATCAAAAGTGTTTAGTCAGTTTAAATAATTTAAAACTTTGGTAGAGAATCAGACTGGAAGGAAAATTAAATGTTTGAGGATAGACAATGGCGGTGAGTTTTGTTTTGCATATTTTGAAAGGTATTGCATAGATCATGGAATTAAAAGGCATAAAACTACACCTTATACTCCACAACATAATGGATTTGTTGAAAGGTTGAACAAGACACTGATGGAAAAGGCGACGAGTATGTTGAGTGATGCTGGTCTGGAGAAGAAGTTATGGGTTGAGGTTGTGGCTACAACATATTATCTGGTAAATCGTTCTCCTTGCTCTGCACTTGTTGATAAGACACCTTTGGAAGAATGGTCTGGTAAGAAGCCCTCTCTCAGACATGTTCATTTTTTAGGCTGTGAGGTATATGCATATGTGCCAAATGAAAAAAGATCAAAATTGGATAACAAGGCTATTAAATGTATCATCATCGGCTATGGAGTTGGTGTGAAGGGATACAAGCTTTGGAACCCTGTTATTGAGAAGGTTCTATACAACAGTTTAGCATGATATTTCATGAGTTGAAACCTTGAGTAAGTGATCAACAACTTGAGACAGATCAGAGAGACAAGAAGAATGATGTAGTTGAGATTCCTCAAACTCCAGAAAAGGAAGAACTACATGGTGTACCTAGGTCTAAGAAGAGTTCAAGTAGCTCTGAAAGTTTTGAAGATGAATAATCACAACCTTAGCCAGTAAGAAGGTCTGCATAAGAAAAATGGAAACCTGAAAGGTATGGTTTCTCAATGTTAGATTCAAACTGTGCCTATGCCTTAATTACTAGCACTGATGAGCCTAGGACTGTAAAAGAAGCAATCAACATGACTGATTCAAATTCTTGGTTGGAATCCATGAATGAAGAAATGGATTCATTGAAGAAGAATGAAACGTGGGATTTGGTACCATTGCCTAAAGGGCGAAAGCCTGTTGGCTGTAAATGGGTATTCAAAAGACAGGTCTAGATGGCAGTGTTGAGAAGTATAAGGCAGGACTGGTTGCAAAGGGATTCTCCCAGATTTAGGGAATTGATTATGGATATATTTTCTCCCCTGTAGAAAATCTCACATCAATTAGATTTATGTTGTCATTGGCAGCAACATATGAATTTGAAATTAAGCAGATGGATGTTAAGACTACATTTCTCCATGGTGAGCTAGAAGAAGAAATTTATATGTCCCGGCCTGAGCATTTTGTTGAAAAAGGTAAACAAAATCTGGTCTGTAAGTTAAAGGAATCTCTCTATATGGTTCGAAGCAGTCTCCTAGAATGTGGTACCAAAAATTTGACACATTTGTGTTGTCTATGGGATTTGCGAGATCAAAATCTGATCATTGTGTTTATTATAAATTTGAAAATGATCATGTGCTTGCTATTACCCTATATGTGGATGATATGTTATTCATAGGAAATAGCAAGTCTATGATTTCTGATCTTAAATCTCAATTGTCTGCAAAGTTCAAAATGAAAGATCTTGGTGCAACAAGGTATATTTTGGGAATGGAGATAACCAGGGACAAAACAAGTAGAAATATTTGGGTAAGTCAAAGTAAGCATGTCAATCAGATGCTTAGCTTTTAGATTCAACTATTTGTATTTTTTGACACAAAAAATACACACAGTTGAATCCAAAAGCTAAGCATCTGATTTCAATGGACTATGGAAAACTCATACCAACTATGTCAATACTATTCTAGAGAGATTTGGTATGAATCACTACAAGCAGTTAGTTGTTCCAGTTATGCAGGGAATGAAACTATTTGTTGAAGACTGTCCAAAGTCTGCTATTGAGATGGAGGACATGACCAAGGTGCCTTATGCAAGTGTTGTTGGCAGTTTAATGTATGCGATGGTTTGTACAAGACCAGACATTGCCCAAGTAGTGGGGTTCTCAGCCAGTTTATGGAAAATCCAAGAAGATCACATTGGGATGTTGTGAAGAGAGTGTTCAGATATTTGAAGGAGACTTTAGACTATGCTTTGTGTTACCATGGCAGTTTGGTTGCATCACAGAGAACACTCAGCATTCATGGATATGTTGATTCTAATTGGGCAGGGGACATTGACAGCAGGAGATCCACCAATTGGTACACATTCATGTTAAATGGTGGAGCAGTCATTTGGATGAGCAAGCGATAAGCTGTAGTTGTTTTATCCACTACAGAGGTAGAATACATGGCAACAACTCACACTTGCAAGGAAGTTGTTTGGCTGAGTCGTTTGTGTTCGAATATCGATTTTAATGCAGGGTTGATTACCATCAGCTGTGATAGTCAGAGTGTCATTTTTTTGGCAAAGAACCCGAATTTCCATGCGAGGACGAAGCACATTGATGTGCAGTATCACTTCATGAGGGACATGGTAGAAGATGGAAAGGTTTGTCTTGAAAAGGTCGACACTTTGAAGAATGTTGCAGATGCATTGACAAAGCCAGTGAGCACAGACAAGTTCAGATGGTGCACAAAATCGATGGGCCTTGGGGCCTATGACCGTCAATAAATTTTTGAAGTCAAGAGGAAGCTGGAAGTCTTCACCAAGTGGGAGCTTGTTGAGAAATTATGTCTCAACTTCCAGCCTTGTGCCTCTATCACAAAAGACTTGGTGAAAAATTCCTTTTTTCTGCATTTACCGCTTTACCGCGGCGGTTAGTTCTTCTTCCTTGGCGGTACTGCAGTGAAAGGGTTGGCGATTACCACCTCACCACATGTTGTGACTTCCCTCACCGCGGTGGCCACAGTTGATAGCCTACGGTCTATCTAGCGGTTACTGCCACACCATAGGCGGTGGTTCCACTCACCATGGTGGTCGTAGTGAGACCGCCTGTGGTTTGTCTGGTGGATACTGCCACACTGTAGGTGGTGGGTCCACTCACCACGGTGGCCATGGTGACACCACCTACGGTCTTCCAGGCAATCACCGCTCTACCATAGGGTGGCCTGGTGGCCCCCGTGGTAGCATGGTATGACCGCCTACGGTTTGCTCAACGGTTACCGCCACACCGCGAGGCGACTCAGACAAGGCAGCGGTAGCACAATGAAGTCAGGGAAAGCTCAGGAAAATTTCACCGCCATACCATGACAGGTGATGACGAGCTTGACGGTAGCACGAGGAAGCCTGGGTGAGCTCAGGCGAGCTCACCGCATTACCATGGTCGGGTAGAGTGAGCTCGGTGGTAGCGCTGTAGGAGCTCGGGTGAGCTCAGAGCTTGGTTGACTGAGGTGGACTGAAATTCAAAAGTGATCAAAGAATGCAAGGTGGACACGTGGCATGGTGACAATGATCTGATTGGCCAAAGACCGAAAAGGTAAAGGAAATTATTGCAAGCTAACTTCTAGCTAGAGATATAACCCGATTAAGGCATGAATTAATTGCCTAGCTGGCTCGATGCAATTTGAGAAGATCAATTACTTGTTTGAATGGGCATTATAGCATGGATTGAGACTTGTGATTGGTTGGAATGTGTAAATGTGATGTAAGACTTGTATAGTCAATTATATTATTTATATATATCAATCATAAGGTGATGAAAATATATGGTGGTTGCAAGTCAAGTTAGGACTGTATGCTAAGAGCATTTTTTTATTGTAACTGTGAGATAACTTGAGTGTTGTTGTGAGCTTATCAGAAAGTGAAGACTAAAGATTTTTGTATGTAATACTTTCATTGCTATAATACAAAATTTTCTTTGCTTGGTGTGGTGGGTTTTTTACCTAAAAACATTTTCCCACGTAAATACTTGTGTCATCTATGAATGCTTATTTTCTGTTATCTCTTATATGCTATATGTATTTATCTCAGTAGCTTTAAGAAGCTATAGAACTCATTTTTTCTCTTCTCCTCAGTTGTATTAGTGTTAAGGGAAGGTATTCCACACTATTGTTGTTTCCCTTCAAGAAGAGGAAATCAGATTTCTATCAAGAGACAAGTGCAAAGAAAAATAAAGTAGATATTATTGATACCGATAGTGAAGAGGATGTCAAGAAGCAAAAGGAAGCATTCAAGATCCATGCAAAAGAGAAGAATTATGGGAAAGAAGAAAATCCAACAAAAACTAAGGGGAAGAAGAAAGATAAATCCCCTCTAGAAAGAAAACGTAGCCCTCTAAGGTTGGATGCATTGTTTAATGGTATTCTTGAGCATGGAATGCTAGAAGAGACTTCCAAAATGTATTTAGATTCAGATGAGGTAGACCAGGCTACAATAGAGGAATAAATTGTGAATTATATGGTAACCTTTTGTACTAGTTTGGAACAAATAGAAGATCAGTTACCGGATGACTTGAAGAATGCTTTGAGTATGAGAAGACAAGAGGCAGCAAATGAGGATGCCAAGATTAGGGAATATGCCCTAGAGAATATTGGTTCTTGTCTTTCTGATGAAGATAGAGAAAGATTGGCATAATTGCATAGCCAAGAATTTAGAACAAAATAAAGAGTCTACACCCTGATGAGTAGAGAAAAGGATGATATAGAGATGTTGAAAAGTGAGACACTATAAAAGTTAGAACTTACAAAAGAAATAAGTGAATCTCTAGATAGTGGAAGTGAAATGCAATATGATAATTTTGTCCCAAAATTTAATGAACCTGCTAAGCATGCTCGGGAACATGAGATTGAGTAGCAACAAACAAAGGTGCATGAAGATGTGGCTATAGATAATGCCTCTCTAATAGTGGAGAATGTTAGAAAGTAAAAGAATGACGATATGCAAAAGGAGGAAGTACAAACTAATAAAAATTCACCTCCTCTAGACATAAATAAAGATGTGAAGAAAAATGAAGAGGTTACACAAGATAACCCAAAGAATTTAGAGGCATAAAACACTGAAGACTAGCCTCCTTCAGAGGATAATGAGAAATCTACTGAAGAAAACAAGTTAGAGGAAGAGTCTGAAAGTGTAGACAAGGAGAAGAATGTGGAGAAAGAAAAGGAGAGAACAAAGGTTGTTGGTGAATCCTCTGGTGATTCACTCAAGGGCTTGTTAGGAATATAGTTACAATTTTAACTTATTATATCTACACAACCATTACAACTTCCTATGCAACAAGGTCAAGTGGACATAGGAAAAATCTCTCCTTTGTAGAATATTCAAATTGGTGGTATTACAAACCAACCAAAACAACACAAAATTGATTGAAGAAGCTATCAAAGTGTTGGAAGAGGGTATTCTTGGAGCTATTGTTGATGAATCTTTGTTCGGTGTTGAATAAATGAAGCTACTATTAGATTCCCTTAAAGACCATTCCTATGGTTTGGAAGAAAGATTGGAAATATAAATTTCTAAGAAGGTCAATGACAAAAGATTGACTGAGATATTAGACAAGTGAACTATTGCACATAGAAAATTGCAAGAAAATTTGAAACATGTGAAAAATTGTTTGGATGAAGCATGAGCTTCATTTCAATTTTATCTAAAATGGCCTATTTCAATGAAGAGCATTAAGGATCAGATGGACTCAATTAATTCATAGATTTCTCAGGCCTCTGGAGTCTATGATCCGATTAATGAAATAGATCATGCTACAAGGGAGGAAATAGAAAATTTGCATGGAGATTTTTTCCAGTTGTAGGAACATAAATAAAATATAATCATACAGTACTATCAATCGAGGGATCTAGTAAGTGCAAGAATTACCTCCTTAACTAGTGGTATAGCATATGCAAAGAAGTTAGTACAAAATAATCTGATACCCAATTCACCAGATGAAGGAGAAGACCTCCTCATGCAATTTGAGAGCTAGAGTAGCACACTTACCTTTTCCCAGAAGGATTGGGAGACACACCTTGCAAAATTGAAGGTGTCTTATAATAGTATTATGCCCTCCTCAATTTGATTATGTATATTTTAGTGTACATATGTGGAAGTAGTAGACAATGTTGCAATACATTTTTTATCATTTTGATGGATAACTTTGTAAGGGGGATCTATTCTCATGCATATATGTATATACCTACAAAGGGGGAGAATAGTTGAAGTAGTTTTCCATGCTTGAATTTGAGAGCCCTTTTCCCTTGATGTCAAAGGGGGAGAATAGTTTTGAGAATATTTTGGGCATGTTTCCATTAATGAAAAAGGGGGAGATTGTTAGAAATTTTTTCATTGAGAGGATTGGCAGATGTATGGAAAATGATGCTACTATGGTGTTGTCATTGATGTCAACATTATTGTATTATAAAAATTTATGTATTGCTGGTTTTTGATGAGCATGGTTGAATTTAGTGATGGAAATCCATTGCATACTTGTCTTTTATTTGTTTCGGAATAGATCAAATGTCTTGTAGACTTGCCTAAGTCCCATAGCATAGTTTTCAATGTATAGTGAACTAGTTTTGAGGCCCACATAGCTCCACTATGAATAATCTAGTTATGTGGTTCTAACACAATTTTGGTACATGTTGAAAGAATCTAAATCCATAGTTTTACATCTTGAATCCCTCTGTAGTTGAAGTTGGAGTTGATAGAGTATCGCTTTGGATATGACAAAGTTATAGTGACAAAGTACTTGATTGGAATGCTCCCCATTCCACCGCAGATGGATGTATTGCTATGTGATATTGAGGGAGTGTTTAAAGGTTTCAGAAGTGTCCTTGTTCCAAGTGTCAAGTTCTTTGGAGTTTCATGTGTCAAAATATAGATGAACAGTCGGTTCATCTCTTTGTTGCTTCATGAGCAGTGCCAACCTAAAGGGTTTAAGGTCGTGTAGAGTTAAAGTATAAGTTTGGATTGGACTTGTGGGAGTAATTATAGGCCTCTTCTAACATATTTTGATCTATCACACTTTCGGATTTTTTTCGTGAAGTCTGTATGACTGGATCATGAGGCAAAAAATTAAGGTTTTATATGGTACATCTAATGTGGCCAACCTAATTGATGTTGTAGGTGTTTGTGAATGTAATGCATATAGATATAAGTTCATTTTAGTGTTGAATTTGTGTGGAGTGATGATAAGTGTGTGACTGTGATGTGGAATTGACAGAGTGTGATGTGAATGTAATGTGATAGAGCATATTATGATAGCAGTGAAGCATGAAGTGTGTTAGATCAATTTATAGACCTTAATTGGAACTATCTTCAACATATTGCAAATATATTGTATTAGTTCAAATCTCAGGTAGTGAACCACCCTCTTTTCTATCATGGTAGTGAAGAATTTCTTCTATTATCTGGATAGTGAGTCCACCTAGTAATGAGCCATTATACAATATCTTCTAACCAGTTAAAATATATTGTGAGCTAATCGCCACCATGGTTTTTCCTTTTTTGAGTTTTCCACATAAATCTGGTGTTCTTTTGTTCTTTTATGTGATGTGTGCTTTGTATGTTCATTTCCATTATTGTAAGTTTATTATGATGCATTGAATGAATGTTTAAAGTTGATGAAGTTAATCAAGAATACTAATTCACCCCACTCTCAATATTTAGGTGTTGAATAGCTAGTTTACTAGCCCCACTTCTCATTAACCTAATGTTGATAATTTCCTAAATTATTAGCTTGAGTGTCATAGTCTAAATTTCAATTTGACATTGGGTCCTAGTTGATTTTCTACATGTTGAGTTATTATTGCATTATGAGGGGCCCTTGTATAATGCTTTCAATTATAGGCCCCATTCTTGCTATCGTGATGCACAATGGTTCTTTCCATGATATTTGAACAAGACAAGTGTTATTGTTTGTGATGATATGACAAGATTTGATTGTATCATGTTGTCACTATGAATTTTAGTTTTGGTTCAAAATTTTTATTTAAAGGTATGAATTAACAGATCCTTGACACATTTCCTTAAAGTAGTGAATATGCACATTATGTGCTATGGATGATAGAATGAAATGGAAGATTTTATTTGTTATGAGGGATTTTATATGAATGACACATATTAAAATATTTATGACCTTGAATTGCTAACACTCTTTGATTGCACCACAAAATTTATTTGCATCACAATTTCTAATAATTAATATCTGTTTATAATGTAATGGGTAATTATCTTTGCAAGAAAAAAAAGGTATGATAAATTGGGAAATAGGTGGCTAACAATTATTGCATCATTAAGGATTTTTGCATTGTGGTTTATCTTGAGGACCTAATTTTCATATTAGTGTTGTGTGATAAATATATTATGAAAGGTGCAAAGTTAACACATTATGATAACTTAGTTGTTAGAATAAAGTTATTTCAGTGGGCCATATATCTACCACTTTACAAAATGTGGAACATGTATGTAAGTAATCCCAAGTGACATGATATGAGTTTAAATTTGACTCCTGCTAACTCTATTATCATAAGCCAAAATACTAATGTTTGATAACCATTGATTTAGTTCATCTTAGGGGATAAAAAAACTAAGGTTCAATATAAAGATAAAAGGGTAAAAACAATTCTTTTTGGAATGACATGTGCTAAGGCAAGAGCTTGGGAAAATTGGTATTTTGGCTTATGACCTAGTATGTGAAGTTTATGAGCTTGAAATGGATTAATAAGAATGAGTTACATTTTTTTAAACATTAATGCATTTGAGAGTCTAGGTTTTGTAAGATAGATTAGTGTTACATAGGCTCATCTAAAGTATGATTTAATTTGTTATTGTTATTATTACTTTAGATTTGATTTTGTTTCTACAAGATAAGACATTGATCTCTTATGCTATTTATAGACACTTAAAAATTCACTAGCATTTCTTGTCATCACATCACACTAATTATTCTTTCGATCTTAAGTAAACAATTTCATTATTTAATTAATCTAATGTCGTCTTCTATAGTTAAATAATTTGTATTATTTAATTATTTCTAAACCTTTTGTCACTATTAATTAAATAAGTTTAGATTATTTAATTAATTCATATTATTATTTATTCTTCCATGATTGATTAAATAATATTATTTATTAATTAACTCACTATTATTATTTTCCTCCTCAATTAACTAAATAAATCATTATTATCTAATTAATTCACT
The DNA here is from genome assembly GCA_007115665.2 of Sequoiadendron giganteum. Lineage (NCBI taxonomy): Eukaryota > Viridiplantae > Streptophyta > Pinopsida > Cupressales > Cupressaceae > Sequoiadendron > Sequoiadendron giganteum. The sequence continues at coordinate 212,030,997 of CM021100.1, forward strand.
ATTGCCTATTCATCCAATTAAATAATATCCTCAATTATTTAATTATTCCCCCATTACTTAATTACATATTTATCTATATTTTACACATGCAATCTATAATTTATTTATTTAATTATTAATTACCTGTGACTTTCCACCTCATCAACTGATTAAGACTTACTCTCAATCCACTCCTCAATCAAAACCACTTCACTCCCACTCACTCTGAGCTCACTATTTAGTCAAATCAATTCACTAAGAAATCATTTTTGTCTACTAACTATTAGTCTTAGTTAGATCACTCCAATCAATCCTCTTAACTAATCCATACAATCAATCACCTACAATCAAGATATCTCAATTAACTCCCCATCAATTCCTCTCACCAATTTTGAATTGTTGATCCTTTCAATCTCTCCTTAGATCTTGACCATTGATAAGTGTCACCGAATATCTATAAATTTAGCCCTCCTATCATCTATTCCTCCTCCAAAATCATTGCTAAGAAACTATACACGTTTCTTAAGTTCTTCATTGCTATTGTACTACCCAAAATTTGAGAGCAGATACTATTATATCGTTCTCTCAGGTGAAGAGAGGAGAACAATGGAGAAAAGTGAAGGATTCATGTAGGTTTATGGTATTGGTTTTATGCGATTGCTTTTATGCTTCACTAATATGAATTTTTGTTTAATTTGATCATGGATTTCAATTTTTTGTTGTTTTTTATTAGTTTTCATAATCATATTCCAAGTCATATATTATGGCACGCTTAGTGGGACCACCTAAGTCCTTGAAATCTAACATTTTTTGTGATTTTTTCAAGTTTTGAAGGATTATAGGCTAGTTTAATGTAACTACATCTAGATTGGTGCACTTGTTTACACATTAGTATAATTGTCGAGAGTTTGGCACATCTACAAGCTAAATGGGAAAATCTACTGAGTAGATAGGCACATCTATGGTAGAAAGTGGCACAATTCCTTCTCAAAATGTTGCATTTGCTTGATAGGGAGATCATTGAGTTTTTAGGGATTAAAATTTTAGCTTTGGTGTTTTTAATTTTCTAATCTCTAGTTTTCTATTGATTTTTTACTCTATTTTCTATAAGTAATCATCACTAGGTTGAAATTTAGATCTTTAGTGTTACAATTATACCTTTGTTTTTTCCTTTTTTAATTTCTATGCTTAGTGGCTCATTTGCAGGCTAGAGTGGTGTATCTATGGCTAGATTTGGTACATCTATGACTAGTTTGACACATTTATTAGCAAGGTGGATGCAATTGCTCAAGATATAATCTATTACTAATCATTTTTCATGTTGGCATGATTTTCTATGCAATTTTAGGGTTAGTAGTATTTTTGAGCAATTGTGGAATTTTTTGGATAGAAGACCAAATAATTAAACTTCTAACGTATCTATTGTAAGGTCTTGTGTCTGACTTTTATAGATTAGATAACACTTAAATTCAATTAAGCTAAAAGAACTATTTCCATTTATGGTAAGTTTTAGAGTACATATGCTCTCCCCTCACACTTAGTGTGAACTTGGGGATTAGAAATACTTTAGGATCTACATTTTTTAATTTACCCAAAGAGGTGTTGTCTATGTATGCTCTCCCCTCATGCTTTGAGCAATCTTGGGGTTAGAAAAAGCAACATTCCTCCTTTTTATTTTAAGTAGGAGGCCTACTTGGGGATTTCATCATCATAAAGATGACCTCAACCATGTGTTTGGGTAGGGTATAAAAATGGGGGAGAACAAAATTTATACCCCAAGGTGTAGCCAATGTCATTCAAGCCAAGCCTCATGAGCCTCGGTCCATTGAGACATGTATAGATGAAGAGAACAAAGGAGACCCCTCCAACCTTGGGCACTATAGATGAGCTCATTGTTCATTGATTCCACTGTGAACCATATTATTTAGAAGAATTTAAGACCTTTGGTTGCTGGCTTAGTGTGGTGTGGGGTACAATATCATACTCGAAGGTACTCACCATGTACTCTTCTCTTGTTGAGGTGACACCTATTACTTGGTAGGGTCTTTTCCTTTCGAATTAAGGGGTGTAAAGGTGGTACATGACCTTTGCATACCCTCACCACCATTCATTTAAAGGTATTTTTCTTTAGCGGGTAGGCTTGCATTAATTCAACATACATTTACTACTAGTTAGGTTTTTATTTTTCTTTGAGTGTCCTATTTTTTCAAACCAGCGAAGCCATTCAACCTGTCACCTTGAAAATTTTTAACAACTATCATGTCTAGTGTGTGAATTTTTTACTTTCCAACTTTGATCAAAACACTTAGATTAGACCAAAATTTCTTAGAAACACATAATTGAACCTCAAAAACTCACACTTTCCTATCCCATTACACAATTGATTATCATTCTACATAAATATCTATCACACAAAACTTAGAAAACTCAATTTTTGGTTAGAATATCATATCTATTTAACCTTGTGTCACAACTATCATAATATAGCACATATATACCTAATTGTGGTACATATAGGTTCATTTGTGTCTAAGACCTCCAAAAATCTATTTTTTCTCTAAAAATGAATTATCATCCATTCTTTCATAGGATAATGCATTTGAACCTCGGATTGTCACAATTATCCTATACTTTGGCACAATTGTTCTATATATCAACACAAGTATTCTATCAATTAGACTGCTTTCTAATATTAGACCTTACTATCCTATGCATAGACCCGCAACAAGAAAAACTAATACCTACTAGCATAGACAGATTCAAACCCAAGACCTGATTATTCACCTCATTCATTTTCCATCCTTCACATATTTTAATCAAAATATAGATTTAGACTTAGGTCCAATCTATCACTTCTCCATAATCATCATTTTCATCCAAAATACAATTCATCAAGTTTACCCTAGATCTTACATTCACCTCATTTCTAGATTAATATTTTTTCTTAAAAGTTTTCCTTATCAAGTTAGAATATCAAGATAGCCTATTCATGGGTACTGTGACTTAGGAGATTCTAAGTTAACCTATTCCACCATCACCTCAATTTTTTTGGTTTTAGACTCACAAGTCTAGTTCAAAACTTAACACATCTATCAAAATATTAATATCAAGTTATACTTCTTAGTTATTTCCACCTCATTCATCCATCAAAACTTTTATTCAAATCAAATAGTACTAACATCTCTCATATTACAATAGGAACAAGGTCCCAAACAAAAAGAAATTTTTTGTACCCAAATCCCAACATGGCAACCACATACATAGACCCTTTCTAAGAGACAAACGAAGAATTCCCATGCATATTTGAACCAAGGGGTTTTGAAACACCACCTCCACTAAGTCCTAGGAATATTCCAAAAATTGGTGGATTTTTAAAATATGTAACACTTGAGGAGTCAGCTAAAGCCCAACAAGATCCTAATACAATAAAACCGGTAGACTCAATACTAGTAGCCAATCTTGACTATTATTTCTTATTATTCACACATTATTGAGCTAAATTTTCCTCCACATTCAACACTACACTTATCCAAGATGTCACCAATAATGTTCCATCATTGACCTTGGGGGAGACTAGTTCCAACAATATCATACCACCTTCCATGCCACAAAATTACAAACTTACCATCTAATGTCCTAAAAACCCTCCCATTAATTCTTCACCTTCTCCTATGTCACATCTCAATAAATTGCTAAGTTACTATCCCACAAACAACCATACACACTAATTATACACAAGAATCAATACCTCTCATACACACTCAATCTCCCATGTACACCATGCAAATAACCAACCCATTATACAATACAATATCTAGTGACACCATCAATCCCTCTTGTTACCCTTAGGTATCATTTTACTATGTTATTTTAAAATTTTATTTTCTTGGGTCTTAAGTCCTTCATCTTATCCTAGTCTAATGTATTTTACCTTTGTCATGGAATTCTTCAAGTTCCTAACCTCTTGTCACGATCTCTCTAGGTTTTGTAACCTAAGTCATTGGCGTCAAATGTTTCCTAACCTTGTCATGAGGTTCATAAGTTTTCTAACCACCTGATAGTCCGACTTGGTTCCTTTCCTAGCATCAAGTGTGTTGATAGGGTTGTATGTCTTGTGTAGTCATAAATTTGTAAGTTTCTATCACCTCAAAATTTTTGACTCTAGTTCTAAAGTTTCAATATTCCGCGACTAGGCGACATAGTGTTTTCCACTTCTTTCGAAGCACCGCAAATTCATTTAAAGATGTGTACGGTACAACTTGGATATTTCTTGTCAAGAGTCTTCAAAATGTGTGCAAATCTTTGGGTTTCTTTTTCCAAGGATTAATATAAAGTACCATATTAATGCAGCACCAAACACACGTCTTATCTATGACATAACTTGAGGTGGCAAAATTTTCTCTAAGTTTTTCAACTGCATTTTTTTCTTCTACAACTACTTCTCCTAGTATATGCATGCTTCTTTCTTCACTAAGAGCTCATGCAGTCTGGAATTGGAAATTGTTAGCTTAGCGTAAGGGATACTAAGCTTGGACCTTTTAAGTTGGAAGAATTTTGGGCATGTCTAGAGAGTAACGAAAGGTTTGAGGTGGATGTAAAGTTGTCGAAAAGTGGGCTAGCTCATGCCAGAGGATTTCCATAAGTTGTGCTTAGTTTGGACCTGATACATGCATGTGCGAGAAGATACATTCCTGAAACACAAGAGATTAAAGTCATGGATGGGACCGTAATTGCAAAGATTTCTCTTGAATTCGTTTCCCGTGCGCTAAATATTCTAAAAAGGGAACTTATGGAAGACATGTTTGTGGTTGTGGCTAGAGATTTATTCAGAATGAATGAAGACTAGTGTAGAAATTTCATGGCCAAAACTTGGTTGAAGTCAGAAAAGAAAGGTAAGTCACAACTGCCGACCAAACTTAAAATAATGCATTTCAAAGAGGAAATTGTGGATGTTATTTCTTTGTTGCATCCTGTAGTTGGAAGCACACAAATTGAATCATTTAAGGATTGGATGTTCTGGTTTATCTTGACAATATGTGATGAGAATATTTTTATTAATTGGGCTGAAATTATTTGCTTCCATTTGAATGAGAAATTAATTTATTTCCACAAGATTGCTACTTTTCATATGTGTTCCTGCTTGATATAAATTGTAGCTAGTCAAAGGTCTTTCTAGCCTGGGTTGGAACCACGAGGACCCCCAACTCCAGACATGCATGTGTATAAAATTTATCCACATTTCACTAAACAATTTGGAATGAGGGAATTTTGTTGTGTTAATGATGGATTTCTAATGGAGGTTGTGAGGAAGCTAGATGGAAACCCAGAAATGTGTTTTTCTCTTGAATTTGTTTCTCTTGTGTCAAATTTTGGGAGTTTCTATGTTCAATTTGATAAATTTTCCTATTTGAGAATTGGGGGTTTTGAGAAAGCCCCATTGAAATTTCCCAAATATCCTGAAGATTTACTAGTGTTCTTAGAGGTTTGTCAGAAAATGGCCACAGTTAATATTAAGTATGCAAGCATGGGGAAAAAGGGATATTTCTTCCCATTGAAAACTCCTTCTTTTGTGTGCAAAACTAATCAGATGGCTAGGGGAACTGAGGGAGTCCTTAAAGAATATAATCTCCAGTATCTTTCAATGAGAGCCAAGTTTGATAGTAAGGGTTTTGTGAAGAAAAATTTGTATGGAGGGAATTCATATCAACACCTATTATCTATCAAGGACTTCTGGGCAGATTGTATCGATGAGAATGAAGTCTTGAAAAGGGATTATATGAGACTAACCCTAAAATAGATACATGTCTTTGGTCTTTCATTTCAAATTCCTGAAGATGTGACTGAGGATTCGGTGGTCATGGATCCCGAATATGAAAAATTTCCCAATAAGTCTCACCCAAAGGTTGACTGAAATAAGAATGAGGTTTTTGATATGATAGTACATGCCACTCTAGTTCTTAAACAAAATCAGGACTAGTTGGATGGAAAATGGTGGCAGTTTTTTGGCTCTACTTAGGAGCCTAGGTCATCGCATAAGAATGAACATGGGTCTACACCAACATCTGGTGTGAGTATATCATTGGGGAGACCGGCTACTAGATCTTCTAGTTCGAATTCACAGTCAAGAGGTGATGGTGAGAAGCCAGAAGAAACATCTCAGTTGAAGTTAGTCTGTGAACAAGACAGTATGCCCTCTCCAACCCCTAAGAAGAAGGCATGTCAAGTGAAATTTGTGCTTGCAGATTATGAAGCTATTTTCCAACAAATTGTTGAAGATAATATCTTTCCTCCTTTGTGTGAAATGACCACTTCTCTGATTGAGAATTCACCAATTACTCCTGGTAACATTCATGAAAATTCTAGTGGAAACAAAGATTTTGGTTTAGTAGCAGCCTCCCTAGGATGGTTGAAGAAGGCAGTAGAAAAAAAGAGAAAGTATACTCCTACAATGATAGTTGAAGTAGATACATTTACAAATTTGATTCAGGGTTCTTCAAAACCTAAGAAAGCTTGAAGGATGTCAAGGATGTTGACCGATACTACTTTTGGAAATCAAGTGTTAGAAATTGTCGACCCTGTGAAGGAGTTAGGTGATAATGAAATAATAGAGCCAAACTAGAAGATTACGCATGTTGATATGGGGCCTCCAACACTTGAAGGTGATGTATACCATGCTAACTATTCAGTTAATGCTTTGATTAAGAGAGTGAAAGAAGAGATGAAAGAGAAGGTGAAGCTACAATCTCAAGTCCTTGCTTTAGGTAACTTTATCTCTTCCATGGTTACTCCTTCGGCCCCCAATGGAACCTCAAGTTCTTAGGTAGAGGGTATTGATATGCTTTCCATTTAGAAAATTGAAAATAATCTGAGTTACTCTAGAGAATCCAGTGAGTGGATTGATAATATGACTCAGGAAGCTATCTTCTTTATCAATAAATCCATTCTCTTCTACACTCAGGTTACTAATAAGAGGAAGGAATTGGTGGTAGAACTTCAACAAGTCAGATAGGATCAAACCGACCTCTATGTTCTCTCCCAAGAAGTGAAAGAATTAATTTCTATGGATCGAGCAACATTAATTGGTGAGAAAATTGTGAGTGATCCCAAAGAGCTGGATTCTTCCTAGTCTGATTCATTAGAATGGAAAATGAATATGTATGATAATTTGGTGAGAGAAATTAATAAGACACTTGAGAGCAGTATTTTGAAATGTTGGTGGAAATTAAAGATAGTTTTCATAATCTGGATGAAGAAATTATTGATGAGTTTTATGAAAGGATTCTAGATATGAAGGAGGTTTCTCTAAAAACGAGACACTCAAAAAGGAAATAGCTCATCCAACCACAATGATGTGGGAATCCTTCTCAAAACTTGATAGACTACAGATTCATCTAAATTCTTATAAATTTGAAGAGAATAGAAGATCTAAAGCATTGGTTGAATCTAATATTACGTTATCCAAATGGAGAACCAGATTACAAATTACTACAACACACAGGAGGAAAGATATATTTGCAATTGTCACCAGGTATCGTGATTACAAGTCCAGGATGAAAATACAAGAAAATTTGTTGGAGCAAGAAGCAGTTGAAGTTCTAGAAGATGAAGGTGATGAAGTGGAAAGAAATGATGCATAGTTATTTTTAGTATTTCATGATACTTCTTTTAATTTTGGCTCTTTCAAGTTAAAGAATATTTTAATTATGGGTATGGTTGTTCTCAAGAAATCTCTACCAAAGACAATTGGTTATGTTTTAAATATGGGCTTAGTTGATGCTATTAGGATCTTTTGGGAAAAACTTTGATTTTCCTCATTAGAACAAACTCTTTTATGTTTTTGAAGTTCTTACAATTATCTTTCAATATAGAAATATCATATGGTGAATTTCATGCAGACATAATCTTTGAGTTGTGGTGTATGGATTTATTTTGTTTATCTTGGATGTGTTGCCAATGATTATCTATGTTGATGTTGTGGATGTTTGAAAGATTGTGTTGCTATTGAATGTTTATCTTTGAATGAATATTTATAGCAATAGTTTAAATGCAGTTGAAGAATTTTATTGGTTTTGAAATTGGTTCAAGTCTTTGCACTTTTGGTTTATATTTAGATATTGTTATACCTTTCAAAGCTTTTTGGTTAAAAGCAACACCTTCATTTTCTTTATAGTTAAAAGCAGTCTGAATTTCTATTCATTAATATCTTAGAAGGTAGTTGCCACCTTGTAAAATAACCAGAGAATCAGTATGAAATCTCATTATACTGGTTCAACTGTTGTTACATTTGTCATCTATGTGGGTGATAGCATATAGAGTTAGGTGGCAATCCTATTAACCAACACCCCTTCAATAATTAATCTTCAGACATTATCAAAACCATCTCACCTTTCCCAAGTGCCATCATCTAACCTGGATAATAATGCAAACCACATCCAAAATCAAAATTCCATTAAGAATCCATTATATCAACACCACCTCCCACCTAATAACTCCAACATCTCCATTCTGATGACAAATATCCAAACACCTCCAAAAAGATGCTATAATTATTGACCACTCACATCTAGTGTACAAACTCGCATACCTAACAATAAAAATGTCATCCATCAAAACTATAACCCCACATCATAATATTCACATGCTCTCACCTCAAACCTTAACTAAAACATCAATCAACTAAACCAAAACACTTATCAATATACCTCTTTGCAAAACACCATGAATTCACAATAATATACCAATCCACCAAACTGCATACATCCACACCACAACATAAAGCCAACTAACCAAAAAATTCATCAATAATACCCAACTCAAAACATCATATATCCTCAACAACAATCTACCACATTAAACCATTTTACTAACTCCGATGCATTTGTTCAAACTTACATTCCCCCAAACTATTCACACATTTAACAAAACATCTCATCATCAAATTTTCCTCAAGGTCATCCATCATCACATCCTGCATCCAATTACAATACAATCAAAATCCTCACTATCATGAATCCCAATGGTTTATCTCTCCAAATATAGAATCTATATTCAACAAATTTCTAATATTCACATTCAGCCAATAAAGAAGAGATATACTCTAGAGAACATATGCCCCTATCCTTTTGATAGGACTATAAGCATGCCACCCTTTTCGCATAACTTTGAGATGCCCAAATTTGATAAGTACAAAGGAAAGGGAGACCCTTGTGATTATATTAGAGAATTCTATGTAGCTTGTTAAGATTTTATGCATAATGATACTTATCTTATGCTTCTTTTACCAAGAATCTTAGGAGGGCATTCTGTGGAGTGGTTCTCACGACTACTAGTTGACATTAGGAACTTTAATGAGCTGGTTGATAAATTTATCACATTTCTCCTACAATGTATAGAATTAAGTTTCAATGACTGACTTATGCACTAAAAAATAGAACATTGGACAAACCTTTTCCTCCTTACAAATATGGTAAAACCTAGCTAGTAAATGTCCTTCTCAGATCCCTAAGAAACAACTAGTCCAAATGTCATTAAGAACATGAATACCGAAATATGGTTTCATCTAAAAGTGCAATGCTCAAATTATTTTGATGAAGTTATTGAGAAAGGGCTTACTATTGGGAAGGCCCTTATTTCCAAAGGACTTGTCAAGATTTTAAAGACAATAAATAAGTTATTTAAATTCATCATATGACAAATCGCATCACTAGAACAAAAATTAAAATGTGGTTAATAATGGTGTGGTTGATGCTAAGATGGATCAACATATTCAACCCACCTTATGCATAAAGGCACCAAATAATGTTCAGACCTTAGCAAATATTCAATACAACACACAAAGAGCACCTACTAGATAAAATAACAACCCATGATGAAAATCTACCCCTCTAGGAGAGCCCATTAAGTTTGTTCTTTGAAAATTAATCCAAGAAAATCTAGTCACTCTCCCAAGAATAAGATAGTATGAACCTCAAGTAAAACCCACATGATGGAATAACATTGATTTTTACAATTACCATAGAGTGAAAGGTCACACCACTCCTAACTATTTCAAGTTAAAAACCTCATTTATGATCTAATCAACAAAGGAGTTATTGGTGTTGAAAAAAAAACTAATTCCTCAAAAAATGATCATGTAATCTTCAAGGATCCTTTGCATAACCATGGGAAAGGAAATGCCACCTATCAGCTAGTACCTCAAATAATAACACCAATTATACAACTATCAATTATGGCTATATAGTGAGCCATATTCAGGAAGTTGGAAACCATGTTTCTATCATTACCATAATGAACAAGAATCCTAAATGTGTTGTTAACATTCATAGGGGTAAAGTTACTTTGTAAGGATCTACATCTAAAACCCCTACTAGACCATAATACAATCTTATGGATCAATTGGATAGAACACCAACACCAATATCTATCCTAGATCTTTTTTGAATATTTCCAATCCATAAAGACATCCTTAATAAAACTCTTAGGGAATCCTCACTACCTACAAACCTAAATATACACCAATTTCAATCCATGGTTGGTCATCTTGCCACTACCCATCATCTCACATTTTTAAAAAATGATATGACATCTCATTCACCCACTCATAATGATCCTCTTTATTTAGAAATATTTGTACATAAGCACCAGATTAATGAGTCCTAATAGATGGTGGTGTCGGTTAAATATTTTCACCTTAAAATTGGTAAACATATTAGGATAATTTGAGGCAGTCATAGAACCAAACAATAAAATTGTGATCAAAGCATATGAAGATGCATAACACCCTTCTAAATGGACTATCATACTTCCTATTTGAGTGGGAAGAGTAGTTAAGGATACAATGTGTCAAGTGTTGGACCTCAAGCTCTCATATAATGTGCTTCTTGGTCACCCATGGATACACACCATGTAGGTCATGCCTTCAACCTTTCACAATTTCTTGAAGTTTTTCCATGAGGGAAATGAGATAACTATCCCCAAAGATCCTAAATAAGACATATCAAAATGGATTTACAATGATGAAGAAGATGTTGTCATATACTCCATGTTTAAAAGTATACTAAAGGTTTTCAGATTATGGAACACATGGGATATGATAGTCATACAATGGAATTGGCTTATGGAAATAAGGGATGGTGGAACCTTTGCTAGTAATAAGTAACCAATGTTTTCAAGAACTTGGTTTTGGTAAATTATATATTTTTCCCTCAAGTATCAAAACTACACTTTTAAAAGTAGATAAAACTTCATCTATTGTTGAGTTATCTAATGAGGATATTGCCAATCACTCTTTCGAGTGTATTGCCAACCTATTCCAAGATCACAAAATTTATACCATATCCTATATATTCTTTAATCCTACACCCTTTGATAACAAGCTTTCACTTGTCTATCCCCAACTCATTGATTGAGACCAATGAGAACCACCTAATATAAACACATTCCAAAATGACTGAGTTCTTGGGAATTTGAGATAGGATACCCATAGGAGATCATAGATATAGTTTTATCACTAAGCTAGACTCAACCAAATACTTCAAGGAGGATGCCAAACCTTCCAATCATAGAAATATTAAATTCATGAAAAGGTTCCCTAGCAAAAATCACAGCGTAATGCTTTCAAGCCGCAAAGTAGTAAAAATAAAGGACATGTATCTGAGGGTGAAAACCTTTCTTAGTAACCCAAGGATGGAAGGTTCTCCCCCTAAATCATGAGATATCTCCAATTATTATTGAATAATCTAACGAAGAAAACATCAGTACCATAAACAATGTTTGAATCACATACTTTGTAGCTTCGCTATCTGAGTAGGAAAGGGTTAACTTCATGGAATTTTTCCAAAATACAAAAGTAAAATACACATGGTTTTATGTGTACATGTTAGGCTTGGACCATAATCTAGTGCTACATCATCTAATAGTAAATCCAGGTGAAAAACTAGTGAAAAAAAATTACACAAGATCCACCCCCAAATAACATTGTTAGTCAAGGTAGAACTTCAAAAAATATTTGATGTGGGTTTCATTAGAACAATTGACTATCCCAAGTGGATATTAAACCTAGTACATGTTACTAAACCCACTGGGGGCTTCAGAATTTGCATATAATTTTGAGATCCTAACAAGGAATGTCCTCAAGATGGCGTTCCTCTATTGAATATAGGTATGATCATAGATTTGACAATAGGGAATGCAATCCTATCTATAATGGATAGATTCTCAGGATACAACTAAATTGTCATAGCTCTTGAGGATCAACATAAAACAAACTTCACCTGTCCATGGGGAACCTTTTCTTTGAATGTCATACTCTTCAGCCTCAAAATTGTTGGAGCTACCTACCAACAGGTGATGACTTCTTTAAGATGGGGTAAATCAGGTATTATAGAATAAGTGACAACCACATCACTATCTAAGATAAAATCCAAATCTAAAACAAGAGAAAATAATCAAATGAAAGGAGAAAAATGAAAACATTCAAACAAAGCACTCTCCATATTGAAGTTGAATCACTTCTCTTGTCTCTCCTCAAGTTGCCTTTGCAAGTTTTCGCTTAGATCGTGGAGTGTGTACATGCAAATACCTACAAACAATAAGCATGAAATTCATAGATATGTGGTTGTTAAATCGAAAATGGAGGAAGGCTTCTTTTATAGACATCCATTCAAATGGACAATCAAGATCAATATTCTAGAAAGATTCCAAGATCAACGGATGAGAGGACATGGAACACAAAAAAAGGGAGGTTACGAAATGAAGGGTCAAGATCGAGAAGAGACTAGAGCCAATCGACGGTTGAGATTCAAAAATGAGATAGTGGAGGAAGATAATGGAGCAATTAAAAATTAAAATCATTTAATTCATGAAAAGGAATATTTGACCAAGTGGAGGCATAAATTATTTATTTGAGGAAAAGGAAAGAAGGCATTTAATTAAAATGATTTATTTTAAACATTTTAATTAAATAGGAGGAAATAGGATTAAATAATTAAATTGAGTCAATTATTTAATGGGGAGAAATGTCAAAATATAGTCAGATAAGTTAAAATGTATTTGACTATAGAGGAATTAAAATATTGATGAATAGACAAACAATTAATAATTATTATTTGAATACAAACAAATAGCGAAAGGTAAATAATTAAATAAATAATAATTTATTTCATTATTGAAGAAAAGGAGATGGGCGGCATAATTAAATTTATTTAATTGATCATAGTATAATAAAGAAAATGAATTAATTAAATAATTAAAACTATTTAATTAATAGAGGAACGTGATCAAAGGGGAATAATTAAATAATTAAAATTATTTAATTATGCTAGGATGAAGACCAAGACAATAGAAAAATGGCACTCACAAACCAGGACATGTTTTAGTGTCTAAATTTTTCCCATCTTTGACATAATGTAGTTCATCACATTGTGTCGAATAAATTCATCCAAAATATGCCCCAATGAAAGCAAGGTAGACGCATTCCCCCTTGGGCGAATTTTGCAAATTTTCAAAAAAAAAAAAAAATTGGAAAATTATCCCAATAAGTCAATTTGACAGATAGGAGTTCAATGGTGCAGACAAAAATAATTTTTGAGGTCATTAAGGGGGTAAAATTTAGGTTCAAAGTGGTCCAAGAGTGTGCCCAATACACATGCCTATTGCAAACCCTAATTTTTAGGCTAGAAATAGAAGGTTGATTAAGAAATAAGTCACTTATACATTCCAAATTTAGAAATCTTAGGAGCTTTAGGTGAGAAAAGCTAAGGAGATGTTGCCAGTTCTAGATGCTGCACATAGAGGCTACCACATTTGCATGTTTCATCGCCCTAAGGGAGTGCCTGCCTTGGTAAGTACTCAAAACCCACTTTGTGATTTTTTTGATTTGAGTGCATTTTAGCTAGGAAATAATTTAGAAGGCAATTGCATCGCACGTTGTGTGACACAATTGTGTGAACAAGCAACATAGGTGAAGCGATTTTCCACAATCTCCTCATTGTGACACAAGTGCATAGGTCTAGGGCAGGGACGGTTGTGTTGCAACGCATTTGAAGGGTGCACTGCAAGTGATTTTTTGAGTTTCACACGCGACCGAAATCATGCAATCAAAATTTAGTGACACAAGCGTGATTAGTAATGACACATGTGAAAATAAATGACACAATTACAATTGTGAGCCACTAAGAATTTATATGACAAATTTGACCAACACAACAACCCAATTGATTGGTAAGAAACATGCCCCAATTTAGGACTAGAATGACTTGTTCAACTTAGGTCCAATAGGTTAAATGAAGACTTTAGATTGATGTGATAGATTTTGTGATGACTTCAGGTTGTACTACCTCCTATTTGTACTTGGGAGTCACGATCAGAGACATTTTGACTATGGGATCAGCTGGATGAGGTCGAGAGGTAGGCTCTACTAGATCTAGGATTATTCTATGTGACCTATATGCTTGTTATCAGGGAAAATAGGGGCATGTTGATGGTGCTGGAAGAGTGGTGGCACTTTAAGACATGTAGCTTTCATCTACCAATGGGGGAGGCCACTATGACATTAGAGGATGTTTACAGGATTCTACGACCGTCGATTCACGAAGAGTGAGTATGATATGACTCCGTTCGAGGATTGCAGACCATTTATGATTACTATGATTACCTTTCATCTACCAATGGGGGAGGCCACTATGATATTAGAGGATGTTTACAGGATTCTACGACTGTCGATTCACGAAGAGTGAGTATGATATGACCCCGTTCGAGGATTGCAGACCATTTATGATTACCCCGTTCGAGGATTGCAGACCATTTATGATTGTGATGACAGTTCAAAGCTACAAGATCAGGTGGGAGACCCTAATGGAGAGATATGAAAAATTTGACTATGTTGTGTATATTGATTACCAGGGTGATGATTCTAGCTTGCAGGGGACATGGGTTTCTAGTGGGCTAGGGAGATGTGCTAGCAAGTATGGTCCAGGATGAGATAGTATATGCATGGGAACCATATCTATTAGGTATGTTATACTTCTAGATCCATGATATTGCATACAAAGGGGAACCGATCATGAGTTTTAGGGTTACATCATTGATGATATGGGCATGGGAGCATATAGAAGTCTTTTGACCACTAGTGGCATGACTATTGGGATTTGGTGCTTCGTATGTATATCTGTATTGGGGTGCCATCACACAGACACATGTGGAAGATACTTGATACTAGAGACACAATATTGATACCTTGGTGAGCTTCATCTAGAGACCTTTTAGAGATTGTGATCTATGGATGGGTGAGGATGAGCATTTTCCCTGGTTCCGACATCCCAGGTATTTGATAGGTCGGGCTGTGTAGTCGCAACATATCATAAAGATGTATTTTCCAGAGCGTGTCAGACGACAGTTTTGAGACAGGCAGGGTGTCCCTATAGGCATAATGGATTTTGCATGGTCTTCATAAGAGGTGCATTCATGGGGACAGATGATACCAATGATGAATACTAAGGAGGAGATTGATACTCTACAATCGGTATAATGGGGACAAAAGGGAGGTGATGCAAATGTTGTTAGATTTGGTTGTGAAACCACCCAAGATTAGAATGACTGAAGTAAAGAAATAAAAGAGATCAGGAGATGAATAAACTCAACACTCCCTTTGCATTGAACTAGCAGTTCATATTACTACTAGTCAAGGGGAGGGGTGAGTGTTGTTTATATAGAAAAATAATGGCAGATAATTCCAAGAGGAGTAATAATTCCCAAGTGCCCATAATAGGTGGGAGTTTTACCTACTTGGTAAATTCCAAATTACATGGTTATGCCTACTTAGGTAAGGAAAACCAAATGGTTATGGGAGGTGGCTAATAAATCCAAAAGAGGGTGTGAGACTCAACTACCGAAAGGTGGGTGTGAGTGACACATGTGAGTGATGGATTATGCCACATTTCATCATCCTAACCATTCTAATATAACCTAAGCAAGCTCAATAATGTGTGTAGGAAAAATAAATATTCCCTAACATAAGGAAAATAAAAAACCTACACTAACACCCCCCTTAAGTGTAGCTTAGGTGGGTGAAAAGACACAAAGATGGGTCTCGAATACTAGGCCATGTTAGGTACCCATGTAAAAAATGATCTCTCACAACTAGAGAAAAGGAGAAAACCCGGTGGAACAAAAATCATCCCAAAAGATAGAAAAGAAAAAAAGTTTCCCAACACAAGAAGTAATCCCATACAAGGAAGAAGTCCCCTCCAAAATAGAAAGGATAAGAAAGACTATGTAGCCTTCCCTCAAGTAGTCAATTGTACCAATGGTTGATGCTCAAAACTTATGTAGAAGATAGACCACAATCGTCAAACAACATTCCTCCCCTTAGGAAGAAACAAAACCAAAGGTGTGTGAAGAACATCTTCCCATTCCTGAAAGGAATATAAGGGAAGAAAGCTCAAAATGTATGAAGTCTCTAAAAACCGCTCATGTGTCTCCATGTCGACGCTGAAAGATCCCACCATCAAATCAGGGATTCTAGGCCACACTAATGAAGATGAAAATCCAGAACCTAGTAGAGATGCATGTAGAATAGGATCCAAAGACTCCAATATCTCCTTTGAAGACAAAGGTGCCCCATCCAAATGTTGCTCAAAAGTATCCACAATCATGTCAAACTATGATGAATGATCATGTGGAGAATGAACAAAAGGATCCAAAGGTTCCTCCATAACAACTAAAGAAGAATCAACTTCATCAAAGAGTAGACGAGTGTCATGAATAGTGTCTCCCAAATCTGAAGTATGAGACTCTATGAACAAACCTGTAATGTTTGCAAAGTAGTCATTTGAAGTAGCTATATTTGGAAGATGATGTATATCCTATTGCACTGAATCACAAGTAGCCATGAATGTAGCAACACTAGTATCCTTAGAAGCAATAGTATATGGAGGAGAAGGAATGAAAGGCTCAAGAATTGGATCACCTGTGAGAATTCCAAGTTCAAGTAGCCAAAGTTCTCCTCAAAATCAAAGCTCACACTAGGAGTGTGATCAACAACCAAAGGATCAGAACCATCATCAGGTGCAAAGTCTAAAAAGGTGTATAATCAAGATGCATGATAAACCACCCTAGTAGTAATTATCTCTCTACTTTCCAAGTCTTTCATGATAACTAAATCAGGTGTGAACTCCACAGTCTTTCTGTTCCACCATGAGTGATCTGATAGATGGAAAGAAGATTGTTTGAAAGATGAGGTACACATAAAACATCATTGAAAGTTACATCTCCAATATCAAAAAAATCTTTCCTAATTACATTCATGTATGTATTGTTTCCCATCAGAATAGGTGGCATAACACAAGTCTCAAAAGAAGAGAACATAGACTGTATAAAAGCTATATGATGACAAGCTCCAAAATCTAGGAGCCATCTCCATGATCCAAGACCTATAGAAGCACAAAGAGCTTTACCTTTTCATTTAGTTTCCCTAGTAGTATGGAATTTTTCCTTATTAGATTTTGATTATTTTGAATTTTTGGAATTGGAAGAAGAAGTTGAATCAACCATTCGAGAAGGAAAACTGATTTTATTATTCTCAAGAAGATGTTTTAGTTCATCAATATCCTTCTTATAACAAGAATTTGCTTCATGTCCACTCCTCTTGCAATATGCACAAGTGGGTTTCTCTTTCTTAGATGAATCCTCTTTTGAAGAGAATTTAGAGTCTACATTAGAAGTAGATGGAGGTTGATTTGAATCTTTCTTTCTATCTCCTTGGTTGTTTTGTTTCTTGTTTTGCTTATTAGTGCCTTGTTTTGCAGCCAAGACTTGAGACTTAGAAGATTTAATAATGCCCATTTGAA
The DNA here is from genome assembly GCA_007115665.2 of Sequoiadendron giganteum. NCBI lineage: Eukaryota > Viridiplantae > Streptophyta > Pinopsida > Cupressales > Cupressaceae > Sequoiadendron > Sequoiadendron giganteum. The sequence goes on from CM021100.1 coordinate 212,048,822, forward strand.
TCAATTTATCTTGCTCCTTTGTGAAATCAACTACTAACTCACCTAGAGAAGACATAATAAATCCTTTTCCTAATGCTCTTTTCATTTCATGAAATGTAGAAACAAGTACTGCATAATATGGACCAAGTTTTGAAAGAATGCTTAAAATCAACTGTGAGTCATCCTTTTTAACTCCACATTGCTCTAACTGCAATCTTATGGCATTCAACTTAGTAAAGAAATCTTGAATGGTGTCAAAATTGCAAGGGCTCAATCCTATGAGCTCATTCTCTAATGAATGTGCTCTCAAATCATCTTGTTTACCAAATAGTGTTTCCAAATTATTCCACACTTCATTTGGTGATTTTGTAGACATAGTATGAAAGCATAGATCAGGAGATATAGCCATGCATAAGGTGCCAAAATATTCATCACACTTGTTCAACCATTTAGGACTTTCTTCATCTTCTATAGCTTCCTTGTCAATATCCACTATTATTCTATACAATTTTAACTTTCTTAAGTGAATTTCCATTTCATTTTTCCACTCAAAATAATTGTATGGTTTGAGTAGAGGAACCGTTTTATCCATTTTAGATTGTTGTTGCAATGTGAGAAAAAATGAAAGAAGAAACACACAGAGACATCCCCCTTTTTCACTCAATAAAGAATTCTTCAACAAAAAATGATTTGAAACTTTATAAATCAGTGCGTCTACAATGCAAGAATTGTTTTCTATAGTTTTACAAGTGTCTAAAATGGACCCAAATATTGAAAGTACGATAAAATCTCAAAATGGGAACCTCAAAATATCACCAATGTGTAGTGCTCAAAAAAATATTCACTTTCAAAAAAAGAATCACCTCAATCTGAGGTTGTATGTGAAAGTTATATCCGTTTGAAATTCAAAAAAAGAGGGTTGTCCTCCAAATCTGATGAGAAAATTGATTTTCTGGAAAATCAGGGTCACTTGAGAAAAATATGATTTCACCACTATGAAGCCTAGGAAATTCTACCCCAAATCAAAAAAACATTTCTCATCAAATGAAGCCCAGATGACTGAGTTGGAGGTCTTTGAAGTTTGGGTGCAAAATGCGAAACTCCAACGGAGAGGGGTCAAGTCTTCAAAACTGCATGATGACATCAACACGATGTCACCACCAACTTTAGTTGAACTGTTGTTAAATTTAGCAAACCACCAAATTTAAGAGACCTCCAGCCAATTTAAAAATTTGCTAATTTTAGTGATTTTCCAAATAAACTTAGAAGATCTCCATTTTAGAAAAATTGCCAGGATTTTTGCTAAATTTGGTGGAACATACTAAAACCCTAGCACGAAGACCGAAATATAGAAATGGTACAACAAACGGATAGCGCAGGCTTTGAAGTTTGATTTGATTTTAAAAATATTAAAAAAATGAATAATTTAAAAAAGCCTTGAAAAAAAAGGCTTAATATTAATAAAGAAGGAATACGTAAGCCTTAAAAGGCTAAATATTAAAACCAAAGGTGGGGTGGTGGTGGCCCTTATTAAATGGACCCTCGTACCCTTGTAGGTACAGGGCTTCTCATACTTTTTTTACTCTCTCTTTTTTCAATGAATTTTTTGCTTTGTATTTTTTTGATTTTTGATTATTATTTTTTTCTTTTTCAAAAACAAGTGATTTTTCAAATATATAATGCAGAAAATAATTTTTGAATGGAGAAAATAAATAATTGTTTTTCGAAAAACATGTCGTACTCTTTGTAGGTGGGGTCGTATGGCTTCACCTACTAATTTTTTTTTCCCTGAAAAATAACTTTCTCTAAATTTGATGAATTTTATATGGAAATAGGGGTTTTTGGGCCTTCTGGACGTGATGGTACAATTCGTTTTGCCTCAAAGTGCCCCAATTTCTAGGATCTTGCTAGATCTTCACTGAAAACCTCAAAATTAGAATGTCTCCAAGACGCTCCAAAATACCTACAATAAAATGCAATAGAAAGGAACCTCCCTAAAAATCGAGATCTCTATCAAGCATTTTTTATTCTCCAAGTCATCATCGGATGCAAGAGAAGAGCGTACTTTTCTTTCAAGAATGGATTGAAGAAACTACTATCCTACAACTCACAACCAGATCCGATACAGATGATAAAGGTTGAGGAGCATGCGAAGGAGAGGCGAGAGGAGAATACAGATGATCCTGTGATGGGAGAGGCAACTTGAGAGTCCTCTGAAAGAGGACTATTTTGGGAGTAGATGTTGAGGAGGGGTTGGAGGAGGTCAAGGTTGAAGTAGATGAGGGTATAGAAGTTCAGAGGATAGCCACCCTATAGGCTCTATTACAAGTCCTAGAGGTAAAGGTGAGGAACCTTACAAGAGAGTGAGATGGCCTAAAGGCCAAGAGGGACACCCTCCAGATAGAAAGGGATTTAGCTATCATCAATCGGTAGCAGATTGACCAAAGGATGCTAAATTTTACGATGAAATGTAGTGGGTTAGTGGTTGATGTTGCATGGGAGTATGCTAGGGCTAGCAGGGGGATGTAGTACTACAAATATATGTATGAGAGGATAGTACCAACAGAGATGAGAGAGGTGATGTTTTCATAGATTTTAGGGGGATCCTAGAGTAGATCACATAGCAAGACTTACAATTGGAATTCCCATAGTAGATCACAGAGTGGAAAGACCTCAACCCCCAGATAGTCCACTCCATATGATAGGCCATCCACATCAGTGCACAGGTCTCCAGGGTCACCTCAACAGGAAGACAGGTAGGCATCAGAGGCAAGGGATCAAGGCAGCTCAAGCTAGAGAATTTTTTTGACATTATGTATTGGGACATTGTATTTTTATCATCAAGCCCGTGAGCTCTATTTTGGGATATATGATACATCTTGACATTGTACTATATTGACACACCTTGAGCGATATATGATATGATTTTGGGTGGCGGTTTATGAGATGTCGTCCTATATGATTATGCTTTATGTTTATGATTATGTTATGATATGGATGTTTATGTTCTTATGATGTGTATGAATTCTATATGACCATGCGATGGTTTAATATGATGGATTATTATGCATTTATGATTATGTTATGGATGTTCCTGCCTTTATGATATGGATGAATTATAAATGTAATATGGATGACTTAATTTTATGATATGATATGATATGTAAATGTAGAACATGGTATGCAATGATGTGCTTAATGTTATGCAATGTATATGAGATGTGATGAATTCAAATGAACTATGCAATGTCATAATTAGTTATGTTAATGCTATATGGATGCACTTTATATTTTTTGTATTTTCTCATGCAAATATGTGTGGCCTAGTATGATGATGATCTCTATGATGGTGATGCTTTCGACAATTCTTCCTAACATGATCCTATATGTAGGATATTTTTGTGTGTCATGAGACTATGCCAAGATGTAGATAGAAGAAATCTTAGCATGAAAGAGAAGGATGTTAGCATAGAGAATGACAAAGAAGGTGCAGAGTTAGCTGGGAAATGAAAAAGTATAGATTTTCATGCTTTTATTTTTATCATCATCGAGCATCAAAATTATTGAAATGGAGCAAAAAAACCATGGTATGACATAGACCAATGTGTGTAAGGTAAACATTTGTGAGACAAGTAGTTAAAAGACAAAGCCAAAAGACAAGGAATGCCCTGACTCATACTAAGGACTCAATTATCCTAGTATTTTTGCCAAGATAAACCATAGAGAACAAGCAAAGAAAACATATCATGATCCATCATCACCCCTATAAATCCATGATAGGACATCCTCGAGGCAACTAGTAACATGACCCAAAAACCAATAAAAAAGATAATACAAACTCAAACCAACAAAGTGTTTTCCAGAGAGATTATGTTTGTCGATAGTATTGATAAGATTGATTCATTAGGTTGATTAGGTTGACCAAGATGACCTAGATGACCAATTGATTGATTTATTGACCAAAGTTGATTGATAGAGTTAGGACTGGAAAATTATCACTTTTTCACCAACCTCCACCTACTTATCTTCCAATCCCCATAGAAATTTGCCTCACATTAATTTTGTGATCAATACAAATTGTTGAAATTTGTGTGACCAGATCCATATTGTAGCCCATGGTCCCATGAATATGGCCTTTTACATACAAATATTTCCTTGATCACAATTGAGAAAAATTACAAAGTAGATCCTTTCCATGAAAGGGGTTGGTCCCACCAATATATATTTGTCTTGGAATTTCCTTCCCAGTTTTGTAAATTCCCTCTTTGATTTTTATTACCATTTCTCATTTCATCATCTAGCTCCATTGTCATTTCTTGTCGAGCCAAAATATAGCAGAGCTACTTCTCATGTCATGAGTATTTGGCACATATTTGGAACAATGTCATATTTGTGTCCTACCAATCAACAAGTTATAAAGCCTTTCATTTGAACATTATTGCAATATCGGCAAGACATGAATCTGATCATAGTGATCAGTAACCTTGGGAATTACACAATTGGGAAGACCATGCTTGTCATTCCACCAATAAAGGCTTATTGGCAAGAACAAAGCAATTAGAGCGAAGTTTTCAAATCATATCGAGCTCTTGACTCACACCGATGGAAATATCATCGGCGAGAAACATGTCTTCTTTCATTGATGAAGAAGGAGAACAACTATCAGAGAGACTTGTACAATTAGAATGAATCACTCAAATCTCATCGACCTTACGGGTCACACCGATGAAGTTTTGGGGAGAGTCTTACCAACTCATCCAAATGAATGAAACAATGGAAGAAACATGTCGGGGAGAATAAAAACATCGAAATAATACTCTATTCTCTCAGTGATGGTTCTAGTCAGGCTGATGGGAAAAAGAACGGATCACTATTCATCTAAATGACACTGGGCAATGATTGAAAAAACTTCTAGTGGTCCAGACTATTTTGATATTAGGAAAGCTTTACAATTTTCTCCTCGAAGTAACATAATTTGAAGAACAAGAGAAAGGCCAACTATATAGTATCGGTAGGAGAATTGTGAGGTCCTCCTGACAAAGAATGATAAATCAAGGGGACACTCCACATCGAAAGGAAATTCAGTTATGTCTTGGCAATTGGTTATGAGTGTATAAACAAGGGTGGTACCATATAAAGAACACAAATTAACATGAGAGCTAGGGGTTTTATCGATGAAATATGGTTTCACTTTGACATTTCAAAATTCGAAGTGTCGTTGCATTCAATTTTAGTGGCGAACATCAATGGTTGCACGAACGAACTCCATATGAATACTCATAACCAATAGAGATTAAAACAAAATAAATTTTTAGAAGCTGCAACAAGCAAGGACGGGAGGTCGGGCAGAATTCGAGGAATACAGTGTGGCCAATAATTCACAAGTAAGCTTACGAACTTCCTTATAGTTGATAGATTATAATTCGATTATGTTTCTTTGGAGAATTGAAAATGGAAGGTTTGAGTTCTATAAAAGAAAAGAGTACGAAGAAACAGAGTGAGGGTGGTCAAACCAAGAGCAAAAAACAAAGAACTGAAATAGGGGAGGAATCAAAAACAAAAGAAAGAAAATTCAACCAAGACCTTATCGATCAATTACTCGATTCAGGGCCGAAGGCCAGGAGGTCTACACAACTAAGGGCCGATGTAGAAAATTTTGAAGACAAATGTAGACATATAGGAGATGCATGGACCCCTGTTAGAGGATATGAGTTATTCATGTTCCATTATTATCAAAGGAATAGGTTTAAACCAGTGTGCAATCCTTGGAACTTCAATTTGGGAAAACTAGTCATTCCAAATGTATTTGTAAATGTAGAACTTGTGAAAATCCTGGCTAAGCATTACAACCCAAACCTAAAATCTATCTACAATTTGCAAGGTGAACCCTTCATACATGTGTCCAAGACTGTGATTTTTGAATTTTTTAACCTAAGTGACACATGTGATGAGCCAATTGTACATGAGGATTTAGAAAGGGAGTACTAGAGAATGGACACCTTATAAAGGATGAAGATTTCCATTACATAGACCTAGGAAGGATGGAGACCTTGTACCACTTGAAGATAACGATGGGCCTCCTTTTCATGTCGATTTATTTGAACTCTACTTAAAATACACATATTTCTTAGTGTGTCAAGTATTGGGGATTGAAGCCTCTAAATTCATGTCATTAGGACCAATGGTGATTGCAACAAATATTTAGTGCCACAACGCAAGACCATTCGATTATACCTATTAAATTTCCAAAGATATTGACTCGAGGCTAATGGCAATAAAAAATGGATCTCCCACACTACACTTCAAGCAGTATTCTATCCTTATGCATATAATAGTGTATTATGGACAAGAGATAGGGATGTGGCCAGAAGAATTGAGAAATACACAATCTGATAAGGAAGGTTAGCCATTACCAGTACAATTGTGGACTGCTATTTGGGATAGCAGATTTGTGAATTCTAACTATGCTCATTTTGAGGAGTATTTTGTTAAGATACACTAGTAGAATTTGGTAAATAAATGACCAAGTGACTAAAATTTTTAGTCATGTGACTAACACTAGTAGAATTTGTCAAATAAATGACTAATTTGGTCATCGTGTAAAATCACAACTAAATGACTAATATTAGACAAATAAAAATAACTAAATATCAAGATTAATATTGTACAATGATTAATTCCTATTTCTAAAATATAAATATAATTGTTTAATTTGGGTAGAACAAGTTTATATAAAAATAAATAATAATTAAAAAATAAATATGAAAGTAAATTATATACATAGTAAATTTGAATAAATACATATGAATTGTTTTCATGTATATTTGTAATGATAAAAACTTTTGATTTCTTAAAATCTTATTATAAATTTTAATATTAGCATTTTAATGTATATATATACAAATTGGATCTTCTAGTTCATTTATATTCTACCTAACTTAATACTTATTGGAAAAGGAGTTATCCATAATTTGTAAATTTAAATTAATTTTTTAAAATATAAATTTGTGATATTTAATAGTCTATGTCATACAAATATGTTGTATAATTTGAATAAGTATGTCTAATTATGAATGTAAATTTTTTTTAAATGATTTTTTACCCATATTACAATATATTTCTTACATAAAATCATTTTCAAGAATACACTTCCAAAAATAAAAATCATCTCCTTTAAAATATCTAATGTGAGTTGAATGACTAAACTGAATTAAATGTAGGTGACATTTTTAATATAAAATTTGAATATGTAAATTAACTAAAATAAGATAGCAGAGACTAAAATTATACATGTATTAATAGAAGTGAGTTAGTTTTGGTTGTGTACCTTTAAATAGGGGACAAGTGAATTTTATCTAGTACTTTTATAAGTCTGGGATTTGGCACTGGCCTCACTAGTGACCTTGCTTCAAATTTGTTCACAAGTCTTGGTATTGGCTTTACAAACATTGAAAAATTTCTTTGATCTAGTGAAGCTTTTGCATTGGAGTCTTTGAATTAAGTGGTTTATGCACACTTGTAGGACATGGCATTATTCACTTTTGAAGCTCATCATTTCTAACTTCTCTAGAAATTATCGAAGGAGCCTTTTTCTTATTACTCTGCACACCATTTGTCATTACTACATTGTCAATACTATGTTGCAAAGAACCAAATAATAGGCCTATCAAATCCAGATCATATCTTACTCATTTCCTTTCTTGGATCAGATAATTGTATTGACTTTGCACTTGGTGTTTTTGTTTGTGTTCCCACCTTCGAAGGCAATTGTCTAGGTGGCTTACTACACCTTTAACATCCATCATAAAGTGCATTTTCTTTTTGAATATTGCGGGTTTCTTCAATGATCTAGAATGTTTCAAAAATTTATACTTTTGTTGGTCCTTATTTGTACCAAGAAAAGAAAATATCCTTTCGAACATTTATACAAACTTGCAAAAATAAAAATTGAAATCTTCACAATACATTGAGACCTTTTTCACACAAACAATATCATTTGATAAAGACCCTACCATTTGATGAATGCAAAAAATAGACCCATCTCTTAATGACCTTCCACACCTCTTCGGCATACCCATTCACACCAAGGTGCAATTGCTAGTTCTATTTTAAACATATTTAAGTTATATTTTTTATTTTACATTATCTCAAATTAAGACAATAGAAATTAAACATATTTAAGTTATTTTTTTAATTTTATATTATCTCAAATTAAGACAATAGAAAAAATACCTTTTCCCTAAAAATATAATTAATTTTTCCACGCCTTTTCCCTAAAATTAAAACTAAAACTGATGTTTTTCCCATCTTTTCGATGGCTCTGAGTTGGCTCTCCCATCTGTTGCTATAGCCGCGACATCGCACTCAGGATGCAGGTTCTTCTAGCGGGAAAGCTTACAATGGGTGTGGCGGGAAGTGATTATTGTATTGGCTATTTAATGATCAACATCTGTAGAAAATATTATGCCCTAGCTGCCGTTTTCTTAAACCCGTGGGCCATCTGCAAGCAAACAAGTAATTAATAGTCTACTTTCATTATTTATCTCAATAGATTCAATACAATTAGTGTTCTCAAACTAATTTTCCACCCACTGATGACAACTATAAATTCATTCCTAATTATTTCATTATATGGTGGTGTGACACAAGCAATTTAGTAATGAGAATGGTGAATTTAAATAAGAACCTTCAAATTTTTCACATTTGTTTACAAGTCTGTTTTTGATATCACAGTAGACAAGATGAAAAAGATCTGAAATTTTACATAAAACATAGGTGAATGTAAAAATAGAGATACCAAGAATTCAAAAGGTTATGGGTTTTGCGTCTACCAGGCGAACCTTTCTGCATGCTGATATTTTTGTAAATTCTGAACAAATTTTATTTGAAATGGCATTTTTAGTACTCTGATACAAGCATCATTATTTCTTGTCATATTCAAGATGCTAATTATTTTTATCAAAAATATTAGGATCCAACTATGACAGACATTGCATGTGCTTCCCTAAATTGGGAGATAAACTTTGAATGTTCGTTGTGCTACAACCAGGTATAGATATGCATGAGGATATAATACAATTGAATCTATATTCTTTGTTTTTAATTTGTACTACTGACAATCAAACTGAGGCCATCTTATTTCCTTCTCATAGTAGTGGTGAACCAGAACCAAACCAAGAGAATGTCTTAGCTCAGGCTCAACAACACATAGCTTTACAGGTAGTAGTGGTAAACCAAAACCAAACCAAGAGAATGTCTTAGCTCAGGCTCAACAACACATAGCTTTACAGGTAAGACTAGGGAATCATCTTTATATTGAGAAAATAGATTTGGATTCCTTTTCTATTGTGATTCTATGTTTCTTATTCATGTATGGTAAGCAAATAATTCTTTTGGTATATCTGTTGAAGCTTGTACTTCAAGTTGAGGCTTTTGGACCTCCAAAAATACCTACAAAAGTTGTATGCATGACACAGGTATGACTTGGATTTCCTTTAGCTATGGTATGTGAAATGGCCACATTGGTATTCTATTGTTGTGTACCATCTTTTAACTTTGTAAACGAAACTACATGTTTCATTTGTGTAACATGGGACATAAGACAAGCACAGGACAAACACCCTACTGTTTCCAACACATTTCTTAGTTTTCTTTGGGAAAGAAAGATTGCTTTCTTATGAGAGTATCACCAACCAAATATGTAGAGGCAACTCAAAAATTATAACTCTACACCCAACCTCCATTTCATGCACCTAATAAATAGGAGACACAATACATGAAACCACTAAATGATAATACAAAACCATGAGCTAAAGCCACCTAAAAAGTTGTGCCTAACCTTATCTACAATAATAGATTCCTATGATGTGTCTAAACACACAAAATCACATGTAACTCCCGCTTTGCATCTCATTTGTGTGTTTAAAACATTTTATATCTCCCATTTCAAGAGACCCAACTTTCAGAGGCCATAATTTTCTATTTGAGTGTCTGATTGAAAAATCATTTGAACTATCAGAAAGCTCATGAAGTGCTCTATCAAGCTATAACCTATTATACTTGTTACAAGCAATTTCAAGCCCAAAAAGCCTCTAAGGCCTTCAAAATGGACTTTGAAACTTTGAAAAACCAAAACTTTAATATATTCAAATCCAAACATGACCTTTGGATGAAAATTTATGAGCATGCTTATTTAGCCAATCCAAAGCTTTGGGGATAATTCCACATCAATCCATGCTCAAATGTAAACTTACTATAACTAGTAATCTCATGTAATTACAAGGTTGAGACACTATTTTTCTAAGAAGAAGAAAGGTAAATTTAAGCCTAATTGGTTAGGACCTTTTGTTATCACAACAACCTATGGATCAAGAGCTTATAATTATCTTTCTACATCAGAGGGTGAACTGCTTGATGAACCAATCAATAGCACTCAATTAATTTTTTTTACATGATCCTCATAGTATGTTAATGAAAAATATAAAAAGATAGAAAAAATATCCAAAAGAGTAAAGAGAAATAATCTCCCTATGGTGAAAACCACTTCGGTGTTTCCTTGGGTAAGTAATATGATAGAAACTTGTTTATAGGTGTATTGTGTAGAAACCAATCTCCACCATCTATGAGAACTTTCATAACTTCATCCATAATAAAAAAAAAATTACACTTATCACCCCTATCATGGCTTGATATTGGTCAATAATAGGGTCATTCATCCTATTTTAGGACACCAACTCACAATAAATCCATGACACCCATCCCATTAATAATAAATCCTAGTCCTAATTGCAGGCATTTCCTCAACCTAGTGTTCAAATTGGATCCTTGAAAGTTAGTATTTGAGAAAAATATTTCATATGAATAATAGAATAATCTCACACTATCCATAACATTATAATAAACCCACATTACACTTGCTTACTATAACCATAATAGATTTCCCATTGCCTAGGCGAAAGATTTAAGCAAAAACAAACTATGCAATACCCAAAGACATTGAGCATTCATGAAATAATAAAAAATAAGAGACTCTTGCTAAACTATCTGATGACACTCTCAAATTTTGCAAATTTGAAGTGCCCATTTCTAAAGTTTTGCCTTTGCACTTTCAAAAGTGCACCTGATGAATTTTTTTGAATGACCTTTTTTGGAAGGTCGTAATTTGGAGTCAGATGATTTTCATGAAAAATCCCTTGGTAGACACATTCAATTGACATATGTGAATGTGCATGTCAATTTTTAGTTTCCCACGATAAGTTTTGTCAAGGTTTTGAAAAGTGAAACTGGAGGGTTTTGGCACTTTTCTGTTGTTTGCAAACTTTCAGTTTTGCAAAGTGGCCTCCTGTTCAGGTTAATATTTCACAGATGGAGGATTGTCATGACAAAATGATTGTTGTTTTGCATTCTCCATACCAAGCTGAGCTTGTATGTTAGTTTTCAAAGCTTCATGAACTGATTTGCTAGTTTTACAAAGTCAAAACCAAATGCATTTTCTTCAGTTTTGCATTTGCATTTCCTGAAATCTTTCAGGGTGGTCAACTTTGACACCTAATATATTTTGATGGGATATGATTCAAGTAGAGCCCTCTTGCACACATTTTTAGAGTACCTAAACGATCTACTGTGTCCAGTGGCAGCCTCCCAAGAGTTGATTTGCTATTTTTTTCAAAATGACAATTGGGTGAGTTTTAATTGGTTTAGAACAGGTTGTTGTAGAAAGTTCAACTGTGCAACTTTGGAACTTAATAACTTTTTCCTTGAGATATTTTTCTCTGAGTCGTTTATTGCACTGCATTCTCGAATCATATGCCTACATGCCTGCTCAGTTTTAGGTTCTCAAGATGGTTTTGGATGGGTTAATTAATTGTTTTCTAATCGCGACAGGGCCAGAAATGGTGTTCCAAAATTTTTAAAAATTTGAAATTCTAATAACCCATTTCTTATTTTGGTCTAAAACCCCTACATCTCCATTTTCATCAAGATTGAAAGTCATATGATACATTATTTTAATGTATTTTTGTCATGGCTAACACGTCCCGGGGAACCAGTTTACAAAGGAGGTACCTAAATTTTAATGGCTGGAAAAAATTGGAGGAAATGAGTTTTCTCTAAATAATTTATTATGGGTGCACGCAAAAAATTTTGGCTTCAGGTGTCCTGGTTTGCTCACAATAAATTTTCTCTATTTGAGCTGCAGTCGAAATTAATTTTTTCACTATTTCCTAATGTTCAAATCTTGCATATTTTAAATATCTTGCATATTTTAAATCTTACAAAAGACAAAATACACAAGAATAAAGTCATTTTAGGGCCAAGTTTATTTTTTTTTATGTTTTGAAAAGTTCAAACTTTATAAAACTCAATTTCTGTGCTTTCTTGCAAGCCTCGCACTATTAAAATAAGCTTTTGGAGAAACTTGCGAGGTGTGGGAGAAGAGTGCTGAGAGGGTGATTTTTCATCAGCAAGTTCCATTTGCAAAAAGATTAAAACACTTCCCTCTCCATTGAGGTGTCTCACGGATTTCAGTCGAATTTGAGGAGATAGTTTTGGCTGAGAAGTTGGTATTCACGTTTTTGACTTTGAGGCAGATTTTTGAAACTGTATGCATGCTGCAAATAGTGTTTTTCACCTCCCAAATGAAGCCTAGACTTATCCACATATGTTGAGAATGCTTTCACCGTTGTTCTGGCCATTTTCTTGGTGCCTGCAACTATTAAAATGCCCTCTCATTCAAAAAAACCACCCAATGTTATCACCATTTTTTAGTAGCTTGCATTGCAGGAAAATGTATATGAAGATGAGGATGCCATTATCAAATAAAGACTTGCAGATGAAATTGCAGAGTATGGATCCCATGACTGCAAAATGACAAGGTATAGAGGAATTAGGGCAATCTCGCAAGCCTCGCAAGACTGTTGGTGACGTCATGTAAAAGGCTGTGAGATTGGCCAAATTGTTTTTCGTGGAGTGTGGACCCATGAAAAATTAAATACACGGGTATAGTTAAATAAAGGTGGGCCCGAGAACATTTGAAAGAAAAGTTTGTTTAAAAAAAAAATGTAAAACATTGTCGATGGTAAAGGTTATGAGGAGTTTTAATTTTTTAAAAGGGAAAACGGGGGATGGAAGAGCCTCGCAAGACTCGTGGGGATGAGGCTGATGTCAAGGAAAGTGTTGCGAGGACAACGAAAATTGGACACGTGGATGGTGGTCCCGACAGGAGCAAATGAAGGCTCGATGGTTTGATTTTTTTTGGAGGTTCTCATTTGTTTTAAAAGCCCTCATTTAAATGGAAAAATATTTTAAAACATCAAATGTTGTCCGATAAAGATTTTTTAAAAGGGTCTTGAGAGGGCTCACTAAAAATTAAAAGGTGGAAAGCATTTAAAATTTAAATGGCCCGATAGTGTTTATTTAAAATGTTTTTATTTTAAATAAATGTCTTAGCAGGTGAGTAAAGTGGGAAGTATTAGACCCGTGAATTAAATATTGTTCAAATGCAATATTTAATAGTTTATTTTAAAAGTCAAGTTGAAGGTGAAAAATGTGATTTGAGACAAGTATTCTAATTTTTTACTTTTGAAAATGAAATTAAATACTCATGGGGAAAGGTTTTAAATGTTTCATATTAAAAGTAAAGTGCAGCAAGGTAAATCTTTTAAAGGTGAAATACAAGCACGAGAGATAACTTGGAAAAGTGAATTTAATATTCACTTTTGTTTTTAGCTTGTTGGGAGATAAATAATGTGTGAAGTGAAAACATGAAAATGTGTTTTACATGTGAAAGGTGAAAAGACAAATGTTTCAATGCGAAGTAAATGTTTTAAATAAAATATTTGAAACATTATGTGCAACTTAAAAAGAGCAGAGATAAGAGTTTTTCATGGGCAAAGAGGTATTTTCACACAAGTAAAATGAGTGAATTTATCACATGGGCAATTTTTCTGTTGAAGAGCAACTTGAAACAAAGGTAGATTCGAGAGGCAGAATAAGTTTGTTGAAGAAATATGAGAGAGGCTTTGCTTGCTGCAAATCAACGGTGAATGAATATTCCAGATGGCCTCTTCAGATTGATTTTCTTGCTTCTTTTATTCCTTCTTATTCTTTCTTCTCTCATTTTGTAAAGGTTTTGAGTTTTGGTATTAGGCTGGGTAGATAGAGAATTGTAAATTCTGAGTCATTTCTTGAGTTTGTAAGCTGTAATTTCTGATTTCATGAGCAAATACAACCAATTTATGCAAATAAAATCATGAAGGTGTTTGCATATTCATGAATATCTTTATATTGTCTCCATACTTGTGCAGTTAAATCATATGAATTCAATAATACCAAGTGTTTTTGGGTTTGTCATCTCAAATTTCGTGAGATTGTGTTATTTGTTTGTGGGTCTATTTCAAAGAAATAGTTAAATGCTTTGAGCAGATAATAGTGATTTCAAGTGTGCATGTTGGATATGATAAGGAGAATTTGATTGATAATAAGAGAAGGATTGTTGGTGCAAGACACTAACAGTTGATGCAAAGCATTAGCAATTTAAATCCACTAGTTGAAGTCTATTTTCTGATGAATTCATTTTATGTATTTGACTTCATGGCCCAAAATTGGCATTGATCTATTATTCAGTTTTATGCATCTCAAAAACATTTTATAAATTCAAAATCATTTTAAATCCTTGTTGTTTGGTTGTGGTTCAGTGTTCTACTTCCCAATTGCTGAGTAAGTGTTGATATTCTAAAAATTTAGCCAGATTTGAGGTTATCAATGTTTTCCTTAGTGTATTTTCATTGAGAGTTATCTGCTATAAAAAGCAATGTCGGTGTATAAGTGAATTAAGTTTTAGGCATTGTAAAGGTTTACCCACCTTGGTCCTGCAAAGCCAAAAGTGTATGAGATTTCACTCTTTGACCGAATCTTGTTAGTTGGCCACTAACTTTGAGAATTCTTAAACATAGAGGTTGGCTACCTCTTATAGAGTTTCAAAACTTAGCTAGAAAAATAAAACACCAACAGAATGGCGACTCTGCCGGGGAGAATTTGTTAAAATTTTGATTGTAGAATCTAGCCTTAAGAGTCATTGCATAGAGTCAAATGATTTGTCATTCTGAATTTAGTTCAAGTACTGAAGGATTTCAAACCTGGAAGAAGATTTGTTGCAGTGAACTTGAAGATTCCATGATCTGTGGTGCTCTGCTAGTGGAAGGAACTCAAAAGAGCATTTATCTATGAAAGAACTTCATATTGCTTGAAGTTCAGTCCTCTTTGAAGAGAGGTGGCGACTCTTTTAATAGAACCTATTGAAAATTTGAAGAAAGTTCCAGATCTACAAATATTTCTAGTCAGGAAGATGATTTGCAATAGCTGCAATGTTTCCAGGTATTCTTCATTCTTGGTTTTCAAGAAATTCAAGTATGAAAACCATATTTGAACATTTTAGAAGAAACTTTGGTTCCCTATTGGGTGATTAGCACTAACAAAGGGAAATGATAGTAGAATTAGGTTTGCATACTTCTGAACTGTAATTTGCAGCCTATGTATTATGTTGGAGAAGTATGTTTGTTTTAAATTTTCCCACTAAGTAGAGCTTAGGCTTAGATGCATTTGAATTATGCATTGTAATATTCTGAGATCACGATGAAAGATAAAAATAGGGCAATGAAATGATCAATTGTAGGGTTGATATGTGAAAATTTGAAAAAGGCATGTCGAAATGCTTCAATATATGCATTTGAGTATGATTCCTAGTGCAACTATGGTTTGTGATCAGTCCCAATCAGATTGTCAAAGAAATTTCAGAAATGAAAGGTATAGTGCTATCAATTTTAATGGCATTAATGGTTACCCAAATGACATTCCAGCTAAAGTCGGAAATAAGTTACCAAGATTCATTGGTGATAAATCTGAATCAACAAATAAGCATCTCCAGGAATTCAGTAATTTGATGGATGATTATGAGATTGACTACGAAGATGTGATCATGAGATTATTTGTTTAGTCTTTAAGAGGAGATGCACGGGATTGGTTCTCTTATTTACCAGCTTCCTCCATTCATTCATGGGAAGAGTTTAAGGCAATGTTCATGGAGCAGTTTGGAGAGAGGATTAACCCTGTTTTGATAAGGAAAAATTTCATGAACATGGAGAAAGGAAAAGATGAGTTAGTCCCATCTTTTAATCTCAGGTTTTCAAAGATTGTAAGAGAGATTCCTGAAGACATAAGACCAAATGATGTTGAATGTTTGGTCATATACTTGGGAGCATTTGACAAGAAAATGAGTTATCTATTAAGAGATAAAGATTCTACAACCCTACACCAAGTGTATCAAATTGCTATGGACATTGAGAATAACTTGAGGTACTCAATGATGAAATGACATAGGGTTGTAAGTGTTGATCATCCTAAAAGATCTCATGAAAATAGAACTCATGGACCAGATAATAGAAGTGTTTGTCAAGATAATGATGTTGCTGCTCTGATTTCTTCATCATCACAATCTACAGATCGTAATGAACTCCATGTTGAAAGGTGTACATCAAAAAATGAAGATTCATATTGTATGGATGAGGACATTAATTGTAATCAACTTACAATTGACACATGTGTAGATCCTTGCAGCAGCAATAAAGATGAAGATACATGGTATGATGAAGAAATAGATATGCATGAATTTTTTTCTTGCAATATCTTGTGTGATGAAGAAATGAAAGAGATGCAAAACATCATTCTATGTCAGGTTTTAGTTAGTGAAAATAATGATATTGTTGATGACATCCCCTCACAAATAAGTGATTGAGACATTGAAGATAGAGGTTCAAGCATTTACTCTGAGGAATCTGAACATGGTTTATGTAGTGATAAGTTTTCTTGTGATAAAGATGCCAATGAAAGTCAAATTGATTGTTCTTTTGCTGATTATGAATGCTCCTATAGGGATGATCTAGAGGCACTTTCTTCACCTCAAGAATGTGAAGACATGACTTCTCATGAAATCACTTGTCCACAAGTGAATGACCTAATTGCATTTGATGCAAATTTATGATGTTGTTCGGGTTTGACATCAATAGAGCATGTTGATTATGTCAGTAATGAAGGATTTGAAAAAAAACATATGCGTGTTCAATTTGTTGATCATGAACATAGTAATGTTAGAAGTGATGAAAATGTTGATGGAACTGCTTGTGTCTTTACTTCCCATGATTGCTTTTGTGAAGCAAAGTTTGAAAGTTTAGTTACACATTTAACTCATAAGGTTGATCATGTTGATTGTTATTATGCTGGTCATACTAGCTTGAATGAAGTAGACTTGACATATGAGGATAACATTAGCATGCAAAATGTGGATGACATGATTTCACTCTTAGGTGATCAGATTATGCATTATGATGAAAATTTAAGTAATAGGATGCCACCATTTTTGGTTAATATTTCTATGGAGCTTGAAGAGCTTTTTGACCATGATATCTCACATTATGTGGACATGGTAGAAATTTCAAATGTGTGTACTGAACAATCTGAGGATGGGAATGGAGTTGAAAATATGTCCATTTGCTCTTCTAGTGATTACAGTGATTTTGAGTGTAATGATGACTTGAAGGATTTGGACTTTCATGCTGTGGAGGCTGAGGCTCTTATGTCACAAATAAATATAATGGAAAATCCATTGTTTGATGAGCCTCCATCTTCACTAGAGATGAGAAATGATGACACTTATTGGTGCAAAGATAACCCAATCTTTGTTAAAATTTCCAATGATGCATTTCACACATGGTTGGAATGTAGTCTCGAGCAAGCAAAGGAACACATTGATGAATTCCTCGAGGGAATTTCCTATGATTGTTTTACATTTGAAACAGGTGTTGCAGGTAAGGTTGAATATCATGATGCAAACTACTTGGAGGAGTTTGAACATTTTCAGTTTCCAGTTCAACTGGAAGGTATTTTTATGGAGAATGACAATGAGATGAATAATAAGAAATGTTATTTTCAATATGAACATATTTCATATGATGAATATAACACATATGTGTCATGTGATGATGAAAGCTTGCAGTTTGTGACTGATTATATAATGAAGAATGACAAAGATTATACTGACAATGGTATGCTTAGAAAAGTTGTGATAAATGTCAATGACAGTGTTTGTAATTAGGCAAATTTCAGTGGTCACCACATTTTTCTACTTGTAAGAAGGTCACCTATGTTATTGTGGTATGACAGAGGCAAGCATAGATTGAGGGAGATAAAATCTTTTTACAGAATTGTGTTCAACAGAGGTAAATGTTGATTCTCATTTTTCATTTGGTGGCCTGGGGTCACTAGATGAAGTTGAAAACAGAGTTGAATAAAAGAGTAGTTTGAGAGCACCTAACAGACTCAACTTTTGGTCTACTCTCCAGAGATTTGGAATCTTGCTATGTCCACAAGGGGCATACATCCTCAGTCGGAGCCATTGATGAAACTCTCAAATTTTGCAAATTTGAAGTGCCCATTTCGAAAATTTTGCCTCTGCACTTTCAAAAGTGCACCTGATGAATTTGTCTGAATGACCTACTTTGGAAGGTCATAATTTGGAGCTAGAATATTTTCATGAAACATCCCTTGGTGGAAATATTCAATTGACATATTTGAATGTGCATGTCAATTTTCAGCTTCCCATGATAAGTTTTGTCAGAGTTTTGAAAAGTGAAGCCGGAGGGTTTTGGCACTTTTCTGCTGTTTGCAAACTTTCAGTTTTGCAAAGTGGCCTCCTATTCAGGTTAATATTTCACAGATGGAGGATTGTCATGAGAAAAATATTGTTGTTCTGCATTCCCCATACCAAGCTCGTATGTCATTTTTCAAAGCTTCATGAGCTGATTTGCTAGTTTTACTAGGTCAAAATCAAATGCAATTTCTTCAGTTTTGCATCTGCATTTCCTGAAATCTTTCAGGGTGGTCAACTTTGACACCTAATATCTTTTGATGGGAGATGATTCAAGTAGAGCCCTTTTGCACACATGTTCAATGTACCTAAATGATTTATTGTGTCCAGTGGTAGCCTCCCAGGAGTTGATTTGCTATTTTTATTCAAAATGGCAATTGGGTGAGTTTTAATTGGTTCATAACAAGTTGCAGAAAGTTCAAGTGTGCAACTTTGGCACTTAATAAATTTTTCCTCGTAATATTTTTCTTTGATCCATTTGTTGAAATGAATTCTCAGATCATATTTCCACATGTTTGCTCAGTTTCAGGGTCTCAAGCTGAGTTTGGATGAGTTAATTAATTATTTTCTGATCGCGACAGGGCCAAAAATGGTGTTCCAGAAATTTTAAAAATTTGAAATTCTAATGACAACCCATTTCTTTTTTTGGTCTAAAACCTCTCCATCTCCATTTTCATCAATATTGAAGGTCATATGATACATTATTTTAATATATTTTTGTCACGGCTAACATATCTCGAGGGATGAGTTTACAAAGGAGGTACCTAATTTTAATGGCTGGGAAAAATTGGAGGAAATGGGTTTTCTCTAAATAATTTATTATGGGTGCACGCGAAAAATCTTGACTTCAGGTTTCCTGGTTTGCCCACAATAAATTTTCTCTATTTGAGCTGCAGTCGAAATTAATTTTTTCACTATTTCCTAATGTTCAAATTGCACATATTTAAAATATCTTGCATATTTTAAATCTTACAAAAGGCAAAATACACAAGAATAAAGTCATTTTAGGGCCAAGTTAAAAAAAATATATGTTTTAAAAAGTTAAAACTTTATAAAACCCAATTTTTGTGCTTTCTTGCAAGCCTCACACTATTAAAATAAGCTTTTGGAGAAACTTGCAAGGTGTGTGAGAAGAGTGCTGAGAGGGTGATTTTTCATCAGCAAGTTCCATTTGCAATCAAGATTGAAACACTTCCCTCTCCATTCAGGTGTCTCACGGATTTTAGTCGGATTTGAGGAGATAGTTTTGGTTGAGAAATTGTTATTCACGTTTTTGGCTTTGGGGTAGATTTTTGAAACTGTATGATGGTGTTTTTCACCTCCTAAATAAAGCCTGGACTTATCCACATATGTTGGGAATGCTTTCACCGTTGTTCTAGCCATTTTCTTGGTGCCTGCAACCATTAAAATGCCCTCTCATTCAAAAAATCCACCCAATGTTATCACCATTTTTGACAAGCTTGCATTGCAAGAAAATGTATATGAAGATGAAGATGCCATTATCAAATAGAGAATTATAGATGAAATTGTAGAGTATGGATCCCGTGACTGCAAAACGAAAAGGTACAGAGGAATTAGGGCAATCTCGCAAGCCTCATAAGACTGTTGGTGACATCATGTAAAAGGCTGTGAGGTTGGCGAGATTTCTTTCCATGGAGTGTGGACCCATGAAAAATTAATTATACGGGTATATTTAAATAAAGGTGTGCCCGAGAATATTTGAAAGCAAAGTTTGTTTAAAAAAATAAAATTAAAACATTGCCGATGGTAAAGGTTATGAGGAGTTTTAATTTTTTAAAAGGGCAAACGAGGGATGGAAGAGCCTCGAAAGCTTCGTGGGGATGAGGCTGATGTCAGGGAAAGTGTTGCGAGGACAACGAAAATTGGACACGTGGATGGTAGTCCCATTAGGAGCAAATGAAGGCTCGATGGTTTAATTTTTTTTGGAGGTTGTCATTTGTTTTAAAAGCCCTCATTTAAATCACAATATATTTTAAAACATCAAATGTTGTTCGATAAAGATTTTTTTAAAAGGGTCTTGAGATGGCCCATTGAAAATTAAAATGTGGAAAGCATTCAAAATTTAAATGGCCCGATAGTGTTTATTTAAAATGTTTTCATTTTAAATAAATGTCTTAGCGAGTGAGTAAAGTGGGAAGTAAAAGGCCCATGAATTAAATACTGCTCAAATACAATATTTAATAGTTTATTTTAAAAGCCAAGCTAAAGGTGGAAAATGTGATTTGAGACAAATATTCTAAATTTTCACTTTTGAAAATGAAATTAAATACTCACGGGGAAAGGTTTTAAATGTTTCATATTAAAAGTAAAGTGCAGCAAGGTAAATCTTTTAAAGGTGAAATACAGGCAAGGGAGATAACTTGGAAAAGTGAATTTAATATTCACTTTTGTTTTCAACTTGCTGGGAGATAAATAATGTGTGAAGTGAAAACATAGAAATGTGTTTTACATGTGAAAGGTGAAAAGGCAAATGTTTCAATGCTAAGTAAATGTTTTAAATAAAACATTTGAAACATTATGTGCAGCTTAAAAAAGAGAAGAGATAAGAATTTTTCACGGGCAAAGAGGTATTTTCACACAAGTAAAATGAGTGAATTTATCACATGGGCAATTTTTCTATTGAAGAGCAACTTGAAACAAAGGTAGATTCGAGAGGCAGAATAAGTTTGTTGAAGAAATATGAGAGAGGCTTTGCTTGCTGCAAATCAACAGTGAATGAAGATTCTAGATGGCCTCCTCAAATTGATTTTCTTGCTTCTTCTATTCCTTCTTATTCTCTTCTTCTCTCATTTTGTAAGGGTTCTGAGTTTTGGCATTGGGCTGGGTAGATAGAGAATTGTAAATTCTGAGTCATTTCTTGAGTCTGTAAGCTGTAATTTCTGATTTCATGAGCAAATACAACCAATTTATGCAAATAAAATCATGAAGGTGTTTGCATATTCATGAATATCTTTATATTGTCTCCATACTTGTGCAGTTAAATCATATGAATTCAATAATACCAAGTGTTTTTGGGTTTGTCATCTCAAATTTCATGAGATTGTGTTATTTGTTTGTGGGTCTATTTCAAAGAAATGGTTAAATAATTTGAATAGATAACAATGATTTCAAGTGTGCAGGTTGGATTTGATAAGGAAAATTTGATTGATAATAAGAGAGGGATTGTTGGTGCAAGACACTAACAGTTGATGCAAAGCATTAGCAATTTAAATTCACTGGTTGAAGTTTATTTTTTGATGAATTCATTTTATGTGTTTGACTCCATGGCTCAGAATTGACACTGATCTATTAGTTAGTTTTATGCATCTCAGAAACATTTTATAAATTCAAAATCATTTTAAATCCTTGTTGTTTGGCTGTGGTTCAGTGTTCTACTTCCCAATTGCTGAGTAAGTGTTGATATTCTAAGAATTTAGCCAGATTTGAGGTTATCAATGTTTTCCTTAGTGTATTTTCATTGGGAGTTATCTTCTATAAAAAGAAATGTCAGTGTATGAGTGAATTAAGTTTTAGGCATTGTAAAGGTTTACCCACCTTGGTCCTGTAGAGCCAAAAGTGTAGGAGATTTCATTCTTTGACTGAATCTTGTCAGTTGGCCACTAACTTTTAGAATTCTTAAACATAGAGGTTGGCTAATAGAGGTTGGATACTTAGAGAGTTTCAATGTTTAGCTGGAAAAATAAAATGCCAACACTATCTATAAGATATTGATTAATTGATAAACCCACTTTACACATCTTATCCAACAAATCATTCCTTAATAGATGCATCCTTCCTACAATAGGCATTATTTACTTCGAGCAAATATCTTTTGGCAAGAAAATTTAATAGTTGTTGATCTGTTTGGTTCTTGAGTCTTTTTATTTCCTGATTTATCTTAGTGTCCTATTCCAATGTTCCTCGATGATATCTCAAATTGATTAGAGGAGCAAGGATGGGGCAAGGTCATTGCTTTTTTATGTTGTGTTTGCAGAGTGTCCTTAAGAATTTCTCTGACATGTATGATCCTTGTGTGTATGGGTCTAGATTCTAGAATTAATAAATCTCTTTATGTATATAAGGTCATTTAAACACCTTTGTACACTAGTGTTATCATTCTTTGAAACTATGTTCCCTTGCATGTTTCAACAAGGTTCCATCATGTCTATTACATTTAAGTACAATCCTTGTTTGTTGTGTCTAAGTCCAAGAAAAGGATAATGAAGTCACCAAGGTTTGTCTCAAGTTGGTGCACATATATCCAATTTCATTTCTATTTCTTTCACTCTATTTATCATACATTCCAATATATGACTATAATGGTGAATTTGTACCCTAGGAAAATTCCCCATTTGATCACCGCTACCTTAGAAAATATAAATTCAATGATGCAAAATCCTCCACTGCCACCTTGCTCCATCCACCTAGCCACATCTTTTTGTGGCGATGGAGGAATATTTGTCATGGACGTACACGTGCCACATAGACATCTACACGCTACATTGTCATCCTGATAGGATTCTTGCCCCTAGAATCAACATAAATGTTACATTTCCTATTGGGTGTGAAGTGTAACATCTCTTGCCTCCTTGATTGATGAAATTCAAGCCTTCTACCTCCCTTTTTCTAATTCAAATCTATCAATTCTCATTCTTTCACTCTCTTGGACTCTCTTGAACTCTCTCTTGCATTCTAGCTCATTCTTATCTCATTCTCTTGCATCTACACCACTTCTATTGGTTGCAAGCTCTCCATTTTGGCTCTAACACCACATTCTTGTTACAACACCATTTCTATCGGAGGATCACCAAGCTTCTTCATTACACTATTGGCCTTGAGTGCTCATAGTCAAGAAGGTAATATTGTTCATTGCTACTTATTTTTGCATCATCTTGTTTATTTAGTATTCTAGTTGTTTGTGCTCTCTACTTAGCAATACTATAATTTCCTTTCTACTTTCTCCATCACTTTCTACACTTTGTGGCTATTTGGTTGTCCATGGAGGTGGGAACACAAAAATGGGGGTCTAAATGAGGCAAGCCTCGAATACAACCCAACATTTTTCTCATTTCCATGTGTGTAGGTGCTTTTGAGTGGAGCTGCTTGAAGAATCAAATCATGGGTGAAAAGGTACATTTCCCACTCTATTTGTTATTTCTACAATAGCCTATTTCTAGTATTCCTTTCATTATATTTCTAGTTTCTATAATTTTATTGCATTTTGTTAAATCATAAAACTTAAACAATTAGATAGTTTAGTAGAATTCTTATATTTTTTCCTACTCTTTGGACCTCTATCCGTACAAGATGCCAGCGTATTCCTGAGACACCAGTGCATTGCGCTAGAGTTCGGGATCCAATTGGCATCCTCAGGAAGTGAGTCCTTTGGGTAGTAGACCAAACCTTTGAATTCAACTCTTCCTACCTTGTGAACATCTAGTTTTAGTAGAAGGAAAGTGGCAAGCTATTTTTCCTTCCTTTTCAGCCTTAGTACCTTGTCCTTTTCAATCTATTTAGGAAACCCAAGGTAGTTTAGGAAAGCCTATTCCTTGGGGTTATCCTATGACCTAGAGTTCGGGGGGTGATGGGTCCTATAATATTTGGCTATGGAGATAGCCACCCAAGATCTAAAGGCCTATGGAAAGCACAAAATATTCAAAAGATCAGTATGACAAGATAAACTATATTCCTATCAATTAATGCAAAAAGAATCAATGGAGTTGGCTTACAATGTGTGAGAGACCCTTGGTTATATAGACAAGGTGAAACATAAGATGTCATAAGATTATGACAAGTGTCTTAATCTAATGACATGAGATAACTTATCACAACTATCTAGTTCGCGTGTGTTACAAGTCAAAAGATAAGATAACAACTAATGACAACTAACACCTTCTAGAAAGAATCTTAGGACCTAAGTAAAATTAACATGTGATTATGTCCCCTGAGTCCCTAATAAGTGAAATAATTAGGTACAAGACATTTATTCATACCAACAACCTCCCTTAAGTACAACTTAGGTGGAAGATTATTATGCAAATGACACCAAGATGCAAAGATGGTTCACAACGACTAGGCCATGTTAGGTACCCATGTACAAATGCAATGCAATACCTCAAAAATTGAGAAAAGGAGAAAACCTAGTGGGACAAAAATCTTCCCCAAAAGAGAAAAAACAAAAAAAGAAACTACTCTCCAAAAAAGAGAACGAAAAAACCTTGAGTGAGGAAAACGTCTCCCCCCTAAGAGAATGTAGAAGATCAAGTGACCCCCCCTCAATGGTGAGTCTCAACTCAAATGTCACAATGTCAAGAGTCTCCAAATCTTAATTGAAGGAGAAAATGTAGAACAATGTGAAGATTGATGTAGAGCAAATCAAAGATGATGACGAGTCCTCCAAATGTTGTTCCAAAAGAAATTGAAAATTGTGACAAGCACTGATAGAAAGAATCAGGTACCACTGCAAAAGATGTCAACATAACTTGTGACTGAGATGAAATTGTCAACTCAAGAGTAATTGTAGAATCTATCAATGAATAACTATAGATGAATCCAAACTACAACTAGAATAAGGTCAAAACTAAGGAAATAACTGGACAAGTATCAACTGGACACTCTCTTGAAAAATTGTTATATCCCTATCACAACTTGGAGATAGGTACCAAGTCTCTGGATGTAGAACCTAATTTTTTAATACATGTAGATTGCTTCCATAATAGGAGTTTCTATATGGTCTCTAGTCCACCACACCAAAATGCATGGGTAACCAGTCGTTGCATTCGCTACGTATATAGGAACTAACACTAGATACCTAGATCAATCCAAAGAAGCATGAAATGTGACAAAGTACACTGAAATAGCAAGATTGCGACACTTTATTTTAGTGCGATTACAACATTAGAAGGGGAGAACTGCAACAATCATGATACAAATCTAGAAATGATGATAAAGAAGCCAACCAAAAAATGTGCCCCAAAGTAGATGACCATGAAAAAATCTCTCCAGTTGGTTGTCATCATAATGACAAGAGCAATTTTCCCCTATTGGCTACCGATTGGAGGTACGAACGTTGCTCAGCAATACTCAATCGGTAGGCATATAGATAATTTTTCTAGGTTTACTTATTAATTCGTGATTTGTTTTAAAATAAACTTTACTTAAAAGTTCAATTTAAAACTTTATGAAAAAACTTCATTAGTAAAAATGATAAAGAATTTTTGAATTTTTTTTGAAAAAAACTTTTATTAAAAATTTAATCTAAGAAAAAAACATTATTTTTTTTTTTGAAAAAGACTTTGTTAAAAACTTAATAAAGAAAATTATCTTAATTTAAAAAAAAGTTTATTAAAATAATAAAGAAAAAATGTTTTTTTAATAATTAAAAACCTGAATAAAATATTATTAAAGAAAAACTTAAAAAGCCTTATTTCTTGGAAAAACTCTTTTAATTGTAATTAAAGAAAATGTTTATAAAAGTTTTGATTTAAAAACATTTTAAAAAAATTATTTTAAAAAATACATTTTAAAAAAGTTTTATTTAGAATGATTAAAAAATGTTTTTAAAATTTAAAAAACTTAAAAACATTTAAAATGTTTTTAATTTAAAAAACTTAAAAACATTATTAAAAAAAATTATTTTGAAAAAAAAAAGGGTCGGTTGGCTGACAAGGACATCACTCCTTGCCATGGCTAGTGTAGTCATGCAGGTGGCAAATACCCCTACCGCCGCCAGTTGTAGGCCTGTGGGCCATAGGGCTTGACAATACCTATGGTTGCAAGTACGTATCGGGTACCCTGTACTCGTAGGTCAAAAGACCTTTTTAATTTTTAATTTTAATTTTTAACTTTGTTTTTAAATTAAAAATTGCAATTATAAAAAAATAATTTTTTATTTTCAAATTTTATTAAAAGAAAATTGTACCTCTGTGCAAGTAGGGTCGTACGACTCGCCTGCTAAATTATTTTTTCCTTCGAGAACAACTTTGTCCAAATTCGACAACTTGATAGTCAATCTTGGGGTTTTTGGGCCTTCTAGACGTGATGGCAACATTCTTTTTGGCTCAAAATGCTCCAAAAATATGGCTACCTTCTGGATGTGGCAACCAACACCTAACTTCAAACCCTTGTAGATTTGGCCTCCAATGTCCAACTGGGATGAAACAAAGGGTGGATAGATAAATTTCTTGGATGCTTAGGACACAATGGTGAGCTTAGATCTGATGCAACAAGCTCCCAAAATGCGCTTGTAATATAAAGCCAAAAAAGGAACCCCCCAAAATTTGGTATTTCTATCACACATTTATGATTCTCTGAATCATCCAAAGATGC
Organism: Sequoiadendron giganteum; assembly: GCA_007115665.2. NCBI lineage: Eukaryota > Viridiplantae > Streptophyta > Pinopsida > Cupressales > Cupressaceae > Sequoiadendron > Sequoiadendron giganteum. The sequence goes on from CM021100.1 coordinate 212,075,826, forward strand.
AAGAGAAGAGCATACTCAATGCTTCAAGAAAATATAATATTTGCACTCAATATCTCCTAAAAGGTTAACCATAGGAACTCAAATTGCTCTGATACCATGCAAGATTTGGCTATGGAGATAGCCACCCAAGATCTAAAGGCCTATGGAAAGCACAAAATGCTCAAAAGATCAATATGACAAGAATAAACTATATTCCTACTAATGAATGCAAAAAGAATCAATGGAGTTGGTTTACAATGTGTGAGAGATCCTTGGTTATATAGCCAAGGTGAGAGATAAGATGTCATAAGATTATGTCTTAATCTTATGACATGATACAACTTATCACAACTACCTAGGTCACACCTATTACAAGTCAAAAGATAAGATAACAACTAATGACAACTAACACCTTCTAGAAAGAATCTTAGGACCTAAGTAAACTTAATATGTGAATATGTCCCCTAAGTTCCTAGTAAGTGAAATAACTAGGTACAAGACATTTATTCACACCAATAGGTCCTCCTTCTCTACATTTTGTTGAACCCAATATGAACTATGTTTGTTTCATTTCTTCATATCAAAGAACCTTCTCTTGTATCCTAGGTGTGTTGTAGATTTATGTGTTATAGGGTGTACAACCTTGCAACCCAATCTATGACCCCTAGCTACATAGTTAGAAGGGATCTTAGATATTTAGGAGTGGAATTTAGATAGGTCCCCATTCAATCTCCTATACTTTTACATCCACTTAGTTTGTTCCACCTATGGACGTTAATATGGTCTTATTCACATGTATTTCTCCCATGTAGCATGTGATCAGATCACTAGACATAGCCTTTACCTTTCTAGATCTACCTATTAATAAAGATCCTTATCCCTTGTACATTCCTGCTCGTGTCAATGGGAACATTGTGACCAATGTCTTAGTTGACATTGTGAGCTGAGTGAATGTTATAATTGAAGAAACTCTACTAATAAACTTTTTGCATAGGGAGGAATACGAAGAATTAAAAGCCACTATACGCACACACAAAGGACTCTCGATCCCTCCTATTGATTATATTACTCTTTCAATCCTAGTAGGACCTAGGGTCGTGGATACATATTTTGTCATAATTATGGAATTAGACCTATTCAAGGTGAAACTAGACATTCTGTGGGTGGTTTCTATGAATGGTGTCACTTCGATGAGTCACAAATGTTTCAAGTTCTCTCATGAGGGATCTATGCACGTTGTGCACAACATCGGTTGCAAACCACTAGTGTCATGTGGGGGCTTCTCGTTGGACTAATTTTGGCCTGCTCCAGTCAAAACTCTCCCTTCAAGGATATATTTTCTCTATTGTGCTTATGCCAAGTATAATATTGGGGGAATGGTGCCAAAATTCACCTATATGATATCCACCTACACTATCTCAGTAAAGGGTTCTATGATTGTGCAACGCAAGTTGCTTCCTCCTCCCAACAAAATGGGAAGGGGAAGCTTGCTCATGACCATAGGCCTTCCTCTTTTATTCCTTCTTCTCCATCCACTTCCACTTCTCACCATGTTGTGACATCCTTGGCTCTTGCTCCCATGCCTTACATGGGGATCTCAATGGTGCCCACTTGGCATAAAGCTAAGTGTCAAGTGTTTGAACTTCCCTTCTTTCCCACGTTTCCTAGACCCATTTTGTACGATAAGGGGAAATTTCCTCATGGAGTGGAACCTATGTCTTGGCCTCTATGACCTCCTACCCCTCTGACAGCAAATGGGAAGAGGCACACCATTGAGGCACTCATGTATACTTCTCCACCTGTTGGTGTTTACACTCTTTCGCTCCCTACTCATGCCCCTTTCTAGGAGGATGTCCTTCAATTGGAAATGGTTGTAGAGGACACCTCTATGGAAAAATAGGAGCCTCATTTCTCTTCTTAGGCTATGAATTCTAGTGTTTGAAGTTGAGGTAACTAGTTTAGGCATGAGTGCAAGTGTAGGAGAAAAGCTCTAGCTGTTGAATAAGTTGCCTTGCAAAAGAGAAAGGGGAAGCTAGTAACTCCTATTTCTATTTTCCTCCCCCCTTTTCAACTTCTACTTCAATTCCACTCACCTTCATTGTGCTTTAGGCTGCCTCAATAGGTGTTAATGATCCTCACCTCAAAAGGGTTAGTTATTCATCACTCCTTTTATGGAGCCTCCTCTCTTGATGTCCCTCCTAGACATCCCTCCATTTTCTCAACCCATAAACATGTCGAACATAATAGTGGTATATGTTGTAGCTCTGTATTCTCCCTCCTTTGTCTCCACTTATTCCATGGGGATCCAACATCCTTTGTTGAAGGGTGAGCTAGAAGATGACCTCACTTTGAGTGGTGGTCGAAAGAAGGGCTCACCTTTTTTGGGAGCTAGTCTTGCTTTGGCCTATGTCATCCTTGTGATGGAGGTGGCCCCTGCATCCCCTGAGTTTATCACTTCCCCTCTCGACGAGGTCGATAGTGGATCTCAAGCACCTCCTCCTTTTCCCACCTAGTTAACACATGGCACTTCAATGAAGTGCATGTTTAACTCGGTGGATGATGTCCTCGATTTGTCTGCAATCTTTGCGAGATCAATCACCTTCACCTCTCAAGAGCTCAGTGAAGAAGACCTCAAGGGGCCTTCTTCCTTGCCCTTGTTGCAAGAGAGTCAGAGGGTACTCCCCTTGCTATCTTGACCTTGTAGGCTCGTCCTCCATCCCTGTATAATGATCTATATTGGGAGCAGGATGTCCTACTGGTCAATGAGGAGTAGGGTGGTACCTCTTCTTTATTTGTATATTATATTTTTGTGTGTGTTGTTTCCCCCCCGTACTTGTATTTATGTGTTTTTGATCCTACCTAGAGGACCCTTACTACCCTTGTAGGTGTTTGGATACATGCTTGGAATTTTTTTTGTGAACTTTGTCTATGTGTTTCATAATTATTCTATATGTTGTACATTTTCTTTTTAAAAATTGGAGATGATGCAAAGTGTTGGGGGAATTTAGGCCCTCTTCCATGTTGAACCAATTTTTTATTTTCATTTTTCTTTTTGTATTGTTCTTCATGGTTTGTAACTTCAGGGATTGATAACCTTTCATTCATAGATCATGTGTTACCTATATATATATATATATATATGAACATATTTGACCCTCAACTCCCAAATACCCATGTCTCTTGATTTCTTTATTTCTTCTTGTCTCTCGTTTCCTTTGTTCTTGTTTGTTTCTCTTTCTAGTTGCTTCATGATGTTGTCCCTCATGTGTATGCCAACATTTCCACATTTACATCTCACAATATATCATGGGCCACAACATCCCTACCTCTTCTTTCTCTCATTAAGATAACATGTACTCCTCTACTTCACACACACCATCCTAAAGGGGGGAAACCATGCTCTTCTTTGATTTTCAATAAGGTGAATTCAGTGGCCAATGAATTCCCTATTGAATTTTTTTCATTTTTCAAAAATACTTTCTTTAACAAGGACCCCTTACTGAATTTTTTCTTTTAGAAATGAGTTCATAGTAAAAGAATCTAAAAAATATCCTTCAAAAAAGGAGTACTTTTTTTATGAAGAAGTCTAAAAAATTTGTTTGAGAAGGAGCATTCTTTTTATCAGATTCTTTTTTGATAGAATAATTTATGGAAAATGTTTTTATTTTTAATCAAAGTGTCCCTTTGCGTGGTCCCCTTGCCATCTTGATAGGGAACCCCTTTGAAAACTTCTCCTTCAATTGCATGCTCTATGATATGTGTAACTTTTTTGGCTTCTTTTCTACCTAACATGTTTTTTCTGCAACTTAACATGTTGCTTTGTAGGACCAAGCACCTATAAAGCCCCTTTTCAATTAATCTTTCCTTATAGGAACATGAAACTTGTTAAGCTTCCCTTGCAGGACCAAGAATATGTAAGGGCCTTTCACATAAAAATCTTTAGGACCAAGCGCCTATAGAGTCCTTTCATGTCAAGCCTTGTAGGACTTAGTGATGAACACCCGAAATACTAAGAGGGGGGGTGAATTAGTATTCCATCAAAAAATTTACATAATATCCATCCAAGAAATAGAATAACTCTAACTATAATAACAAGTGAAAGCATGGAATCAACACAAGATGACAATACATATAAACACTAGTATTTTTACTTGGAAAACCCAAAAAGGGAAAAACCACAGTGAGGATTAGCTCAAAATATAATATATCTAGATATAAAATATTACAAGGGCTCACTATCAAGACATACTATCCTTCAAGGCTCAAAGATTGAAATAATTTACAAAATAGTTGTGACCCCACAATAGTGGTTTACACTTTCTGGGAGATCCTATTTTTTGCTAAAATCACATATTTTTAGAAAATATAATGATTTAAGCCTTGAAAATTTCCATTTAAAGGATTCCAATTAAAGAGGGTTTGATTAAAACACCTTAGATCAAACCCCCTTGGATACAACCCTACTACTTTTAAACCATATCTATAACGAAGTCTTCTTTACACCTATCAAAATGCTGATAAAAAACCACTTTTGATTTATCTTTTGGGGAATCAAATGAATTCATTTAAAATGTATTTTTTGTAAGTATGTATTCCTTATTATAAGATTCCCAAAAATTATAGTTTTAAATAAATTTAATTTGATCTAACAAAAAAATAAAATTGAATTTTGATACATACAAAAGAAGTTATGTTTTAGCCAGTAAATCATGTCTAAATTATAACTGGTTTGACTTTGAAACTTAATTAAGAAAAAAAAATTCAATGAAATGCTATGAAACCAATTCCATGCACTAGATATCGTAGTTACAAATCTAAATTAAAAAAAAAATGAGAATTTTATCCTTCATAGAAAAAAAGTTATGTGTTAGCCAATAATGCCACTTTTTAAAAATGGTGTTTATTGTTAAAAACTACTTTTCGAAGGACATGGAAAAAGAAGTGCAATATGATTCCTAATTTTTTGAAAAAAATATATCTAGAATCTATAGAAAAAATGTCACAAATCACTAGTTTGAATCATCTTCAAATTCCTCATGTTTTAGCTGCTATAGGTGCCTGAAAGTGAAGATTTAGTTAAAAAAAATCAGATCAATGTCCACTTTGGCCAAAAATTGTAAACCAATATTGTGGGATCAATTAGAGTGAGGTTCACTATCAAGAGATGAAATGAGATAGAATTCACTTCCTTTTGTTGGATTTTAGTTCCAATGAAGTACTAAATACAAAACACTTCTCTATACAATACACTCAACAATCATGTCTCCTCATACACACAATACCATACATTCCCATTCTCTAACTTTCATCCTTTCTTTATCTCACAGCTTCACTTCCTTGCTTTCTCTCTCTCCTTCACAAAATAATGTTTTACATATATACCATATACATTCACTTTTTACTAATTAGGCTCTCCTAATTACAGAAACCCCATTTTAAATCAAAATCAACTTTGTCTGTATTGTCCTCAAAATAATTTTCATCTTTGTGCCCAACACAAGAATCTAACATATGATATTAGTCGACATGGACCTAAGATAGATCCATTTAGCATTCACAACACATATTTGATCTTCTTAACACCAATTCATAATTAGGTCAGCTAAGGTTAGACCTAAAACATCAAAACTCCAAACATATATGCGATTCATCAAATGTGTAACACAAAAACTTGTTAACACATTGAACTCTCCTTTAGATGACATCGAATAACTTATCTTCAACTTTGCAAAGAAAAATAATTAATCATGAAAGAACACAGAATCCCCCACATGAATGAACTGTACAAAACCTTACTATAATCATTAGAACATAACACTATTATTCATTTCTTCCATATGCATTTACAAATCATCATAAAACTTTGCTGTAAGATGTATCTTGTAGTCACAAATCTATGTACAAAGTCTTGTAGTGATATCTTTCTTTGAGGTAGAATCTAGACCAAAAAGCTCAATGTGTTGAACCAGTATATACATAGAACATTGTTTTCCAACCTACTGGTAAGTGTATCTCTCCAACCATATAGCCAAGTCAACTGAAATCTTGTGAGTGGATGCAAATGATGTCAAGATAGAACATAATATCCTCTTCTGATCAAATCTCACAAAATAAGATAATTTGGACCAAAATATCATATTGACTTCCATTACCGGAGCAACTATTGAACTATACAATAATGTACATCAATGACAATATTCGAATTTCCATTGTTGACATCAATGACAACCTTCTAATTTCCAACAATATCCCCCTTTGTCATTGATGGTAACACATGATGTGAAAACCATCAAAAATTCTTCTTCTCAAATTTTCATTTCTCTCAATCCTAAAAGCTTTTTACAAAAAAAATCACATGTTACCTTCTCTCCCCCTTTGAAATCAATGACAAAGGATTAAAAGATATTGAATTCTTTAATAGTTTCCTTTACATACTTGAATACTCCCCCTGAGGAGTATATCCAAAACAATAGTTGTGAGTAATCAACCGGAGGAGGTTGTCCCTTGAAGTTTGCTAAGAGATTTTTCCAAGAGGATTTCTCTTCATTCCAGAGCTTCTTCACTTCTGATAAGGCTCTGCATAGATAATTAAGATCAACTAGGATGTCTTTTCCTTCAACCAGAGTCCCGGGAGTAACATTTGAGTTCAAATTTTTTTCATCCAGAGAAAGAGCATAGTAGAAAGGAGTGAACTTGATATTTATTAGATATTTGAGCTGCCCATACTATTCAACTATTTCTCCTTTGTCCCTATGTAATACAAGATATTCTTCATGCAACTTTGTTAAATCATACCAAGTTTAATCATCCAGATCTAAAGCTAGATTAAAGGTGTTGGATACATACTTTATTTGTGTCTCAACTATATCCTCAACATCTTTGAATCTTTGAACTACATCAGGCCATGTCCAACAAAATTAGAATAGAATTTTGGTCTCTTTCTCACACTCTTGAACCTCTTTAATTCCATCAAGTGCAATGCTATGTGTAGAATTGCACATGTCTTCAATTCCAACAATCAGTTTTCTTTGACCCAAATGACCATTTCACTTACTACTTGGCTCTTTAGTTCTTTGAATTTATCAGTCAATGAATTTGTGCTTTCCACAATGGATTGTGAAGAACTGGTGACTACTCTAGGAACTATCTGAATAAGTTCCTTACTCATAGCTAGTTGCTTAAGTCCCCTTGGAGCTACTTCAGTCTGGGAAATTACTGCATGAACCTCAATAGCTTTTCTCTTTTCTCTGGAGGCACTCATTGATTTATCAGAGATCAACTCAGATTTTTCAAGAATTTCTTGAGTGACTTCAGTGTAAGTTCCAAATCTAGGTCTACTAGGATCTCAAGGGCTGCTGATTAACATTTCAATATAGCCAACATCATAATATTTTTCAATATTATACCCTAAATCAAGAATCCATGTGTTTCTCGATTCAACTACCTTGATAATGTAGCTATTAGTGGATACAAAAAATGTTATATCATCCTTATATTTTGTGACTAGTTCTCTCAAAATTATCCTTCTTTTGTTCATTCTCCTTTGAAATTTTCCAAAGAATGCAGCAAGGGCATCTCCTTGTGCATCCAAATCTCCAATATTTCTCATTAATTCTCTGATCTGATGAGCAACTGATTTGGTATTTACCCAAACAACTTCTATACCAGGAACTGCTCTCATAAAGTAGAAGGTTATACATAATATCAATGTTCCATATCTAAATGCACATTTCTTCTTTTTGTTATCATTCATATTTTCCAATAGTTGTTGCCAGAGCAACTCACAAAGATCACATTCTCTTCTTTTCTCAACCATTTCTAATGCTAAGTCAATTGCAGAGGTAGAGACATCATTATCACCGAAAATCAGGTGTGAAATAACCAAACTTGCATATTGGACTACTAGGTTATTGATTCTAGTACCTTTGTTCTTCATTAATCCCTTTCCTTTGTCAAGTTTACATTTAGGAGTAGGTTTGGTGGATAATAAATCAGTAACATATTTGATTGCCTCTCTGGATATCATATACGAATTATCAAGCCACTGAAACTAGTCATGAAATCTACTAAGTTCCAACCTAATACATCTCTCCTCATTGCTAAAATCTCGAAATCAATCCCACACATCTAGTTTCATCTTTGTAAGCATGTTGTGTTTTGGTTTTAGGGCATAGTCTTCTCCAATTAATTCTTCAAACCATAATATGTGTACGTTTCCATAAGTAGGTTCTTCCAATTTTCTATGAATATATATCCCAATGTCTTCAATTGGAATAACACCAAGGGGAACATCCAAAAATACACCCAAGGGATTGAGCTCTAGGATTTTAATAGATTTCTTCTTAAATTGTGGTTCCAGTCTCACTAAATTGTCTATGAATCATGGTATATTCATCACATTCAACAAAATTCAATGAATAGTTTAGAGGGAATAATGTATAGCAACAACAACTTACCTCTTTCTTGCACACCAAAGCCAACCACTGAAGTTCTATGGTATGGAAACGTTCTTGTTTCTTCAAACTTTCTCTACACGCTTCTATTCTTCCACAAATTATTTTCATCAAATGAGTTTTGTTTAACATACTTAAATTTGTTTCTTTGATCCCAATTGCCTCAACAATAAATGCTTTAGACCGTAAGTAGATGTCCTTGGAATTAGTCTATACTTCCATCTTTTCAAGCTCTGCAAAATTTATTCTTTGCACATGTACACCTTAAAATTCCTTTTGCATGAAATGTTGAATTCATCACCTTCAATAAATGTATTTATGTTATAACATGGCATCAAATATCGAAAAGGGGATATTAAATTTTCTAATTATTACTCCCCTTAGCCACTACCTGGATTTATTTTTTGACGGGAATATCTACATTGGAGGACAACATAGATGAAATTGATACTTCTAATTCTAATTCCTTCTTCCAAATCCTTTCCATTTCCTTCTTAACCTCTACCAGATCAATCTTAATGATTAGTTCATATATTTTTAGCATATAGTCTCTTTTCATATTTCTTCTTCTGTAGTTTTTGGAAAAATGTCCCAGTTTTCTACAATTATAACAAACAACATTATTCCATCCAAATTGTCCTTTATCCAATCTATATATGCACTGGTTAACCTTGTGTCCAAATAAATTACAGTGATAACATTATCCCTTGAATGGATAAATCATTTTGTTTAACATCTGACTTTTGCATTCTACAACTTTATGTCCAATTCTTTTGCATTCAAAACACTAACCAATGAGTGATAAAGTATTGTGTTTCATTCCATCATTCTATTTTATTTTATCTCCACAATATTTTTCCCTATGTCTAAACCTATTGTATGAATAAAAAATACCATTAAAAGATAAGTACCTTTGAGCATTGGGTTGTCTGATAGGAATCCTTTTGATATTGCTTCTTTGATTCTTGATCTATCTTCCATTGGGCTGTGAGTTTTCTTTTGATTGTCAGCCATGTTAGGGGATTGATTTTCTTTCACACTTTGTCCTTCAAATCCCAAACCACCTTTATCCTTAGAAGGTTTTTTTCTTGCAATTAGTTCATCAAGCATTGTAGTACTTTTTTTGAATTTTTCCTCATGAGCTCTTGCTTTCTCCAGATCTAATTTCAGAATTACCACTTCTTGTTCAAGCTTTGCACATTTATCCATCTTTCTTTGAATTTTAGCTTTCTATCAATCTTCAATTCTCCTCTTTTCTTCCACTTGTTTCATTAGTCCGATGATGTTCTCATCTACTTTCTTCAATTGATTATTTACTTCTTAGATATATTTACTTGAATTTCCTGATTTGTTCTCTCAGTTTCTTAATGCACTCATTTGCAACCATCAAGCTTTCCTTCAAATCCTTGTTTTCTTCTTCAGCACTGTCAAGATCTTCAAGAGCAATTTCAAGTTCACTATTATTATCTAAGATGCAGTATCTTCAATATGTTTTGCAGGAATCTCTTCTTGAGGAATAGGAAATCTCTTATCTGCCATGTGTTCAAATTCCAAGATCTTCCTCAAGTTGTTAGGCTTATTAAAAGGAACCAAGCTCGTATACCAATTGATGAACACCTAGAATAATAAGAGGGGGTTGAATCAATATTCCATCAAACCATTTACATAATATCCATCAAATTAATAAAATAACTCTAACTGTAACAACAAGTTAAAGTATGCAATCAACACAACATGACAATACACATGAACATCAATATTTTTACGTGGAAAACCCAAAAAGGGAAAAACCACAGTGAGGATTAGCTCACAATATAATATATCCAGATATATAATATTACAAGGGCTCACTGTCAGGACACACTGTCCTTGAAGGCTCATAGCCTAAAATGATTTACACAATAGAGTAAGGCTCATTTCCAAGAGATGAACTAAGATAGAATGCATCTTCCTTGTTCTGGAGTTTAGTTCTAGTGAATTACTAAATACAAAACACTTCTCTATATAATATACTCAACAATTATTTATGCTCATACATACAATACCATACATTCCCATTCTCTAACTTTCATCCTTTCTTTATCTGACAACTTCACTTCCTTGATTGCTCTCTCTTCTTCACAAAAACATGTATTACATATATATTGTATACATTCACTTTTTACTAATTAGGTTGGCCTAATTAGAGAAACCCCATTTTTAAATCAAAATAAACTTTTTTGGCACTGTCCTCAAAATAATATTCATCTTTGCACCCAACACAAGCATCTAACATATGATATTAGTTGACATGGACCTAAGATAGACCCATTTAGCATTCACGGCACATATTTGATCTTCTTAATCCAATTCATAAGCAGGTCAGCCAAGTTTAGACCTAAAACATCAAAACTCCAAACATACATGCAATTCATCAAACATGTAACACAAAAACCTGTTAACACATCGAATAACTTATCTTGAAATCCACAAAACAAAATAATTAATTATGAAAGAATGTGGAATCTTCCACTTGAATGCATTGTACAAAACCTTGCTATAGTCCTTAGAACATAGCACCATTATTCATTTCTTTTGTATGCATTCACAAATCATCATAAAAATTTGGTGTAAGATGCATCTTGTAGTCACAAATCTATGTACAAAGTCCTATAGTGATATCTTTCTTTGAGGTAGAATCTAGACCAAAAAAATCAACACATTGAACCAGTATATATGTAGAACATTGTTTTCCAACCTATTGGTAAGTGTATATTTCCAACTGTTTAGCCAAGTCAGCTGAAATCTTGTCGATGGATGAAAATGATGGTGAGATAGAAAATAATATCAGCTTTTGATTGAATCTTACAAAATAAGATAATCCAGACCAAAATATCATCATTTTTCATCATCTCCTCCATTTCAAGAGCACACCTATGTTCTCTTAAAACCACATGTTCTCTCGAGGGGGCATCCTCAATCCCTAATCTTCATCTTCACTCCCATCATCTTTCCTCCTAGTCACTCCTCGAATTATTGGGGCATCTCCCTTAATCTAACCATCTTATTCTAGGTGTTATGTTTTAATTTTATTTGAAATGATGCTACTTCGTAACACCATCTCAAAGGGGGGGAAAATGTAGATACCTAAATTTGACCCTTTACACAAGGTCAAATTTATCCCTTTCATTAATCCACTTCATCCCCTTCATCAAACGTTAATTAAATTATTTATTTAATTAATATTCCCCTTTTCCCTAACGTTCCTAAGGTATTTAATTTAATCAATTAAATACTTTATACATAAGCCCACTTCATCTCTAAATTATAAATGCAATCAATTTATTTAATTTAGTCAATTATCCTTTTCATTTTTTAATTCATTCTTTCTCTCTCCTTGTCACATCCTCCATAACCCTTTCACTAAACTAGATTAATTTAATTAATCCTCTATTAAGGTGTGCATATCCTTAATTAGGATTAATGTCACATCCTCCATAACTTGCCACTTGCCCCTAATCATAATTTTTTAATCTAATCACCTGTTTGCACAATCTTAATCCTAATCACTTACCCCTTTTGACATGTCCTTAGGTCAAACTTCTTAGTACTTACCTTTTTTGGGTTGACCTCTTCCCCATATGAATTAAAAATTCACACTTATTCCCCCCATGGATTTGTCTTTCCCATGACAGCTCATATGTCACATTGTACCCAAAGGACAAAGACCTCTTTTAGAAGAATCTTGTTTTACACTTTGGTCTCTCCCAAAAATTGAATTAAAAATACACATTTATTTCTTCAAGGCCTTTCCCATTCCCCATGTTGACAAGGGATGACTTTCTAAAAGTCATCACTTGTCACTTTCAGCCCCATATGGGGCCAAGGAATAACTTATTGAGACAATCCTCTCCCATCCCAAAGTACTTGCAAGTACCTTGGGACCACATGGCCTCTTCCATGTCATTTGTACCCTTGGCATCTCATCTTGTCCTTTGGACAACTCACCTGCCATGTGTCAAGATGTGAGAGCTTGTGGGTCCTTAACTCATCACAACCCTCCATCTTGGCCATGGTGGCTCGATCTAGACCTTTGAATCCTCTAGAGGATTCAATTTTCTCTATAAATACCCCCATATACCTTCATTAAAGGTCTAGATGTTAGAAGTTAGTCATTACATGCATACCAAACTTTTTCTCTCAAGCCTTTCAAGCCATTAAAGCCATTTGTTTCAACCTTCATAACATTTGCATTTTCATCTACCACCATTATCACATCCACCCACCTCTATTAGTCACTCATCTACCATCATTATTGCAATTTTACCAATCCAAGGAGCACACATCAAAGCGACATCAAGGGCCAACCAAAGGATCAATTTGAGACAAGGCATAATCATTTTGTTTATCTTCATCTTGCTCTGTTTTGAATCCAACTAGGCCAATCGTTTGAGTTGTTAGGTGTTTTATACTATCTTGCATTCTAGTTTGTTTTGCAGTTTAGATTAACACACTTTTCCCCCTTCACACTTACAAGGTCCAAAATTCTTCATCTTCAACTTGTTATATCTTCCAACCAGAAATCTCTCCTTCTTTAGATATACCATTACTTCCTCTCCTACTGCAAACTCCTTATGTATCCTCTTCTCATCCACTCTTTCCTTGTAGGTGTTTTTCATCTTCTCTAGATGTTACCTGACTTGAGTATGCATTATCTCCATGAATCTTGTAAATTCTTCTACATCTGCACTCCTTTTATTCTCCATATCGATGTCTCTCAATTCTGCTACTCCTTTGGGTTGTTGTCTGTCACAATCTCGAATGGTGTATTTCTAGTGCTCTAGTGTAAAAATAAATTGTATGCAAATTCTCCTTGGGGTAGTATTAAATCCCATTTTCTTGCTTTAACTTCAATTAAAAAACTCAAGAAGTTCCCTAAACTCCTATTCACTATTTTTGTTTGTCCATTTGTCTATGGCTGAAACGCTAAACTATATTTCAAATATATCTTCATCTTCTTCCACAATGTCTTCCAGAAATATCCAATGAACTTAGTGTCCCTTTCTGATACTATGCTCTTTGATCATCCATGTAATCTCATAATCTCCTTTAAAAATAGGTTTTCAACATGTATTGCATCACTAGTTTTCTTACAAGGTATGAAATGCGCCATTTTAGAAAATCTATCCACAACCACAAATACAAAATCAAATCCTCTCGGTGTCTTCGGTAATCCTAACACAAAATTCATGTTGATGTCTTCGCATGGTCTCTTTGGTATTTTCAATGGTGTATACATTTCAGTGTTCTGACTATTTCCTTTTGCAACCTGACAAATCCTGCAACCTTGAACATACTTCCTGATATCATTATACAACTATGGCCAAAAACAGTTCTCACTCATCAATGCCATGGTCTTATCAATTCAAAAATGTCCTGCAAATCCTCCACAATGTTTTTCCTTGATCAAATTCTCCCTCATTGAGCTTCTATGAATACATATTTGGTTGTTCCTGAACAACATACCTTCTTGAATGAAATAATCCAACCATTTGTTTCTATCTGTCTCTGTAGGTTCCTTGCAAGCCTTCCATGCCTTAGAAAAATCAATGGCATCCTCATACATATGCTTCAGTTCCTCAAAACATAATACTTCAATTCTCATTTTTGCCAACAAACTCCTTCTCCTACTCAATTCATATGCAACCTTGTTTGATTTCCCACTCTGGTGCTTCAAAACAAATATGTAACTCTGCAATAATTCTACCCATCTCATATGCCTCTGATTCAAATTTCCTTGACTATTCAAATATTGTAGAGCTTGATGATCCTTGTACAACACAAATTCCTTAGATAACAAATAATGTCTCCACTTCTTCAGGGTTTGTATTATTGCATAGAACTCCCGCTCATAAATTAAATATCTTCTCCTAGCATCATTCAATTTCTCACTGAAATAAGCTATTGGTCTCCCCTCCTAACTCACCACAAATCCTATTACATTTCCACTAGCATCACAATCTACTTGGAATACCTTCTCAAAGTTTGGTAATGCCAACATAGGTTCTTTTGTCACCTTTTTCTTCAACAACTCAAAAATATTTTGTGCTCCTAATGTCCACTTGAATTCCTTCCAGTCACCTCTCATTGTTTTGGTCATAGGTGTGCATATGCTACTAAAATTTTTGATGAGCTTTTGGTAAAAAATTTCTAGTCCATGAAATGATCTTACCTGTCTAATATTGATAGGTGTAGGCCATTCAACTATTGCTCCAACCTTCTAGGGTCCATCTTCAATCCTTCTAAAAATATAACAAATCCCAAGTATAATAGTTCTTCCTTCATGAAACTACACTTCTTGATGTTGATCAACAAATTCTCTTCTCTTAACCTCTATAATACCTGTCTGATGTGATTCAAATTTTCTTCCTTAGTCTTACTGAAAATTAGAATATCATCCAGATAAATAATGACAAAATTTCCAAAGAGTTTCTTCAAAACTTCATTCATCAGCCTCATAAATGTACTAGGTGAATTAGTTAGTCCAAATGGCATGAGCAACCACTCATACAATCCCTCATTTTTCTTGAAATCAATCTTCCATTTATCTCCCTCTCTTATCCTGATTTGATGGTATCCAATCTTTAGTTCTATTTTGGTAAAATACTTTTCTCCACTCAAAATGACCATAATGTCATCCATCCTAGGCAACGGGTATCTATACTTCACTTTAATATTATTGATAGCTCTTGAATCCGTACACATCCTCCATTCTCCATATTTCTTAGGTGCAAGTACAACTGGTACCACACATGGGTTCATACTTTCACTAATCAATCCTCTCTTCATCATTTCATGTACCTATCTATCTAGTTTTTCATTTTCTCCTGGTGTCATCCAGTGTGCAACCTTGTTCAGAAAACTAGCTCTAAGAATAAGATCCATATGATGACTGATACTCTAGATTTGTGGTAATCCTTCTAGCACATTCTCTGATACAAGATCTTGGTACTATGTCAGTAGGTCAGTGAATTCCTTCTCTGATGGTCCTTCTTCTAGGGTTCCACGCTTCCTTGGAATCAAAGAAAAACCCATGTTCTCATGTATCAACCCATCCAAAAATTTCCTTCTATCTACCAGATTGATTCTAGTTGTACCACATAATTCAATTTTTGGTTCATCTTCCAAAGTTTTCAAGGTTATTCTCTTTCCATCTGATGTTATGGTATAGGTGTTCTTCCTCTCATCATGTATATCTTTCTTATCATATTTCCAAGGTCTACCCAACACCATATGACATACATCCATTGGCATAAGATCACACAATACCTCATCATGATACAATCCTATTTTAAATTTCACTAGGAATTTCTCACTTACTAGTATCTTGTGCTCATCTTGAATCCAGGCTATCCTATAAGGTTTTAGATGTTTCCTTCTTTCCAAATTCAACTTTGTCACCATTTCCTTAGAAACTATGTTATTTGTACTTCCACTATCAATGATAACTTTGCAACACTTATTTCCTTCTTTACATCTAGTTTGGAACAAAATTTTCCTCTATGGTGCTTCCTTAGGTAATTCTTTCTCTTGGAATAGTGCCCTCCTCATGAATAGTGATTCTCCTTTCTCAGGACTTCTTCCGGAACTTGCCGGTTCCACTAGTTCTTCCTTTGAATATGCAGTTCTTGCATGATTTCCAACCTTCTTACTTTCTTGGCAGCATTCAAATTCTCTATGTCCTTCTTCTCAATATTTAAAACAAGTTCCTATGAAATTTCTCATCATATCCCTTCTCATCTCTCTGGTATCCATCACTTCGGTAAAAATTGTAGCCTCCTCTATTATTGTGGTAAGAATTTTTTTCATCTCTCCATTTTTGGTATGAATTGGAATCCTTCTCTTCCTTGCAGTAAGAATCTATGTCCTTTTTTTGTTTTCCATATGGTTTTTCTCCTCTGAGACGTGATCTCCCTCTCTAAAATCTACCTCCTCTTCCTCTTTGTCTGTGTTCATGACTTTTGTTTAGTTTTTCCTCCACCTTTAGTGCAAACTGATATGCTTCCTCTACTGAATTCATCCTCACTAGACTCAACTCTTCTTGAATTTTAATTCTCATCCCATTAATATATCTTGCCACTTTATCCTTGATTGCTTCACTGTATCTGGTCCTGATAATGATCTTATGAAATTCTTTTGTGTACTCATTTATAGTCTTTTGCTTTTGTCTCAAGTTTTGCAATCTCTTCAGCAGTTCCAACTCATAGTCCATAGGTATAAAGTGGTTCTTCATTTTTTCAAACATCCTATCCCATTTCACAATATTTTTTTTTCATTTTCTATTTATTTCCAATTGAACTTCCTTCCACCATGCAACATGTCCTTTCAGCTTAGTCTTTGCAAATCTCACTTTTTTCGGATCTTCAATTTCTTCAGATTCAAAATATTCCTCAATGTCATTTATCCAATCAATCAACTCTTCAGGGTTTAGGTTACTGGTATAGTTCACAATCTCCATTCTATGTCGCTTTCCTATTTTTGAAATAGCCTTCAACATATTTACTTGATCTAATTCTCCCTCTTATGTGGTTTCTTTAGCTAGGTCTATAGTTTGAACTTCTTCATCCTCACTTTCATCATCAGGTCTAGGGTTTAAGCCTTTTCTTCTATATTATTTGACAACATCTAATCATAATTTCAATGTGTGTATCATTTCCATCATCTCATTTCCATCTTTCTAGGAACATTAATAGTAGTATGAATTCTCCTCGGTGACATCTCTTCCTAGGATCTAGTGCAACTGCCTCAAATCGGCTATCTGGATATAGGTTTGCACTTGCCTCACTGTCAATGATCGGTTGACAAACACAAGTAGGATGCCTCAAGTCGGTGATCTATCCAAATAGAGATCTTATAGAATGCCTTCACTCAACTTCTCACTTCTCTCCCAAAGTTTGCAAACTTGCTCTGATACCACTTGGTGTAGTCAAGGCTGAAGGGTCTAGGAATGGGACTGTCTAGCCTTGCAGCAAGCGTAAAAACAATGAAAATTCAAAGAAATAGGATGAAAACTACACATGAATTCATATAGGAATGATTAATCAATTATTCACTGGAAAAATTCCTTGCCTTCCGACTTACAAATTACAAAATGATTTGGTGCTATGCCCATACATACATGCAGGTCGAAACCCTTATCTACAATGTAGCGATAGTGTGAATGATAATCATGAATGAACTTCATTCAATTGGCTTTTGAATGATGATCTTAATGCAGCTATACAATGTCTATATATATCCATTCCCAACTCCAAGAAAGGGGTCTGCGTCGGCCTCAAGTGGTTCCAAACCCCGAATTTGATGAAACGTGCAAGCGTCGGCCAAAACATATGGTCCGGTATGAAATGCTTGAGACTGGGTTCAGTAAGCTAACTATCAAAGTGCATGCAAACATGAATGTAGATATTTTTGGTTGATGCAATATTTCTTGTAACTGGGAATGCTCCTGCATCAACACTACTTTAGGTAATCTAGATTGCCATTCCTTTATGTGAATTTTCACTGTTTTGGTCAGAATATTCTCAATCTCTTTGTTTGTAACCTGCACCTATCCATTGGCTTGGGGATGGTAAGGTGTTTGGTTTCTATGTCTTATTGAATATTCTTTAACCAATTGATAAATGAGGTTAGAAGTAAACTGAGGACCTTGCTTAGTGACAATTTATCTAGGTACTCGATACTTAGTAAAGATGTCTTCATACAAGAACTTATCTACATTTCCATCTCTTGTAAATTGTAATACCTTGAATTCAACCTATTTTGTTAAATAGTCTATACAAACCAAAATATATTTTTTTTGTTAGAGACTGGTGAAATTGGGCCAATGAATTCAAGCCCCCATTTTTCAAATGGTGCTAGTGCTATATGTGGTTGCAAAGGCATTTCATCTATCCTTTTTGGTTTGCTCATTCTTTGACATTTATCATAGCTCTTGGTATACTTCACTAAATACTTATGCAGATTTGGCCAATAGTAACCTATTGTCAAGATCTTAAATGTTTTCCTTTTGGCTGCAAAGTGACCCCCACATGGCTCATCATGGAAAGCTTTTAGAATGTGAAAGACCGCATCTTCTCTTATAAATCTTCTCATGATATTATTTGGACTAGTGTAGAATAAGTAACTAGCTACCCAAGAATATGGAATTAGATTTTATGCACCAACTGCCTCTTTTCCCTAGGAGAGAAATGTGATGGTATCTGCCCTACCACTAGGTAATTTGCAATATTAGCAAACCATGGTGTGTGTACAATAAGAGAAAATGAATGCTCATCTGGAAAAGAGTAATCCACAACACCTTCTTTTGTTTGTGTAGGAAATCAAGACCTAAGATTATCCACCACATTAGCTTTCCCTGACTTATCCACAATTGTTATATCAAACTCCTCTAGCAAGAGTAGCCATTTGACTAGTCTCCCCCAACTATAGGTTTGTTCATTAGGTATCTTATAGATATATGATTTGTGTGGATAGAAACTTGAAAAATAGTGATATAATGCCTAAACTTGTTGATGGCATAAACAACTACCAATATCTCCTTCTCTATGATAGTGTAGTTAAGTTTAGCTCCTTGTAATTTTTTTTTTATATAGTAGATAGCATATTCCTTGTTACCTCCTTTTTTTCCCAAGACTGCTCCTATAGAAAAATATAAAGCATCAATGTGTATATGGAAAGGCAGTGTCCAATGTGGCCCTCTTAAGACAAGTGCTTGTGTTGAAGTTGTCTTAAGTGCTTTAAAGGAATGATGACATTCTATAGTCCATTCAAATTCTATGTCTCTGGTGAGTAAGATAAATAAGATTGCTACAATTTTACTGAAATCTTGGATGTGACTCCTATAGTAGCCTACATGTCCCAAAAATCTCTTGACATCTTTTTTCTTATGTGGCATGTGATGTGTAGAAATTATCTCAATCTTGTTGAGATCCACTTGAATTCTTTCACTTGAGATAAAGTTTCCTAGAACAATCCCTTGAGTCATCATCATGAAACATGTCTCATGACTCAATGATAGGTTGTGTTATTTACACCTTTTCAAAACATTTTCTATATTGTTGAGTGCATCTTCATAGATGTCTCCATAGGTAGTGAAGTAATCCATGTATATTTATATGGAATCATGAGCATATTCAACAAATATACTTAGCAGTGCCCTCTAAAATGTTGCTAGGGCATTACATAGTCCAAAGGGAAGAATATATTTGGCATAGGTACCCCAAGGGCATGCAAATGTAGTCTTATCCTGGTCCTCTAGAGCTATCTTTATCTAGTTATAGCTACTAAATCCATCTAGGAAAGATAAGTACTTTTTCCCTGCTAAGGAATAAAAAACTTGGTCAACTAAAGGTAGGGGGAAGTGATATTTTCTAGTTTTTTTCATCTCCCTATAGTCCACACATACTCTCCATTTTATTCGTTCTTAGGAAAAATGACTAATGGTGACACCCATTGGCTATCAAAGATAGGATAAATGAAGCCTACATCAAGTAGCTTTTGCAACTCAGTCTTAACTATTTTTCTTAAGGAAAAGTTCATTCTCCTTTGGGGTTGTCTAATTGGCTTCAAACCATCATTTATGTAGATCCTATGTATGCAATGTTTTGGATCAATCCCTTTCATATCATGGTAGTACCATACAAAGGTTGTTGTGTGTGCCTACAACACAGTGTTCAAGGAATTATGTTGTTCTTTAGTTAGTCCATTGTTGATGTTCAAGGTTTTACCTGGAATGATTTCCCATGTTTTGGATTTTGATTGCATAGATGAGAGATCAAGTCCACTAATGTTGGGAACACATTGTTGTGGAAAAAGAGAATGGAAGAGTTGGGATACCTCTTTTGATGAATTTGTAGTTATAATGTTCTACAATGGGTGATGCATACATGAAAGACAATCTTGTTGTTGTGGGTCCTTACCTCAGTCATTTTGTATGATATAGTCAATTAAGTCATCTTCATATTTGGTTCCTAACAAGAGGTTGTTTTCTATTGTCATGAGAGTTTGTAGGGAACAATGGTCTTCTTTATCCAAGGTAGGCCAAATAGTCTGCTCTATATTTTGATGAGGTTGGTTTGGTGGATAGAGTACCAATTTCTTGGTCACAATCCCATTAGATATTATCATGTTCCCAAACCTACAACCTATGAATGTATCAGTTGTACCTAACCATGGACTACCTAAAATGAGTGAATATCTTGCAAGGTTGACCTTTGGCTGCAAGACTATAAAATCTACAGGATACTCCCATGAATCTAATGCAATGACTAAGTCCTCAATGATCCCCTCAAGCTTCACTGTTGACCTATCTACCATTTGTAAAATAGTTGGTGTAGGTCTAAGGTTAGCTAGTCGAAGTATCTGCATTGTCTCCTTAGTCATGACATTAATTTCTTCCCCTAAGTCAATCATAATGTTCTTTATAAGGGCCCCATTAATCTTAACATCCACTATTGGACTTCGAAGGTCTATGTATTTAGGGACAACTATATTCCCTAGCATAATATCAACAAGGTTCCCTAGGACATGAACTATCTAAGGATCCTTCCTCTCTCTCCCTGGTTTCTTAAGACATAGGTCTCTTACTGTCTTGGTATAGATTGGAATATCCTTGATAGCTTGGATGTGGGGCATCTTGATACTGAAATCCTTAAGCTGAACCAATAGGTTTGTCTCAGATTAGGTATGATGTTTTTGAATGGCTAAATACTTAGTGAAAGGAGGCTTTGGACTTGAGGTGGTTTGGTTTACCTGATTTGACCTAGGTTGTAAAGGTGAATTGTCTAAAGCTTAAATTGTGGATTTCTCATCCTCCATCTTAGTGATTTGGGGGGATGAAGGTCCAACTAGTGTTTTCCTTGACCTGAGGTGGTCATCGCTCACCTCTACCCCATAAGTGGGGTATTGTATAGCCTTATTAGTATAAGCCTATTGGACAAGCTTGTTGTTAGGGTTAGTTGTAGGCTAGGTGGGTAATTATGGTTCTCTTGATGGTTGAGATGTTGTGTTTGGTGGATTAGGAATAATAGATTATTTTGTTGGTTGAGAAGGTAGAAAAGGATGTTGGTAATTCACATTTTGGTGCTACCACTGTTGACCCTTCTTCCATTTTAGTTGCCACTAATTTTGTTGCAATGGCCATTGAGGGTTATAATTGGTACCATGAAAATTTTGTTGTGGCCATGCATTTGACTACTGTTGGCTCCAAGTTTGTTGAAGGTTTTGTAATTGCTGAGGGTTTTACCATTGTTTTTGAATATTTGGCCAAGTTTGAGAATTCCAATCAGAGAAATTATGTTACCAAATAGAAAAGATGTATTGAAATTCAAAGGATCTTGTGGCATACATTGTCTTGGCTACCATGACCTTCTTTAAGAAATGTAAAATATTTGTACATCCTCTCCTTTGAGTGGTTAAAATTTTGGTTTCTCTAATTTGTCTTATGTAATACTAGCCACCTTTTTGCACTTACAATTTGCTTTCCTTTGTCTGCAATTGGGGCAGTATTTAGTAAGCATTCCTTCATCCTCCTCCTGGTTCTTCTTTATATGTAGTGTCCAACTAAGTAGCTATATGACTTATGATATCCTTCATGTTCGACAATAGGTTACTTAACTCCACTCTTGAAACCCCAAACTCCATTACATGTCTTTCCAATGGTAGATGTTATTTCCCCCCCTTGATCTTTCGGTAAAGGTCCTAGAATAGCTTTTGTAGACCTTGTAGATATATTCAAAGGGTAATTGAGACACATCCCCTTGCCCAATAAGATTGAGGGAATCCAAGCATTCATCATTAACTCCTCTTAAATTACGAGCTTCAAGGATTCATTTGAGAGCCTATTTTGTGGGTACTTCTTCAAGAAGAATTGGAACCTTTCTACATAATCTTCCAATGGTTCATCCTCTTTCTTATTCATTCTAAAAATATCATCTCTTCTCCTATCAATTCCTCTGCAATAATCTTGGTATTTCTCAAATAATTTGTTTTCATGGTGTCTCAATTTGGAACAACATATCTACCTAGTCCCATAAACCATCTCAAAGAAATATCCTTTAAAGTGGAAGGAAATAGCTTGAGCCTATGAGTATCAATGGTGTAGTCATAGCTCCTACATAGGAAATCAAACTCGAACAAGAATTTGTATGGATCTTCAATCACCAAACCATAGAACACTAGTAATGTTGAAGGAGGTATATTTTTCAATGCAGTAGCCCTTTCTTGGTTGGCAATTGGAAATTAAAAATTCACATGTTCTGGTGGATCATCCACTCCTACATCAACCATTGTGTGGAAGGTCCCCTTTGTGTTTGTATTAGATGTTGGTGAAAGGGAATATTCCTCTTCAGTAGTACCCTCACTCTGATCAATGTAGCCACCAATATCTACTCTATCTTGTTGGTTTGAAGGGATAAATCTTCCCAAAGATTCTCTCTACCTCTGCATATAATAGATATGACATTCTATAGCAACAAGTCCTACATAATGTTAGTAAAATGCATTGGTATTTTAAGAAGATTAAGCCTAATAGTCTTAATACTGAAAAAATTCTAAACTAGGAAAGCTTGGAAATGAAAGAAACTAATCTTTGAAAGTAGAACCATCCTCAGAAATGATGCCAAAAATGTAGAGTCCCTACTAGTGTCTAGTAAAAGTGGTGGCAATCACACAATTCAAAGGGAAAACCTAGCTGAATAGTTCACTTAACATTTGGAAAGACCTTCATTGAATTATCGAGCAGGGCTAGTAGGCTTGTGATGGAACTGACACTATATGTGCTTTCAAAGACTTGGAACTACCTAAATCATTCTAGTAAAGGTATTACACTTGCTGGAAAATCATAATACTGCAAAACAGTAAAGAAAGTAAAGCTAAATCTATGGCTACGGGTACCTACATTATAAGACTATAGATAACTAATGTTTATAAATGAATATTGGAGATTAACTGAGCTAATAATTAAACCTATACTACACTCTTGAGTACAAAAAACTCAATTGATTACAAAATAATGAAGCAAGAGTTATTGATAATTGTAACATGATGAATCTAACAAGCATGGAATTATGAGGTAACCACTTAAAAAAAAATGAAATAACTAAAAATAAAGGAGGGAAGGACAATTACCTTGAGTGGCCCTTTCTCAAGTGAATATCTTCACTAATCTAAAACTAAATCTAACTCCCTAGATCCAACATAATCATAATAATTTAAAATCATTCATTACACAACTCCAAAATATCACATAAAATTTTGTTGAAAGATCTTATTCATGAAATCATAATTGCACAGTAAACATGGTCTACATAACAACTGAAAAATTAAATTATCTGGTAACTTTATTCACTATCAAATGATAATCTAATTGATTGGAACAAAATTGGATAACTAGCTAACTTAAGACTCAAGTACATGGCCTATGATATTCAGAATTTTATGGTAAATGATGAATATGACTATGCCACATTTATTTTCGATGCCATCCACAAGCAACTAATTGAGCTCAAGAAGGGCACTAAGATGGAGAAGTTTTTATAGTATTCATTTTTATGTCACATGTTTCTACTCAGAGGAAAAGGATAGTAGAGTCATGATCTTCAAATATGTGATAATGATGGAGAAGGGCAGGAGATCCCAATCCAATATTTGGACTCATGTATGGCACATGCACTGTGAGAAAGCTAGTTATGTTACATTCAAAAACCATTTTGTTGGAAAAGTTTTATCATTCCTGCAAGATCCAATGGCCAAAGTACCTAAGGAAATTTTATATTTCTTGAGGCTTGTGGAGAGAAGACAAGATTTGGGCATAAAGCATAATGGGGAAAACTTCATTATCCACTCTGATTGCACAATATTAAGAATTTATCGATGCTCGTTAGAACCTCATGTCCTACCTAGATTTTTGCCTATGAGAATTCGTTTCTTAGAGGTTATTTGGCAATTAGTAGAGTCAGATAAGCACCATATGAGATGACAAAAGAAAGGATCTTTCTTCCCCAACTTGATTGTTTTCCTAGACTTCAAAATGAATAGGGAGAGTTTTGATAAATTATATCATAAATTAAAGAAATTTAAGATTGGACAAGAAGTAGCAAGGAACTTTGACCCTGAGGGTCTCATTCAAAACCTTAGGGAAAGTATAAAGAGGTCCCAATACAACCACTAGACTTATTTCAATGAGGATGTCTTGAGAAGGAGATCAATAAAATAAAGTTTAAGTGGACAAAATTCCATAAAATAGAGGATGCTAAGAAAAAGAAGAATGTTGCATATAAAGGAGCATATGTTGAGATAGTCCACCTAAATTTGAGGATATAAGAACTTTTACAAAATATTGATAAAATAATTGGAGAAGTTGCTGCAATTGAGAGTAGGGAAATAGGTAAATCTCTTGTTACTGAGGAGAGGCCTATTTATCAGTCATTTTTTGTCAAATCACTCATTTATTATTTCAAGAGAAGGCCTAAGGGAGTTGTAAATAAGGAGAAATCTCCTCAATCTCCTCCACAAGCATATTTTCTTCCATCACCACCACCTATGCAACAAGCCCTTTCTTCTCTATTAAATGTGATTGATCTTGATTCCCCTCCTAGGGAACCTTATCCAAAGAGAAGAAGAAGGGAGAAGTCTCCACTTGTAGATTACCCCATTCTGCCTCAGGAAGATGATGATTATGAAATAATAGGGGATGATATAATCAAACAAATACCCTCCCCTCAAAGGGATGAAAATGTGCAAGTATCCCAAGGTAGAATTATTGCAAACATTATAGGGGGAAGGGATAACACAAATGATATCTGAGCTTTGGCATGTAAGGATTTCATGGATGGTGATCAATTTGTGAATTCCCAAGAATTTGTTGAGTCTGTGTGGAGAAGAAAAAGAGATGAGTATGTTACCAAACTGGAAGAAGGGAAAGCCAAGGCTCCATAGGAAAAAACATGAGGAAATATCTCAGAGGTCGTTGGCTGAAATGAGAGCAAAAAATAGAGACATCAACCTTGAGAGGGTAGGCACATGGTTAGAGAGAGTGATATTTTATTGCTCCTTGAATGGGATATTGCCTCTACTATCACCTTTGATATGATAATAAGGCAAGATCGAGAGATTTCCTCTTCTGGGGATGAAGCTACACCAGTTAGAATCAAGTTTAGGGTTGAAACCTAGATGGGAAACCCTTGCAATTTGGGCATTGGGCCCCAATATAATAAACCACTTATTGTTGAAACCTCTCAAGACTTGAAGGGAAGTTTGATTGTAAAAAGAGTATTTGACATAGCTGCAGTAGAAGCAACCACATTGGTGATCGATGTTGCTAGATTTAGTAGGGAAACTACAAAATCCCTACAAGAAAAATATGATAAATTGCTTCAAGATCATATGGAGTTAACCTGAGAATATAATATGTTAAGAATGTTAGAAATAAAAATGAAGCAACTAGCACCAAAACCTCCACCTTCAATAGCATTGGTGGGTGATCCCACAATACTGGTTTACAATTTTTGGGCAAACTAGAAAACAAACTAATTTTTGTTAACTAAATCTTCACTTTCGGGCTCCTATAGTGGCTAAACCATGAGGAATTTGAAGATGATGAAAACTAGTGATTTGTGATATTTTTTCTATAGATTCTAAATATATTTTTTTTCATTTTTCTTGGAATCAGATTGCACTTATTTTTCCATCTCCTTCGAAAACTAGCTTTAAAAAAAAACCAACATTTTAAAGGAGTGACGCTCACCGTAAACAACATAATTTTTTTTGTATGAAGGATAAAATTCTAATTTTTTCGAATTTAGATTTGTAACTACGATATCTAGCACTTTCTTTTGGTTTTATAGTGTTTTATTGAATATTCTTTCCTCAATTAAGTTTCGAAGTCAAACCAATTACAATTCAAACATAGGCAGATTGTATACAACATAACTTTTTTGTATGTATCAAAATTCATTTTTTTTTTAATGGATCAAGGACATGAATACCTAGCCCGAACATATTTTTCCAAATTTTATTTTGATAAACTGCTATTTTTCCACATGTGTAAAACAAAGAGCTTTATTTTCGGTGAAAAACCTATGTTTAATAAAACTAAAAAACATATACATAATAAAATCAAAACATATTAAAATTATATTCATTGGATAGTTCGTTCCGAGGAATACCATAATCATTTGAAATAAATTTTAAATGAATTCATTTGATCCCCCAAAAGGTAAATCAAAAGTGATTTTTTATCAGCATTTTGATAGGTGTAAAGGAGACTCAATTATAGGTATGGTTTAAAACTAGCGAGGTTCTATCCAAGGGGGTTTGATCTAAGGTGGTTTGATCAAATCCTCTTCAATTGGAATCCTTAAAATGGAACTTTTTAAGGCTTAAATCATTATATTTTCTAAAAATATGTGATTTAGGCAAAAATTAGTTCCTCTCAGAAATTGTAAACCAGCTTTGTGGGATCACTTTGGTAATAAGGACATGTTCCATGGTTACTATTTCTTCCATAGCTCCACCACCAAAATCTGATAAGGAAAAAGAGAAGGAATAACTTAAAGAGAAGATAGTGCTCTTGAGGAAACAGTAATGATTTTCCAAGAAGTCCAACATGAAAATGATATGTATGTTGTTTCTAATGTGCTTGGAAATTTAATGAATAAAGTTTTGAAGAAATTGGAGAGTGTCCACAATGACTACTACCAATTGATGATGATAATCGGGAGAATTGCTAGTTATGGAGAAAAGGCCAACCCCTTGTTCAACAAATGGATCCCAAGGATTAGTTCATTGTTGGAATGTGTAAGGGATAAAACCATGAGACAAATGCATGGGGTGGAATTGTACCTATATATAAGATGGCTAAGGTTGTAGGGAAGCTATAAGGCTTTATGGATCGACTTGAAGAAAAGGAAAATGCAAGAATTCAAGAATTTGATAACAGTGGTATAAGAGTAATGCCTAAAATAAAAAAAGGATAATGGAGAAATAAAGGCTTATATGTTATGGCATTCTCATTTTGAGAGCATTACTCCATCACTTGCCTTCTTTATTTGTGACAAGAATAAAGTTAATATAGACCTCTTAAAGAGCAGTATGGATAAGATATGAGACACAAATCAACTTATGGAGGAGTTCCAAATAGAATCTAAATCCATATTATCCAAGTATGGAAAATATACAACAAACATGGATTAGTTCCTTGCATTCCAATAGCCTTTAGAGAGACAAGATTAGGCTTGGGATGACAAATATAATAAATTGCCAAAATTGTAATTCTTTTGTTGACTTGGCATTCAAAACATTCTTCCATTCTTTATACAATTGGGGATGGAATATTCTTTTGGGCATTTTATTAGTCTATATAGCATCAACAAGGATCTTCTTTAGGTTCAACAAGATTTTTGTCTTCTAGAGGACTTGCCTTTTTATCTTCTTGTATACAGTCAACATTTTCTAGGTTTTGAGAGAAAAAAATAAGGTAAGGAAAAAGAACAACAAGTACATGTACCCCACCTTCTTCTTCAAACACCTTTTGGAGGCTATGAGGATCTTTTACAAACTGCCAATGCAACAACTTATTTTTATGTGGAGAATATCTACTCTTTCATGAGTTAGTTTGTACTTGCTTTTAGTTATGGGATAAAATGGTCAAATGCACATCTAACACTTTTCAAAAAGGCTTGCGACTTGTTTTCTCCCTTGTTTCTGTAAAAGGGAATTTTAGACCTTTTGAACAATCTTGAAAATTTTGTACGCAAAGCACATTTTGTACATCATTTTGTATATGTTTGAAACTAGGTTTTGATAGGATAGGATGTAAATGTGATTGATAATGTTGTATAGCAGTACTAGCATTGACAGATCCAATACAAAGACAATTTTTATAAACATATTATCTCATACTTGTACTTATCTTAAGCATTTATGAATAAAATTGATCAAGGATCTATTATGTTGATCTTTGTAGTTTTATGTGTATGAATGTTTCTCTTATAGCTTTTACTCAAGAAGTAAATCAAATATGATTTATAAAAACTATTGAATGTTGATGCAAGAGCATCCAAGGTGTAAGAGCAATCTTGCATCACCCAAAAAAAAGTTGTTTCTTTTCAATAAGGGCTAAATTTGTCAGCGTTACTATTTTTAGTAAGTTTGCATTTATGCACGGTTGGACATGAAATCTTATAAATACCTCTAGAATGGTAAATAGAAGCCAATGACAAAGAAATCACTTCAATACCATTTGTCATTTGAAAGATATTAAACTTTCAATTCTGAAAATCTTATTAAAATCTTTGAAGTCAATTTTGAGGCACTTAGAGGCTCTGGATGAGCCTGAATGGGTGGAAAAAAAAAGTAGTCAACCTTTAGATTCTACTTTTTGGAAAAACATTTCTTGAGAGCTTTTTGAAAAGGTATTATAATAGAAAATACGATGATCAAATCAAAAGTTATGACTCCACAAAGTTGTACTACCAAAATTAATAAATTTAAAAATATCTTTGACAAAGTTACAATATCCAAAAGATTCTAGGGCAATTACACCTTCCAAATAAAGGATGTGAAAGGGGGCTATAGAAAGGAGGCCAAAGCAACGTAGATGGTGGATCCAATTTGTAGATTTATGTAATAAAAAAGCCCATTTGATGGCAAATATAACGTTGTAATTTCATTTTTCATTTCAGTGATAATAGAAACTATTTGCTTCCTTCTTGCAATTTTTTTGTGCCTCTATCTATTGTTTTTGTGAGTTTTAGATTGTAAGGGGAGTACCCTTCATCAAATTCTCAAGATATTACATGGGTTTGAAATGCTTGCAAAGATTTGAGGGATAATAATGTATTGCATTATTATTATTCCTAGATGTTAGAATTTATAGTTTTATAAAGATTTTTAGTTGTGTTCCTTAGACTCCATTCCCTAGGTTAAGGCACCAATCAAATCCATAAGACTTTTTTTATTATAGTTTCTTGATCAACTTCAAAATTAATGAATAATTTACTTTCAAGCAATAATTTATTGCATACTTTATTTATCATGTTCTTAAAGTAGTGAATGCATAAAAGCTCAAGGATCTAGCTCATCTTTGTTTTTTACTTGTAATTCCTACATTAACAAGAATACATCTATTTAGGACAATATTCTATATAATTATGGATGTTCTATATCCACCTGACCACTCTAAGAAATCATGATGAATATTGTAGGACTACCCTCCTAGGTTCTACAGAGCCTGAAGTGCAGAGGAGATAATTACAAAAAATCATCTCTTGTTTGTTGGCCAACCCCTTAAGGTAATCAATCATCTAAAGTAGCTAATCTATCGATTATCATAAGAATCTGGTTGGGAAAGTTAAAACACCGACATCTCCCTTGAGGACAATAGTCAAATAATGTCTCGGTTGATTTTGTGTCCCTAATGTTTAAGGTGGAAAGGGTTGATATAGGTTAGGGTATTTAGCCTAGATCTATTTTCACCAAACCTAACAACTATATTTAGTAGGGAATGATCCAATGCAATTGAAAATATTATAGAAATAATATCATATTTATATAAGTAGGAACTTATATATAAAGCACATGGATACTGTATAGATCGTCCATGGCATAGTGTATTGGTTAAAGTGTGGCAATATTGTTGTTTCCACCAAGGTTCAAACCCACATTGGGCTATTGTGATGAGCTTTGTGCCCTCATTGATTCCTTGTGCTCATAAGTTTGAGCATTCACATTGAAAGCTATTGCCATTCAAGCCACTAGCTTCATGTTTCAAACCCTTGTTGGGCCAATGTACTTGTGAGCTTTGTGCCCTTAGTGGGCTACTATTCTTGTGTTCAAATATTGCATTCATACTAGGGATGAGATCTCCTATTTGTGACCTTAACTAGTTTACATTAGACCAAAACTCTCAAATTACCAAACAAAAAGATACACATATTAAATAAGGCTTGATATAGAAACACCACATCTATACATAGATATACATGTACATATTACCAAATAATTAGATAATAGATAAGGCTTTTTATCTATATATAATGATGTTTATAGTTTAAGTTCTATCATTTCTTAATACAAAACAAAAATTAAAACAATTGTGGTATAATGTTTCTTCTTTGGGTGCATTTCTTTTGGCAGTTTTTTAACTACTCTTTTTTCTATGTAATGCATTTCCTCAAAAAATAAATAAAACTACTGTGATGATATATTAAAACAGTTTAATACTGCAATCTCTTTGTATTATGCATTATCAATAAAAAAACATGATAATATTTATATATTTAAGCTTGTGACATTTATATAAAAATAAGTAAAGAATATATGACATAATTGATGACATGTACTTCTGGTCAGCACTTCAAATCTCACTTAACTTAGAAAACGATTACATTTTCTAAGAGTGGTTATCTTGGTTGAAGATGTGACAATCCAACTACTGGGATGCGCATTAAAATTAAGGTAGGTGAGATGTGACAATCCACTAGCTGGCATCGCATTCAAACCTCTATTTATTTATTATAACAAAAATTAATTATATGCCCCCTCTATCAATCAAGAAGTGTCCTTCCTATCAATTTACGCTCATGGGCGGCGCATTTATCATAAGTAACTCTACAGAATATATGCCCAATCCCAAATTTGGATTATGAAGGACTATTTCTCAAGTTTGACTTAGATTGCCAGCATAACTTTCTATATTACTCACATAACTGTTCTGCATATCGATCTATAATTGGTCTTCCCTCCCTCCAAGATAATTCTGATAGGTTTCATTTCGTGAGGGGCAAATTAGAATAGAAATGGCTTCTGCAACCCATGCCGCTGAATCTTTCAATAATCCATTCCAACATAGTTTTCTTGCTGTGGAGAGTGTACGGGAGCTTGCACTGAAGAAACCCAATGACATTCCCCAGAGATACATCAGATCAGACGATGAGAGGCCATCTTCAACAGTACTCCCTTCTCTCCTGACAGTTCCTGTCATCGACATGGAAAAAGTACTCTTGCCCTCTGACAACCATGAAAAACAGAAGGAGATGGGTAGTCTCTCTAAGGCCTGCGTAGACTGGGGCTTCTTTCAGGTATCATAGAATTCTTTCAGAATATATAGTTAGCACTCACATAGATTTCTGGTATTTTGGGTTTGTAGTTGTGGTGATGGTGCAGTGATTCTCAGGTTGTGAACCATGGAATTCCACATTCTTTGATAGATCGCATAAGAGGAGTGGTTAAGGAATTCTTTAGCCTTCCCTTAGATGAGAAGCAAAGGTATGCCTTGCAAGGAGGAGATGTTCAAGGCTACGGTAATTTGTTTGTGGTTAACGAAGATCAGAAGTTGGACTGGGGCGATTTGATGACTTTGGCAGTTATGTCTAAAAGGCTTCTCAACTTAGCTCTGTGGCCAACCACACCATCTGATTTCAGGTATTCGGTTCATACCTTCATTAAGATGGGCAGTAGTAGGTAATTTTACATTATGTAGTTACAGTCATTTTTTTTTTAATATGTTCTACATAGGATTAAAATCTATTGTACTTAAAGTGAGCATAAGTAGAGTTTAAATAGACTGAGTATAATTAAATAGATAAAATGTCAGTTGTCACTTGAATCTTAAATAGAAATTTCTGTTATTTCCTTTTCACATGGTTGCAATCTTGAAATGCTGTAACATTACATTTTCTAAACCAACAATTTTTTCAGTAAAGGTTGAATTGCTTATAGTAAACTCCCACCAATTTATCATTAGACTACAATCCAAGAACTGGTTACCAGATAGACCTTGGTTAATATTTTTTAATGGCCACTTAGTGATTTTTTTATATGGAATTGTAGAAATACAGTGGAGAGGTATACCAGTGAGGTGGAAAGGGTGGCACAGATGATCTTGTGTCTATTTGCTGAAAACTTACAATTAAAGAGCGATTATTTTAAAGACAAGTTTCAAGAAGATCCAGTTATGACTATGAGAATGAATTTGTATCCACCTTGCCCTAGGCCTGATCTAGTGTTTGGGTTAAGCCCTCATTCAGATGGAAGTGCTTTAACAATTTTGCTTCAAGATGATCAAGTAGAAGGTCTTCATGTCCGCAAGAACAATGAATGGATTCCTATTCAACCTATTCCTTATGCGCTTGTTGTAAACATTGGTGACCTAATAGAGGTAAAATTTGTGTATGTTTGGCTATTGATCAAGTATTATAAAATATACATAATATATAAAATATAATATGTGGCATTTCAATTGCATTATAGGTTATGACAAATGGGAGATACAAAAGTATAGAACATCGAGCAGTGACAAACAAGGAGAAAGAAAGATTGTCTGTTGCTATGTTTTATCATCCAGGCTTAGATGAAGAAGTGGCTCCTGCAAGTGGCCTTGTGGATGAAGAACACCCTTCCCTATATAGGAGTTTCAAACATCAAGAATATATTCGTTATTACATGGCTAAACGTCTCAATGGAAAAAAGTCACTTGCTAATTTTGCTAAAATATGTGGATAATATTCAAGCTTGATAGTTAATGTTGTATGCATAAAAAAAGTAACAAGCCAATTTGTATGCTATTGTACTTGGACTAGGTGGTCATTACAATGATTTAAAAAAGTACAAAGAAAAAATGAACCATAATATATTCCTTTATAGTTTTTAAGACATACATTGTTAGAGATATGATATAAAATACATGAATTTGTATGGTAATGTATGTTATTGTGAATATGAGGAGAGGAAAATGCTACTAGGGTATACACGAGTTCCTTTTTTCTCTCAAGTTTCTAATCTATGAATAATATGTTTAGCAACCCCCAATAATTTAAATATTGTAACATTTTAGTATTTTAATTATATTATAATAAAATAACAATCATGCTAAAATCTAGTATTACTTTAGTTTTACAATTTAACTTTTTTTATTATATTAAAATGGTTAACAAAGGATCCAACACTTACAAAAGCTAAGAGGTAAAGACAAAACGTGACACTACAAAGGAATCCATACAAACATGATAAGTAGTAGTCAAACAACAAAGAAACAACTAAGAAGAATAAAAATAGAACTTGGTACTAAAATGCATCTTGCTCCTCAAAAATGAAGTGAAGCTTTTCTATCAAAGATCCTAAATCTTCAGTATTATCATCCACCACTAACTTACCTTTCTTGTAGTAGACTTTGTTCCTTTCATTTTTCCATAATCTTCATATTAGTAAATGTGCATTAAAGGATAACTTTTCTCAACTTTATAATGTTATTAGAAAATTCCTCCAACTTAGTGCTAATTTTTCTTTTTGTAGAGAAAAGTATAGCTTGTAAAACCTTCATTTTCTTGTTAGTAATGTAATAAATTGTGTAAGGGCCACCATACTCACTATTTAGTACTTTACCTCTTTTTTCTTCCTAGGAATTTCATCAAGTTTCTACGATTTTCTTTCAAATCCTCGAAAGATTTAGAGGATTTCCTCTCAATGTCAACACAAAACTGTACATAGGAAGAATTAATGCTATCCTTTTCCTTACTCCACTCCTTGGAAAAATCATTTCTTGAGACTCATTTTTGTAATTTAATTTTACGTGATGGAATAATGTTTATAATTTATGGGTTTCTTTGTTTTCTTCCAATTTATTGAAGAAGAATATCTAATGATGAGAGTGTCACAAGCCAATATAGAAGGCTAAGACAAAAGAGATTAACACATGCAAAATTAATGGATTTTTAGCTTGCATTATAATTTTCAACTTATAAATGACAACATTGAATTATATATTTATTTAATAAACTAGTTTAGTTTCATCATTTTTTATTCTTCATGGTCGATCTATGGTTTTATTTTTTTTAATTAACACTTTAACTGATTTGGTCAAATCCTTTATATTATCATTTGTTATTTAATGCATTTATTCCTTATTTCTTCTTAGAAATAAGTATGACCTTGAGGAGACATTGCCTTATGATTGAGGAATGTGGTAACCATCTCTATTGCATTAGTAAAAATAATAATTAAAAGTTTCTAACTATTATCTATGTTATAGAAATAAATAATGATTTAATTAAATTGATTTTTGAGATTTTGATTATTATAGGGTTTAATCTCCTTGACTTGTAATTTATTATAGTTTGGTTCTTTGGATACTTATACAAGGTTTGTATCTTAAGATTATGATCTCCCTTTGGATAATCTTATGAATCCTTCTTGTTGAGAAAATTATTTACCATGTCCATGTGAGAGGTATAAATGGTGTGAAGAGTGTTATGCATCCATTGAATCAAACATCTCTTTTCATGGGGTTTTAAAATTCAATGAATAGTCTTAATTATTTATTTTATCAACATAAAATTCAATGAGGGGGATGCTAATTCTTTTTTGTAAAGTGGACCTTCTAAAATATTTGAGAGGATATTTGTGTGCCTATGCACATTAAAATAATTCTATCACTCCTTCCCTAGGTTAGCTTTGCGTGATGTTATATTTTTAATCCCTTTTGACTGATGATTTGAAAATAATTTTAAATTGATTAGTCTCATTGTATGATTGAGAATTTTTTATCAATGTTGATTGTGTGAGGTTGAAAATTCATACTTCAAAAAATTTACATTATATTTTTTTACTTATTTTGTTTAGGACATATTAGTCTATTTTTATTTCTATAACCCTTCACTAGTGCTCCATGCATGAAAGTTCAGACTATGCCTATTATAATTTGACCAAGATACCATAATCAACTCACCAATCATAGATTCTATCATTTGTATCACTCAAAACAATCATGAAATAAGAAATGAATTTGGAAAAACTTGAGAAACAATGGGATATTCATACAACTATGCATACTCAAGAATGAAAGGAAACATATAAAAAAAATGAAAATACCATGGAAATGAATGATATGATGATTTTGATGTGGGGAAACCATAAGAAGGGAGAAAAATCTAGTTGAACAACAAATACCACCTCATCTCCACTATGCAATTGTTAGCCAGAAAGAGCAATAGTGCAAACACACACCTCTAGGAAAATCCTATTGCATCTTACCACAAAGAGCTTGCAACCTTAAGATTGAAAAGATACCATCTAGACTACATGTAGAATAGATGGGTCACACCTCATAGGAAAGATATGAATAACAGAAAGAGAGAGAAGACAAAAAAATGCATGTAGAAAGATATACATGAAATTGTATGCAATATGTATACAAGGTTATTTGTAAGAAAGAAAAGAGAAATACAAAGTATATGAGAAGATATATAAATGTATTATTTTGATATAATTAATATAATTAATACCTAAATTCTATCTACATGATGTTAGTTGTCCTTCTATGAATATACTATTAATTAGTTTAATATCCTTTTTCCAAATCAATTTTGGTGTTACCTTTATATGATTGAGTTTGGGGTCTAAAATACAACACTCAAAAAGTACTTGGGGCTCAAAACTTTGGTTTATCTTTCCCAAATTTTCTTGTTAACATTGGTTCCATTATCAAGACCCTA
This sequence comes from Sequoiadendron giganteum, assembly GCA_007115665.2. Taxonomy (NCBI): domain Eukaryota; kingdom Viridiplantae; phylum Streptophyta; class Pinopsida; order Cupressales; family Cupressaceae; genus Sequoiadendron; species Sequoiadendron giganteum. The sequence goes on from CM021100.1 coordinate 212,111,785, forward strand.
GTTAGGTGATATAAGGAATAGTAACACCCAAAGTTTTAAATTTTAATTAGACACAAAAAAGAAAAGATGTTCATTGAAGATATGAAAGTCTGCGAATCTATCCCCTGGAACTTACCCTATGAGAAGGGGTTAGGCACCAAGGGAATGGAAAATGGAAAGGGGGGGAGATTATGAAAGGGATCCTCGAAGAGATATGACCAATAAGAAAAGATATAAAATAACTGCCATGGGAAATAATAAAAGGAATAGTGAAATCCTAAATCAATGATACCTATGACAAGCCCAAATGCAGAAGAGAAAAGACAACAAAAGATGATTGAGAGAGAAGAAAAACACCATAAAATAATAGAAATTATAGAGAAAATGAGAACTAAGCATTCTAATGAGGGTGTTGTTGAGCATTCCAAAGTGGGTTTTGCCAAAGGAAAAGGAAAATAGGATAGAGAAGAAGAATGTAAGACTTTTGAGAAATCAAAACTATGTTCCAAGAAAAATCCTCATAAATTATAACCAGAATAAGGAAGAATATTAATGATTTAGGGCCTTGGAATAATTAAGAGACTCCATTATCATTGCAACCTTCTAAAACTCCAACAATTAGACCTGGTCTATCAAACCTAACCATTAACTTGGAAGATAGATTTATTGAATTTTTAAAAACTCCATATAAGTCTCCATCAATTCAAGCAAAATATTTAGAGTAACTAGTTAATAGGAGTATAGGTAAACTTAAGGAAGAAGAAAAAAGAAAAATTAAAAAGATTAGATTGAATTTTGGTAAAGAATTATGCTCACAAACAAATAAAATGTCACTAATAAATAATAAAGTGAAAAGATATCGTGAAGAGTCACAACCCCCTAACCAAGATCCATCCCCTCAGTCATATAAGAGGAAGAATTTTGAGAAAAGAGATACCACAAAGTAAAAAAATAAAAGAGGAAGAAGGAAAAGAAGTAGAGTGGGGAGAGACACTTGGAAAAGGATAATTTGATATAAATATTTAGTGAGAGACAAGGGTTGAGAGAAAAACCCTATACTATTAGGAAGATAAAGAAAGAAAAGGAAGAAAGGCCTAGTCTGTAAATTAAAAAATTGGGAATTAGAAAAAAACAAAAGCAATATGGAATCCTTAATCAAGATCCCATTGTTTGGAAGAGATGTGATAAAGCCGTTGAACATATATTCTTATTGGAATATCTATAAGAAAGATAAGACATTGATGAAGACAAACCAAAATTTCTAGACTTTGCATCTTCATTAAGAAAGGAAGTATTAGACTAGTATAAAAAGACCTACCCGAAACATGAGAAAAGTTGGAATGATGTGAAACAAGTTTTTCTAGCAAACTTTGACACTCTAGATAATCCAACAGAGATTGTTAGAAAAATGAGGGACCTAATACAAGGAGAAGAAGAATCCATGAAAGCATATGGAAAATATTTAAGGAATTATGTCACAAATTAGAACCTGTCATAGAGTGACAAAAGATTGAATGGTTCATTTTCATACTATAGAAGGATATAAGAGCGGACTTTGATGGAAGAATATTCAATACTTACACATAATTGATCACAATGGCATATCATATGAAAGCCCAAACATGGCACAAACCTCAAAAATATGATATTAAGGAGAATCTTAAGAAATTCCAAATATCAGTAGAGCAACTAACTATACAGAATTGAATTTTGGCAAGATGACAAACAAATAAAGGCAAAGAAATTTGGTGCACATATTGGTCAAGAGAAGGTAATCTCTAGAATTATTTTCGTAAAGCCCAATGAGAAAGATTTATAGTTGCACTACATGTAGAATTGAAGATAGTATATCAGTTAAAATAAATACACTATATTGTGGAACTTACCAAGAATGGGATAGTCACCTCACTGAGGGTTGTCCTGCAAACCAATTTCAAATATGAAATACAATAAATCATCTTAATCCATCATGACCTATGAACTATAATTGTCACACAAACATAGATAGTAAATGGCTATGTTAAGTGACTTATAGAAGGACCTCTATATGATGTAGGTTACAAACAACCACCATGGAGAGAGAGTAGAAGTTCCTATGCATTAATAAATAACCCATTACAATATTACACAGGAGATAATAGGCAATAAAAATATAGAGGAGGAAGAGGACATGGTAGAAAAAACCACCAAAGAAGTGATGCCATATGCTATGATTACATCTAAAGATAGGTAATTATATTATGGAATGTTAGGTAGAAAAGAAAATGAAATGTCCCTTTGTGGTGATGATTCTCACATTGACATATATTCAGATGTGACAAAGCATAGCAATACTATTAGAATACAACACATTCCAGAAGTGATCATTTGCAAGATCATAAAGGAGCTAGAGTAATCAGAAAAGCACCACAAGGAGTTAAAAGTTTCCAAAGAATAGATAACTAGTCATAAAATACATTAAATTAAGACTATTTCAGAGAAGAACAACAACCAAAAATAAAGAAAGAGAAGAGAAAAAAGAAAAATAAAGCTACAATGTTGACTGGACAAGAAACTAATATCAGAAGAAATAGACAAAAGAAGACTGCGAAAGTCAGTGAAGAATCAGATCTAAAAGAAGAGGAACATGAATACTTTTGACCAAGAAAACAACACGATAATATAGTAGAAAGGGAAAAACAATAAATTATATAACAACAAAAAGATGGCATATCCCGTTTTTCAAAAAAAGCAATAATGTTGAAAAATTTAGCCTCCTTGGCCCAGTAGAAAGACCTCCTAGTAAAATTAAAATAGTTGGGAAAATATTGGAACAAAAACAACTCCATCAAATTGTAGAAAATCGAAATTGGAAGAATGGTCCTCTTTTAATAACTACAAGACTTAATAACAATAAAGTCAAACATGTAATGGTAGACCTAGGTGCAAACCTAAATCTTATTTTGACAACCACTAGGGAAAGGCTAGGTAGACAAAAGCTAATTAGAACACCAATGAACCTTAGTTTGGTAGATGGTTCTTACATGGAGACCTTAGGGACATGGAAAAATGTGTGAGTTAACATAAAACTAATCACACAAATTATTGAGTTTGAGGTTGTTGAAATGAAGAAACCATTTAACACTTTTAGAGCATTGTTAGGATTGAGATGGGTTGTCAATTATAATTTGATAGTAGATTCTAGAAAGGAAGAGATCTCTTCGGTGGATGATAATTGGATAGTACATATTCCACTAGGTGAAAGGGAAGCCAAAAGCTATGTAGAAGGTAAGAAAGTATGGTCGATTTCCTCCATTTCCAAAACTTACACTACATTACCAAAACATTAAATATAAAGATTCAAAAGGGTATTTATGATACAAATTCACTTACTCAATACATATAGAAAAGAAAAACCAGAAAGGATAGAAAATACAAAACACATCAACCACATCCAAAGGATCATTTCACATATTAAATTACCAAGGTTTTTTGGAGTAGGCGATGTAAAAGAATATATCTAGCAGACATGGAAAGAAAATTCCAAATTGAAACCACGAGAACCATTGTCCTTTAAGATACTCTACTATCTAATGCCTCTTATTGGTGGCATACACACAATTATTATATTCTCACATGGCATGCATTCCAAATCTTAATCAAGGCACAATATCTAAAAGAAGGAAAATGTAGCCTAATCCCCAAATATGAAGGAATAAATATCCTAGAAGAGCATATTCAAATTTTCATCCAAACATGGGAAAGGATGGAGAATATAACCACCAACTCTATACCCAACTATTTTAATGGATCCTCACACCAATAGTACAAACCCGATATATCAATTAGGAAAGACAAGTAGAAACTAAGGACTAGAAGGAACTCCAACACATGACTTCACCCACACATTTTCCTTTTGGGATGATAACAAACAAATATGTACCACATTAAGAATAATTAAGGAAATTATATTCAAACTAGTTCCAGAAAACACTGATTCCCAACAACTAAAAATTCCACCACCTCAAAGTCAAGGAATCTAGAAACTAGTTGAATGGACAAACAAACAAATACAATATGTACCAAACCATTGTTGTAAAATACAAAAGGATGAGGAAGAGTTGGACCCAAAAATCGAGATCCCGGTGGAAGAAAGAGAAAGGGAAATACAATTGAACAAGGATTCTAAAGACCATTACTATAACCGACCCCTCTATTTGAGAGAATAAAATATATGGCCCATGAAGGAAATCCTTAATTGGCAAAAATTGGAGATTATTGGCACAAACCATTGGTAGAATTAGTCATTGAATTAGTAATAAAATATGGAGAAATATTCCCATGAACATTCATAGAAATAAAAGGCATAAAAGAAGTTGGGGTAATGGAAATTCGACTAAAAGAGGGAACCAAACAACACCAAAAAAGACCTTACCGCCTCAACCTAACATGAAGAAAAGAGTAAAAATAGAAATAGATAAAATTTTATTAGAAAAGATTATTAAACCAGTGGAACATTTTGAAATGATTAGCCCTATGGTAGAACAAAATAAGAATATAAGAGAAATATGGATATGTGTAGAATTCTAGGAACTCAATAAAGCATGCATCTATTGGAAAATATGCCTCAACTTGTTGGCTTAAACCTCTCTTAAAGACTTGGCGGTTTTCCTTTTGTTGGCTTGTATGTCGCGAGATCGCTAAAAATTCAAACCTTGAAACCTAAGTCGTAGGGTTCTAAAAGTTCATAACTTGGTGACACTGAGCTTCCTTTTGTTATCACCATGTCATGGGTTTCTAAAGTTTAGGTTTCTCCCGACTTGGCGACGTAGAGATCGACATGTCATGGGTTTTAAGAAATGTTATGAAATTAGGATTTCGATTGACATAACTACTTCATACAAATTGACTAAGCAATGAACATCTGCTAGCTTGATAACTCATGGTGAATGATGAAGGTAGTGGGGACCACGACAATGTAATATAATATCATGTTGATCAATGGTCGTGATAGGATCTAATCCAATGGTGCACATTTATTCCGCGCTCCTTTGTGATGAAGACCAACAAACTTTTTTGAAGTGAGCAAAATTGTTGAGCGATTGATATCTATTGGTTTGATCAACGATTGATTAAGATTAAATATAATGGTGCCCACTAGTCCACACCTCTTGTCGTGATTCCCACAGGGTATGCGAGCTTTAGAAATGTGTCATGGTGGACCCGACTATTGCAGTTTAAAAAGCAACAATCGACTGTTGACAATTGGTGATTGATTGATGGTTGATTTGGAAATTGAACAAACATCGAAGATGATACACTTGAAACTGTTGGTTTTCTAGAACTGAAGCGACCATGGTTGCTTGATGATAATATATATTGAATCGCTCTATATTGTGAGGGGTTTGAAAAAATTGGTTAATGTTCTGCATTGTATGCTTACGAGCATTGTAACAGTGTGAAAGAATGAATCTGTAAGGAGAATATGTGTACGAGGTTGATTTGGGAAATATTGTTTTTTGTGAATTAACACTTGAGAGTGAAGTCTGAAACACTGTATGTAATTGATTTACTATAATATAAAGAGACTTTACTTGGTGTGTGGGTTTTTCTCTCGTAAGGGTTTTCCCATGATAAATACTAGTGTTCAATTATGTGTATTGTTTTTTAATTGTCCATTATGTTTCAATTGTGCATCTCTAGTGAACTATAATTAGAAATTAAACCTTACTATCTGCATTCTCCTCTTAGAATTTGCATTAGGAAAGTAATTTTGCACTTAGGCTTTCCTTACAGTATCCATGATCCCTTCCCTACTCCCTTTACCAAGGAAATACTAGAATTTGTTGTAGGGAGATAAATCTATTCATTCATTGATGAATTTTATAGATACCATCGAGTCTAGATTAAGGAAGAAGATCAACCTAAAACAACTTTCACCATATAAATGGGGACCATTCATCTATACTATGATGCCCTTTAGATTAAAAAATGCACCAATAGTCTTTAGCAGAATCATGATAAACACATTTAAAGAGTATATATATGACTTCTTAGAAGTGTACCTAGATTATTGGACTATATATGGAATAGTCAAGAACCACATCTAGGCACTTCAAACCATGCTAGAAGAATGCATAAGTATGCAATATCCTTGAATATCAAGAAATGTGTTTTTGCAGTACCCTTTGACACATTACTAGGAAACATCATATGTACATAAGGGCTAATGATTGATCCCATGAAAGTAGCCTTAGTTATGAAATTTTTTCCACCTAAATTAGCACTAGAGATTAAAATATTTCTAGGCTATATCAGATATCATAGGAAATTTATCAAAGGATATGCCAACCTAGCAGCTCCTTTAAAGAACTTAAAAAGAAAGCTAAAAAATCTATCACATGGGCCGAATAGTGTCAATAATCATTCAATGCATTAAAATAGAAAATTGATGAAGCTCCCATCCTTATATTTCCATATTGGTTAGTACCTTTCCATGTCCATGTAGTTGCCTCCAAAATTGCAATAGGAGCAGTTCTAGCACAACCATGAGGAAATAAGGATCACCCTTTTTCTTTTGCTAGCCACAAAATTTCCCAAGCTGAGAGAAATTATACTACCACTTAATGGGAGGCCTTGTCCATGGTCTATGAATTACATAAATTCTACCACTACCTCCTATCTACACCATTGAAATTTTACATTGATCATGAGACTTTGAAATTCCTCCTAAACAAACCAATGATACAAGGAAGAATATGTCGATGGTTACTACTATTTTAAGAATTTAATTTTGACATAATGGTTAAACCAGGGAGAAACAATAAAGGCCCTTATTATTTATCTAGAATTGATACATGTGAAGAACCCAAGGAGGCGAAGGAAGAAGACTTATCAAGAACTCATATTTTCCAAATAAACATAGTATTGAAAGAATTCCATGATGTAGCACAATTACTTTCTATAGGGAAATACCCCATTGATATGACAACACATGATAAAAAAGTCTTGTTATGTAAATCCCTACCATTCACCTTAATTGAGGGAGCACTATAAAAATGGGGGAGAGATGAAATTATCCAAAGAGTAGTTTATGAACATGAATGAGAAAAAATCTTAAGGGAAGCCCACGAAGACATTGTAGGAGGAAATAATTGCAAAGACACTACCACTTGAAAAATACTACTAGCTAGGTTATGGTGGCCTACTATATATAAGGATGCTAAAAACTATACAATTTAATGCAACATTTGCTAGAGAATAGGGTGACCCACCGCTAGAGATGATATGTCCCTCCATCTAGTCTTAGCATAAGTACCATTTGAGAAATGGGCTATTGACTTCATAGGACCTATAGATCCTCAGACAAAACTTTAAAAACTCAATTCATTATTACCAATGTAGACTAATTAAATAAATGAGCCAAAGTTGAACCAACCAAGGATTGCATGACATATACCATAGCCAAATTCCACTACCATAACATAATTTCCAGATTTGGGTGTCCATTCAATATAACCAGTGATCAAGTAAAACACTTTGTTAACAAAATAATAAAGGAATTACTAACCAATTTCATGATCACACATAACTACAAGATACTATACCATCCACAAGTAAATGGTGGGACTAAAGCATTAAATAAGATAATAGGCACTACTCTGGCCAAGACGTGTGATGCAGATAGGACCAAATGGGACATTAAAATTCCTATGGTAGTCGAGGCATACCACACTACATACAAATAAGCCACCAAACACACTCTATGTGATCTCTTGCATGGAATGGAAGCTAGCATGCCGATAAATTTCATGGTTTGGAACCTTTAGATAGCACTAGCCTTAAGACTCACTAACGATGAATCCATCAAACATTGCCTAGAATAATTAGATAAACTAGATGAAGCAAGACAACTAGTGGAACACCACATATGAATAAAAAAATGAAGATAGAAAGCATGAAACAATTGAAATATCATATCTACATAATTTAAGGTTGATGAAATGGTATTACTCTATAATAATAAATTCAAAAGGTAGGGTAAACTCAAGGTTAGATGGTTGGGCTTGTAGCAACTACCCAGAGGAATCACAAATTTAGTACGGAAATCAATGAAATACATGAGCTAATGCAAATATATCTGAGTCAAGTAGTTGACCATTTAGTTTTGTTTAACAATAAAATGATTCTACAACTATTACCATCACCATAAGTCCATTAATAAAACCTTGGCATAAGTATAAAACTCGAATCATTAGGTTATAGATGTTTGTATGCACATTTTGAAATCAAATTGATAATATATGCAATCAGTCCAATTATAACTACCATGCTCTTTCATAACTAGTAAGGATATCAAATACCATTGCACGATTTTACAATCAAAATGCGCAAGGAAATATTCTAATGATAGTATCCAACATAATGAAAATTAATGTATCAACGAGTACCTAACATGCAACAAATACCATTTTGTTGATGCACTTACAAATGAATATTATTACATATTTTCATCATCATAATGACTAAACAAAACTTCCACAGTTGCATCCATAAGAAAGAAAATTATGTTCATAATAAGGTAACACATACCACTGGATTTTATTACAATAATTCTATCATAGCAGCTACCACATTCATAGAATTAGAGCAGGATATCAGAAGTTTATAAATTGAGATAAGAATCACTTACATCTTAACCAATAAAAAAATAAAAATTAGATTCCAAATTGAAAGAAAGCATTTAAGATAAACCCCCTCTGTCCTTACTCCTTTATCTAAAGTGGTAGAGGGTAGAGGGAGAGAGAGCATCGCTAGGGTAATTTCCTCCTTGCCATGAACCCATAGGCTTCCCCGTGCTACCCCACGAAGGGAGCCTGATCCATCATGAAGAGTCTAGCAATCTATGGCTAACATGTATGGAATCTATGAAACTATGGAATAAATAACATATGCAACCTATTAATTCCCCAAGAAAAAATATCTAAGAATATGTCATTTACCCATGAAGTGACTCAATTTAATCCAACAATCTCCTCTTATTTGAATTAAAAGCTTTGGCCAAGCATTTGTTTATTATTTGAACCTCAGGTCTATCCCAGTAGTCTCTTAGTAGCTTTAGACATTATGTTATGGTTTAAGGACTTTTAGTATCATTTAATGACTTCAATTATAAACCTCATAACATGATTCCATTAAGTTTTGCTTGCTAAACTAGCATAGGTTTATCTTAACCCATCATTTAGTTACTAGGAATTTGTTCAAATTTAGATTATGATTGACCCATCTAGCAAAGAGAAGACTAGCAATACAAGTTATTGAACGCATGAGTTCCACTAACTCATCAAGGTGCTAAGATTAATTACATGCTATAACATTGTAGTGTTCACAAGAACTTCAAATGCAAGGCTAAAACAAAATAGAATCATCATCCAGTAGAACCCTTAGGCTGGTAATTACCAACATATAATGTAGAATTGTAATCTCAATCTGAATTACAGATCTCAATGAAAAAGTGCTTATCTGTAAGTTCTGGAATCTCACCCTAGATCTTGAAACCCTAAAAAAAGTTATTTTCCAAGAATGGGAAGGGGCCATTAAGGTTTTTTATTTGGATGAGTGCAAAGGCATTTTTCTTGTTTTGTTTTCAAATAAATCTTTGAAAGATGCAACATATAGGGTAAAATCTTGGAATTATCAAGGGTTTGGGTTGTATATGTAGAATTGGTATCCTAATTTTAAGTTTGAAGAATTTGTGGTTCGCTTTTCCCCATTTTGGATTCCTTCTTGCCCCCCCCTTGGAATATAGGGAATCAAAATTGTTGGAAATAATGGCTAATCAAATAGGGATTTTTCAGAAACATGATTTCTTTTTGTTTAATAACCCTACTAAACCAATAATGATGCTTATATTACAAGATGTATCTAAAAAGCACCCATTGCATATTGACATAAAATCCAAGTTTGGCTTTTGGCTTCAAGCTATCTAGTGGGAATTACTGAAAGATTCAACTTCTCATTGCAATACATCTAGCCAATCTATCTAGAGTTGTTCTCCAACCAAATTAAGTAGTGGGAGAAGCGATACACCACACTTCTAGGAAGCTCAAAGAGTAAATAACTCATTTTTTTCTAGAATGTAACCACGGGGACCAACAAAGTAGCTTTCATGATAAGGATCAGAGGCAAACTCCAGTAGTAAAACAAGGTCTCAAAATTAATGAAGTCATCTAAAGGAAGAAAAGCAAGATAGTCAAGGCATTGTTTTAGCAAGATTTATGCATGCAAAAAGTCCCTCAAAACACCAGACAATTCTCTTTGAATTTCTCCTTCCTTTTTGAGTGGCTTTGGAAAAGGAAAACTACCCAAAGCCTAAATCTATACTCACCTCAACTGCACATAAATGAAGTCCAACTAGATGAAATAGTAAGGAAACTCATGTTCCAAGGGTCAGCCCCTCCTAGCTGGTCTAGTCAGCTGGTGAAATAGGACAAAATATTTCCATTACTAATAGATGGTCTAGTTGAAGTGAAATGTTTACCCCTCTTCCCAAAGGAGAATAGAATTAATGAGGCATGAAATTAGAACTTCTGGAAAAAAGGATTCTAGTCTTAGTAGGTTCATAACTTATAGAAGAAATAGTAGATCAAGTTTTAGAGGAACCATCTATTTGGGATTGGGATAATAGTGTACTAGAAGAGGAAATAGTTAACACTAAACATAAGGGTCAGAAGAGTCAAGAAGATAGAAGGTATGAGTTTGTAATACCTGACCCCCAACCCTTGGGAATTTCTCAGGACCCAATGGTATCACAAGAAAAACTTGAGCTAAGTGACTCACAACAACACTCTGAAAGTGAAAATATAGAGGAAGCTACAAGGGATCCCTCAGAGTTTGACTATTTTCAACCATTATCCATCTCCCAAACTCCTCTTTAGTCCCCTTTGAAAAAATATCTGGGTAAGAGAGTTCACAAATCAAAGTTGATAAAGCTTTAGGAGGAAATTGAAGCAGGGAGGAAGGCTACTCTTTTGGCTGCGATGACACCTTCAACAAACAAGCATCCGAGGAGAGCATTTTACTCTCCTCAGGTCCAATGAAGATCCTCTCATGGAATGTTAGGGGCTGACAAGAGGGCATGCATCAAGTGTCAAATTGATGGATGTGGTGTTGATATTGTTCTTCTCCAGGAAACCAAAATCTCAGAGGACATATACAAATTAACTATGTAAAAATGGTAGATGTGGACATCAGTGCATTCCCCTACACAAGGGGCCTAGGGAGGTTTTCCAACTCTATGGAACCCAAAAAAACCTCCATGGCTCTAATCAAATCTAAAAGTAATTGGCAACTATTGGAGGCATCTAAATTTGATGTCAAATTTTGTCTCTTCAACATCTATGGTCCAACTTCCACTTTGGATAATAAGCAGCTTTGGGATCAATTATCTCAAGCGATTTTGAAGCTGGGGGATGCAAAGGTTATTCTATTAGGTGACTTCAATGCCATATCATCTCTAGAAGACAAATTTGGAGGGATCAACCCTCCTCCCAAAGTAATGTATGACTTCAATCATTTTAGCACATCAAATGCATTAAGGTACATTGTGCCATTGAAGGGTAAATTCAATTGGATCAACTGGAGGAAAGGTTTTTTGCAGATAGCAGTCAGGCTGGATAGTTTTATTCTATCTTTGAATTGGTTTAACTTGCTTCATAAGTTCACATCTGAGATTCTTCCTTTCTCAGATTCTGATCACTATGCAATCTCACTTTAGTGTGTCGAATATCTCTTCCCCTTCAACAAAATATTCTTTCAAGTTTGAAAGCATGTGGTTCAGACATCCCAATTTTATAGATTTGATCTATCAATGGTGGATTTTTGCCCCTTTTGAGCCTGGAACAATGATGTTCCAGCTAAGCAAAAAAATGATGCACATCAAAAAACAACTCATTATTTGGAACAAGGAATCTTTTAAGAACATCTTTCATTAGAAAGATATGTTCCGTAAAGAACTGGAAGAAGTGCATGAACAAATTATCCATCAGGGTCTTGATGAATCTCTATATGAAAAATAGAAAAAATTGCAAGTAGATTGGGAGGAACAATGTGCAAGAGAGGAAGCATATTGGAGGAAAAAATATTGGGAACTTTGGCTACGAGAGTGAGACAGGAACACCAAATACTTCCATGCATTTGCACAAATAAAAAGGGCTGCGAAAGTCATTCAAGCAATTAAGGAAATTCCTTCTGGAAATTGGCTCTCCAATGAGGAAGACATAAGGAGTGAAGGTGTTTGTTTCTTTTCTGACCTTTTATTTGCCCCCAATAGCAAAGTTTTTTAGAATGACAAGGATGAGGAGGAACTCCTAGCCTCAATTCCATGTCTTGTGTCAGCAAAGGATAATGAAGCATTATTAAAGCCATTTACACTGGATGAACTAAAAAAAGTAATATTCTCCCTGCCTCTAGATAAAGCCCCTGAGCCAGATGGGTTTACGACACTTTTTTTTCCAGAAATGCTAGGATATAGTATGTTGTGACATCATATGGGCAATTGAAGAATCAAGGAGAATTGGTTCTCTACTTAAGTAGTTTAATACAACCAATATAGCTATAATTCCTAAAGTTACTGATCCCTCTTCTTTTGTTGATTTTAGACCAGTTTCTTTGTGTAACACAATTTATAAAATCTTTTCTAAGGTAATTTATCTAAGATTGCAACCAATTATCTTGCGTATAATCTCCCAAGAACAAGGGGGCTTTGTGCCAGGCAAGGAAACATTTGAAGGGGCTATTGTGGCTCATGAGTACTTGCACTCAATTGTGGCTAATAATATTCCTTCAGTAATTATAAAGTTAGACATGATGAAGGCATATGATAAGGTCAACTAGAGCTTCTTGAGGAAAGTTATGCTGAAATTTAGATTTTCTATGAAGTGGTGTAGATGGATATATGCTTATATTTCAGGAGCTACATTTTCAATTCTTCTTAATGGCTCCCCCACAGGATTCTTCAACTCTTCACAAGGCATGCGTCAAGGGGACCCTCTTTCTCCATTTTTGTTTATCATTATGGCAGAATCATTGAGCAAATACATCTCTAAAAAATATTCTCTTGGTTTATGGAAAGGGATTCCGATAGTAAATTCAAAAATATCAGTGGCACATACTTTATTTGTAGATGATACAATCTTATTTGGCAAACCATCAGTGGAAGAAGTAAATCAAATCAACGAGGTATTAAATAAATACTCCTCAGCATTAGGCCAGAGGATAAATGCTTCAAAATCAAAATTCCACATCTTCAATACAAATGAGTCCAATGAGAGGAAGCTAAGCAACATCTTGGGTTTTCAAAAAGCAGAGATGCCATGTTCTTAGCTTTTTTTGATGGCCCCAATAAAGCATCATATTGGTCCAAAATCATAGAAAGAATTAAATCAAGGATATCAGTTTGGAAGGATAGGTGGCTGTATTTAGTGGGCATAATTTTATTAGTCAAAGCAATACTTTCATCAATTCCTAATCACTTTCTTGCAATTCTAAAGGCACCAAAGTTAGTTATAATTGAATTGGAAAAATTAATTAGAGGCTTCATTTGGAAAAACAAAATTGATGAGTAGAAGGAAGTTCCTTTAATAGCCCTTGAAGCTATGGCTAGGGGAAAATCACAAGGAGGGGCAGGTATTCACAACCTTTCAAGGCACAATAAAGAATTTGGTGCAAAATTAGCATGGAAATTTATGTTAGCCCTTAGGCTAAGTGTTGTCAAATTTTACAAGCTAAGTACTTAGATGTCATGGAGCCATCAAGAGTCTTCACGGTGGTCAATCCTCCAAAGGGTTTAGCTATTTGGAACTTCCTAATTTCTTGCAAGAATTTAGTAGTTTCTTATCTATCATGGGAAGTAAATAATGGTCACAGTATTAATTTATGGAAGGACTCATGGAATGGTAACCCTCCATTGGAAAGAATTGAGTCCCTTCATCCAGTAATGACAGTCTTAAAGAATACATGGGGAGATCGACTAGTGGATTCTGTTCAAAAATCTGATTCTCTCTCAGGCAAAGTGACTTGGAGAAAGATTTCAGATCCTTCCCTATCCAATCAACAGTGCAGTGTACTTCAAAACATATTAGATGCTAGATCAGTATACCTCTCTTTGCAATATGAAAAGTTGTGTTGGGCTCCATCAATAAGTGGAAACTATATGGTAAGGCAAGGTTGTAAGGTTCTTAATCATTTCTCAGATCAGTATCCTAACCAAAGGGATTTTTTTTTTTGTTGGGATAACAATATTCTCCCCAAAGCAAGGAGCTTTTCTTGGCTTGCATTAAGGAAACACATTTTAACCAGTGATTGACTAGCTAAATTAAAAATAGTCGACCCTTTCCTGTGTCCCTTATGTAATGAGGATTATGAAGATGTTGATCATCTGTTCATTCGGTGTTCCTTTGCACACCAATCTTGGAAGTTTAATCTTAATAAGATAAACTTTTTCTCCCCCTTCCAAAATATCTATGGGATCTATTCCAAAGCTGGCCAACTCTTTATCAATCCTCATTCTTTGCATGCATTTGGAAAATAGCACCATCTCTAGTAATCTGGAATATTTGGTGGGAAAGAAATCTGAGAATTTTAAGGAAAGTATCCTCTCCTTTTGAAGTTGTAAATATGAAAATTGAAAATGAAATCTCTGAAGCAGTAAATGCATATGTTCAAGAATCCAAAGATATAAGCTCTTCCTTTACAACTGGGATAATGTTATTATGCAGAATTGAAAATTCATAAAATTACCCTTCCCGAGCAGCCAATTGAAATCAAGTCAAGAAAAGGTTAATAGAAAACATGTAAAATGGAAGCCCCCTCAGGATGCCTTTATCAAGTTGAATTTTGATGGCGCATCCAAAGGGAATCTAGGTGAATCAGGGGCAGGAATTAGCCTGCGTAACTCACAGAGCAAGATCCTTGCATTATGTTCAAAATATCTCCACAATGGTTCTAACAATATAGTTGAAGAAAATGCGTTAATTGGTTTGGAATTGGCTTTAGAATTGGTTGTTGAGAACATTCATATTGAAGGAGATTCATTCCTGATTGTTAATTCCCATAAGGAAAGGAAAATTCAAAATTGGGGTCTTCGTTACATTCTTCAAAGAGTATGGGCTCTACTTGATAAATTTCCAAACTATATGATCACTCATACATATAGGGAAGGAAACAAGTTAACAGATTGTCTAGCTAATTTGGGAAGCTTAAAGCAAGAAATTCATATGTTATCTGATGAGCCCTCTCTCTTAGATTATCCGCTCCTAAAAGAACTTCTCGATTTGGATACCCCTCATAATAACATTAGGGCTCCTTTTATTCCAAAAAAATGACTTACTATCAAATTTGGTTGGATTCCCATTCTCTTGTTGATTTGGTGTGGAAAGTTTAACTTGTTGAATCTGGTCTTGCCATATTTTTGCTCGACTTGGGTCATCATTGCCAAACAACATTTAAGGCAACACCCATCCTCTTGTCGATGCTCGTACCCAATGGGTATATTTTGACAACGTCATCTTTGGAGTGATGTGAAATTTCTTTGGCTTATGATGGGATAGGCTGGGTACAATATGGTATCTTTCCATTCTAAGTTAGTTTGCCACCCTCCTAGCAAATGATGGGGTTTACGGGTTGCTAAATTTTGTGGTACCAATATATGTGTGGTAGTACTCTGCATTTATCTCCTGATGAACATTGGGAGATTTTGCACGCTTCAACATAACGCAAAGGATCCTAATTTATTAATCTATCATCTCTAGCTTTAATTTACCATCATGCTCTAGGAGAAACGTGCACCTTCATCATTGAATTTTGCTTGGCTTTAAAACTGTAGTTTTCTTTCTTCTCTCCATATCTGCTTGAAGTATCTTGTGGAAAGTATTGTCTGCAAGTTTGATTTGAAGTGGGTGTTTGCTATTTTTTTGGTGTGACTATAGCAATTTTCCCCTAAAATTTCAAAATTAAATGCTTTGTATGGCCGTGGGAAAGGCCTTTCGAGAATAGTCTCTCAAGAGGACCTTAGTTTTTTGTTCAAGATTGACTGCATGAGAGTAGAGGACTCAGTCCAATTGATGCTTGGTGTCGAGGTCACCTGCCCTCAAGCTCGATAGCTTTTATTCCCATTCTAGGTTTTTTCTATCTTTTTATCTAATGCAATGGATTTGCTTCAGTCTTTGCAAGAACTAGAGATCATTGTTGAAAAATTTGTGAAACCCCAGTTTTTAGATAAGAATGCATTATTAGTTGTGGTGCAATATTATAATCTATTTGAAGGGGAAGGGTATATTGGAGGTATGTTCCCCCTTGAATATTTAAAGTTGCACTCAGGCTTTGAAGAAATCTTCAAAGCCATAAGATTGTCTCTTCAATATAGAAATGATTTTGTGCTCTTAAGAGTCTTAAAAAAACACTACAAAAAAGTGTGTGTCTATGGACATTGATATTAAAGAAAAATTCTATGCTATCTCTCACCTTCGTGATCATGTGCAACATCGTTCAATTAGCCATTTTGTAGGTTCAAAGGCAAAAGATCTTTTCATTCCTAGGGATCATGTGACAGACGAAGCAAAATGTTCCAAAGTGGCTTCTCAAAGCCCAATTGCAAGGGCTCATATTATCTCTAAGGACCCTGTAGAGAAGGATCTGGCTCCCTTTCTAGGGTTTAACTTTTTTTCCCAAGAAGAAACAAATGGTGGTCGAGCACAAGAAGGGCAATCTGAGGCACAATATGGAAACTATTTGTGCGTACATTGTATGGAGGAGTAATTGGGCCAATGTGCATGGGATCTTTTCTTTTTTAGTAAACTATAATGTTGATTAGTGTTGAAGCTAATTGGAACACATCTGATTTTTCTATAGAGGCTAGTTAATTTGTTTGCCTCCCTAATCATTTTTTGTCTCATTGCAACATGGAAAAAAGGTTAAGGTGGTGGCTCTATAGCCAATTATTTTGTAAAATTTTACCATGAGTCTTTATCATGGGGTCAAATTGTAAAAAAATGTTGGAATTTTTGTAGTATGTTGATGGGAATTTGGCCAAATTTTGTAACGATATGGGCTATAACCAAATATTTTCTTTCTGGTTCTTTCCTATCGGTATGCCCCTCAAACTAGGATGTACAAATCTATATTTATTTTTTATATATTAATATATTATAGTGGCTTCACCACTTTTGCCTAAAAAAAAAGAAGAAGCTACAAATAGGTTTGAATTTATCCATAGCATAAACTCACTAAACTTGTTCTTAATAAAAAACATAAATCACTGAACATGTGAATAGATAGCAAGAAGTTGATGTTCTATGTGAATAAACAACATGACATGCTAATGAAACACTTCCCCATGGTTGTTGTATAACTACAACAGTCTTGTGAAGATGCCTTCACCATTATTTGTAATCCAAGAAAACCTTAGGTGACCATTAGTTTATGCCAAAACAAATTTCTTTAAACACATATTAGTTCCCACTTAAATGCATCTAGTAATGGTTGATCCTAGTTTTGGGTTCAACCTAGTTTTTCCTAATAAGAGGAAAGGAAATTTGAACATTATTATTTATCCACATCAACATTTTTGAGCAACTATAATCTGTTCCCACTAATCAAAAGTAATTACCCACTAGCAAGACTAAGACCATTAGGTGTATGAAATCTGAAAACCACTATCATTCATTACATACAAAATTGCATAGAAATGGGAAGAATAGTGCTCAATATGTAGGTATCAAACAAATTCTCCACCTTTATTAATTCTTTTACATGCTGAATTTTCTTCCACAAGATTCAATCCTTAGTTAGGAGGATTTAACAGTACTTCATACCTATGAAATTATTGCAGGGATCTTCACTTCTACTATGTGTAGCCCTACTCTTCCTTCTACTCCCTTCTTATTTTTTATAAACTCCATACTTAAGGGTCATCTTCTTCCTTTCTTTATTACTCCTTTCACCCTTCCTTGCTATGTGGGGAAAAGGGGTACTTATCAATGTGCTAGATGTTAACCTTATTTTTTAAACCTTTCTCCTAAAACTAACAACTGACAATTCAACCTGTTTGCTGGCCTCCCTTTGTTTTTTTATGCCTTGGATATAACATATGATATGTACCTTCTTAAAGGTACTCCTTTTATTAAAAAAAATTCTCTTTTTTTTAAATTTTATTCCAGCACTGGGTCCCACCATATATTCTCTTCCTTAAACAAGGAGGAGTATTTAAATATCCTCTTTTATAAAGAATATATAAATATATCATTTTATCATTTATTTTATTTTATTGTTATTTATTTTGTTTCTATTTGTTTATTTTTTTAGTTCTTTTAGTTTTAAATTATAAAATATTCATTATAAGTGTATCTAAATATAAATTATTATTAGTAGCGATTTTAATTCCTAATAGTATTTTGGTCAAAGTAAGCAAGACACCTTATTCAATGCAATACATGACATGGGAATTGCACTATGTGCTCGTGTGTGCTACTCTCACAAAATTTCCCCCAGATGGATAGACTCCCCTTCTCGATGATACTCTCTCTCTTCAGTGAGAGTGTGTAATTGCCCTGTAGCACTCCAAACATAAAGAATAACATTAGCCCATTACATAATAAAATTCAATCACATGGCTATGTATGAGATTATAGAAACTCATTCATAACACCATAATTAACCTCATTCGATGGATCATTAGAACGATTAGTTTTTAATAGCTAACTGAAACAACTATTTTTATATCTAGATAAAACAACAGACAAGACAACTATATAAAATTTTAGGGCCAACTATTATGACAATTAGGTTTCACATTCAATTGAACATCCATATCAACATGACTACAAAATTTAGGGTTGAGTTTCATATTCAGCTAAACATCTATATGACATTTAGGGCCAAGTCACAATTAGGGTTGTGATAGGGCCCTTATCAAATCCATCACATCCTTGACTTTGGAGCAATACAACTAAGAACATTACATGGCACCATACTACAATCCTTTGTCAATGAAGCACAACTTAAACACTATCATTCTACTAGAGTATTTTTGACTTGAGGGCATGTCAACATTTTGAAAGGGGGGATGATGTTAGTCAGAAAGAAAAATGGTGTAGAAACCATCGAGAAAATCCTACCGCATCTTTCCATAAAGAGATTGTGGACCTTAATATTGAAAAGATACTAGAACTAGACTATGTATAGAATAGATGGGTCATGTCCCATCATGTAGATATATGTATAGAAAAAAATATGAATAATGAAAAGAGAGAGAAGACATAAGAATGTATGTAGAAATTTGTATATGAAATTTATGCAATATGTATAAAAGGTTATTTGTAAGAAAGGAAAGAGATAAGCAGAGTATAGGGGAATATATAAAAAATGTAATCTTTTGATATGATTAAAATAATAATTATCAAAATTATTTCTATATGATGTTAGTTGTCCTTTTTTGAATATACTATTAATTATTTTATGCTATGTCTGAATCAACTGGTGTTACCTTTATATGACTAAGTCCAAAATATAAACTACAACACTCTGAAAATACTTGGGGCTTAGAACTCCAATCTTTATTTCCCCAATTTTCATGCTAACAATAATAAACCAAGTATAGTCAATACAATATAAATAATATTTGAACTTAATCTATGAAGCTTAACAAGAAGATATAGGAGCTAATAAGCACACCAATATGTTGGTCTACTCTAATATCATAATTTAATGGTGTATTTTAATTCATATAGGTGAGTGCAAGACCATGATAGGCTAAATGCTACCCATAAGTCGTAATGGAAATGCTAATAAAATATTCAAGTAATTTCACATGAAAATTTGAATGAGTAATCTATATATTATTAAGAAAATATAGTAATAAAATTATTGCAAAATTGACTGTAGTTTTCGTTGTCTCTTTTATTTTAGAAAAATATTAAATTAATCTGGTGAAAATTTGATATTTCAATAAAGAACTACTAAAATTATCATGGAAAAAAGTAGGTTTCATTTTGACCAAACTAAGTGTAAGAACACAAAAAAATTCAAAACTATATATAAGTAAAGGACACATGAATGGATGTGATGCATTTTGTAGAAAAAAAATTGTTAACTAGAGAATTATTTATAATTTTTTGACTACAATTGTTTAGAAATTAAAAAAATAGATTTTCCGCCAAATCTAACTTGATAAAAAAATATGAGATTCAATTCCTCTTATACCTATAGATAACGAGGTCTAGAGTGTGATATTTTTAAAAAGATAAATAGTTTTAAAGTTATGGATGGTTTTCTATATGTATGCCTATTGAAAAATTTAGACATAGTGTATGTAATAATTATTAATAAATATCTATTTTAAAATTATAATGAGGAATATATTATATTGTTATAATTTTTAAAGTTCCATAGGTATACCTATTTAAAATTATAATGAGACATGTTTTATATTTATATAACCCTTAGAGTTTCATAGATATACCATTTTCATTTTATCAAATTCAAATTTAAAAAGTCTACGAACATCAAGGACGAAGTCATGGAAAGTGTATTAAGACCTCCAAACCCATGATTTACATGGGAAATATAGGTGTGGGAGTCCCAGTTCTAATTCCAATGTTCACCTCATGAGTTCCCACCAAATCTTCCTTGTCATCCTTTTCCTTTCTCTATCTCTATCTCTAATTTATTTAAAATATTACAAAATTTAATGAATATAAATATGAATATGAAAATCAACATTAACTTGAAAATAAAAATGGAAATGGAAATATGAATTTTAAAAAATTATTGGAAGAATAAGGAGTTTATCATTGATGCATTTTTTGGCAACATGAGCATGTTGGATGACCACAAGTTTTACAATTATGCATTGTAATGTTTTCATTGATGTCAACATTGTATTTTGGTATGAAGACCACTGTGCAGATCAGTTTGGATGGCTTAAGCATGGTTGAGGATGATTATGAAAGGAAATTTTACAAGAAGGTTTGATCCAGTAAAGGTAGTTGATATGAAAATTGATTAAGTGTCAATATAAGCAACTCTATGTACAAATATCTAGTTTTTGGGTCCGCATTGGTTCATTGTATAATATCTTTCTCTGTATTACTCTTGTAGATTGTATTGTGTTGTGTTTGGAGACTGTGAGAGAGAAGATGAAGTTACATCAAATGTATTGTAGGTCATATCCCTTCATTTTAGTGGACAAAATAAAGGAAGGATTGTATGTTTCTTCATGGGTATATCACATTTTGGGTGGACCACATATATTTGTGTCTTTGTGCTTTGTGTTATTTTATATTTGATTGTTGCATTCACTTTATTTTATGTTTCTTTGCAATCATATTCTTAATAATTCTTCCCTAGGATAAGTGTCATATTGGCTCACAATTTAGAATATGGTGGTAATGACACTTAGAAAGTGTTGCACCATTGGCAAAAGTAAATGACTCAATGAGTAGGTGGGTCTAATTTCATTAGATTAAAGAATCCAAGGTAAGAATACCAAGGAAACACTTGGCATGACCACATTACATTTGAGAAGAGACAATATTGACACATTTCATTTATTGTGCCATTGGCTATTTAGTGTCAAATCAAAGATAATCAATGGTTTTGGACCATCAATCATAAGAAAATTATATCCATTTCTTTATGCATCATGGATAATGTTTTAGGAAAAAATAATATAAAGTGTTACACCTTTGGCCAAAATAAATGAGTCGATGAGTTTTTAAGCATTTTTAGATGCATAGGACAACTGAGATGGGGGCTGAATCAATTGTATATTTTTGAAACATTAAAAAACCTCACTAACATTAAGGTTTGCATTAGTTCTTAAACCCTTATCCACCATTAAAACCTTAACATGAATTAATAGAATTTAAACATGTAAAGTAGTAATGCAAACACATTAAACACATAAGAGCACCAAATTTACATGGAAAAACCAAGAAGGGAAAAACCACGATGAGGATTAGCTCACTAATATATGAATTACTACACCGAATACAATAAGGCTCAGTGCGAAGGGCTTGTTACCCTAAAAGATAAAGGCTCACTGTCAATGGTTCACTGCCAAGGAACTCGCTATCTAGAATAAAGAAGAAAGAAGAAGGGTTGTCTCACTACCAATTTGAACTACTAATAATGCATCTCTCATATGTCAAAGGTACAATTCCATTGAAGCATAAACAACACATCAAATAGACTAAAATGTAGACACCTTCTACTCATTGCATTAGGAAGTCATAGGCATTAAGGCTCACACTCATATCAACACAACTGATCACTTTCACATCACACACACTTCACACAATGCACACAACAATTCTCCTTGTATTTATACCCTTTGTGACCTAAAATAATTTCAATTAGGCCAGCCTTAATGAAATGTATACACCTCGACTATGTAACAATAAATAGGTCAGCAACAAGCACTTCCACGACATAAAGAAGTGAAGAAAAACCATGTTGTTACTTAATTGGGACCCAAATCTAGACAAACATGCTTCTCAACACTTCCTCAATCAACAATTATCCTCTACAATTAGTGCTAGCACGTTATGTCAGCCAAAACTGCACTAACACTAATAAGTGACTCCAAAAACACTTCTTAAGGTTCAAAAACATCTCATGGACCACACAAAAATACTCCATAACATCCATGCAATATATCAAAGTACTCCAACACCATTAGAATATACTACACAACTACTGCAACCACTTGCAACATAAGAACACCTTCATTCTATGCAACTAGACATACTGGCATAGAAATCCAACACACCAAACAACCTTGCGAAACAATTCTATACATGAAAATTCAAGGGAAGGTAGATAAAACCATTATAAGAATTCTCCCCAATCCACAATACTAGAAACTTTACTATGGAGAAATGTGGAGAAATTTCATTTCTCCTAGACAACACTTCATAGTTCACACACTGGTGTTCTTGACACAACTTATTTCTCCACATGATCCATAACCTAAAAAATCTGGATATAATTCCTTGGAAGACCTCTAATCATCAAGTCCAAACTACATGAGCATAGCTACAATATAGAAGAAATGCAAAGAAAAAACTAAACACCACTCTGACAAACTGAACTTTCTTTTATTTAAACTTTCTCAATAGCACTTAGAAACTAAGCATCATAAACACCAACCCAACATCTACAACATTAATAACACCTTTTCAGCATCTCAATCACATAATATATTGATATCCACAAGCACTTATTCATCATGTCTACATTAATGGTTAACACTAGTGACAATACTAATGACAACATAATGTAAGAAACACACTTGAACACAATTGCTTCCTCAGGGGTTGACATTAATGCAACAACACTCTGTTGAAATCAATGACAACACAAGTTTCCAACAACCTCCCAATTTTTCATTGATGACCATTTGATATGAAAAACCATCAATAACAACCAACAACTCTAATCAATAACACATACTGCTCACCGGTGCACACTGCTCCCCCTTACATGAGCATTTATTCTCTCCTTTTCTTCATATGGTTTTTCAACTAACTTTCTCCCCTTTGACATCATTGGAAAAGGAAAACACATAGTTTCCTTTCTTTTAATCCCCCTTTTTCATTACTTACCTATACCTTCTCTCCACCAAATACAACACCTATAAGAGACAACAACCACACACTCTTCCTACATACTCACTTTCCTACACACTCCCCCTTAGGGGCACACAATACGATCCAATAAAATACACAAACCATAAATCATTACTACCTACTCCCCCTAAGAGGTAGCTTCCAAAATCATTCTAGGACCAAGAGATATATCTTGAAATGATTCATGGTCAGATGCACAGACTTATGCATCTAGTTGAAAGGAGGGGAAATAATCCCTAACTTCTCCCAGAGATACTCAAAAGTATCTATTGGAAGAGCCTTTGTGAAAATACCAGAAACTTGATCCTTAGTAGGTACATACTCCAACTTTGCCTCATTCTCTACAACTTCCTCCCTCAAGAAGTGATACTGGATTGAGATATTTTTTTTCTTGAACGCATTACCTAATTCTTTGAAATACTGATTGCACTTGTATTGTCACATAAGATAGGAATATATTCATCATATGAAAAAATGATATCTTTCAATTTTTACTTCATCCACAACACCTATGCACAACATGATGCTATTGCAATATATTTTGCTTCTACATTAGATAATGACATTGAATCCCAGTTCTTACTTAGCCATGAAACCAATATGCTTCCAAGAAAGAAAGAACCCACTTGTAATTTTTATGTCATCTACACATCCAACCCGATCTTCATTTGTATATACACTCAAGGAGAATTCAATACCCTTAGGATACCACAAACCATAATCCGAAGTGACCTTCAAATATTTGAAATGTTGAATAGGACAACTGAGAGGGGGGGTGAATTAGTTGTCATGGATTTAAACCTTAAATTCAATTATTGGAACTAACACATAAAATGATTAAGTGATTAACCATCAAATGCCAATGCACAAACACAATAACACTAGATTTATGTGG
Organism: Sequoiadendron giganteum; assembly: GCA_007115665.2. Classification (NCBI taxonomy): domain Eukaryota; kingdom Viridiplantae; phylum Streptophyta; class Pinopsida; order Cupressales; family Cupressaceae; genus Sequoiadendron; species Sequoiadendron giganteum. Next base: position 212,136,322 of record CM021100.1, read on the forward strand.
AAAACCCAATGAGGGAAAAACCACGACGAGGATTAACTCACATTATAGAGAATATCAAAACCGATTACAAAAAGGCTCACTGCATGGAATATGAGTCACTACTTGCAATAAGGCTCACTTCCTGGAATAAGGATCACTACCTAGAATAAGGCTCACTACCTAGAGTAATGACTCACTGTCGACAGGGCTACAACCCTGATGGGTCACTACCACAAAGACACAAAAGTGATGGCTTACCACCAAAAGTGAACTGATGAATTACACCCTTCTTGTGTTGGATTCAGTTCTAGATGAAGCTCGATATAAGTAGTACTGTATATCAGTAATCACTCAATAGTTTTGCTTTGATCACACACTTATTGTCTTTGCATGCTTCACTTGTTCTGATCTACTGTATTCACAACCTTTTCTACCTCTATATCCTTCTTGCATAACCTCACATCCATTCATATCTTCTATACCATCCATATCATCCATATATTTTAATATCTTTTAGAGAGATATATATGCATATATATATCATACTGATCAATTAGGCTAGCCAAACATCCATAGAATTTTGCACATGCTAAGCTAACCAAGATCTTCAAATATCTGAATCATAGTTTGTCACATGGTAGTAACTAGACCTAAAAACCAACATATCGGACCACATATAATGATAATCTTCAATGGGAAATAACTTATGGTAAATGAGTCATACTTTTAGTACTGTGTTGACATCAATAAAAACTTGCTGAAATTAATGACAACCATTTGATGCAATCTCCAATCTCCAACAACCTCCCTTTTTGTCATTGATGGAAACACAGGACGTGAAGAGCAAACAACAACAAAATTTGTAAATCTTTTGATAAAATGATTTTCATTTGTTTCACATGCTTCCTTTCTCCCCCTTTGATATCAATGACAAAAACTTTTCAAGTATATTGCATTGAATGTACTGTGATATAAGAGGGATTCGCTGCACACGGGTCTCTTTATTCTCAAGAGATCACTAGGGAATGAACTACCCTTATACACCTCAACTAATATGAATTGATGAAACTGTGAAGGAAAGCGGGAAAATAATCTCCAACCCTGAGAGAGAAAGAATTCAAGATTTCCACCTTTGGATAAGGAGCTCTTTGCCAAAAGACGTCAGTGCAATTTCAAGACACCAACGTGGTGCACTGTTGTCCAAAAGATGCACTGGTGTCCTAAGCTGTGAAGAACTCAGGAGCTCAAGTAGGTGAAACTGAATCTCACTTCTAGGCTCGGGTCAAAAGCGTAAGAGGCCAAGTAATCAATAGAGAGCATAAAAGGACTTGAAACAAGATTACCTTCTACCATCCACCTGAATCTTTATTCCAATCTTCGCTTCATAACCTACACACAAAAGATCAAGGGGAAAAGGTTGGGGTTGTGTAGGGGTTTGCCTCAATCAGACCCCCATTTTCGTGTTCCCACCTCCACAGACAATCAAGTTTGGAAAAGAGTGTAAAGGAAGTAAAAAAGTACATGGTGAAAGAAAAACCCACTTCAGAGTAGAGCCTACAACACAAAGTAGTAAATGAACTAGTCAGAAAGAGTGATAGGGAGAGAGAGTGTTACCCACGGGTCAAGACCCTCTTGTGGAGCACACGAGCACACCACTATGTGCTTACTTGAGAGCTGGTAGTTGCATGAGAGCTTGTAGCTATTAGAGGGTCCTCAGTCCGACATGGATTTTCCTGTAAAAGTGTTGCTATTCCAAGATAGAGCTTACCCAAGACTAGAGCAAGTAGTCACAATGCTTCAACTCATGACTTCCAACCCCAAAATGAGAGCCAAAAGGGGATTTTCATGCATGCAAGGGAAGCATGGAGCCATGTTACATCTAAGACCTAACCACCAAGACACATGTCGCAAGGGTCAGGGTTCTAGATTTGTTGTTTCAAACTCAGAAAACTGTCAAGATGCTAGCACATCGTGCTGACGTCTGCACATTGTGCAGGCATCCAAAGCCTTAATTTTTAGGAAACACCTTGTCAAACTTTTGTCGTCTCGCCATGTGTCCACATGGAGTTAGAATCATGAAATTTTGACCCATGGGATTTTGCCATTAATGTTTTTAAGGTGTCATAAATTCTAGGCAAGATGTGAAAATGTGGAATTTCCCTTAGGTGCAATTCTACGACATTACATTTTTCCCCCACTTTAGTGGGCTCGCTTTGGAAAAAATCAGCCTCACTAAAGTAGAGAAGAAAAATTCCACTTGAATTCTAGATTTTATGGAAATGTGTGTCTAAAAGAAGGACCATAGAGGTCATCGAGGTTGAACAAACTGGTACTAAAGATGCCCCTAGCTTCTGAGCTCAACAAACAACAATACAACGATTGTAAGAAGTGATTTGAAACTGTGTCCTGCTAAACTAAAATTTTGAGTTTGCTTTGAAAAATCAGAAGAATTTACCACGGAGAGAAGAATGATCGAGAAAAAGTAGTTGATTTAGAGGAAAAATATGGTCAAGAGGTGACTATATGCCCCCTCCTAAGTTTTCCCTTAGCATGGTGGAGTAAAGTTAGGAGAAACTGGGGAGCCACAAACTCTAGAAAAAATGGGCCCCAAGGGGCCTATATATACCTAGGTGGGCCCCTAGAAGGGTCATTTTCACTATTCTCTATGAGAAAATTGTTGACTTTTGTGAGAGAAAATTCAACAAGATATCGAGCAAGAGAGAGTACGAGGCATTGAGGCTATGGAAGCTATGTGAGGACATCACCAAGGGTCACGAGGTGGACCAAGTAGGCCTCTAAGCCTCATTTTTCATGCATTTTAGTTAATTTTGTGTATTTTTCCAATCGTCGAGGTGCGCAGGTGTCCTAAATCTACACTTGCATCCTTGATATATGCTGGGGTCTCGAATCTGCGATGTCATCCTAAGGATGTGCTAGCATCCTCCAGGTGACCATGATGGTCTGGGATGCAAACACGACGCACAAACGTATGTGCGACACACATATGTCCTTTTACATTTTTCTTTTCACTATAATGTTTTTGACTTGGAAATTTTTTACTTTTTGCAAGAGTACCCAGAGATTCGAGAGCATCCCAGAGGGAGAGAATTTTGACTCATTCGCAAGCAGAGGGATTGCCTTTCTCAGGACAAGATCACACACTTGGAGCGGGTCAGTCTCTGACATGTACTCACTATGCCAGAGATGCAGTACCACAAGAGGATGCTCACCACTTTGATGGAGTGGTGGGATGCCACCACATCATCTTTCCAGGTGCCACGTGGAGAGATGACTATCACTCTTGAGGACATCTATTAGATCCTCGAGCTACCCATCCACAGATGGTGGGTGGCCTTAGATGACACCCGATCGGTGCGGGAGCGTAGTGAGGGCATCCTCTATTGCATAGGGAGGACAGACGGTGGTGACGACACTGGTCGCATCTACACGTATTAGTATGACCAGGCGAGGACCACGATGTTGTTACTACATTAGGTGATGGTTGTCATAGTTGCCTTTCACATCACCATAGATGGGCGAGGCTCACACCTTCATGGGGGCCTCATCCCTATTATTAGAGAAATGGTAGAGCATCATACCATTTTTGCTTGGGGGTGCAGAATGTTGGTGCACCTATACTAGGAGCTCGGGCGGTACGTGCACTACGAGTATCGTAGTCTCATAATGTGCACACTTTTGTAGGTGTGGGATTTCACCCACATCATGTGCACCTGACTAGTCAGTTTTCCCTAGTGAAGACTGTATCAGATCTTGATGGTCCACTAGTATGATATAACAAGCTAGTGGCATGTTGAGGATTTACAGTTTTGGAGGCTATAGTTTGACACTGTTGCCATGGGAGAGGTTCATTGGAGACCCTATTGCTATTTCAGGTGGGTCGACGATAGAAATTTCTTGAGGAACCTATAGTGGGACCATTTTTTGGTTGGTAGCTACAATTTGGTTATTGTTCCTTATTACTGGATTCGGGTCATGCGGCAACATGACCATATTCAAACTATACCTCTTGACATGCCCATATACACCAGGGCACACTGCAGTACAACGAGGGTGGGAGATCGCCCTCGCCCTTCCATCACATAAATCACACCTTTTGATGATAATGAGACCGGCCATGATCTACCGGCCATGGCAGTGGAAAATAACGTTGGGGTAGCTGCAGATTTCATGCGGTGGTGGTAGAGGCATCATCCTACTCCAATTTTTGGTGAGGCTGCTCTAAGAGGGGACCCTAGTCCATAGGATAGGAGAGAGGCAGCCAACAGGGTGACACGAAGGAGGAACCAAAAAAGGAGGAGGAGGTGGCACCCACGAGGCTGAGGTGGCAAAGGAGATCAGATCCCCCGCAACTACCCTTGTCTCATCAGCGCCACCTATCTCCACTATCCCAACAACATCAGCACTAGCATCACCAGGGTCGACCACTACAACCGACGACACAGGCCCTAGCGTCGACCCGGACCCTGATCCCGCATGGCAGGCAAGGGATCAAGGTATACATAGTGTGTTGTTAGAATAAGTGGATTAATTAGAAAATAAACTAACACACCAATGCAACATTAGATTGAAAGAAACTAATTTAGAAAAAGACAAAAGAAAACTCTAAATGATAGTAGTTTCTTCAAATTCGTCCCATTGTTCTTTATCTCCAAGGATTTGATTAAAGTTACTGGCTCTTACTTGTGTAAGCAACAATTTGTTGAAATGACAACGTAGGAGAACAAGATTGATTGAAAATGCATGTCCATTGTTAATGATTTAAGCTATGAACTTGAAATGCTATGATATGGCTAAAATGTTGATATGCTGATTCGAATGCAACTATAGTAACTATGCATGAAATCTAGGATGAAATCTAGGATGAAATCTACTTACGAGAAGGCTGTATTTATAGAGTTTTTGAAGGCAAGAATCTAGTTGGCAGAAATCAACATTTGAAATTCAAACTTGTCAAGATGAACGGTGAGAGATTAAGAAGTAGAGAGAAAGGTGGAAGGTTGAGAGGAAAGTGGAAGAATGTTTTCAACCCACAAAATCATCCTCATTCAAAAATGGAGACAAACATGGCATTTATCTTTTCATTTATGAAAATTAGTTGAAAGTTGAGGATAATTGCTAATTAAATAAATAAATTTATTTAATTTTTTGTGACAATGAATTTAGAAGCTTTCACAATTAATAATTAATATTTAATCATGTGTAAGAAGTGAAAAAGATAAGTAATTAAATATTTTACAATATTTAATTAAGTGGGGTGAAAAATATATTAAATATATAATATTTAAATGTGAAATGAAGGATGAATATTCCATTGTTTGAATTTAAATGTTCAAACTTAGAAATAAAATGATAATCAAATAAATAAATTATGAAATTTATTTAATTTAATTAATAGCAATAATTAAATAAACTTATTTATTTAATTAAATTAGAAGAATTGGAAAAATGAACAACATAAATAAATAATTAAATTTATTTATATGTAGATGACTGTAGAATATTAATTAAATAATTCATATTTAATTAATTAATAGGTTTGAATAACTGTCACCATTTTTAGATGTGTACATTTTGCCCCTCTTTGAAGAGATGTGTTTTACTCATTGCTTCAAAGAATTTTGCCCCAAAATTTAGAAATTACCGATGCTATATGCCCCCTCGAAAGATAAATCATGTGATGATGAGGATAATTTGAAAGAATTAAATTGATTTTCTAAGAAAAATTGTTGATTTAACTCTCGAAATAGTGCTTTGTATAGTAAAAATTTGAATAATTTCCCACTTTTACCCCCTTAAAAGGTGGAAAAAGTGAAAAGGGTGAACCCACATAAGTGGTGAACACTTTTGTGGAGGGAGGGAAAAGTTGATTTTCCCTTTTTCACAAAGTGAAGGGGTTCAGCTGAACCCAAGTGTTCACCTGAACCTTTATGTGGGTTCGGCTGAACCCCATGGTTCGACCAAACCATATGTTCAGCCGAACCCCATTGACTTATGCAATTTAATAATAAAATAAAGGGGTTTGGCCAAACCCCCTTAACATAGATTAAAACAAAAAAAAAACTCTCATCCCTGTCATTTTCACCGTGCAGAGAATAGTGGCCGGCGAACAGAGTGCGTGTGGCGAACAGGGTGCATGCAAAGACAAAGCGTGGAAAGAAAACACTCACCTTCACCTTCACCTTCGAGCGAACCCTCCAACACATCATCTCAGGTTTTCCATACCTCATATTTGCTGCAAAATTCATGGTTTCAATTGCATTTGTTTAAAATTTTTTAAAGCATTTTCAACAAATTCATTATATATATTTAAATACTAGTTAAAATACATCTTTGCACCTTAAAATGAAGAAGCTACATGTGATTATAGGAGGCTTATTACAAATAAATCATGAAGGAATCTAGACTTAAGGTGATTGAGTAAGGAAGAGGTAGAATGGCTATTGAATTTTTATTATAATTTCCTCTATTAAATTCTTTTCAAATATCTACTCGGTGATGTCCCTTACAAGTTCAAGATGCTTCAATTTTTAAAAATTAAAAAAATATCCTATGTGTGAAGTTGTGCTGGTCATTTTCATGAATTTCTATCAATTACCATATTGTTATTTTGATGGATTTGCATACCAATATTTCATCTCTACCATCTCCATTTTTCTTTTTCCATTGGTCTATTGGGCTTCATCCTCAAAGTATAAGCTTTCAACTAATCTTGATTATCCACTTTCAACCTTTGTTAAATTTATCTAAGTATGGATTCTATTGGACTTCAATTTTATTGCGGTTGTCATGCTAGTAATCCAATCCTTAGTGTTTCTTAGTGACCTAGAATATTTTCTATTTCTAGAGTGTTTGGCTTGACCCTCCATTCAAACCATTCTTGTCTCCATATTCTTTGACCCCTCTTAGCTCTATTGTATTCAAGTGTTATATTTTATAGGATTTTAAACTTGGTTATATCCTACCATACCACTCCCTTTTAAACTTAAAAATCCCAATCCATTTTAATCCAAATGTCTATGAGTATTTTTGCACCAATTTTTTCATCTCTCAACCATCATGTCATTTCAATCATTCCCCAACAACTTCACAATCTTATTAGTTGTATTTACTCCTTGTAGTATTGTGAATTTAGTCTTTCCAATCCTTAAGTACCATCCCTTTCTAACCCCTATTATCTTCATCCTCTACTAGTAAAAAAAAATCTTGTGTTTTAGAGTTCTAGAATTGATTCCATGCATCTAAATTTTTATCCATCTTTTATTTCACAATGTCAAAATCATGATAATGCCATCTTTATATGATGCTAACATCATCAATTTTTAGAGTAACTACCTATCGAGACATACCTACTAACATCATTTTTTCATTCTCCAAAAAATAAAAATATATAAAGCTAGAGGATTCGACCTTATTTTTCCCTAGTATATTATTTCATACTCTCACAAACCCCAACACCTAGTTGAATACTTTTCCTATCTTTTAGAGTCAAACATTTGGCCAAGTTTATATTTTTATAAAAAAATTAAGGTCATATAGATACATTAATCTCAACATCTCGATGATTTTTCCTTTATTAAGGTCATATAAGAAACATTTTATTATAATTGTGTATTATGGACCTCCATTTTCATTTAAGTTTTTTTATGGATTCATGGAATCTTTGAGTTTGTGTTTTTTGTTCTTTATATTAATTATTTATTAGTTTGCATCTAAGATGTGCTATAAAATTATGTTACACTATGTAGTTCATGCTAGGATGAGAAAAATTTCTAAAATAATGTGGGGAATTTAAATTGATTGTGGATTATCAATTAGGGTGCATCATTGGGGTAAAAGGGAATTTGAGAGTGTAAGCTCTAAATGATAAATCCAAGTGCATTAGACTGATTTGAATGTTAGCATTTTATTCAATTCATTAAGGTTTCATGTATTCAAGATAAATTTGATAGTTGAGGGTTGGACATTCTATTCATTTAGAAAGAAAATAAAAATATGTATGTTAGTGTCATATTATCTAGTGAAGTAGGTTTTATTCCATCATCCATAAATTTAGAAATATAAAGCTATTAAATCCCTAGAGAGTGTTATTCAATACATAGTATTTGTATAGGATTTAATATGATACTATATAAATATTAGGTAAATTATTATTGTGATAAACACAATATAATATATATATATATATAGGGATGAGTAGCTTGCTTATATCTAGAACTTCACATCAATTGAACTAACTACCAAATTAGAGACCTCTTATATACTAAATTAGTTGTGTTCCTATATTTAAGATCTATAGGAAATAAACTTCCAAACTTAGTAAGGCTCAAAGAAGAGGAGGCTTTATCCAAGTCATTCTATCTACTCTAATTTTTCTCCCCCTTAGTCTAAATATATAGGCTACTTCCCCATTGCCTACATTATTCCTAGACTGGGACATTATGGTAGATTTCCTTAATATCTAGATGGTTGCAAGAAAAATACCCAACACCACATCCTCTACAAACAATAATTCAATTAAAATTTAAGATATCCATGTCTTCAAAACATCAAGTTATATGTACTTTGTACATTACATTAGGCAAGTTATTCCAATTATTCTCTATTTATTCCTCATAAAGAGAAAACTTTAGACAATGAAATCTATAATGACATCATATTCTATGAGTAAAATTTTGAGCATACTTACTATTGTGGGATTGATGTACTTGCCTCTCTTGATTGATATTCTAGTGTACTCACCACTATTTTCATGATTCCCAATATATTTTGGTTTTGTAAAGAGATAAAAATAGTGTTCAAACTAAGAACATTCTTTTAGTGGACCTCACGTGATGATAGGATCTAAGGCACTTCTCATCACACAAAATCTCCATCTTGGATCCAATTCTAGACTCTCATACACTACACCCCCAAGATTAAGAAAATGACTCATACATCATTATATAGAGTAAACACATTTCAAAATATATAAAGTCGCCATTTCTATAGAAGCATATGTTGCAAGCATATGTGGAGAATATGTGAAATTATCTAGATTAGTAGTTTTAATGAATTTATTCTAATCATTTTTTGTTCTTACATAATCAAAATCATTGAAAGAGAGAAAAATAGAACCATAACATAGAGATAATCAATAAATTTTGCTATAACTATTAGAAAAAAAAAAAAAGAACTAGATATCTTCAATAGCTCAATAAATGAATTAATGTACTTAAGTTATGAGGATCACAAGATTGCCAACTAGGGTCCTATTCTTGTGGATCTTGCTATAGTACAACTTAACAATAAAATTCCTCTAGCATTTCCAAATCTCTCTATCCCTTCACCTCCTATCATGCCACTAAATCTTATGTACAATATATTGAACTTCAAAACATCACACTATGCACTTTGTAGATTATATTAGTTACTATTCTACTAAGTATTTATTTATTCCTCATCAAGAGAAAACTTCGTACAATGAACCACATAATGACATTATTCACACAATTCCTCCACATGAAGAAGGTAGCCCACCTTTTAAAAAAATCCAAATACAAGGTATAACCTTCTCTGCATGTATTCTACTAAACCAATATGAATACACAAGCATTAAATTGAGTTAATCAGTATAATTATTTGACCAAATATTGATTTTTTGAACCTTTATAATACCAATGTTTTCTTGTAATAACTCAAAAAATTATTGAAAACAATATTGTACATACTATGACGAATGATATTGATCGTCACTAACATGTAAAAATTGTGCTCCCTAACTATCTTCTTATTTTGTTTTTTACTATTAGGGGCACGCCTATATGTGATGTGAACAATAATAGTTTATCTGAATAGAATTGTAATATTAATATGATTCAACTTCTTTTTGTGGCTGCAATGTGTAATTTTATATAAAATTGACTATAGATCTATAATAGTTCCAATTAGGAAAAATCCTTGCACACCTTGACTTGTTGATCTAACCATCAAGAATAGGGGCTATGTATTGCATACTTATAAAAAATATTCTTAAAATCATAAATAAAATTAGCAGTGCTTCTCTTGTGACCAACTCACATCTAGAATCTTCACCTCCACTCTTCAAATTGTATTTTACTATCTCATATCTCTTTTTCTCAAACATTTTATTTCTGAGATCATTTTTCTTCCATAATGGGTACATGATATAAACTTTGATAACCCACCGCATTATAAACGCTTCTCATTTAAACATGATTTTTACAGAAATTACAATCATTGTATCTAACACATTAAAATAAATCTAATAAGTCCTTAGATAAATTTGGTATTTTAATTGTACCACACTCTTGTAAAATTTGGTTAGTATTCTAATTCGGAAAGGTCCTCTCTCTTCTTATGTAACTTGGAGATACAATGACTTTCATTTTTTTATGTGTGTTATCAATTTTATTAATATTATCAACAATTGGATCATGGAGTATAATTTTAATATCATGGGGTTCATTTCTACATTATTCAAAAATATTTCTAAATTTGAATTCTTATTTTTCTATGATGTTACTCTTTTCAATCTAGGTGTTTCATAACATTTTGCAACATTTTCGCTTTCATGTTCAACATTTTTATTTTCAATGTTAAGTAATAATGTTTTCCCTTTATTACTAGTTGTAGGAAATAAATCTTAGATGCAACCTTTATCAATGTTTTTTAAATTGTCTTTAATGACACAGTTTGTTCTAGAATGCACACACACACTTGTAAATTTAAATTTTATAATTGTATTAGATTATGTTTTTTGTGCAATCTAGTAATGTGAATGTTTTGATTAAATTAGAAACTATGATAGATGTTGAACATGTTTTGTGAACTAATGGTATGGAAATATTATTGATGAGTAGATGAATTATTAGAACTATTTTAGATTTCTATTCCTTATATCTAGATATATTATTTAAACTAAGGTCCCATTGCTCCTTTAGGTACACATACATACATAACATGGATAATGCAGATGCTCCACCTCTAGAATCTTTGTTTCAAAATACCACTAATGAGATTAATAAATTGAAAGACTCATTAGAGCAAAGTGTAAACCCCGAGATATATTCTGAACCATGCATGTCAATATTGCATAGTCTTGAAAAACTAAGAGATGAACTTAAGAGGACAAGTGCATTTTCTCCAGATAGAGTAGTTGCTATTCTTTCCTGCATGTGGAAAGAAGTACATGGTGAGGTTCCCCTCAAACAAATACAGGATAGTGTGACCAAAGAAATGATAAAAACTAATTGTTTTCCATTTTATCAAAATACATGTAAGGTTAGGGGATACCAGGTCACTAGATGTGTTGATCATGATATGGCCTCATTGATCTACCCACGATTTCTTGCAGCACATGGTCAATACCCAAACAATGACCAGATTCCATTATATTTTGTTCAGTAGTTGTATGTTGAGGTCCATTCGGGCCTCAAAGTCAACTACCTGGACATTCCACCATATATTGGTCAGGGGCGTGGCAGGATTGCTGACAGACCCACTTATCGTCAAGCAGATAGATCAACCCCAGTGTTTAGGGTATTGGCTGGTGAGAGGTCTCCTGCTCTCACCCCAGCACTAGCCCCCATAGCAGATGAGGTTTTCGTTGCTTCCCATAAGGAAGCAATTGATACTATAGGTTTCATTGCAGCTACCACTAGTAGGATATCTACTGATTGTGTAGGTTAGTATTTGATGTCTAGACATCCCCAACCCATGCCATCTTCAGCACAGTGGACCACCATGGATCCTTTCACATCAGTAGGCATCCCTACTCCCATAGAGCTTGAGGCACTTACAGGAGATATGGCACGCAGGACTTTGCTTTGTTTGGCTGAGGAACTCTTGGAGGCATATGCTTTCATTGCATCAAACTATGGGATCGGTATAGAGCATGTTAGAGATCATTTGGCACATGGAGGGTGTTCACTTCCAGGATCCCATCACTCTCAACCTAGCACTAGTGCACGTTAGGATCCACCATTTGATCATTCGATAGCTTCATAGACTATGGGTTTTACTGAGATGTTGGTTGGTGCCGGTTCGTTATAGTCGATGCCATCTCACCTACATAGTCCTCTCCACTCATCATTGCTGGCACGACATGAGATAGATCAGAGGGATGCAAATATTGATTCGTCGCTTGATCGTATAGTTGATATGGTGGAGGCGGCCATTTAAGAGGACTCAGGTCATCCGATATCAGATGATGTGCATGTTTCAATTCCTTTATAATTATTTTTAAATTTTAGTTTTAATTTAACTAGATATTCATGTACTGATATATATGAATTTATATATTTGTAGGTGGACATACCTAATGTCACTCCTAGCCTTGTTCCAGATCGTGCACATCGATGTGACTCTATGGATGAATCTGATGCTAGTGGACATGTGAGTTTTAAATTTTTATATATACATGTGTATATGTACATGAATATGTACATGCATAGATCTAGATACATATTTAATATAAATTATATGTATTTAACACATTTTGTACACCATTTTATTTGTAGGGCTCAGCACATCCATCAGAGCAGGACCATTCTCATTTAGATGGTCGTTCGACTAGGAGTCGACATTCATATTAGGCCTTACATATTAGATGTATTTGCTTATATGATGATCTTTCTAGTATTTGACATTTGAGTATCTCTAACTTATGTACATTTGCTATATATGATGATTTTTAGTATTCGACATTCGATGATCTCTAACTTACATTTTCTTTTATGATATACATACATTTGGAACTTTTCTTATAACATGTTACATGTTTATACATTGATTAATATTGATATGTTTACATGTTTATATGATATATGTATACATTCGCTTATATTCAATATACATACATTTGTTTATTTGATGATCTCTTACAACTTACATTTCCTTATATGATATATTCATTTGATCTCTCTAGAGTAGAATTTTAGGAAATGAATGCCACATTATAACTAAGTTCATTCATGTTGATCACAATAAATATTCTGCACACGCATGCCCATGTTGAATAAATTATAGTAAACCTGGTAAAAAATTATAAAATAAATGACTCCCAAGCTCAAGTAAACTAATGATATTTTATAAATGAGTGTATTTACTTGAGCCTATAATTTATTAATTTCAAGGACATGTTCTTCTAGTTTTAAAATTTGATAAAAATGATGAAATTAAAATCTTGATAGAAAGTAAGAACAAAGAAACAAATAAATTTTATTCTTTGAAACATTAAGAAAATTCAATTCAAATTATACCTCTATTATCTTTTTGACTTGTAACAAAATTCTAAAATTACTAGATATGTTGCATATCTATACATTAAATAACAACAAACTCCACATTGAAATAACAAGTTTGATTACCACTTGATTCATTTAAACTAGTATTTAGGGAACATGAATAAGAACTATGGTAAAAAACTAGTATTTAGTGAACATGAATAAGAACTATGGTAAACAATTGGTATCTTTCTTAAAGAGTTTCAAATTCCTATTCTTATCGTCACTAACATGCAAGCTGTTATAAATGATCAAAGCCCTCTTCCCTATTAATATTTATCACTATATATACATATACATTTATATATGTGTATATGTATATACATATATATGTATATGTATGTATATATATGTAGATGTATATACATATGCATATACATATCCATACACACACACATAGAGAGAGAGAGAGCCTGAGATGATCATAAAAAATCATTTGCACATTCACCCCTTTGAGATAGAGATTTCTAGACTTTTCATCATGTTGCATTGTAAAGGCCATTTTCCTACAAAAATATATACAAATTACATGTTTATATTGATGCCAACAACCCACTTCAAGAGGTAAGCATCATTTATCCTTGATTTTTATTTTAAAAATTTGAAAATTAAATAGAATAGCATAAAAGATATAGCAATTTTGTTTTATACAATAAAATCTAGATATTTAACCTCATTCTCATAAAAGCGTACTCATTTTTATGATCTTGAGCCAATTTCTCTAGATATGATCCCCCGTGTGCATAAGAGATGCCTACAAATTTAAACCAAATTTCTCAATAAAGTAATTTTCTAGTAAACTTGGGATCTATAAATGTCATTTTTTATATTTTTTGTAATGCAATTTTTTTTTCTATTACATTGTGATGATGTTGAGGTGCATAATTACTTCACAAGTACTACTTATACAACCTCTTAGCATTAGATCTTATTCCAATTGATATTCATATGATGAGTAGAAATAATTTAGGGCATATGCAAGAGATACCCAAATCTTGCTATGTCATACGCATGTTGACAACCCTTATGGAGTGGTGGGACTCAAATACTAAATACACTTTATTTCCCTCCTAGAGATTTAAATTAGAGGATAAAATGCTTAAAGTGGGATTACTCATTTGATGTCATAAATTACAACTAGTTATCCTACCACATAGCAATAGAATAGGGTTTCCTATTTTTATTGTATGTGGAGGCCAAGGCATACCTAGGGAGGTCTTCCATCATTTCATTAACTCATTTCATAAGTGTGAGTAAGAGATCATAGAATGTTAAACACGATGTTAATTCATTTATCCATCACACAATAGTGGCATCAACAAGGGAGCGAGGGAGACCTTGTAAGCAAGGTAGAGGGGGATCCAATACAAAATTCCAAGTATTCACATTGATTGAGAGGGATTGTTTTCAAGTTTGATATAGAAATAATCTAAAACTTTATCTATTTGATATCATTTTTCAAAAAATCAAAATAAGTATACCCTCCATCTTATTCAATTTTATCTATTTGATATTATTTTTCAACAATCAAAGTATACCTCCATCTTATTCACTTTTCAAAGCACAATCATTTGATTTAATATATCCAATGTTGAAAATTAAAATCCCTTGTACCAAAGTAATCTAAAACGATGAAAATATCTAAGAATGGGAATCATCTACACAGATCTACCTTTAAGTGAAGGGATTTGAGAAGCCTCAAATTGATCTATATAAATATAGGGTTTTGTCCTAGTAATATACCTAATAGGAAATAGGAAGATGAAATCATGTGTCCATGTTATGAGTTGACAATAATCTCCAATATGATGCAATGATTCAATAAAGTTCATAATTTAAATTAAAAAATTATTTAAATATAGATACTTGCAATAATATTTAACATGTCACATTTCAATAGAGAAATTAATTAACTATAATTTATCAACCATCTTCATTAAATATATACAACTATATACATAAACACAACATTATATTGAAGATATAAATAAATAAACATGCTAGATTTGGGGGATCATTGAAACTAACACTAAATTTTCTTCTACTCCCACCATCACTCAAGCAATGAATTTTTTTATGACAAGGTTTGCACTTTATGTACATAACAAGTACTTGAATTCCATGGAACAAATATATAATTGGAAATATCTACTCAATTTAAGGTTCTCAATGTATTTCAACCCCTAATTTGTGTCCAACCAAATTTAAAACACTTGTCATCAACATATATTATAAGTAACTAAAACAATCCAGAGTTCAAACAAGTTACTATAAGTTCTCGTCTTCAAAATGTATGTACATGTACAAGTGAACTTGAAAATCAGGGATATAATCTAACTCAAACATTCTGGTTCAACCTGCTCTTGAATAACATGTAAGGTTTTTTGATGGTCATTACTATCTAGTCTCCATTTTTTTCGTCCGCATGCATGTGGAACTACATGAAGATGTAGGGCGGTAGTAATTATAAGGTGACTATATTGATATACCTTGTTATATTGATATACCTATGTTTTCAAGCTCTGCTATAACTGCAAAAACATCTCCTGTACACCAAATTTACACAATAAAATTCTAAAAAAATTAGAATTGTCTCTAGACAATTTAAAGATCATTAAATTTATATAATATTTAAATTATTGAAAACTTACACATGTACCTTTTTTAACCAATCCTGAAATATGGTCATAATCAATTGAAATCAAAGGAATGTCTTGAAATCTTTCATCCTCATTTTCATTGTATGTGTCTGAAACGAATAGTGGTAGCATATCCCATTTACTAACGTATTCAAGTTCTTCATTGTTGCATGCATGAGAGTTTCCTGCAATGCACTCAGTGCAAAAACAAGAGTAATCCCTCCTATATAATGTCCATCCAGGGTGACTATCTGAACTCATAACACAATGCAAAGAATTTTGTTTTTTCTACCCTCATGCATCCATGCATTGATCTTCTATCCACACTTAGATAAATGTAATTGCAACAAACTTATGTGAACTTGAACATGTGTATATATATATATGTGTGTGTGTGTAAATTTTAAATTTAAATAAATTTATTTATTTTAAATGTAATTTATACATACCCAATATCTCCCAAAACACTCTATGTGGAATGTTTCGGTTTGTTCTTGAAGATGTGCCGACCTCATTTGATGCAAAGTTTTTCTTGCACCATTCAACAACATCATGTGCATTGTCTATATGATCTTCTGAATAACTCATTTGATGTTTTCTTAAAGCACGTTTGATGCAAGCTCCTGCGCCATCATGCTCACCCTTTCCATGCCCACTCTCAAAGAAAATCCAAACATGTTGTATGTTGTAAATTTTATGATATCTAGAAAGTGCATAAAATGGCCGTGATGATTTGAATTGTGTCGCACATCCATCTGACCATACGATTTTTTTTTCAAATTTTACACCCCTGCTTCTCAAATTCTCAAAAAAACATTTTGTAAAATAATGTTGTACAAAAAGCGTGTCATGCTCTTTATCATCACTAATATAAAAGTGATATTCTTTCTTGATGGCTCGTTGTTCATCTGTACTCTCAACACCATCCAATTCCAATTGTGCATGTCGATAACACACATGAACCATAATAGTGACTTGCTTTGAAAAGTAATATTCTGATTGAATCTCTTTTTGATGTACAAAAGAGTAATTTTCTGCAAAGTCAACTACTGATAGAATTGTTCCAAGTGGGAAAGTATCTCTTAATGTTTGAAATTGATGTGCTTGCCACTTAGCATAAAATGAATGTTGTATGTATGGTTGTATCAATTTTTGAAAATCTTCCATAAATTTCCCAATAGGTATCTCCTCTTCTACATAGTTTAACCTTGTGGATTCTTTCCCAAAATTTGTTTGAAACTTTACATACTTGTAACTCTTGCAATTTATTGTCTGACTCAGGTCAGCATTTTCATTTGTTGAATGAAAGTTAGCCAAATTTCCACATGTTTCACAGAGTCCTTTTATGCATTTTATTTGAGGTCCATTTTCATGATCACATAATAGATCCTTTATGAACAAACTTACCTGTTTAGGAGGTGCCTTTTCAAAACCATATCTTTCTTCTATCATCTTTCAAAACACCTGATAGTAGAGATCAAATTCAATGTGATAACGACAACAACAAGTTTCAAAAAACTTGTTTATCTTCACATAATATGGCTTTAACCTTTGAAACATTGTTTTCCCAATCTTTATATGAGGATACATATTACAAAAGTTCATATTCATTTCAAGTTGTGTTATGTCTAGCCAATGTTTAATATGTTCTTCATAAATACTAGGTCCAATCCTATACCTCATAACATCTCTAGTATTTGATGATGGACGAGTCTGATCATTACAAAAACTTGAGATCAAGTTCCTAACAACATCTTCAATCCTGTTAGAATGGGGAGCTCTACACATAATTGCCCAATTGCCTTAAGAACTATCATCTAAAACCTTTCTTTTTTTCTCATATTTTATTAGTGGGGTTCTACTATAACCAAATTCAATGGAAAGTGCTGACATTTTTCTTTTTCTGGATATTTCTTTATTTAAAACAGATGTCAAAATCACCTTTCTTGCAATGGCCTTATCCACTAATCGAGATCTTTTCCTAATGGAATCTAAACCTTTTTTAACATTTTCAACAATATCTTTTTGCAGTGTCATGTGTTTCCTCTTATTCGATGTAGAATATACACCCATCAATTGTAATGACTCTTTCAGCTCATCACGAAGAAGTAAACGCGATAACAATTGGGGTTTTTCAAGTGTTTCAAGATGATTGAAATGATCATGGATTATTCTATTTACAGATTTAGTTATTGACCTCTTACTTTTATTTTTAGGTTGGTCGGCATAAAATTTCAGTTTCTCCATATCCATTTCAAGTAAATGATCTAAATTTCTATAAGAAATTTGTTTCCCCATTGTTTCAACTACTTTTATATGCTCATCCATTACCGTAGAAGGAAGTGATCTTGACCCCTCTCTAACATGCATTGTTTGAACTCGGGCCTCCTCCCTATCTTCAAGGTCCATGTGTTCTTCAACTGATTCATTTTGTCAAATATCTAGATTGGGCTCAACTTCTGCTTGAGAACTTCCTGCTTGTTGAGCCATTTGTACATGTCACAAAATATTGTGCAAAGAAAATGAGAGATGATGATATATAAGTGGAGTTGAACATATGAAATCAAATGAAATTAAAGATTCTTGAACTTAAGAATTCCATGGAAAAAATGCATTTGAAAAGGATATGATTCTAAGATGGGATATATGAAAATGGTATGATATATTAAAATGGTATGATATATGATGTGATAAGCTAAGAATGCAAGAGGTCAAATGCAAATCTAGGTCCAAATTAGTTATGATGCAAGGCTTGAATTGTGTTATGATGGATAAACACAAGGGACCAATGATCAAGAGAGGGTATGCAAGAGCTTAGGGTTCTATTTGATCAATGGTGAATATGGAAAGGACTAAATTCATGGAATGTATGCAACTTGGAACTTAGGCACAATATGATCTTGATATAGGCAACCTGGGTTGTACATGTATGCAAGAACTAGGTTCAAAATGATATATATGTATACAAGGACTATGTGATGTGGGCGATAGATAAAAAATGGATTGGTTTTGAGACCTATGAAGAGTAGTGGAACTTGTGCAAGAGCTTAGGGTTCTATTTGATCAATGATGAATATGGAAAAGACTAAATTCATGGAATGTATGCAACTTGGACCTTAGGCACGATATGATCTTAATATAGGCAACCTAGGTTGTACATGTATGCAAGAACTAGGTTCAAAATGATATATATGTATACAAGGACTATGTGATGTGGGCGATAGATAAAAAATGGATTGGTTTTGAGACCTATGAAGAGTAGTGGAACTTGTGCAAGAGCTTAGGGTTCTATTTGATCAATGATGAATATGGAAAAGACTAAATTCATGGAATGTATGCAACTTGGAACTTAGGCTCGATAACATCTTGATATAGGCAACCTGGGTTGTACATGTATGCAAGAACTAGGTTCAAAATGATATATATGTATACAAGGACTATGTGATGTGATCAAATTAAGAGGTGTCAAAATGAGAAAAAAATTGATATTTTATAGAAAATGCAATTTTGGATGGACGGATGAGATTGAAGATGACAGAATGACAACCTAGTGAGATTTTCACACTAGACAAAATTTCAAGCAGATTGCAAGGAATTTATTTCAGTTTGACCGTGTTGATTCAAATTTGGAGGATGATGTTCATTTGTTCATGTTGTTTGAAAACAGTTGGCAAACACATGGTGTTGTAAAGAATGAAATTCAACCACATAGAAGACATTTACAAAAAAAATCCTAAGGCTGCAAGGACAATATTCTTATGGATCCCACAAACCGCATATCCTTAGCGAATGAATTTCAGAAGCTTGGCCCCACGGGCTCCCCCTTACAGTGCACTCACTTCTCAGGGAAACCAAGTTTCCAATCTCCATGAAACTCCCATGGAAGATTGATCATTTCTGCTAAGAACTGTGCAGGTGCGAGTGCCTTGGCAACGACCGTTGCTACACCAAACAATAGAAGGTTTGTGGTTTTCTAAAACAAAGGATTTATTTCGGGCACCCGTTTAGAAGGCCACGTGAGAGGTATTATCATCCCAGTCTGTAGAGGTTAGGCTCTGCAGGTTTTGACGCACCACAAGGGTACTGGAGAGTCAATTGCTAGTCCGCAAAAAGTTCTATAATGCTAAGTTTTCCTTAACATTCAAATTTATATACCGGTTGGGCATCGCTTGGCTTTAGCGCATTCCCGGTTTGAGTCGCTTTGGGGTGAGTACTTTTTCCCACCAAAGCAGGCCCAAGATCTAAGGCTTAACAAAAGCGAACCAAAATATTCATAGTTCAATTGATCTTTGTTTAAAAACAAAGAGAGAGCACATGAATATTTCAGATCACACTCGCATGGTGTTCTTTTTAAACCAAAATCAAAATGTGAACAAACAGAGAATGCACAAGGTTCATTTTATCCATTTGTAGTGTTTGTCAAGCAAAGGGGTTATTTTTAACGTTTGTAGTGTTTTCTATCTAAGAGTTAATTTTAAACCCAATGAAAAACAAAGTGTGTTGTTCTTTTTAACCCATATGCATTTGCATGTATGTTCTTTTTTAACCAAAGCGTGTAAAATGTGAGTTGAAAAGAAAAAGAAAAACAATTAAAATAACATTTAGCTAATTCCAGCTGGACACATGCTAAAACAAGAATTTGAGGGGTTTATTTTATGCATTGCATTCAACATTAAATTTACTGTGCATAATTTATTTCAACTTAGAGATGATTGTTTGGAGGTGTCAACAAATTCAAATTTTAGATTATAATTGAAAAAATGATTCAACATTTAAATGAAAATAAAAGTGATTTAATTTTGAACTCAAATTGCTAACAAATTAAAGAAACTTGCCCCTCTCATCTTATAGATAAATGATTCATTAAATTAAAATTACCCCAAATCAATAAAAATACGTGCTTTATAATACACAATAATTTTATCAGGTATTACATGAAGAAAATAACACACATTAATCATGACTATTTTTCATCAAAAATATGAGTGTGTTACAACATGATAGCTTGAAATATTATATTTTCATATTTTATTGCAATTAAATTTATGCATGCTAGTAACTGAGTTTTAGACTTGTTACTATAAGTTCTATAATTCAATCATGTTATATTATAACATATTAGAATGTTATGGTTTCCATAAAAAATAGCATGTTATTAGATAGTGTGGTAAGTCTATGAGCCTCTTTGTACCTAAGTAGATAGTCAAGATCTAGTAAATTTAAATATTTTATTTTTCTTAGATAAGGTACATCCATTACGAGTGATCGTTAGGATTTGTATCTCAACCTTCAATCCCTATCTATTAATACTGAACAAAATCTAATTTTCAAATTATAAAACAACAAATATATATATATATATATATATATATGTACATACAAGGACTATGTGATGTGATCTATGTATGCAAGAGTAGGAATATGTAAGGACTAGAATGCAATGAAAATGGTATCCAATATGATGCATGATAAATTAAGAATCCAAGAGGTCAAATGCAACTCTAGGTCTAAATTTGGTTACGATTCAAGGATTGACTTGTGATATGATGGATAAAGACAAGGGACCAATTACCAAGAGAGGGTATGTAGGAGATGATGGACTCCAAAAGGATTTTCCTAGATGAGCAAGGATAGCCCGACATGTTTCCTAACTTTAAAGTCTATGATAAACCTTAAGTGATGTGGGTGATAGATAGCAAATGGGTTGATTTTGAGACCTATGAAGATTAGTGTCCAACTTGTGCAAGAGCTAAGGGTTCTATTTGATCAATGATGAATATGCAAATGACTAAATTCATGGAATGTATGCAACTTGGAACTTGATATATGCAAAGGGTTGTACATGCAAGAACTAGGTGAAATGATATATATGTACATACAAGGACTATGCATGATGTGATCTATGTACATGCAAGAGTAGGAATATGTAAGGACTAGAATGATAAAAAATTAAAGAAACTTGCCCCTCTCATCTTATAGATAAATGAGTCATTAAATTAAAATTACCCCAAATCAATAAAAATACACTTTATAGTACACAATAATTTTATCAGGTATTACATGAAGAAAATAACACGTGCATTACTCATGACTATTTTTCATCAAAAATATGAGTGTACATTACAACATGTGATAGTTTGAACTATTATATTTTCATGTTGATCCATCTTCTCAATTTTATTTATTTTATATATCTAAGCGATACACTTATTGCTATAGATTATATATATTTTTTATGTTGTACTCATCTTAGAATTTCTAGATGCACATAAGATAAGAGCGTAACCATATTAATCTAATGTCTTTTTATTTGATTATTTGTGGAGGTAAAAATACCAAATTAGGGATTTGACAATATAATTGGTAAGATAACCAAAATTCACCCCTTTCCCTTTGTGGCACTAGCTACATGTATTCTTGGAAATCTTTTCACATGGAGGTTTTGTGTCTTTTCCTATCTATCATAATTATATTATCTTAGCTCGCTCAGTTTAAATAACATTATGACCATTTTATATCATTTAATTTATTTTAACGAATTTATCATGTTATTCTACTAAAGTTTCTTGTTATTGGTTGTGTATTTTATTCTTATTT
This sequence comes from Sequoiadendron giganteum, assembly GCA_007115665.2. Lineage (NCBI taxonomy): Eukaryota > Viridiplantae > Streptophyta > Pinopsida > Cupressales > Cupressaceae > Sequoiadendron > Sequoiadendron giganteum. Next base: position 212,158,841 of record CM021100.1, read on the forward strand.
TATAGATTTTCAAATTTTGTATAAATTATTATTTTTTATGTACAACAAAAATCTATGTAGACATATAGACCTTAATGTAGTCATGTGCTACCATCTAGGAAATATGATGTAATTTTTATTATCTTCTATTGATTCATAATTCTAGATTTCTATCATGATAAGATATCTCTTTCTCAACTCTCATTCTAGGTTTTTCTTTGTTTATAATTAAATCCCATTTTTAATATTTTGTTTAATAAAAACATAGTACTTTTTTTTAATAGGAAAAATAAGCGTGATAGTTTATATAGGTGAAACCAATTTAGATTTAAGACCATTTACACTTGTTGATTTATCTATTTCAGATAGTATTTTTGTGTTATTAATCTTAAATCTAGGAATAAATTTAGTTAAAACTTTCAACTTTTTATTTAGGTTATCAAATTCAATACATTTTTCTTTTTACTATCAATATATGTTTATTTCTTTATGAATTATTTCACTCTTATGAAGAATATTCTAATTCTATGTTAGATTATGTGTTAGAAAATTTAGAAAATATTATTTTAAATACATACTTCTACAAATGTATATGTTCTTCGCATATAAACTTATTTAGTTAATGTATGCTTTATGTATATATTCATCGTACTTCTTGTTAAATCTATCATAATCCAAAAATAGTTATTGTTAACTAATATGATTCTATTTATTATAATTTACTTATATTTTTTACTAAATTTTGTGTGTTTGTGGGGTGTTTGAGTTATCCCCACCTTCTCAACTAATTATCACTATTTGTGTTTTTTATATGAGTTTTAAAATTCTCTTTTATTGAATTATCTTGTGTCATCTTCTTTAATCCAATTTGGTTATACGTAATAATTTCCCTACTATTCATTTTCATGTATTGATACAAAGGGAGATACTACTTGATAGAGGGAGAAATATTGGTGAAAAATGGAGTTTCTACCATATCTATATAATTGATGATGCACAATTGGATGAAATAAATATAAGGATTTAAAAGACATACACATAGATATCTATGCAAAATTGGGCGATACAAAAAAATACAAATAAAAAAGAAATATATTGTAGATCAAAACTAGTAAAACATTTAGTATAAACATTCATAAAATCTAGTGATAATTTGCAGATTTTAGTTTTATAGAACTCAAGAACATTCAATTTTCTTATATATCAATTATTGGATGCATTTTTCCTTGGTAATAGATAAAACATATGATAAAATTACTATTGTAAGTAAATAAATTTACCCATATTTGATGAAAAACAAGAATAAATAAACATGTACCTTGTTTCTTTCTATGATAATTTGTCAAGTTTTGTTTGCATCTATTTTCTTCTTTATCTTTTGAAAATTTTCGTTGAGCTTTGTTTTTTCTTTTTTCTTTTTGTCCCATTTTCTTCTTCAAAACACAAATGTTTGATTTAAGCTAACAACAAATTCTCCTACAAAATGCAAAAAATATGTCATAAGAATTGAAAAAATTATATTAATCAAAACAAATGCAACAAAAAGAAAAAAAATATGAACATTTTAAAAAAATCCAACATTTTTCACCTGTGATTTTTCTTTTTCAGTCGACACATTTGAAAGCACACAGGTCGCCTGGAAAACGCCATTTACCAGAGAAGCTCGGAAAAATGAAAAAAATCCCTGAAAAACTTGTTTGACTTTCGTATGTATATTGAACGGGTTCGATCGAACCAATTTCAGGTGGGTTCGACCGAACACCTTTAAAATAATTTCCCTTATTATTTTAAAGGGGTTCAGCCGAACATAGGTTCGGCCAAACCTCTTAAAGGGTTTTGGTTGAACATAGGTTCGGCTAAACCCCTTTAAGGTTCGGCAGAACCCCCCTTTTACCCTATCTTCTCAAAAAATAGTTTTTTTTGGTAAAAAATTGTCGTTCGAAGCTCAATTTGAATTTGAAAATGTAGAAAACTTCAGAAACCCAGCTAGATAATGATAGTCCTCGGAATGAGCTATCCGTTGAATATAGTTTTAATATGATTTTCTTTTATTATGTATTTGATTTTTTAGTTTTATTAAACATAGGTTTTTCATTGAAAATCAAAATCTCTAGTCTGCACATGTGGAAAAATAACAGATTATCAAAATAAATTTTTTAAAAATATGCTAAGGCTGGATATTAATGTCCTTGATCCATTAAACAAAAAAAAATTGAATTTTGATTCATACAGAAAAATGTTGTATACAATCCACATATGTCTGAATTGCAATTAGTTTGACTTTGAAACTTGATTAAGGAAAAAATATTCAATAAAAAATTATGAGACCAAATGCAAGTGCTAGATATCGTAGTTACAAATCTAAATTTGAAAAAATTAGAATTTTATCCTTCATACAAAAAAAGTTATGTTGTATACAGTGAGCGTCACTTTTTAAAGATGTTGATTTCTGAAAAAAACTAATTTTCGTGGGAGATGGAAAAAAAGGTGAAATCTGATTCCAAAAATTTTCAAAAAAATATTTTTAGAATCTACAGACAAAATGTGATGAGACTCTATTTTGCATCATTTTCCAATTCCTCATGGTTTAGCCGCTACAAGAGCCCGAAAGTGAAGATTTAGTTAAAAATAATAATTGCAGTGTCCAGTTTGCCCAAAAATTGTAAACCACTATTGTGGGATCACCCAAAAGTCATTGTCATTTGAATAGTAACTTGCTATAATTTGCAGAGCTTTGAGAGATAAAAATGAGATGCCGATGCCTTATGAGTGCCACAGATTCAAGTGAGCCCACCGATATCAGAGACCAATAGTATATGGACCTCTAGTAAGTCGACTTGTCCTTTCGTAAAATTTTTTTTGATTGATTTTCCCAAATTTTTCAATTTTTAGAATTTTTTTCGTTTCGATTTGGCACATGCGAGCCATAGTTCGGCACATCCATTAGATAGAGTCACACATTCAAAGTTATGCATAGGTGTAGAATAGTCACACATAGATGAAATAACGCATAAGATAAATTAAATATCGCATCCAGGATAGATGCCCCGCGTAGAATGCTAGTTTTGCACATAGGCTATTTTAGCGCATTGATGAGATAGAGTAGCGCATCTGCATGATACAATCACGCATAGGTGCTTTAGTGCATCCATAGTCTATTTTACCACATATACTAGATAAAAGTGTGCATAGATGGAGTCACACATTGATTGATTGTTTTAGCGCATCCATGGATTAAAGTCACGCATACATGTTTTAGCGCATTGATTGACTGTTTTAGCGCATCCATGAATTTTTGCCCAATTTCAATTTTTGAAGAAAAATTGATATGTACTTGATGATTGTTGCTAGATTAGACAACTGATTATATGATGTTGAATAACATCAAGAATAGATTAGCTTGATTTGATAAATTTTGTCTTCGTGCTTGAAGAACAAATAGTCAAGATAAATTTGCTTTCCTGCTTGAAAGACAAATAGATGATAGATTTGCTTTCCCGATTGAAAGACAAATGATAGATGTTGAGTCAATTGACTATTAAATTTATTTCCATGCGATATGAAAAACAAATAGTAGAAATGATAGATAAATTTTCTTTCGTGATTGAAAAACAAATAGGATTGGACTTGATTGAGTTGATTGCCTATTTGATATAATTGATGAACTTGCTTGATGTACTGATTTGATTAGATATTCCCTGTTGATTGATTTGCATGATTGCTTGTAATGTTATAAAGGAGGAATTTAACCTCCTCTAGATTAGAGAAATATTTCCTCACACATGGGAGATGATTCCTCGATTGTCCCTGGATCTAGATGTTATATACTAGTGTGGGTTGAGTCCACTATTGAGGATCCCACAGTATCGGGTCAACAGGGCATTGTTGACTATGCTAGCTGAGAGGTGGCATAATGAGCATAACACCTTTCATCTTCCCACATGGGAGATTACCATGACTCAAGAGGATGTATACAGGATTCTGGGTATTCCTATAGTTGGTGAGCTTGTGATTTATGATCACAAGGAGATTGGAGGGACTGATGCATTGAGATGAGTCTTCTAGGATCCTCATACGGGCAAGTATGAGATTTCCTAGAAGGATATGGTGGAGAGATATGCCCCACTACCTGCGGTGTTAGCATGATTCATTAGTGGTTTCCTTTGTCCTAATCACAGGTCAAAGGGACTATTAGTTGGTTGGGGTAGGATTCTGAAGGACATGCTTCTCCATCACACTAGATATGCATGGGGATCATGCATGCTTGCCCATCTATATCATGATCTTCATTAGGTCATGTATTTAGATGGGAAGAGTCTCTCTTGTAGAGTTACTCTATTACAGATTTTTGCATGGGAGCATTTTTCCATCACTCGCCCCATTGTTCGGAGAGATTGCTCGTTTGGTTTCCCATATGTTTACACCTATACAGGTCCCCTTGTCCAGGCGATGCTGGGCAAGTTAGAGTACTGGCGGCATGTGCTGGATGATTTGGATATAGTCATTTGGAGACCATATTTAGATTGTGATCCCTAGGAGGTGGATGCTATAGAGCTACCTTACTGTAGGAGATCTAGATAATTGATTGGGTGTACCCCCTTTATCATTGAGCGGTTCCCAGGGATGAGGGTCCTAAGATAGTATGGATTAGTACAGATGATTCCACAGGGTGTGTCACACTATGCTAGGCACCGAGAGGATGTGCCAGAGTGGGGGCCGATTGTGACAATTGAGGCTACCAGAGCAGAGTACCTAGATCTATAGCCAGATTATTGGGCTATACATCTAGAGGTTATAGATGCAGGGATGACAGATGAGTATGCCTTATAATTTTATACTCATCCCTTTCTGAGATTTACTAGTCCAGAGGAGCCTGCTTCATTATTGGGGGGACCAATGATATAATGGGCACGATGGTAGCCACAGGCACAGGTAGCAACAAGACAACCGTAGGGTCAGGCACAAGTACCAGTAGAGGCAAGGGCACAGGCTGGGTAGGCCAAGGATATATGTTGAGTAGCCATGGATGTGGATGAGGAGGAGGATGAGGAGATGGAGGAGAAGGAGTTAGATGGCTCAAAGGACAATGGTTATGACAGGGATGATGAAGGTGGTGGGAGTGGAGGCCAGAAATTTTTCTTTGATATACCTTTCAGTACGAGGCCATGAACATCAAGAGTAGTGAATCGACTGAGTACTTCATCTCCACGGATTACTATCAGGGCTCCTACACAGGGACAAATGGATGCCTTACAGGTAGAGGTTCAAACTCTTCAGAGTATGTTGGCACAGACACAGGTGACGATCAACCAGCTATAGGTACTAGTTGCATAACCACCACCTCCTGACCCACAGATAGATCAGCTTACGACAAAGTGAGATAGCTTCCGGGAGAGATGCATACAGGCCAGGGGGGTAGTTGAGAGACTCTTGAGATCAATCGAGAGCACCTCTATTGGAGAGGTTGTAGTAGAGGGTTTGGAGACTGCTTGGGAGGCCGAGTATTATAGGATGAGATACTTTGAGGCAATGCCACCCAAGAGGAGGATTGCCTTTACATAGTCAAGTGCTCGGTCTCAGACCCATTCACAAAGTCATACCAGGAGTGCTATTAGGAGTGTGGGTCTGCCAATCAGATGAGAGCTCAAAGCTTATGGGAGCAGAGATCCAGCGAGACCTACTACCTCAGGGGGCAGTAGCAGCCATGTGCCATGGCCAGATGCCCCTCAGTGATGAGCATTTTGACACATTTATTCATTGTATTTGATATATCTTATTGAAACATTTAATATCCTTGTACCTCTGGACATTTGTTTTAATGATATTTATGAGATGCAGTGGTGATTCGATTATGCATGTGTTATGGATGGTTTATGATGTTTATGATGCAAATGATGATGCAATGTAAATGATGATGCTTTTATTTTATGATGAAAATGATGATATGATGATGTAATATGATGAAATGATTATGTATGCATGTTTATTTTATGATGCAATCTAAATGATTCTTTTATGATGTATGCAAGATGTAAAGATGTAATGGTGCAATGATGAATGAGATAATATGTCCTAAAAATGATATGAATGAGATGAATTTTTTAATGAATGATATGAAAATGAGATATAACCTAAAATGAATAATGATGCTAATGATGATAATACTAAATGAATGATAACGAAAATGAAATCAATTAATAATACCTAATGATATGATAGCCTAAATGAAGATATGAAAATGGATGAAATTGATGCAATCTTTGTATTGATGTAGATTGATGTAATATAATGTTAAATGGATGTAAATTTATGAAATAATATGGGATGAATGATCAATGCACAATATGATGAAAATGATAAAATATTTAAAGATGCATAATGATCATCATAAACTAAATGAGATCGAATAATGATAATGAAATGATATGATGTGAAATAATGCAATGAATGATAATGATAACTAAAATGAATAGTCATGATGAAATAATATGTAATGAATGACAATGAAATGAGATGCCAAAAATTTCCAAATTTACTCAATTGTTGTTTTGAAAAGATATATGAAATTTTTACCAACCTTCAAAAATCTACCTTAGACAGCCTTCAAAATGCAAACCTAAATGAATCATGCAGTTCTAGAATGTAGTAATGAACTATTCTCCTGTTTTGTCATTCCATGTCGCACTTGATTTTCATCATTGAACCTTTTGATATGTTGAAATTTAGTACAAGCATCAAAGGGTATGTTAGCACCAATGATGACCTAAATACTACTTTCATGATGTTTGATATAACAAGTGAATACAAGCATCGAGGTATAATTGAACCAAGATGACCTGAGTATTGTTTGCATAAACAAACAAAAGTTAACCATTTTCCTATGCAAATTCTGAAATATCATCAATGATACATTGTAGAGCATGTCCCATGATAAATTTGCACAATACTAATGATTAGCTTATAGACAACAAGCAAAGAAAAAATCACACTCCTTCCTTGTGATTCTAGTTCGGTACATCATTGAACCACTCCAAAGATATGATGTCATCAAATGTCAAAACAAAAAATCAACTTATGCTTTAAATTTGTCATTAATTTTATTCAAATTAAGATCATCCAATTTGTTTTAGTTATTTGTCAAAATAGTCGTGTAGACTCAGTTTAATTGGATAAATTTATTGTTTCCTAATATTCCGATTCTTGACACATGTTGCCAATTGCCTGCTAGAAATCTCCAAGAAGCGAATTGCCCCTCCCTAGTGACCCTGTACTCTGGCTTCTGCTAGGCACAACTACTACTAAGGATAACCCTAATCATCAAGCCATGATGAGATCCTTTTTGTTTCAAGGAGACGCTGCGACGCATAATGTGAATGTGATGGCTAGGCATGTATGTGATGCTGATGAAAGATGGATATGCAGAATGTATCCTAATAGATGAGACAGTAAAAAAAAATCACAAACAATACCTATTTGCCAGGTTTTCACCATTTGTTTTTATTGCACTTTTCCTGATTTTATGACTTTTTATTTTTATTTTTAATTTTAATTTTATTTTATTTTTCAGGACTTTTAATATTGTTTTTGATATTTTTTAGGCATAAAATTTCTTCAAATGAATGTTGTTTGTCAGATCTTCAAATAGGCCCCCTTCTGATGTTGACAACTGATATGCCCCCGATCCATATGCAACAATGATAACGAAGGGGCCCAACCAATTAGGTTCGAACTTGCCTTTCTTTTCTCGATCCTACAGATTATGAGGATTTTCTCTTAGAACCAAGTCACCCACTTGAAAATTTTGAGGTTTGACTTTGTGATTGTAGCTACTGGACATAATTTTTTGATATCCCTTCAAATGATTGACTATAGTTTGAAATTGTTCATCAAGCAGTTCGAGCTCTTGCAACCTTGATACTTTGTAGTCTTCATCATTGATTAGCCCTTTTAGTGATACTCTAAGGGAGGGAATCTTAACTTCTAGTGGTAGAATAACTTCTGCTCCATAGACCAAAGCATAGGGAGTAGCACATTTTGGTGTGCAAATACTTGTTCTATATGCCCATAATGCTGGATTTAATTGGACATGCTAATCACGACCTGCCTCATTCACTGTTTTCTTCAAAATCTTCAGAATTGTTTTGTTTAAAGCTTCAACTTGACCATTCCCTTGTGGATATTAAGGTGTAGACAACCTGTGTTGGATGCAAAATCTTTCACATAGTTCATCAACATCCTAATTTTTAAAAGGTCTTCCATTGTCTATGATAATGGAGTTGGGAATACCATATCGATAGATAATATAGTTCAAAATAAATGAAGAGATTTGTTTACCAGTAACAATTGTTAGGGGAACAACTTCAATCCACTTAGTGAAGTACTTAGTGGTTGTAATGATGAATTTGTGTCCATTTGAAGATGATAGGTGTATCTTGCCAACCAGGTCCAATCCCCACTAAGCGAAAGGCCATGTTGTGGTGAAGGGTTGTAATTCCTAAGCAAGAGCATGAATGAGATTCCCATGAATCTAACATTTCACACATTTCTTCACAAAGATGAATGATTCCTTCTCCATGGTCGGCTAGTAGTAACCCAATATAACAAGTTTCTTTGCTAAGGTTAGTCTACTTGAGTGTGTTCCACAAATGCCACCATGTACCTCATGCAAGGCCTTTTCTGATTCATCATGTTTGAGACACCTAAGGAGGGTACCATCCAGACCACGCCGGTATAAGACGTCAGCAATTAAGGTGTAACGGGAGGATTGACAGATGAAATTTATTTTCTGATTTTTAGACAAGTCTAAAGGTAAAATAGTATCTTTTAGGTAAGCGTAGATTTGACCATACAAGGGAGAATCAAAACTGGTTAAGTGGAAAATTATTTGAGTTTATGGATTGTCACAGGCGGGAGAAAATAATTGTTCCACCAGGAAATTGTATCCTACTTGATTCTCTGACAACTGGAGTAGAGATGCGATTGTAGCCATAGCATATGTTGCTTTATTATCAATAAGTGGTATTTGTATGAACCTGATATCAACAAAGTATTTCTTGAAATCGTCCACCATCCTTTTGTAAGGTATCAACTTGTCATCCTTAGTTGGATATTCGTCATTGATTTGATTTATAACAAGTTATGAATCACCAAAAACTTGAAGTTTTGTGATTTTCCAGTCCACTGCAATTCTCATGCCAGTTAATAGTGCCTCATACTCAACTATGTTATTTGTGCAAGGGAACATTAGCCAATAAGATTTTGGAATTTTATGTCCTTGAGGTGTAATAAAAATAATCCCTGCTCCTAAACCATGTTGAGTGTAGGAACCATCAAAGTAGAGTGCCCATGACTACTTAATAGCTGTTGTGAATACATTAGCATCAAGAAAATCAATGTGTATTGGGTGTTCTGCTAGCATTGGTGCTTCTGCTAAGTGATTTGCAATTACCTGTCCCTTTATAGCTTTGTGATCCACATAATGAATGTCAAACTCACTCAGAATCATGACCCATTTAGCCAACCTGCCAGTTAAAGTTGCCTTACTTAGATGATATTTGAGTGGATCAATCTTAGCCACAACCTTTATTGTATGTGCTAGCATATAATGTCATAAATTTTGAGAAGTGAACACTACCACTAGGCAATCTTTTTCAACAAATGTGTAATTTAGGTCATGACTTGTCAAAGTTCGATTGATGTAATAGATTGCTTGCTCCTTTCCTGAGTTGTCTTGCTATGCTAATAATGATCCTAGGGACACTTCTGTGGTAGAAATATACAATATGAGTGGTGCACCTTGCACTGGTGGAATCAATACTGATGGATTCATTAGATACTACTTTATCTGATCAAATGTTGCTTCACATTTGTTTTCCCATTTAAATGGAACATTCTTGTGTAAGAGATGAGTAAATGGTAAACTTTTATCTGCCAGTTGGGCAATAAATCTTCGGATGGATTGTAACCGTCCCTGCAAAGAGCGTAGTTGACTAATGTTCCTTGGTGGTGGCATATCAAGAATTGCTTGTACCTTAATTGAATCCACCTCAATTCCCTTTTTTGATACAATATAACCTAGCAACTTTCCAAATTTTACTCCAAAGACACATTTCTTCGGATTAAGTCTCACTTTGAATTGTTCCATTCTTTTGCAAATTTTAGATAAGATAGCAGTGTGTCCTTCCCTGTTGTTAGATTAGGCGAGGAGATAATCAACATAATCCTCTATGAATTTATGCATCATATCATGAAAAATCATTTTCATTGCATGTTGGTATATAGATCCTGCATTCTTCAACCCAAATGGAATTATGTTCCAACAATAGGTATCCCAAGGGCATGTGAACGTTGTTTTATCCTGATTCTCTGGTGCAATATTTATCTGGTTGTATCCTGAAAATCCATCCATTAATGAATCCATCGCATGTCTAGTAGTCAAATCAACAATCATATCTATGTTTGGCAGAGGGAAATCATCCTTAGGACATGCCTTGTTCAAATTTTTGAAATCTGTACAAATTCAAATCCTTCCATCTGGCTTTGAAACAGGTACAATATTGGATATCCATTTTGCATAGTTGATAGACCGAATGAATCCAACATCTAAAATCTTCTTTAACTCCTCTTTAACCAATAATGCAACATGTGGATGCATTTTTCTAAGTTTCTGCTTCACAATTTTTGCCCCCGGCATAATAGATAGATGATGCATGATGAGATCTAGATCCAATCAATGCATATTCACGTAGGACCATGCGAAACTAATCTGATTGTTCTTGAGAAATCATGTGAATCCTAGTATTTCCTCTTTTGTTAGAGATGCAACAAGCTGCAGGACTTTGGATTGTTCCGTAGTACCTATATTGAGTGTCGCCGTTTGTTCTATTAGAATAGAAGACCTTTCCTGGTAATGTTCTGGGAGAGTGTCAAGTTTCCCATCCTCTAGTGCCTTTGAAAGGTTTTCACTATTAGATCTTTCTTTTATGTTATTTATTTCATTGCTGAGAAACTTGGCACTTTCTTGTCGAAAACTCTGATCTTGTGATTCCCTGGTGAAACTTGTTTCCGGTTGGCATGAACAAAGAAAGTTTATGATGGTTTCGTCATTGGGAAAAGTCGGGATATCAATTGGTGCAATTTGTTCCCAATCGATGAGTTCTAGATGGACCAAAGGAAATGGATCGTTAGGATGATTAAGGTCACTAGATGTTAGGGTCATGATGCTATTATTAACATCATTATGGGAGAGGTCTAGGATGGTATCCTTCTATAGATGATCTGTCTCACTTTGAAGTGAATTGGTTTCACTTGAGTCATGATCACTTTATAGAATGTAGTCAAGCAAAGGCCTTGAGCTTTCCCCTTGTAAGAATGTGGGTGTGAATTTGTGTATGACATACACTCTTTTCTCTTTAAAGAATGTATCATCAGAGACATCATCCCATTCATATTCATTGGAATCAGTGTCAGAATTATTTGCTTGAATTCTCAAAATTGTTTTAGCTAACTCCTCCTTAGACATTCTTTGTACTGCTTCTTCCTTTGTATCTACACCATATCCTAACCCAGTTTTATCCTTTGGATGCATTGGTTTTAGTTGGATAGGCTCAACAATACCCTCTTTTCTCTTTCTAATAGGGCCATTTCCTTCATAACCCATTTGTTGCATGATTGCATAACCTTTTCCATACTATTTTGTGGGTAACTTGACATGTACAAATTCTTCTTCATCTTTATAGAGCCAATCAAGAATAGCCCTATCTTCCATTTCATTTTCTTTGATAAATAATCCATTAAACTTGGTGATGGGAACTGAAGCTGAGGCTAAAGTTGTTGTAGCCTGCTATATGGATGTTGATGGTTGACCATGGGATCTTGGAGATATGGGTAGATTAGAGAGAGATAAAGAATATTCTCCCTCTCCATTATCTTTCAATTTTAGCTTGGTGCCAAAAGTACTTATCATTTCTTGTGCTTGCTCATTGTATTTGGAGGTATAGATGGCAAAGCCTCTCTATTATGTGGGACGAGTGTGTCCTGAGTTGCTCTTAGGTTAGAGAAAGTTTGACTGCTAATGTGATTAGCAGGTATTGTTACTTCTTGTCCATCATATGGAAACTTCAAGCATTGATGATAAGTAGATGGAACAAATTGCATGTCATGGATCCATGGTCGACCCAAGAGTATGTTATAGGATAGATCCTGATTTAGAACCTGACAAAAGGTATTCTTCACAATAGGTCCCACTCTAATTGGTAGCATGATGAGGCCTTTAGAAGCTCTTTCCTCATCATCATATGCCTTGATTGTAATCTTCCTTCATGGATATATAGATTCTTCATAATATCCTAAAGCAAGAACCAATTTCAAAGTACAAATGTTTAATCCGGCTCCCCCATCTATAAGGACACGTGTAATTTGGGCTTTGTGAGCCATAACCTCTCGGTAGAGTGATGAATTATGTGGATGAGTCATCCTTCTCAGTAAAGGATAATTATGTGGATGAGGACAAGTGTCCCACCATGGCTTAAAATTTATTGATATCCAGATCAGGAGAGAGAGTTGTATAAACAAGTGTCTTTTCCAGAATGTCCTTATGCGCAGGTGATAACATTAAGAGCTCCAATATAGAAATTTGGGCTGATGTTTTTTGTAGTTGATCAACCAAATTGTATTGACTTGGAGGGGGAACTACTACTTAATATGAGCTTCCTTTTACAATGATTTTTGTTTGTCCCCTTGTCATAGTGTTGACCTCTCGATATTCCTACTTACCTTTGATTCAGATAGCATTGATTTGCTGATCATCAATATAAATATGATTGATAATGGTGTCATGGACATAATTAACATTCTTGCCCGTATCACCCGAGGATTCCCCTTTTTGATAATTAGGGAGAGGATCCTTGAATGCTTGATGGTCATCATTAGCATTATGTCCCTCTACTATAATGGTACGATTATCAATAAAATCCTAAACAACATTCTTTAACCCTTGGCAATTATTTGTCTTATGACCTTTACACCTATGATAATAACAAAAGTGTGAGTCATTCCATGATGGTGGGTTAACTCAAGGATCATAATATCTTTGTGGTGGCAATGTAATAGCGTTTTGATTCAATAATTCTTTGCGAATGAATTCCAAAGATTGGCCCAAGGAAGTAAAACTCCGTCGATTCGAAAAATATGAAGATCTGGGCACATTTGAATTTTGATTATTGCCAAAATTATTTTCACGATTATTAGTCACATTCCCTTGATTGGAAACATTACCTTGGGTACTAGAATTTCCAGCATTATTACTATGTTGGACACCTGATACATTAAGGACAGTAGGCTTCACATTCACATTGTTAGCATCTACTACCCCATCATTCACAACATTTTTATTTTGGGTCCAAAATCGTGACTTGTGATTGTTGTTACTATTGTTTTTGTTGTTGTACAAATTTGAACCCTCTTTATTGATTTTTCAGAATTCCACACTTGACCAAGGCACCTTCAATAGTAATCGTTTTTTCAATCAATTTTTCAAATGATTGAGGATAGTGAAGGTTTATTCTGTAACTCATCTCTTGATTCAGACTATCGATACAGATCTTCATCTTTTCTATTTCAGGAACAGGATGGGAGGATCTAGTAAATACCCTTCTCCACCTTTGTAAAAAAGTGGTGAAAGATTCCCCTACCTTTTGTTTCATCTTACAAAGATCAAGCATAGTTATCTAGTGTTGGATGTTGTAGGAGTATTGTGATATAAATTTATTTATTAACTCCTTAATTTTTTTGGTGGGGGGAGTGATCTTTGAAAGCCACTCCATGGATTGTCCACCCAAATTTCATGGAAACAATCGCATTAAGTAGGTATCTTAGTGAGCGAATTCTAAGCTCATATTTCAGAAATCCCTCACATGCTCAATGGGGTCAGTTTTTCCATTATACGTATCAAATTTAGGGATTTCTCAATGTTTTGGAAAAGGAATCATTTGAAGACTCTCGTCAAATGGATAAGGACATATATCATTCAAAACATACTTATTTGTTGTACCCCCTTGGATTTCTTTCATTTGCATTTGTAATGCTTTTAACTGTAGAGTAAGAGCATTAAAATAATTAAGAGGGGCTTTAGGATTTTCTTTAATCCCTTCTGTGTCAAAATCGGCAGTAAACTTAGCTCCTTGATTAGCTAATGAAAGGAAATATCTTTCCTTGTTTCATTCTAAACTCTTTTCCATAAGAGTATGGAATTGGGGATCTTGCTCTGCTTCTTGGAGCTTTTCTTCCATTATCTCTTCAATATTTGAACTATGAAAAGGATTCTCTTCCATATCATTATTATCACCCATTTTGCTTACTGTACATTCTCTTTCATCTTTTTCTATGTGTTTTCGAGATCTCATGACAACAGGCATAAGCTTTGCCCAATTTCTACTAACTTTGATCAAAAGAATGAAATAGTGCAATTTTGATGGATAAGAAAGTTAGGATAGAATGAAGATTCTATGACTTAAGAGATTTCTAATCTTTAGCTCGTGATTCCCTAATTGAAAGGATGAAAATCCTATTTGTGGGAAGTAAACCAAAGATAAAAATAAATAAAGAGGATTTTGCACTTTGTGAAGTTTGATTGTAGCTTTGTAAAAAGATGGATTTGTGATAAATGCCTAATGTGCTTGAGTTCTCTATTGCAGAAATTGATTAGGACAAGTAGAGTATACAATTGCAGGTTAGGGAATGTAAGAGGAACAAATACGTTGACTATGATTATGCCTTTGAGAAAAGGCTCTTCTTTGAAAGAAAGCTCGTGAGTATAATGGTTCTATAAAATAATCGTTAGTGAAACCTCTAACAAAGTCGTGATATCGATGAATAAAGGTCTTGTGTTCAAGCAAGACCTTTCAACTTTGGTATAAAAAATTCCTCTTTTTCAATAACTTCTTATAACTGAGAGATTTCTTTGGCTTTCTAATCTTCCTCTCTAGGGACTTTTTGGCAAAATTTGTAGACCTCCAAACCCTGAGCATAGAAAAAGAATAGACTGAGATGACTGATTTTCTGAATGTCAGAAAATTACCTAGGCTTGGAAGACAGATGCTTCGAAACATAGCACAAATGCGTTGAAATAGAGCATAGATGCGCTAAAACAAAGCACAGATTCACCGAAACAGAGCACTAATGCGCTGAAATAGAGCACAAATGCGCCAAAACAGAGCACAGATGCGCCAAAACATAGTATAAATGCACTAAACTTACCAATTATTTTTTTGAGACAGACATGTTTTGACAGTTTGATATTTTCGGATGATCTCAATCTGATTTAAATGTGAAAAACATAGCATACAGTAGAAGATAGTTGTTTTGTTAATCCTAAAATCTAAACAAAGAGTGTATGTTCTTGAGATTTCCACAGGTTTTTCACAAGATAAGAAATTCAAAAAGACTCACTCTTAGTTGTCAAATAGGTCATCATAGGAATCACAACCCACAGCTTAAAATCGTGTCAACTCACATAGCTGTGACACCCCCTAGAGGGTACCCGTGTTTTTATCTTTTCCAAGTGCATACTCAAAGTTAGATTTCTCAATCCCTTGAGCAATCTGTGGCGATTATATGGTGAGTGTCTTGGAGGAAGATTCTTCCCTCCCCTTGCATCATGATTAAAATGATGTTTGGATACTAACACAGCTAGCTTTCTACACTATGGTTCATAGTAAAGGTTTCCATTCGGCGTGGCAATAGATAAACTCCCTCAGGAGACCTCCCAATCTTTAGAACAAAGATTTTGGGGATGGTTATCTTGCTCACTTGCGTTGAATATGTGTTTCCCCAAAATTCACTTTTGATTAAAGTGGGTTGGAAAACCTGGCTTTGGTTGTTCCCACTTAGGTTGTTCTCGTAGGGTGAGTAATTTTTCCCACTACGAAAGACCCTCTAAAGGTTGTAATAAACCATAAATTGCATAAAATAAAATAGGTAAGTTTGGTGTTTTGATCACCCAGTAAAGGGGAGAGCATAAACCTATTACCCAACAATCACAGTAAACAAGTGGTTGAGTTTTAAATCCAAATAACAATTTTATACACTAAGTGAAGATGTTGCTCCACCACAAGCATTGGATTCATTTTAACCAGCATAAAATAAAGTGTGGTGACTATCCTAGGATTGATAAATTCTAGATTTAAGTGTCTATCCTAGGATTGCTTCATTTACTTTAAAAATGAATTGAAAAATCTTGTCTGCGGATGGCGTCAGAATCAAAATTTAATATTTTTACAACCATTGTATGTGCTATAAAAGGCCATCTATGCACCAAAATAGTCAACAAATGCGCTAAATGATCAAACAGGGATGCATGAAAATAGGTCATCTATGCGCTAAAACAATCCATGGATGTGCTAAAATAGTCCATGGATGCGCTGAAACAGTCCGGAGATGCGCTAAAGCGCAACTCCAGTCCCTCATCTGTCAGAAATTTTTTGCAATAAAAATATTAAAAATAGGGGAGGCCCCACGGTGGGCGCCAAAAATGTGTTGTTAGAATAAGTGGATTAATTAGAAAATAAACTAACACACCAATGCAACAGTAGATTGAAAGAAAGTAATTTAGAAAAAGACAAAAGATAACTCTGAATGACAACAGTTTCTTCAAATTCGTCCCATTATTCTTTATCTCCAAGGATTTGATTAAAGTTGCTGGCTCTTAGTTGTGTAAGCAACAACTTGTTGAAATGACAACTTAGGAGAACAAGATTGATTGAAAATGCATGTCCATTGTTAATGATTTAAGCTATGAACTTGAAATGCTATGATATGGCTAAAATGTTGATATGCTGATTCGAATGCAACTATAGTAACTATGCATGAAATCTAGGATGAAATCTACTTACGAGAAGGTCGTATTTATAGATTTTTTGAAGGCAAGAATCTAGTTGGCGAAAATCAACGGTTGAAATTCAAACTTGTCAAGATGAATGGTGAGAGATTAAGAAGTAGAGAGAAAGGTTGAGAGGAAAGTGGAAGAATGTTTTCAACCCACAAAACCATCCTCATTCAAAAATGGAGACAAACATGGATTTATCTTTTCATTTATGAAAATTAGTTGAAAGTTGAGGATAATTGCTAATTAAATAAATAAATTTATTTAATTTCTTGTGACAATGAATTTAGAAGCTTTCACAATTAAATAATTAATATTTAATCATGTGTAAGAAGTGAAAAAGATAAGTAATTAAATATTTAACAATATTTAATTAAGTGGGGTGAAAAATATATTAAATATATAATATTTAAATGTGAAATGAAGGATGAATATTCCATTGTTTGAATTTAAATGTTCAAACTTAGAAATAAAATGATAATCAAATAAATAAATTATGAAATTCATTTAATTTAATTAATAGCAATAATTAAATAAACTTATTTATTTAATTAAACTAGAAGAATTGGAAAAATGAACAATATAAATAAATAATTAAATTTATTTATATGTAGATGACTTTAGAATATTAATTAAATAATTCATATTTAATTAATTAATAGGTTTGAATAACCGTGACCATTTTAGATGTGTACACATAGTACATTATTTTTATGTTCATGCTTTTGATCTTTTTATTTATGATTATTTATATATGTCATGTGATATTGATTCATGTTTCTCTCTATGTGATTGCAGAGGATGCACAAGGATGGATTGGGCTCATAGCTCAATGTATTTAAGAGGTGGCCCCTATCGTGTCGATCTAGGGGAAGGTTATTGAGGCCTACCAACCGATTTAAGCAAGGAGGAATGCCCCCACTTTTGAGCTGGTAGTGCATGTGAGGACTCTGTACGAGGAGTAGGGCACAGAGGTCGTACAACTGATTGTATAGTTGAGGACCAAGTGGGCACAACAAGATTAGTTATCGGGGGAGTTGCAGACGATGTTCGTTGAGCAAGATGCGATAGTGAGGAGGGTTGATGCCATCAAGGTGGCACATGACGCTCTTCAGAGCCGCATCAATGAGCTTGACACGTAGTCAACGACTGTGATCTTAGTAGATGTTCAATGGCTACAATAGGAGTTGATCTAGGTGAAGATGGATATATGTTCACTGCAGGGGGAGCTAAGAGGGATGCGGGAGGGCCTATCTGTATCATGCTCACACTGATCCTATTAGAAAACCACTGTGCAACCTCCTCCCAGAGTACCAGAGAAACCACCAGAGCTAGCCCATGCACCATAGGGATAGGAGTCCCTCTTCTGTATATCATTTTCATAGTCGGATATAGATACACATATATACTTGTAGAGCTTTTGTATAGACACATATTTAGAAGCCACTCATTTTTTATAGTAGTGGCCCGATACATGTACATGACATTTGGTTCATACATTGGGTATATATATATATATCGGTTTCAGTATCATTGCTTTGTTTATGTGTATGTTTTCCATTTTCGTGTATGTTCATGCTATGGATGTTATTTTCTTATATGGATGTATGTTTTCATTAGATGCTAATCATGATTTAATAGACACATTTGGTTACATGTTAATTAAATACTATGATGATCTAATTACTTTAAAATATGTAATGTGATGTATGGATACATAGCATAGTCAAACACATATATGTATATTTTATTACACACACAAACATGTGCACATCATAAACACAAAATTTTTCATGATTTGAAAATGGGCAAATGTCAATATATGTAGTATTACTACCTTTTAGGGATAACACTACACATGTGACACATTAGAACACTATGCATAGTGTATAAACCTAAAATTGGTCTGGAGCATCCGATTAATTAAATACACATTATTTGATTAATTATTCTATTTCCTCTACTGTTTCAATAAATAGAAATATTTATTTAATATAGTTCATATTCAAATTCACATTCAAATTCATCTTAATTAAATAAACAAAATTAAATACTTTGTTCGACTTAATTATCAAATCCCTATTTCAATCTATCACATCATTCTCGAATTAATTAAATAAGATCAAACACTTTATTAATTAATTACCATATTCCTCTATTTAATTTAATAAACAACTATCCTATAGTTTGTTTTATTAAATTATTTATCTCCCTTTTCTAATTTAAATAAATCAAAATATTTGAATTAAGCATAAAGGAATATTCCAATCTACATTTCCTCAAAAATGAATTAGATTTCCTATGTCTAATCTATGTCTAAATTTGTCACAATTAATGCTTTGAAACTTCACGGAAAGTTTTGGAGACAAATTAGAGACAAATTTGGAATTTGATCTCTCAATCCTCTTCCATCAAGCTTTCCTCTTCTCTTGCTTGGTGTTTTCATGGGTAGAGACAATCTCCATCTTTCTCTCAATCTCCTCCATCCCTTACCATTCAATCCTCCAGATTGAATCCAAGCCTCTCAAAGCTTTCCCTGTGCATTTCTACAGCCAGGAAATCTATAAATAAAGCCTCATTCAACCAAGAAAAGGATCTAGATAATCAAGTTTTTACACCCTTACTCTGCAGGAATCCAGGCATCACATATCAAGCATTCACACATCAAGCATTCAACAATCAAGCTTCACAACAATGGCTACCTCTTGGAGCTTCATTTATCTGTTTCACATCAATATCATGCTAGTTTAATTGATTATCATTTATCATTATATTATCATCATCTCGTTCTTCAGATAGTCATTTTAATAGTCTTATATGATTACACAATCTGAGAGCAAAATAGGATTTAATAAATCTTTGATGATAGAGAACAATAAGATACTTTCAATTGATTACTACTTTGATTTGATTCAATTTGTTTAATCATTGATATAATGTCATATTAAGAAGTGCATTTATGTTATTTACCTCATTCCACACTTACAACTTGGCGCCCACCATGGGGCATTAACCCCGATTTTATCAAAATTATTGATTTTTTGGAAAGTGTCACGCAGGTTTTCGGCGTGTTTTTCTTTTAGCACTTCCGTTAAAAGTTTTAGTGCTTTTAGTCACTGTTTTAGCGCTTTCAGTCACTGTTTTAGTGCTTTTGATAACTGTTTTAGCGCTTTTGGTCACTATTTTAGCGCTTCCATGAATTATTTTAGCGCTTCTAGGAAATAACACTTTCGGTCACTATTTTAGCACTTCTGGTCACTGTTTTAGCACTTTCGGTCACTATTTTAGCGCTTCCATGACTTCTTTTAGCGCTTCTGGGAAATAGCGCTTTTGGGCACTGTTTTAGCGCTTTGACAGTTAATCTTAAAATGGTCATATCTTGGTCATACAGAGGTCTTTTTCGAAACTTTTTTTTGTGAAATGGGGTAGAATTTTATAAGCTATGCAATGTTGTAGGTATTTATCACTTTTTGTAGAGTTAAAATTTTCAATTTTACATTTAAAGTCAAATCACATTGCAACTTGGTATAAGTTTTAGGTTTTTTTTATTTAATCATTCATCTAACCTTTATATCTTCTTATTTCTTGATCTCATCTAACATTTTGAGCATTTATTTTAGGTTTTAAGAGGAATATGGAGCATTAAATTCAAAAAAAGTGAAAAAAAGAGTCATTTGATATCCATTGTAATAGTGCTTTCAAAAACTCATGGGAAAATAACCCATCATATGTTATTTTTCATGCATTCTTTAGGACCAACTAGCATTACTTTGGGCTTAAAATTAACCATCTACACAAGTTTTGTCAAATTTGGTTAAAAAGAACCAATCCTAGGGTAGTCACTTGGATTAAAATTTATCAATCCTAGAATAGTCACTTCAAAGTTTTCTAAAATTGATCAATCTAGGATAGTCACTTCAAAGTTTTCTAAAATTGATCAATCTAGGATAGTCACTTTCTTGTTTTTCTTAAGGCAAATCTATCAATCCTAGGATAGTCATCACATTCTTACAGTAGAAGTTAAAAAGAACATCATGATTTCTATGAAGCAACACCTTCACTTAGATTAAGAATATTTCTTTTTGGGCTTAAAACAAGACAAACTTATATGATGTGCTTGTGGTGATTAGACTTATGCTCTCCCCTTAACTGGGTGACCAATGTGCTAGATTCACTTTTACTTCATGTCATTTACGCTTTATTAAATCCTTTAGCAAGCCTATCGTAGTGGGAAAAAGTACTCACCCTATGGGAATGACCTAAGTGGGAACAACCAAAGCCAGGTTATCCAACCCACTATAATAAAAATGCAATTTGTTGATGAAAGTCCAAATTGACGGTAGTAGGCAAGATAACCATCCCCAAAATCTTTGTTCTAAAGATTGGGAGGTCTCTTGAGGGAGTTTATCTATTTGCCACACCGAACGGAACCCTATCTACGAACCATAGAGTAGTTTCCTGCCGAGTTAGTATCCATACATTTTCATACTCACGGTGCAAGGGGAGGGAAGAATCTGCCTCCAAGACACTCACCATATAATTACCAAGGACCGCTTGCTCAAGGGATTCGGTATCCACTTCCGTCACTTTGAGTACGCACCTGGAAACGACAAAAACACGGGCGCCCTCTAGGGTATGACACGACTGTGTGAGTCAACGTAATTCAAGATGTGGGCTGTGAGTATAATGATGACCCTTTTGACCTTAAGAGTGAGTCTTCTTAAAGTGTATTCTTTATCAAAAGCCAATAAAAATCAAGAAGGATCATGTTTTGATTCTTAAACATACACTTGTTTTTTAGACTCTAGATCTTAAAGAAACAACTATTTTACAAATGCTTGTTGTGTTTTCAAAACATTAATTCAGATAAGATCATCCTGAAAAACACAGAGAAAATGAAAATCTATTGGAAACCAATGTCAAACAGTTAACGTCAAAATTTGGATTTTTTATCAGAACATAAACTTTCCTAAATCAAATCAGAGTCTTAAACTTGCATAAACTGGACTTTACAATTGATTTTTTTCAAATCAAACCAAGATCTACCATCCAAAAGTGTCTCAATCAAACACATTTGATTAGTAAGTTAAGTTTCAAGATCAATCATCCTAAATCAAAGAAACGAAACCCTATAATCAAACTTATCAACTTAGTCTAATCAATAGAATCTATCATTCTATTTGACTGAAGTTAATATCCTTGACACTTTACCAAACTAAGATCAAAAGTTTATTGGAAACAATAATGTTCGTATGTCCATTTTAACAAGGTCACGAAGACTAAAAATCCAAAGAACGGGACATTGAAACTCAAACCGTCATGGCCAAAATAGATAAGGATCAATTGAATTATCTAGCTCATCAAATAAAAAACCTTCAACAAAAAATTTGGGATGTGCAAAGGGAAAGAACCACAGAGAGATATTTGTTGCCAAACATTTGTGCTTATTCCTCTAGCAAAAATCTCAACATGAGACCTTCTTCACCAACAACTACATCATCCAAGTTCGATATCATTGAATTTTTGGAACAATCAAATCATAAACCCAAATCTCAGCCCTCAAAAACAAATGATGTGAGAAATCCTATCATGTCATGCATTTATCTCCATCCACAATAAGCCAAAATAAACCTCAAGATTCTTTCACTCAAGCTAAAAAATCCATCCAATCATCCTCTTCTATCATATCTTCAACATACAATGATCCATGTCAATCTCTCAATCAAAAGCATGCTAGCATAGACTCCCCCACACGTCAAGACCAAAATATTCTTTCCACTCCATCCAATGACATCAACATTCCGCAAAGTCTTCCAATCTTTGATCAAGATCCCATTTCTCAAGAATCTTATGAAGATCCCCTTCTTTCACTTTTCATCCAAAATAATTCCCTTCCATCTCAAGAGATAAGTATCCTTCCAAGTCCTTCTTCTACATCATCTCATCAATCCATATCATCTCATGGTTTTATTTCATCACAAGAGCATGGTAGTTCTTCCATCCTACCTAATGATGTCTTACCAACTGATGATCAAGACATACTTTCTACACAATCTCATGATTCCCTTCCTCATCGAGGTCAAGATATGCTTCCATTCAAGGATACCCTTTCATCCCATGAAGATTTTTATCCTTCTCATGATCAAGATATGACTTTCATACCACCTCATGATACTTTTCCAAGTCAAGATCAAAACATCCCATCATCCCCATGTCAAGATCCTATCACACCTATTCAAGCTATCCATGAACCCCACACCTATAAATTGGGATCCTCCACCTTTATCCATTCTAGTTTACTTCCAACACCTATCCTCTCATCCATATCATATCCTCCCCAAAATGGACTCGCATCTTGTTTCACAAACAATACATATTCCATTGGTAAACAAATGTGTCAATGTATGAATTACAAAGGAAAAGGATTAGGCCTTCATGAACAAGGTATCCTAGAACCCCTTTCTATTCAAAGAAACCCATATCACCACGGCCTTGGTTATACACCTAAGTGTCCTAGTTCATCAAACCTACCATCTATCTTAGGTCATCATCGTAATCCACCAAATATACCATCTATCCTAGGTCCTCATCCTAGTCCATCAAACCTTCCCTCTATCCTAGGTCCATATCCTATTTCTCAAGAACAACAAAGGCACACATCCTTGATGCCCTTTCAAAATTCTACCCACATTAAATCCTCCATAATACCTCCATATCATTCATCTCAATCCACCTCTCCCATTACTCTTGGAAGAAATTTGGATGCCAAATATCAAAAGCTTCTATATTGAAATCTGCATGTATCAAAGGATCAACATGTCTCCTCGAAGAGACATGCAAAAATAAAAGAAAAATTGATCCAAAATCAAAAGAAAATTTCAAAAGGCCACAAAGGCCCATCAAAGCAAAAAGGAAATTTTCAAAGACCACAAAGGTCCATAAATCAAAAAGAAAAATGTGAAAGGCCGCAAAGGCCCACAAAGAAAAAATCAAAGTCAAAAATCATGTGGATTCCTAAAAGTCTCATAGAAGCAATAAAATATAAATTGGCATCCAAATTTGCTAATCCAAAAGCTTCCTCCAATTTTCCATCTAATAACCTATCACCTTCCAAATCCATTTTTCCTCCATCACTCCACCACCCTTCAAGGTGTGTGCCAATGTTGATCTTTCCATCCTTTCCAGCTATCCATCAACAAGCCTTCCAACCTCCTATCCATTATCCAACATTCATCCCCAATCATTCTCCTTTAATCCAAACCTTTGGATAAGTCCTTAGATTCTTCCATCATATCATTAATCTGCCAACATTTAGGAGTCTAATTCCCATTGCCATGGTTTATTAGAGGGATATTTTGTTGTGAAACTTGATGCTTAAGTCCTTCCTCCATTTCCCTATCATCCATATCCTATCTTCCATATTCCTTCTTGCACTCTACACTTAGGTACAAGTTTCATCCATCTTATCATTCATGGTCATTATCCTTTCTATGCTCATTCCTTACATATCCACCTTTGATCTTGACAAGGTTAAGGATCTTCTTGAACATCATATATCTTATCCTATATGCTTTATCCATATCTTCCATACCATATCTTTCATCTTATCCATATTCCATCATTCTTACTAAATACATCCTTTCTTCCTTTCCTTGGTCTTGATGAGGAATAGGGGAAAAATACTTGGGCCTTGTGTCTGTATCTTATCTAGTTAATCTTGATCATCTCCATTCATCATTTTTATCCTCACTTTCTTCCATTCCATATCTTCTAGCATATCAAAATTCATGTCATCATGTCCATTTGCAACCTCGAATCTTATCATACAAATCATATTTAAAGCCTAGCTACAAAACATTATCCAATCCTCATATCTTTTGTCAATCAATCATCAACAATCATCAATCTTATCATCATCATGTCTTATGGAATCGATCATTGCTGGCATATTAATCGATCATACCATTATCATCTTTCGACAAGAGATATGTTGCTTGTGTGACATGTTTTGTAGTGAAACTTTAATTTTGATCTATCAATTATCCATGGTTGCATTAACCCTATTGCGGGGCATCTTGTTCCTTCAATCAGGCATATCATCTCATTTCATCTTAAAATATCCTCAAAAATACAAAAAAATCATAAAATTTGAAAAAAGGTGCAATAAAATCTCAAGAACAATCATTGCAATGTGGTCATGTCTCACCTTAGCTTGGGGGAAAAATATTGAAATCACTGGGGGCAATAAAACAATGAGCTTAGAAAAAACACAACAAAAACAATGATTGAAGTGCAAACATCAATCACCATCAAAACACTTCGAACATTTATATCATATCAAAAATCAAAAAAACATGTCAAAAATCAGTCAAAAAATCCAAAAACATGTCAAAAATCAGTCAAAAAATCCAAACACATGTCAAAAATCAGTCAAAAAATCCAAACAAATGTCAAAAATCCAAAAACATGTCAAAAATCAGTCAAAAAATTAAAAAAACATGTCAAAAATCAATCAAAAATCCAAAAACATGTCAAAAATTCAGTCAAAAATCTCAAAAACATCACAAGATCAGGATGGATGATCTAATCTGAATAATGATTGAAATACTTTAAGAAAAGGTTGAACATGTTGCATTTTGATCATTGTTATCATTTCTTTGGAGCAACTCAATGATCTATTGGAATAGAGAAGCAAGGAAGGAGAATGATATTTTTATTGTCTGCTGTCTATAAGTTAATCATATGAATGTATGAATTGTCGGGGGATGTGCTATGCAAATGTATCACCGATGACATTCAGAATTCACACATTGAAATGATTGATCACTTCCTATTTATGCAATGAATGCTCAGGTCATCTCGGTTAAATCATACCTAGATGCTTGTGTTCACTTGCAATATCAAAAATCATGAAAGTAATACTCAGGTCGTCATTGGATTAACACAACCATCGATGCTTGTATTAACTTTCAACATCCAATAAAGCTCTATGATGACAGAAAAAGCACAAAAGTACTATTAAAATGACAATAGTTTGCATATAGTTGCATGATAAAATTAGACTGCATTCATATTAGTTTTTCATCTGCATTATAGATTTTTCACATCAATTAAAGATGTCTATATCAGCCTGTGCTAGATGCAGAATCATGTCCCACATCTTTGGAAAAAACTCTAAAATCCTCCTATAATCAATCAAAAATCAATCAGCCTATCAATCTAATCGGCTCTGGTGAGACTTTGATCAAATCTCATAAGTGACTATCATTGAACCTCGCCTATCATGAGGTCAATCAATCAATCTATCATTGATCCTCGCCTATCATGAGGTCAATCAATCAATCTATCATTGATCCTCGCCTATCATGAGGTTAATCATCAATCTATCATTGAACCTCACCTATCATGAGGTCAATCAATCAATCAATCATTGAATCTCACCTATCATGAGATCAATAATCTTCTAATCTATCAGGATCAACAATCAATATCAAATCAAAGGCTGACACGATCGAAAATCATCAAACACAAGGAGGTAAGGCAGGGAAACATTTTATCATCTGCAGGCTATATTTCTTCATTATTGTCGAGAGATAAATTAATTTATCATCGAAACATCATAAAATCATTAGAAAATCATAAATTTTTGAAAAATTCTAAAAATCATCAAATCATTAATTTATTTCCGAAGGGGGCATATTATCATCAATCATCTAGAAATCATGTCTGGGGCATACAAAATTTTTTTTTTATATCATCAATCCTGGCAGTAGCAGCAAAATATTTCTTCGAAGCAACGCGTAAACACATCACTTCGAAGAGGGGCAAAATGTATACACCTAAAATTGGTCTGGAGCATCCGATTAATTAAATACACATTATTTGATTAATTATTCTATTTCTTCTATTGTTTGAATAAATAGAAATATTTATTTAATATAGTTCATATTCAAATTCACATTCAAATTCATCTTAATTAAATACTTTGTTCGATTTAATTATCAAATCCCTATTTCAATCTATCACATCATTCTTGAATTAATTAAATAAGGTCAAACACTTTATTAATTAATTACCATATTCCTCTATTTAATTTAATAAACGACTATCCTATAGTTTGTTTTATTAAATTATTTATCTCCCTTTTCTAATTTAAATAAATCAAAATATTTGAATTAAGCATAAAGGAATATTCCAATCTACATTTCCTCAAAAATGAATTAGATTTCCTATGTCTAATCTATGTCTAAATTTGTCACAATTAATGCTTTGAAATTTCACGGGAAGTTTTGGAGACAAATTGGAGACAAATTTGGAATTTGATCTCTCAATCCTCTTCCATCAATCTTTCCTCTTCTCTTGCCTAGTGTTTTCATGGGTAGAGACAATCTCCATATTTCTCTCAATCTCCTCCATCCCTTACCATTCAATCCTCTAGATTGAATCTAAGCCTCTCAAAGCTTTCCCTGTGCATTTCTACAGCTAGGAAATCTATAAATAAAGCCTCATTCAACCAAAAAAAGGATCCAAATAATCAAGCTTTTACACCCTTACTCCGCAGGAATCCAGGCATCACATATCAAGCATTCACACATCAAGCTTCACAACAATGGCTGCCTCTTGGAGTTGCATTTATCTGTTTCACATCAATATCATGCTAGTTTAATTGATTTATCATTTAACATTATATTATCATCATCTCGTTCTTCAGATAGTCATTTTAATAGTCTTATATGCTTACACAATCTGAGAGCAAAGTAGGATTTAATAAATCTTTGAGGATAGAGAACAATAGGATGCTTTCAATTGATTACTGCTTTGATTTTATTCAATTTGTTTAATCATTGATATAATGTCGTATTAAGAAGTGTATTTATGTTATTTACCTCATTCCACACTTACACATAGTATCATCAAAGATACATTGCATTAACAGGCTCTTTTAAAGGTGTTCCATCCATAGATGATAATCCATAGGCACCCGAACCATAAAAATAAATCATGATGTAAGGACCTAACAAGTTAGGACTAAGCTTCCTTTTCTGATCAAGTCGCGCATTTACATTTCGCTGATTTTCATATAGAACCAGGTCTCCTAGCATAAAGTTCCTAGGAAGCACACCCTGATTATACTGTCTTGATAATGACCACATATAAGCTTTAAGATGATCGAGGGCCTGTAAACGACTCTCATCTAGCATCTCTAGCTTATGCAAGCGGTTAGTTCGGTAGGTTTCATCGTCAATTAACCCTCTAAGGGAAACCCGCAAAGATGGAATTTCCAACTCCAAAGGCATGATAGCTTCACCGCTTGACACGAGGCTATAAGGCATTGTTCCCATCACTGTACAAACACTCATGCGATAAGCCCACAAAGCATATATTAATTGAATATGCCAATCCTTACCTTGTTTGTTAACTATTTTACAAAGAATGAGTTCAAGTGTTTTATTAGAAGCTTCTAATTGACCATTGGATTGTGGATAATATGGTGTAGAAAACCTGTGTTGAATATGAAATTTCTCCAAGAACTTCTTTACTTCCTTGTTTTCAAATGGTGTACCATTAACTGAAACAAGTGTAGCAAGAAACCCAAAATGAGAAATGATATTGTTCAAGAGGAAGCTACAGATAGTTTTAGCAAATTCATAGATCAAAGTGGAATAGCTTTGACCCATTTTGTGAGATAATCTGTAGTGGTAATGATAAAGGTATGTCCCTTGGAAGAAGGAGGTGATATTTTTCCAGTAATATCCAACCCCCATTTTGCAAATGGCCAAGGGGTATTTTGATTATGTAACTCTTGAGAAGGAGCATGGATAAGATGGCTATGATGTTGACATTGAAGGAACTTCTTGAAAAAACCGAAGGAATCTTGTTCCATCATTTGCCAATAGTATCCCATATGTACTAGTTTCCTCACCAGGGATTTACCACCGAAATTTAAATCTCCAGAGCTCGAGTGGGCTTCTTTAAGGGCAAGGGGTATTTCTTCTTTAGTGAGGCATCTTAGCAACAAGTCGTTATAAGCTTTTCGATAAAGAACGTCAGATAAGATAACGTAACATGTTGAAAGATTTCGTATACGAGTGCGATCATTTTTTGTCACATCATTGGGAAATTTTCAAGTCTTTAAGTAATTCTAGATATTCGGTGATCCCACAATAGTGGTTTACAATTTTTGGCCAAACTGGACATTGAAATTATTATTTTTAACTAAATCTTCACATTTGGGCACCTATAGCGGCTAAACCGTGAGGAAATTGAAGATGATGTAAACTAGAGTCTCATCACATTTTGTTTATAGGTTCTAAAAATATTGTTTTCAAAATTTTTGAAATCAGATTGCACTTATTTTTCCATCTCCCTTGAAAACTGGTTTTTTTCATAAAACAACATTTTAAAAAAGTGATACACATCGTATAACACATAATTTTTTTTCCATGAAGGATAAAATTCTAATTCTTTCAAATTTAGATTTTTAACTCCGATATCTAGTTCTTCCACTTGGTTAGATAGTTTTTTATTGAATATTTTTTCTTTAATCAAGTTTCAAAGTCAAACCAATTATAGTTCAAACATAAAACGACCGTATAACGTGTAAATTTTTTGTATATATCAAAAATCAATTTTATTTTATTTTGTTGGATCAAGGACTTCAATATCTGGTGCACTCATATTTTTCAAATTTTTTTAATAATCTGCTATTTTTCCACATGCGTAGAACATAAACCTTCATTTTTGATGAAAAACCTATGTTTAATAAAACTAAAAAAACAAATACATAATAAAACCAAAACATATTAAAATTATATTCGTTGGATAGCTCATTCTAAGGACTACCATAATCATTTGGAATAAATTTTAAATGAATTCATTTGATCTCCCAAACGGTAAATGAAAAGTGATTTTTTATCAGCATTTTGATAGGTGTAAAGGAGACTCATTTATAGGTATGGTTTAAAACTAGCAAGGTTCTATCCAAGGGAGTTTCATCTAAGGTGGTTTGATCAAACCCTCTTCAATTGGAACCCTTAAAATGAAACTTTTAAAGGCTTAAATTATTATATTTTCTAAAAATATGTGATTTCAGCAAAAATCAGTTCCTCTCATAAATTGTAAATCAGCTTTGTGGGATCACTCTACTAGAGAACCACTCTCCCGAGTCTACATGAAAAAATCGAGAGACTTGAGCTCAGGTTGATCGGAAACCATCGGGGTTCACATGACCTGAACCACTAAGTGATATTCTTTTTTAACCTCTTCTGAAGGTAGCAAGGAAGTAGTGCTTGCCATGGCATCTGCATGTCTATTTTCTCTCCTAGGGACACTATTTATTGTGAAAGAGGAAAATTGATTAAGCAGGGAAAAAGAGAGGTCTCGGTATCGGGACAATCTACTTTGTTTAGCTTGATAAGCTCCCATGATTTGATTCACAATAAGTTCATAGTCACCCAATATATGAAGATGTTTAATCTTTAATGCAATTGCGGCACGCAAGCTAGCTATAAGAGCTTCATATTCAATGATATTATTAGTACAAGGAAAATCTAATTGAAAGGATAAGGGGATCGGTTTTCCTTTAGGGGATATCAAGACCACACCCGGTCCAGAACCAGTCTAACACCTCGATCCATTGAAGTACATCTTCCATTCGAGATCATAACTAATTGTGAAAATATTCTCATCAAGGAACAGATCCAACCCAAGGAAGGAGTGAGATGAGGGAGCGTCTGATAATTGATTGGCAACTTCTTGTCCCTTTATCGATTTCTAAGTGACAAATTCTATATCAAACTCAGAAAGCAACATAACCCACTTCGCT
The DNA here is from genome assembly GCA_007115665.2 of Sequoiadendron giganteum. NCBI lineage: Eukaryota > Viridiplantae > Streptophyta > Pinopsida > Cupressales > Cupressaceae > Sequoiadendron > Sequoiadendron giganteum. The sequence goes on from CM021100.1 coordinate 212,189,524, forward strand.
AATCTTCCCGCAAGGTCAGTGCTAGAGAACAAATGTCTCAAAAGATTTGTTTTTACTATGACATGAGTTTCAGCATGGAGGAGATAGTGCCTCAACTTCTATGTAGTGAATAAAAGAGCAAGGCATTGCTTCTCCATGGATGAATAACATGTTTCATAATCGACAAGGACGTGACTAATGTAGTAGACCGCTCTCTCTCTTCCTGTGTCATCATACTAAGCTAGAAGAGTTGCCAAAGAGTACAGCGATGTAGCAAGGTAAACTAGGAAAGGTCTATCTTGCATATTCAACATCAATACAGGAGGATTGATCAAATAAGCTTTGATGTATTCAAAGGATTTTTGACACTCTTCATCCCATATGAAGAGAACATCCTTTTTTAGTAAGTGAGTGAAAGGGAGGGTATGATCAACCAACTGAGATATGAATCTACAAATCACCTGAATCTTCCCCTATAAAATTTGCAACTCAGTGATGTTCCTTGGTGGAGGCATGTTAACAATAGCATCAATCTTATTCGTGTCAACTTTGATTCCACAATAAGAGACTATAAACCTAAGAAGCTTGCCAACGTCTGCGCCAAAGACACACTTATGGGGATTGAGTCTCATCTTGTAAAGTCAAAGTCTTTGAAAGATAAGATGAAGGTTCTTCACATGATCTTGATGATTTACAAAATTCACCAAGATGTCATCGATGTAGTGTTCTAATATTTTATGAATGAAATCATGAAATATCAGGGTCATCGCTCATTGGTAAGTTGCTCCTGTGTTCTTTAAACCAAAGGTCATGACCACATAGCATAAGGTACCCCAAGGGGTAGTGAAGTTTGTCTTGTACTGATCGTTCGAGTTAATACGGATCTTATTATAACCCAAGAAGCCATCCATAAAAGATAACAACACATGACCTGTAGTCGATTCCGCAATCATATATATATTAGGTAACAAAAAATCATCCTTATTAAGGTCTCGAAAGTCAATACATATATGAATACAGTCATCAGGTTTGCTAACAATGACTATATTTGAAATCCAAGGAGAATAGTCAATAGGACTGATAAAACCTGCTTTCAAAAACTTTTCTATCTCAGTCTTGACCATTAAAGCTACCCTAGGATTGATCTTTTGAATCTTTTGCTTAACAGGCTTGGCGTCAAGATGTAAAACAATATTATGGACCACTATGGATTCATCAATACTGAGCATATCCTCATATGTCCAAGCAAATATATCAGGGTGAGCATGTAAGAAAGTAGAGTGTTCATCTACTTCCTTGGAAGAGAGACACTTCCCAATCTTGATTACCTTTTCTAAAGATTTAGGATTCATGGGGACTTCAAAAGTATCTCCTTTAAGGAGAGGGCTGCGACCCTCAGGATGAGATATCAAAACATCATCACTGATGTTAGATAGAGGGTCTTCCTCATCAATGCTCAGAATGGATTCTCTAAAGTATGCTTGTTTATGCAAGCAATACAAGAATCATTTCTTCTGATGATAAGGAGGCAATGAAAAGTAAGTGCCTAGAAATTCCCCTAACACTTTATCCAAAGAGAAGACATCCATAGGAACCTTCTCGGCTTGTCCTCTTTCTTCTATCAACTTAGGATGGACCAAGCTTAATGGTTCAATTGAAATTATATTAACACTCCACCAAGGTTTTTATTTAGACTATTCAATAGAGCATCCCAAACCCACATAGCATTATCATTTCTTAAATTGGATAGGGATTTGTATTCCTTACTTGATACATCCTAGGCCTTTCTACCCATAAGCCATATTGAGAAGCGATTTCATAACCAAAACCATAACGAGTTTGTAGAACTTTAGGAGGGGGTGACTCCATATAGAGTGTCTTGTTCCACCAATGGACATCAAAATTTTCTACAAGAG